>RJWH01000067.1:1051818-1651818 GCA_004363575.1 Solenodon paradoxus | reverse complement strand
TAATGCTGGACCTATGCATACCTGACCTATATGGGGAAGAAAAAAACACTGTTTTTTTTAAAATAAAATCCCTAGTTGGTAAAATAGTACACTTGTATTTGTAAGCCTAGGGAATAGTGAAGTGTAGCATAGAGTTCTATTGGGGTCTGTCCTGCTGCCAGAACTCAAAAGTAAACCTGTTTTTGCTGGTTCTCTGTCTCTCACTAAGATCCTCTTAGTGAAGTTTAAGTTTAAGAATGAGCATTCTTCTTTGTCAATATTCAGAATTCAATAGTTAGGGAAGTTCTTTATTATAGCTAAATGTATATGTCTTACCTTTTTCAGAAATGATGTAGACAATGAGGTTTTGAAAACTCCATATTAATCTTTGTATTGATAGTTTAGAATTAAATGGATCGATCCATAATTAAACTTTTAATTTGAGGAACTTTTCTAAAATTATCTAATGCAATTACATATTACAGTACATTATAAAATTGATACAATCACATCAATTTATCTGAATATTGAAGTTATAATTTAGACCTTCAAAATACTATTACTAAAATATTGAAAATGACAAGGAATACTATAGATTCATGCTTCTTGAGATATAATTATTAAATATAACTCAAAATAATTGGTTAAATATGATTAGTCTTTAAGATGAATAGAACCAAATTTAGATTTAGCTATTATTAAATTAGCATGCCATCCATTAAAATCAGTTAGAAGAGAGCTAAAATAATCTTCAAAGAACAACATGGTAAGTAAGATTTGCTATTTTCCTTATTTTTTATTATAAAATTCAATGCTGAAATAAAATGTAAGCATGTCTAGAAAAATGAATTAAGTGATTTCCTAAATATTTTCTTTCTAATTCTGAACATCTGGATATTTCAAACTTTGCTACTTGATGTACAGAATTTCACATGATTTTGATACAATTTTCACTTCAATATGCATATCTTCAGACAAGGGATTATATATTTATTTTTGATTACAGAATTTTGACACTTTTTTCCATAAAAGAGCTATACAATTTAGGCTTATTTAACAGTTAATAATCATGTTATCTACTAAAGAAAAAGGGTGGGAGAACTTCATCCAGAATCATGCCTGCAACAAGAGCAATATTAAGATAATATTCCTTCCTTCACCCAAAATTCCTATTTTAGAAAGTGTAATGAAACTAATGATTGCCAGTAAATTGTCAGATTTATTTAGGAAATTAAAAGATATTTTGCAATTATAGACTTCATTTCAATTTTTTGGTCTCTTTTTAGTTCATGAATTCTATTTTCCTCTGCCTTCAGTTTGAAAAACTATTTCACAAGTAGCTGTTATAAGCACCTACTAATTACTGTCAATTCAATATCGATTTTAAATGATCTGATTGGAGAGCAAATTTCTAATAGGGTTACTCTATGTATTTCCCCCTGAATACTTTATAATAGCTATAAATAGAAAAACAGTGTCTTGTAGATACTCAAGCTTTCAACCTGTTTGGTTTGCAATTGACATGTTGTTAAATGTTCCCTCAGAAAATCCAGATTATATTATAGGCTATCTCTCACTTTTATCAAATGGTGATCTTGAAACCTCCTGTGTCTGTTAGGAAAATGAACACATTTTTGCTGTTTTTAAATATTTAAGGTTTCTCTAGTAAGAGGCAGTAAAAACAATAACAGGACTTCTCATTCAAGATCAAGTCTCTATTTAGAGGAATAAGAAAATAGTGAAACCCAAAGTTATCAATTACAATCTTTGCCAATTTCTAAACACTGGAGAAAGTACTTCCAGAGGTCAATAAAATTCGAGAATTCCATGAGCAGAGACAAATGCAACATGGTTCGGAAGACAGAACTATAGAAACAAGATTCACACGTAGCCAAAGGAGAGGAAAAAGTGTCTGGAGAGATTCTTCTCTCCTGATTTTGAAAGAGACATGACAGGTAGCTGCCACGGCACGATTTAAAGAAAAAGTCTACACAAGGGACTGGTTTTTGCCTAAGTTCAGTATAGTATGTTTAGAAAATTATAAAGTATTTGATATTGCGAGCAGGAAATTTGAGAAATGGTACAATATAAGGATCCAAAAATACACCAAAGCCAGGTGCAAAGTCTTGAAAGACAGGGATTATATCTCTGTATCTGGTTTTTAAGTAGTTGAGTTGATAAGGCTGTAGATCTGTTGTGAAAAAGTGAACTTAGAATGCTCATTTTTCATATCTTATCATTTTAAAAGGTTAAAAGGAAAAAGTAACACAGGTATAGTTGGTGTGTCATTCTTTTGTTAGGCTAAGTCTCCTGTCCCATGTGGTGCCAACACAAATGTAACAGAGTACGGCAGGCAGGTGTCCCTTGGCTGTCTCCACACCTTGTTCTTTCAGAAGTTCTCGCAGGAAAAACTATGACAAGATCATTTTCTTGCTATAGGTCTTTTCACTGTGTTACTTCTAAGTTTACTGTTGCAGTGCAGAGCTCAGAAGGGAATTGCACCGGTGAGAGACTAACTTTCATTCTGCTGTAACAGAATCACTTCTTCAGCTAATCTTTTTATTTACAGAATTTGATTCCAAACCAAGACTGTCCATTTAGCTTTCCTTTGAAAATAAAATCCAAATCCAAGTGAAGCACAATGCATCACTCCATCGTCTTTGCCTATACACGATCTCACAGGCACAAATAGGCATGTTTTTATTTATTCTCATCATTCAACATTTGGACATGATCCTCTAGGTTGAGACTGAACACAGGTGGTCATGAAAGCTTTGCAAAATGCCCTCCCGAGGCTTTATAATTTTCTTAACTGCAGACACATTGACATTGTTATATCTGTGAAATAAGTAATGCAGGCTCAGATGGAGCAATGACATTTATATTATTATACTTAACACTAGAAGGTGACTCCCATTTCATAGAGATTTGGGGAGAAATGCTAACCAATAAGATATATATTTCTTAGAATTAGATCTCGGATACTTTTTATTTCATAGTAGATTTAATCTTTAGTAGCTAAAGGTTTTGATTTCAAGTTTTCAACCACATCTTTTTCATGAACGACTGTCAGTAGCCTTGTAAAGGATCTTTCTGGTTAACCCCCACTAGACATGATTTAGGTAAAGCTGGAATTTTTGCTGAAACAAAATTTATTCATTACTGAGTCATTTCCTTATCAAGGTTCTATGTGACTGGCCAGTTTCAACCCAGTCACAGCTTTGTTCTTCAAAGACCACAAATCAAAAAATGCTCATTAAGGGGCATTCCCACTGCCACTCTGTCTGTGCTATTACTATGTAGCAAGCGACAGCAAATATCTGCAGCAAATATTAGTGCACGTGTGCAGGAGGTGACTGGTGTCTTTGGTTTCACTCTATCTTGGAAACCAAGCGGCTCGTGAGAAAAATTATGTAGTCAAGTAAGTTTTACCATCACAGGCTAAAGCTGTACTTGAACTCAATGCAGAGATTTCACTTCCTTTCTCTCCTCGGAGTGCAAGCCCGGTAAGCACAATGCGGGTGTTTGTGCTCTGGGCTAGCGTGGCGGGCAGGATTCTCGGAACAGACGAGTGAGCTGCTTCCAACACCCACACTATTTGCTTTACAACTACCCTGAACTAAATCAGACAGCATACCAGGACTCTGGGCTCAGAAAAAGCAAGTGCAAAATTCACAAGCTAGACTGACCTGCATAGAGAATACGATTCCTTAATTTAAATGTATACATAGGTGGGTTAAGGGTTAAATAAATCCTTTAGGAGGCTTCAAGAGAAACGCTTCACCATTTACAAATCACGGGTGTTCCATGTCATTCTCGTAATATTTGTCAAAGCACAGGTCCTAAAAGAACCCATTGTTTGTCAGGGAGAAGGGCTGTTGGTTTAGAAGACTGTTCAGAGTGGCCAGCCATCACGGTTTGTTAAAACAGTAAATATTTATTTTAAATCCCAAGGCATATTAGTAATGTTTCTTTTTAAATCATACAATTTCTAGAAGCCATACTCGCTCAAACAACTCTAAGTCCCCAACGCTGTTTTGTGAAAGTATGAGTCTGTTTCCCAGGTGAACCCAGATAGCACAATGACTGTAAATCTTTTAGGTTAAGTTTTGCTCGAAGTGATTGTAATACTCAGCTTTAAAAAAAAAAAAAGCAAGCCATCTTCTTACCTTTGTCAGTCAAGTGGGAAAGGGGGCCCTCCTTCTCAGCCCGGCCTCAGCATGCAGGCAGATGCTCTGGGAGCCAGCAATCTGTTAAGAGGGAGCAGGTAAACCTGAGTGCTGCGTCCGCCTGAGTTCCAGTCCAGTGCCCATCTGAGCACACACCTGCTTCTTCAGACCTGCCACTCAGAGGCAACAGCCTCGCGCACTACCGTGGTTAGCAGTCAATAACACCCTCCTTTTGGGTCACTACTTTCCAGGGGGAGCAGCTGGAGAGCTGCTGAGATAATATTGCCGGGAAGGCTTGCCTTCCCAAGACAAAAACCTTTTCTGCTGCCTGATAGCAGATATGCAGTATTATCACTCTGCATTCCACGTTCTCAAGTCAGCTAATAGGGACAGCGGTCAGCAGCTTGTCCCAAGAGCAGCTCGCAGACATGCTTGGCTGCAATAATTGCAGAGTAATATGCCCATCACTGCTTTCTTCTCTGAAAAGATTTGGAAAAAACTGCTTCTTCCAGGGGGAAGCTCAACAGAATATGCCACACTGTTTTCCATAAGTAAAATGGCTGGTCCTCTCAGCACGGCTGCCGACTGCTCATTGGGTTCCACCGGCTTTTCGTCGTCATAGCAACAACCAACAGACAGACTTAGACAGCAGGCATGGCTGATCATGTGCCGCACACCACACAGCTTGTTCATTTCTTTTCCTCAAACTCATCATTTTTCGAGGAGGGGAGCTTCTGTTATCTTTCTAAATATTTCACCGATAGTACCAGTGTTGAGTTTGCAGCTCCTCTGAGGAACTTTTTTTATATGAGCTAGGGCCACATGTGAGAGAGAGAAAGGAACGCTTCTCAATAGACAGACTGAGGTCTATCCAGGTTAATATCATGCAAATCACCGTAGAGACACTAATTGGAACTGTTGTCAAAACAGTTTCTACTGTCAAGTCATAGAATGAGTGTGCAGGAGATTGGCAAATGGGGGCAGTTATACTTTTGTTTTTAAATGATAATCTTGTTGCCTCTTTACTTAAGCAATAACACCCCCATCCTCCCTCCACCCCATGACAATCAAATCAGAAACTTTAAGAATAACCTATACTTTACGTATGGGTCATTTTATCTAGTTATTTTCACACACCATTTTTGTATTAGACAATCAAAAATACATTTTAAAAATTCTATTGTTTCCTGGTACAGAAAAGTTCTTTAACTTGATTACAATTTATTTGTAGTTTAAAATAGCTAAACCAAATCCAAAATCCTTTTCTTTAAATCCTTCAAGGCAAACAGCTTTCCTTGCTCCGTGTGATAGATCACATCCCACCCTTCCCCCAAATTCCACTTCTTCAGGTAATACTCCACAAATAATGCCATTTACCTTTTAAACATTCTGCAAAATTCCCAGCCTATTCTGTAATACTTTGCTGACAATCATATTCTGTTGCATATATTTCTAAGACACTGTTCCATTTCTCTTTGTTTGAAATAGCTGTGTTTGCACTTTGGATTTGTAAATACAGATGCTTCATTTGCTAATAGTCATTGATTTTGTATTTGAAAAATATTGTCTTTCCTTCAGTAATGATTCCCTAGTTTTCCTTTGCATACAAATTCTGGGGATGCAGATTTAGGGATCCATTTCCCTTCTCTCTCCAACCAGATTCACATTTTGAGGTCTGAGCTGTCTAAGAGGCAGCATATTTACTGATGAAAAATGGGCGGCATGCTCCTGCTTGGGACAATCCTCACCCCTTTATACCGCTGCAGGTCTGCTCTCCTGTTCTTGCTGGCATGAGCTTCCCTTAAGTTATTTCGAGTGCTACTCCTGAATGGCTTTCAACCTTAACTTCTCATTTTCCTCTTCATTCCCACCATTTCAGCAATCTTGAATTACATCCTATTTCATGCTTCCTCGCTTTGCAGATGTTCCTGCTACCTACAAGCTTCTTAACCAGATCCCACCCCACCCCCACCCCCATACCTTTTCTCTCCTTCTCAATTTGCCTCTTACTATATCTTTCAATACTGGCTCAAATAGGCCATGTCACTAATGACACTCCCAGGTTGAAACTGTGGTGGCCTCTTCATAGTCCACCGCACTTGCCATCTATCTTTACTGCGACACTACTTGTCGTCATGCCTGTTGACTTATTAGCAGTTTTCCTCTCATGACTGGTCCCCCCAACTATACAGTTACGTTCCCCAAAGCCAACCTGATCCACGTCTTCCTTACCTTCCAGGTTTAACATACTCTGATTTTGTGACAGCTTAATTTTTTACTGAAACAAAGTTAATTTCTTATCATTTATTTTATTGAGCAATCTAGGAGGTTCCCAGTCATCAGCCACTCCAGTGTAATTTCAGGAGCCACTGGAAATCCAGGAATCTTGGTCAAGCTGTAACAGAAGCTTGTAGGTAGAACACGCAGCACACTTTTGGTGGCACATGTTGATGGGCATCTCTCTGATGGATTTCATTGGTTTCATTTTCTGTAAATTGACTTGAGTCACTCACATGGCTTTTATAGTTCCTGATGTTAGTGCTCATTCTCTTCTTCCAAAAGAATTCAAGGCCATCAGATGATAATCCATTTGACGTGCATGGTGTCAGGATCTTCACAGACACCATAGGCTTTCCTCTCCATCCATGATGTTCTTAGGAAATTCTACTTCCCTTCCATGGGAACTTGGGAATTTTTCATCAGCCCCACAGCCATGGCAGCCACCACATGGTCCCTGCAAACTGCTACCACCCCTACACCCCCTTCCTCCCAACTCTCAATACATCCTGAATGAGAACCTGCAATTCTGAACAAGTATAAATGACTGGATAGTGTGATGTCTGCATTTTAATTGTTCTTTTCACTATCACACACTTGTCAATGCATTATAACTTAAGAAGAATTTAAATAATTTTGATTAAATATTGACATGCCTGAAGACTTATCTAAAGGCACGTCCTGATGGAGTAGCGGTTGGTTCCACCGCCTCCACAGGAATGCAGTTTACCTCCATCCCAAGGACTGGGGTTCGCATCCTGGGGCCAGATAATAGCTCACTCTTATCTTAAATTGCATTTTCCCAATTATTGATGAAATTGAACATCACTTTATGGGCGGTGGTCTTTTGGGTTATCGTGCCTATAAATTTTCTGTTCATGGAGTTAGCCTATTTTCTCTATTCAGATTGTCTGAGTGTTGAATTTTAAACAAAATGGTTGTAAAAAGTCTTTTCAAAATTGTGTATGTATTTAAACATTACAATTAAATGTGCTATATGATTAAAAGTCAATTAGATATCTATTGATATATAAAGGAAGACAAGCATTCACATAGCTAACTGTTTTGGTTTGATCTTTTATAAAGAATATGGGTGGAAAGTTTTCACTCAGGAAAACTATTTTGAAATGAAAGTACATCATAATGTGAAGAAGGATTTTCCAAAGCAAAAACTAAGGTCATACAAATCATAACACAAAAGAGTCAGCAAAAGTGCCTCTCAAAATTAATATTACTTTTATTTTAAAAATAGTGACTGTCATGAAAGACTAAGAAAGGCACAGAAACTGACACTGATGAAAGAAGATGAGAGAAATCAACTGAACACAATGTGTGATTCTGAGTTGGATGCCAGATCAGGATAAAAGATGCCATAAAATACATGACTGAAATAACTGGTAAATTTGAACATGGTCTACTGTTGTTTTGAAACTGCTATCCTTAGGAAATACATTTGAAGTACTTAGGGGTTTAGGGCCATAAAACTCAAAACTTTCAAATAGCAGAAGAATAAATAATGTATAATAAATATTTATGTTTGTGAATACATGGTATAATTTAGCTCATAACAGATGATAATAGAGGATAGAATTATACCTACATAAATCTCTGCACACATCTATCTGCCTGCTTGTCATCATCATCATCATCATCACAATCACCACTGTCATCCACCTGCTACTGTCTGTCTAGTTACTGACAGCAAAGATCTTCTTGGAAGCAGAACTAACACAAAGATAGTAAGATATTAACACCAGGTAAGCCATAGGTGAAAGATATTTCCAGTTTATTTTACTATTCTTTCCACTTTGCTGTAAGTTGGAAGTTTTTTCTTTTCAAGATAACTTTAAAAAAATGAAATAGTGTAAATGCAAGGTTTAGAGCAAACACAGACTGAAGGTAAGGATACTAGACTAGACTTAAGTGCGTATCAGAGTTAAAGCTAAGTCATGGAATAGCTAGGGTCATCATTATTGTGATTATTAAAAGTATTGCTGGGACTAATTTGGTAGAGAGCAAAGGAAAGATTTGCATTTTCTTGAAAGAAATTTGTTATTTCCTTACATGTACTGCTTCCCTGTATCTGAATGCTAAGCCACTAATCCTTTAATTCCCACGGTGAAATCCTTATGACTCTGGTTTTTCACTTCTGTAAATTTCAACATGATCAGATCATTGTTGATCAAAACAACATGTTCTCCGACCACATCTATTCCCACGAGCCTCCGTGGATGGGTACTGTCAAGGAATCTAGGCCCTGGGAAATCAATGAATCTTCTTATACCATTTAGAAAACAGAATTTGAACACGGTTTGCTTAATGTACTAGCACCTACTCACAAATTTTTAGATTTCATTATCTATTCCTAACAACAGACAGAATACGCCAAAGTTTGTGCCCAAGTCTTACATATTCAGTGATGTTAGCAATGACATGACCCATGCGATGCTAAGTGGGTCCAACATGGGAAGGATGACAAGCACCCTTGGACAGAATTAGAAAGAGGCCTGGAGTAGCTCAGAAAAGTAATTTGGACTTATTTCTCAGGTTCTATGCACCAAGAAATAGAGTATATGCTGGGAAGCACATTGATTTACAGGTTATTCATCAAATGCCTTCACATCATCAGAGACTGTCTGACCTGGTAAGTAATCAGAATGACCTTGATAAATGAGAGGTTCCCTAAACCAAAACAAATCCAGAGAGAAGGGGTTTATGAAAATTCACTTACTGGATGAATTAAAAATGAGAACATGATTATAGAAGAACACAACTTCACCAGAGGGCAAATGATAAGAAGATAAATATCAACAATCTAAAACTTTTAAAATACAGAATATAAAGTAAAACCTAGGAACACAGAAATACCATGGAATACCATGTGCATCACAGAAGAAAATTCTATAGTTACCAGAACCGACTAGAAGTTCTGTATCCCCTCTGTATTAAGAGGAATAGGAAAAGAGGGTATGGGAGGTACAGGAAGATTTGGCAAGGTATAAACCTGGAGAACCTAGTCTTGACTGGCCAATAATAACAACCGTGTTTTCAATATTTCAGGTTTATCAGGTTCCGAATTTACACATGCCTACAGCTTCAGCGGCTTATAAGAACTTTATCTTGAAATGTACATTAATATGTGTCAGTACCAATGGAGTGAAAAGGTGTCATGCTATTCAGTAACAAAAGAAAAAAGTAACCAACAGTTAGCTACTCACATCCCCCCAGGTTGCCAGATCTCCTGACCCCAAACACAAATACTTCTTTAATGCCCCCCTGATAAAGTGCTCTTGGATCTTACTAAGCCTACAGAGTGAGAGATTCTGCAGGAATGTAGAAAAGGCCCCCCTTGCTTACAAGGAATTTGTTTGTGATGACTTCATAAAGATAAGCCTAAAAATTGACTTAGAAAGAGAAGGCTTGGTTGCTTCCACTCGCTTTTGAGGGCCTGTGCTTTGTTCTCCGGGAAGCACTCTGACCAAATGAACAGTGTATCTCAGGTGACCTTTTCTACTTCTCATTGTTTCTTCTGGAAACAGGGAATCCCAGGCACCTCCAGGCTGTGTGCCCCAGTGCCCCACTGTGCAGAAAATCCTGCGGGCTCTGCCACCACCACGTTATTGAATTAGTAAAGAAATACATCAGCCTCGGCAAACATCCCCTGTCAAGAAGCATTTAAAAACAAATGCTGCTTGTTTCGCTTGAGCCACTGAAACAAATTATGAGGTGCAAGGTGAAACTTGGCAGCTTCTGTAAATTCTGAAGAGGCAAAGGCCAAGTCCCCCAGCAGCCAAGTTATTCAAATCTCAAAGATGTGAATATTAGAGGGGTCACCCGTTGTTCTTTAGAGCACTTCAGATTAAGTGTTCAGTGAGATTCATTCATTGAAATGAATGCTATAATGATATAAATAGGTTTGTGCAATATATGATTTAGTACATGCTTTAGAATACAATTGCCTGGTAGTAAAAGAGAAAAATAGTTGAAAAACCAAATAAAGCAAACCCTCCAACTAAACAAAATTGAATGCAGTAGATGCCCAGTTAAAGGCCTACCAGTGACAGCATACACAGATAGGGAAAGTAGAACATGTGTTCTTGCAGAATACTAGACAATAGCACCATTTTATCAGGTTAAGAGTGCACTGTGGAGTGGAGATTATTTTACCAAGTCTATCCAAATCAGAATTCATTTCCCGTGCTTGCAAAAGTAAGACTTAAAGGAGTTACCTTGAATTGACAATCGACAACTGTGGAGATTGTTTTTCTTTTGGACATTTTCTCCATTAAAGGTAGAAGACTTACTCTGTAAACATTCCTTGTGGGTTTATATTAGCACAACAAATCATTTCACAATGAACTCTACTAGTAGCATGAGGGTTGATAAAACTCTTCTAAGAGCTGACACTGAAAGTGTAGCTTGAAGGATATGGTGGGTTTAATGAGGAAAGCAACAGAAAACATCTATAAACTATGGGAATGACAATAGTCACATCTAAGATACATGAGGGGAACTGACTTACATTCTTTCAATAACTGGGGGAAATAAATGAACCCAATGATTTTATAACAGGATTTTTTTCATGAGCATGAAATAACATAATTGATGAGAATGCTTTAAACTCAACAGTTGTTATCGAGCTAAAGTTATCTTTTTTGTAAGATGAGAAATAATCTTATCACAATATCTATATTAGGTCTAGGTTTGATTGTGTGGGACTAGCCCTCCCCCCGCCCCATGTTCAGAGAGGCCTTTTTCAAGATGTCCAAAGCAGGACTTTCCCAATACCTGTCACCTTGGTATGTGGAGCTAAAGGTTAATTCAGACCTGCAGTGGTTACCCTTTACGAGGATGTTTAGATATGAAAACCTTTTCTCAGAGTAACCGACCGCATTTTGCCATGTATAATGTATACCTTTTTTGCCCAAATTCATGAAGGAAAAATAAGGAAGCACATTATACATGGGTAGTAAAATTTCCATGTCATCAGATTACGGAGGCACAGGAAGAAAAGCATCTTGTACCTTGCATCTGTTCTTGTAATTATTTGTTACATAAAGTTTCTTATATCATAATACGCTAAAAAATAAATCCTAAAATTCCTTTCTAATACAAAAAAACAAGGACCTAAATATAAACAAATAAAATTTTGGTTAAAAAATTAAAACAAAAGATTTTCTTCCCCTGAATTTCTGAGCCAAAAACGTGGGTGCGGCTTATACATGGGGGCACATTATACATTGCAAAATACAGCATATGAGGCAAGGCAACGGTGTAGAGGCCAGTGTTTGTCCTGTGACGTCGTCCCCTCACATGAGAACCCCACCTCTCTCCTTGAAGTCTCAGGGCCTCTCTCCCACACTGTAGCACAGTAAGTAAAATTTCAGTCTGCCCCATTTACCTTATACTGCAGAGCCATGAAAATTCTTCATACATACATCAATAAATTGTCATTTTCTTTCTTTTAATCCTGTCTAGTATTCATTTGTTTGTCTAGCTCATGAAGAACCTCAGAAGGACAGGGGAATTTCCCTTGCATCCTGATAGCTGCATCTACCAGAAAACCCAGTCACAGTATTTACAGAAGACTGAAGTAGATTGCTCTATCTTTATAAGAAATGAGAAACAAGTGTTTAGGAGCTAACAGAAAATTGATCCCATGGCCCTGAGTACTCCATGTACTCCAATTCCATCTCTCTTCTCTGCCATCTTTTAAAATGGCTTCTTTCCTCAAAGTATACACATGGTCCAGAATGACTACTTTACTTCAACCATTCCAGTTGGCCTCTTCTTTAAAAATTAAGACATAACTGACATACCTTTTGCATTCAATTTTTAAAGAGCCTTTCCACAACTCCCACCCAGCACTTGTGCTGATAACTCATTGCCTATTCCTAGCTACAAGTGAGACTCAAAAGTGTTATCTGTTAGCTGGGAACATAGTGGCCTGAGAGAAATCAAAGTTCTGTTGCTGAGGAAGACATGGAGAATGATAGAGAGAAGGCAACAAGTTGCCTCTGCCAGATGTCAACCACAGGTCCAAAGATAGGTGACATGTGCCTCATCAGAGTGGCCCTCTCAGTGAGGTTTTCTTCAAGTCTTTTGCAGTTACACTGAAAATGATATCACTCACAGAAGGGTCATAGGGCCACCCATACAGTCACACTGTACACATTGTGGAGTGATATTTACTCGTTCATTAATTTATATATACTCTACCCTGCTGGGTTGTTAACCTCAAGAGGGCAGGAATTACTTCTATTTCATCATCACCATGATTTCATTGCTTAGCCCAGCACCTGGTAAGTAGAGAAAGACACGATGAATGAATAAATGAATGAATGGGTTGGGTAAAATCACAGGTGAATTATATCTTCCACCATGATCATCCTGGATTCAATACAACAAACATTCCTTCAACTTGTATTACATGCCAAGAATCTCCTCTAGTGTAATTACAGCTCACATTCTGGATGGGTGAAAATACAAGTGCACATTTAGTTATGTTACAATGAGCTTTGTTTTTCAATACGATTATACACAGGTTGCCATGGGAGAAAGAGAAAACTGACTGGTCCTTCAGCTTCACGAAGTGGCTATACTTAAAGAGGGATTCGTGAGTTCGGGAGATCAGAGACAGAATTTTAAGGTTGAGGAAGCAGCCTGCATGACAGCAGAGACAGGAAAGCAAATGTAATGTTTTGAGAATCCAACGAGTTGAATGTGCTGAAGCACTGGTTGTAGAGGAGATTGAAAAGGAGACAATTTGTGAAATACCTTGTTACGCATATTAAGAACTTTGGACTTTGTCCTTTGGAAAAATGGGAAGCCATTATAGGGTTTTGAAAGGAACAAAACTATGAAAAAAAAATTGTGTTTTAGAAAGATCTAGGACACATTACCTAGGTTTCATGTGTGTGTGTGTTTTATTATTAATAACTTGGTTTTACAAATTAAAATGTGTAGGTTCCCCATATGTGCAGTTTCCCCATTCCTCTGATATGTCAACACACCCTGCCCTCCACCAAATTACCAAGTATATTTCACCATTGTCCAGTGGGCTCTGCCATCACTTGCTACCCCCACCCCCTCCCGTCCCCACCCCAGTCCTACTGTAACCTCAGTGCTATTGCAAGTGTGCAAGGATTGTTTTTGTTTCATCAGTTCCTTTGTTTTGTTTATTCACATTCCACCTATGAGTGGGCTCATGTGGTATCTATCTGTCTTGTTTTGGCTTATTTCACTTAGCATAATACCCTCTAGTTGATTCAAATGTCAGGATTTCATCTCTTCTAAGGGCTGTGTAGTATTCCATTATACATATGTACCACATCTTCTTATCCATTCACCTGATGCTGGGCACTTAGTTGGTTCCGGTTCTTAGCTATTATGAATAGGATTTCAGTAAGCATGGGGATGAATAAGCTTCTGCAAATTAGTGGGGGTTTGTTTTTATCTTTTGGGAAAACACCCAGAAATGGGATGACAGGGTCATATGGAATTTCCATATTCAACTTTTTGAGGAATCTCCATACTATTTTCCATAGGAGTTGCACCAATTTGCATTGCCACCAATGGTGTAAAAGTGTTTTCTTTTCTACACATCCTCACCAATATTTGTTGTTCCTAGACTTTTGGAAATAGCCAATCTCTCAGGTGTAAGGTGATAGCAATCTGGCTGCAGTTCCACCTCCATCCACAGGGTGGTGCTAGTATGTAGCATTGAAAGTTCCTCCCTTGTGAAACTCTCTTCTTCCTTGAAGCCTAGGGGTGGGATTTCCAGTGGGTAGGTCCTGTTTATCTGGCACAGTATGGTGGGAGTGGGTAGGAGTGGGGTACACTTCTAGCTGCCTTCTGATTATGGTGGTGCCCTGTGAATTTTCTCTCAGGGGCTGCTACTCAGACCACTGGGATGCTAGTACTCCTTCCATCCTGTACCAAGACCCTCTCCCCTGAGGTCTGTGTCCTGGTCCCGCTGGGTGGGCTCTCTGCTGCTTTTGGAGAGACTCCTGGGAGGACTGGTACTTCCTGTGACTCCGTTCCTTCTGCCATGGCCCAAATTCTGAACCCTGACGTCCTCATCTACCCTTGGTATTGGTGATAACTGCTGCGGTCTCTGTAGCCTCTGGGACAGCTTGTCTTCAGTACATTTAGAAAATAGGTGAATTTCTAGTTGCTCCATGGGAAGGAGGTATTACATGCTCCTACCAGGTCACTATCTTGACTCTGTTCCTTAGGCAATATATTTTTATGGAAATACGTTTTCATTGGGCTTTATGTTTTTCATTACTCACTATTATCAGTCATTTGTTGAATGCCTTCTTTATGTAAGGTATTTTTTTAGTTGTCAACAAAATGAAAGGCCCGTATATCACAAGCCATACCAATGTTTTAGCTTCCACTATAAAGAAAAAAATATTGCCAGTAAAATTATAACACAGTGCTCTTTCTAAAATTAGGATGTTGATTATTTGTTGGATGAGCACTTTTAAGCGTATTAATTTAAATTTCATATGTTCAGTCACTGTGGTGACTAAACAATAAAAACAAAGCTTAAGAAGCAACTAATTTAGATATTCCTAAAATTTCTTCACATTCAGTGCTCAACTCCTCAGAAGGACTTTTAAATTCAGGGATATTGGTGCACATAGTTCCTCACTTTACAGCATTGTCTCTACCTAGTAGTTTTCAAAGTTTGGTATATATCAGAACCACCTTAGAAATGCAGTAAAAATAGAGGCCCAGGCCATACTCCATTTCAACAATCCTGAATTTCTGTACTCTCTCTAGGTATTCCAGGAGATTCTAAGACATCTGAAATTTGAGAAGCACCTACTACAGCATCAGTATAGTTGTTGGAGTGGGAACTTTTCTTAAATGAGTGTACAGCTCCATTTTCAGTATTTCTTGTATTCTGTGTGTTTTGATATATATGCACATGGTAAGGGTGTCGGGACTTCTGCCTAGGTGATAAATATTGTTGAAAAAGTACATCTTAATCACTGAAACATGATATTACATTTCAGAAATAGTATGGGAATTTTACAACGTAGGTACAGCATATTTTAAGGTAATGATAACTTGATTTTATAATAGGGAACTGATTGAATAAATTATGGCACCTCTAGACCATGGGAGATATTCAGTGTTTAAAGTAATTGTACTGAATGTTCTTATCCCAAGTCTATTCACCAAGGGTACTATAGGCAAAAAAAGACTGGGAAAATCTGCAAACCACATCCCTTTCCTAGAGCTTCATAGTGCACATGACCATTTTAAAAACTCAGAAATTGAAGAACAAAAATCTCATTTGAATTTTTAACAGAATTTTCCTATTTATGGAAAAAAAGTTGTTCATATTGTAATAACTGTTCATATTTAAATAAACAAACACATAAAAATGTATGGTAGAAAAACCCTATTTTTGTAAGAAAAATAATATTTACAGAGAAAAGACAATAAGGATATACACTAATCATTAACCATGTTTAATAATGAGTGATTAGAGTATGTATGTATTTTTCTTTACTTTGGCTTAGTTATATATATTCTTCAGTGAGCTGACAGACTTTCTGTAAGAAAATAATTGTTGAAAGTCATACCAGTAAATTGATATAAGAAAAAAATCAGAATTTTACTGATATGTTCTGGGGAAAAACTTTGAACAATATAAATATATTTTCAGTGACAAGGTAGACATCTGTTTTACTAGACTTTTTCAATCACATCTGACTGGAGAAAAAGGGGTTAGTTATACATTATAGTAAGTGGAGAAGAAACAAATGAATAAAGGCATTATGTACAATTTTTATTTGGTCTTTTTCAAGGTCATATATTTATGGAACATAATTTTTGAAAGGAGTCAGTCAGACTGTTTAGTCTGTGATTTGATATAAAGGCCCAATAGAAAATTTAGCAGCTTGGATCTTAGAAATTTCTTCAGCTATTTTAAGAGAAATAACCTTATATTAGCAATCTACATTAGATACCATATCTGAGAAGAGGAATACGTCTTACTAGGTAGATATTCTTAATTATTATGCTTATTCTTCAAAAGCCTCATTTTTTTTCCATCAAAACGATGGTATTTCCTCCTAGGACATTCATGCGTAACAAAATACCACAAAGTGGGTGGTTTATTGTTTCAGAGTTCTAGAGCTATAAGTTTAGTTCAAGATCTCAGCAGGGCCATGCTTACTCTGAAGGCTCTAGGGAAGAATCCTTCCTTGCCTTTACCTAGTTTCTAGTGGTTGCTGGAAATCCTTGGTGCTCTTTGGCTTGTAGCAGTATAACTCCATTCTCTGCCACCATCACACAACAATTTTCTTTCTGTGTCCAAATCTCTTATAAGGACATCAGTCATCGGAGTAGGGTCTACTCTAATCTAGTAGTAATCTACATGATTACATCTACAAAAGCCCTATTTTCAAATAAGTTCACATCCACAGATTCTGGGACTTTGGATATCAATATATATTTTTGGGAACAATTCACCTATAACAATTTGGGTGCTACAGTTATCATTCTTTTTGAGGAAAAAGTTGCACTCTCTCCAGAGTTGGATCTACAAAGAACTAAAGTGTAAGTAACTCTATTGAAATGAATAAGGAGTGAATACCCAAGGAATTTGTGGCAAATATCAAACAAAATATTTAGTTGATGCCTTTCCCTGCCTTTACTGAATTGACTAGAAGTTTCCTCTATTGGATTTAGACTGGACCAACCATTATAAAGTTGAAGCAGCAACAACAAAAAGGGATCTAGCTGATGTTGAAATCATCCTAACAAATCTCTAGATTGATTCCTTTTTCTAGAAGAATCTTCCAAAGCAACATTTCTCCAAACCCAACTCTCTCTCCAAAGGGTATCCTCCCTCCACAGGTGGTAGGCAGTCTGATCACCAAGCACAATTTCTGAGATCCATCAGTGTTCTCAATAGCCATCAACTTCAGAGAGGAAACATGTATGATTTCATTGCATCTACAAATGCAGGCACTGATCCTTAATTCATAATTCTTACTCACTGGGATTTTCACACCATTTTTTGGCTATAAGTCAGGCAATTCTAGCAGCTTCAGACCAACAGTAACCTAGAGCATTTATTTGTTTTCAAAGGTGACTAAAACAGCAAAGAATTATTTGGTACCTGGAGAACATCTTTTCTTTTTTTTTTTAACTTGTTTTGTTTCCATTGTATTGAAAATCATTTGTAATATCAAAGCATAATGTAATAAAGGTCAATGCAATTTAGTTAATAAATCACCATGTGCCAAGCACTATGTTTTAACTTTTATAAATACTAACTTTGTTCCTCACAGTAAATCTGAAAAGTAGGAATTATTTTTATTTGACAGATGAGAAACTAGACTACTAAAAATCATGATTTCAGAGGTCAGAAAATCACATGATTTTTCTACCGTGCTAAATTTCATATTTAAGTATTGTTTAAATTAATTGCTGGTCATTATAGAGATCCCTATTAGTTCTGTCTGAATCAGCCGATTATAAAGGACCGGTGACATTCTCAAAGGGTTTTTTTTAAGTTTATTTTGGACAAATAATTTTTATTCTCATTATAGTTTCCCCATCTTAGAATAAAAGTATTATATTTTCATTGCTCTAAGGTGTTGCACATAGGACTAGGGAAAAAGAGGAAGCATTATCAGAATTAGACACTAGATTATTTTACTAGCAACAGTCATCACTTGAAAATCAAATGACAGGCTTGCTTCTAAAAGGAATGCAACAATTTCTATTTCCAGCTGTTCTTTATACTGGGGCTACATCCACTGTGAAGGGAAAATAATGGTTTTGATTTTCTCTTACTTTCAATGACCTAGCTTACTCAAGATAGACTATCTTCATCTAAAATTCCTATATCCTACTCACCACAGGGAGTTTTTCTGCAGTTAATTAAATAAGCTAGCCTGAAAGTGTTTAAAGATCATATTTTAACAAGCTAAATAAGAACTTTATTCCAGTACTGGAGTAGCATTTTTGTTAGTGATATTTTAATCAGTGATACCTCATCAAATGTGGACTCAAATGCCTTTAATTTTACTTTTCACACTAAGGCATTTATATTATTAAAAAAGAAAAACTTCTTCAAGCTTGTGCTTTCTTCTAGGACTTGGTAGAAATATTGCTTAGTGACAGTGACCCCTCAGGTAAACTCACTATGCTGAGGTATATGCATTTACTGGCCATTAATACCTGCCATTCAAGTTACACCAGTCTACAAGGAGCATAAACAGAAAACCTCAGCACAGGGAATAAGTATGTTATGGAAATCTTGAGTTTTATTCTCCTGTATGTTATTCATATACAAGTCATATTTTCTAAGCAAAAGAAGTTGGTCATGTCAGCTGGTGAGAATAAATTAATTTATTGACTCTAATCAGGAAAAATATCTGCACCCCGATGCTCATAGCAGCACAGCTCACAATAGCCAAGACATGCAAACTCTTGAGAACTTGGCAAATCCTAATTTTGGTTTGGAACATTTTTTGTCTACTACTAAAGGGATCACACACACAAATGAATAAACATATTCAACAGAATAACATGGTATCATGTTATTTGAAGATTCGATGAAGCAAACTGAGTACCTCAGTTACCAAAAAGTAGGAGAGTGTGTTTTCCTTCACATTTTACAACCAATTTACATCACAGTCACTGTAAAAAGTTAACATCTACCTTGTCCTTTTGTACTGCTATAAAACATCCATGAAAAAAATTCATAAAGAATGTCACAAGTTCTCTTTTCATTGATCATTTATTTCAACTTTTTGCTTGGTTCAATCCATATTTACTAATTCATCCACCCAATATCTTCAGTGGTATCCAAGATAGATCAAAATAAATAATCTGATTTTCAGATTTAAATATTCACTTGAAATAACTTTACTGAATTGAACTGAGAAGAGGATGGGAAATATACTAACCTTCCTCCATTTTCTCTATTTTCATTTTACTGTAACTTTTTCTAGGGTTCTAATCTCCATGATACAGTTTTAAGAGGTACAAATTACCTTTCATTTGATGATAGATTAATATGGGCAGTTTTTCAAGTCAAGTTGTGCTCTTCTAACTTTTTCTCCACATTTTCACTTATTTCCATCTTCCTGTTCATTATTATTAACACAAATAAAGAAAATTGTAAAATTCTTAGGAAAAAATAGTGATAAATTGTACATTCTGGTGTCAATTGACCATCTAGGTGCTCTCAGAACATAGTCTGGAAACGGAGTCACTTACCTATAGGAATTTTCCCAACTAATGAGTCTGCAGATTAATCCCTAGAGGCAGATATTTCAGAACACATGTGAGGGACTGTCAGGTGATAAGGCACATTTTCACTGAACAGTTCTTTGAATTACCCAATACCTGATTTTGAGTCTGCAAACAGAAAACAGTTATGGAAGGAAACAGCTGAACAAACCCTGCCATAAACACTGAAGGAATAGGAGCATATCTTTAGTATGTTGGAAAAGGCCTCCTTTTGATCTCTGAAGTACAACTTGGTACAATTTAAAAAGGGAGTGGTTTCTGCAGTAAAAGTAAAGAAGCTGATGTCCAAAGGATAAAGAGAAACTCCGTAAGATGGAGCATTGTTGGTACGAATGCTGCTTTTTCCAAGGCACAGCCGCAATATCTCAGATTACTGCTCTTTGTTGAATAACATGGTTAATTATTTACCTTTCTCACCATTCAGTTCAGATTCTTTTCTTATCAAACAGTTATGTCTGAACTTAAAGCAAACAGCCTCCCCAGAGTAGTTATAGTGTTCATGTTAAGCTGGGTTTCTGTGACGGCTGTGGAACATTTTTCTATTCTTTCTCTCGTGGCCTCTCGTTTCCGGTAACCATTCAGGTAGAGAGAGGTCAGGGCTAATTGTGACACAGTATTGTTACTTAGTGTTGGCTGGGACTTGGTTCTTTCTGATTATTTTAAACCTGACCTCTAGACTTTTCCTTATTTTTGTGAGCTATTCCAATCTTTCATTCAATAGGGTATTTCAGGTTTTACTTCAGAGAGATGCTGTTTTCCTACCACAGGCTTTTCTGTTTGGATTGTGGGTCATGTTTTAAATTGGACCCAACATTATCATCTAGAATAGGGATGATTTAATGATCAAAAATAATGAGATAACGAAGCTGGCATTTGGGGCTTTTCTCTTGTTTTCTCTAGGACCCCTTCCAGGAGCCGATTGCTTTGGTCAAATGTAGCAGCAGAGGAGCCGGGAGTTGGGGGTAGGGGCGCCGCAAACAGATGCCAACATTCAGTCTAAATTCCATGCTCAAACCATGCAGCTATTCTTATCCTTGGTTTGAGATTTGGTTTCCTCTCTTTTTAAAGAACATCACTATTGAACTTTTATCCTTACTTTAAAGGTCAAGTGTAGTAGTATCTTTTATTATGATACCTGCAATAATTTTTGGAAACAAGGAATATATAAAATAAAAAAAGGAATTTAAAAAGAAGTAGAGCTCAAAGAGGTTTAAAACTTAGTCAAGATCATAGACCAAGTTAGCAACTCCATTCCCTTCTCTTCCCTTCTTCTTCCTCCCTTCCTTCCTCCTCCGCTCCCTCCCTCCCCCTTTCCTTCCTTCCATAAAGTTTAAATATTTATTATGTCATATGTATTAGGATAGGTGTTGAAAATGAAATGGTAACCAAGACAAGTCTTCTGGGATCTTACAGTCTAGCCTAGAATGCAGGTCTCATGACTCCCAAAGCTCTGTTCTTTCTACCACACTGTGCCATGATATTAGTGCTAAAAAAATCAAAAATAAAAAATCCCCCATGTATCTAACAAGCCTGACCAGGAGCAAAACTATTAAGTTAGAAAGACCTCAATTCCTCATCTCTAAACAGGCACTAATAATAGCCTCTAATTAACATATAGATTAAATTACATAATCACTGCCAAGGGTTTAGCACGGTGTCTAGGACATACTAATGTTTTATACTAGTTAATCCTATTGTGACATTATTGATGTTCTCTAATTATAAATGCAATTAATCCTATAATCTTTGATGAAAAAAGGTATCAATATATTTGACATTTATGAATAGCCTTTGTATATTAATACCTTGCTAAAATAGCTGCTTTCAGTCTTTGCATTTATGCTATAATAGTTTCTATCAATGAAGATTAGTTATCTGACATGAAGACATTACCTTATCTCCAATTTTTACTGGGATTTAGTGAGATGTGAAAATAAACCAGCATAGTCTAAAACCCTACATGAGAACCCTGTTTGATATTATATATATGTACCCCCATATATATGCATATATACATATTATTTTCTTAGATTTTACAGTTCTATATCCTTAAAAGCATTAGCATTGTGAAATAATAACAGAATTTTAAAAAAATGATTAAAATGGTAAGATTCATGTGATGTGGTATGGCCTGGTGGAGCAGTGGTTAGGTCAGTCACCTCTGAAGCAGCAAGCCACATAACCCTGGGTTCAATGCCTGGACCAGCAGGAAAGTGACCAGTGTGAATAACTAAATCAAAATAAAATAAACATACTTCTTCTTCCTCTCTCTTCCTGCCTACTTGTCTACTTGCCTTCATTCTTGCCTGTACCTTTCCTTTAAAAAAAAAAAATGCAGTGTATATCTTACCACAATAAAAATACATGTAAAAATGATATTAATAAAACATTCACTCGAAGGCCACTTTTACAAATCTCTTTGTGTAAACATCTAAAAGTGTAAGTAGGCTTAAATCAATACTTTACCCTGATTATAATAAAATTAATGTAAAATTATAGCTATATACTTTATCTCTCTGTGTCTTGCTGGGAAAAGGTGAAATAAATACCACATTTTGACTTGGAAGTCAAAGATCTACTTTTGTATCTCATGACAATCTAGGAGAATTGGTCATCATGGTTCAGTCAAAATGTATTTGATATTGTAAATAAAAGAACCCTCCAAGGATAGCTGAAGAAATAGAACTATCTCTTTTCTTAATTTTAATTTCTTATGATTTCATGTTATGTTATTCTCAAGCTCAAAATATATCTAGAAATTGTCCAGTTGTGACGTTTTAACTTCCAAATTGCTTTGGCACACCCTGGCATCCTAGTGGATAAGACCATCAGACATAGTCTATATACATCCCAAGGACCTGGGTTCGAGACCTGGGGCTGGGGGGAAACAATCAAAATGAACAACTAAAAAGAAATAAATGCTCCTTCCTCCTCTCTCTTCCTGCCTGCCTGCCTAGTTGCCTTCATTCCTACATGTACCTTCCCTTTAAAAGAAAATTTCCTTAAAAGCCTTTTTTTTATGACCAGCCATCTTTGAGGACTTTTCTAGTAAGGATTCAATGTGTTCAAAGTTCTCTTGCAAAAAAAAAATACACACATATGAGCACGCACACACACACAGCTTTCCCATAGAGGACTTTGCAAAATATTAACCCACTTTTCAAATCTAATTTGAGAATCATTTCTGAGTACACAGAAACTATCATTAATCATTAGTCTGAATTCAAGTGTAATGCTGAGGTTTAATCTTTTTGGAAATCTGTCTTTACTTCTTTGAAAAAAAAAAATGTCTTTCCTCTCATAAGAACGGAGTTTAGCAGGTTTGAAATTTATAAGATCTTTGCCATGTAGCTGTTACAGAGTATTAAAAGCACTGCAGTACAAGATGGAAATTTTTAGGAATTACCTTTACCTCATAGGTGGTCTTCACATGGCTAATTCCACAGCACAAAGGAGAAACTATCTGTGGAAAATGAAGTCATAATTTTATCTTTCTCACCCTTGTCTAACTACCACTGTACATCATGTCCAAGTAATGTGAACAAGTCTGCTTGGCACAGCCAGAATAGCAGGGCTGATAAGTAACTGATCAGCTTAGCCACAGCATTCTTTTCATGGGGAGGTCACTGTCCCCTGTGTTCCCCAAAGTCCAACAAAGCATAAACCTTCCAGAAACTCGTCGTTCAAATTAATTAAATGGTTCCATGTACTCTGTTCCTGGTGCTATCAACTTGTAATTCCGTAGCTTCTGTGCCTTCAAGTTTGCCTAATTAAATCCTTTCAGATGTAAGAAGTTAAGCAATTAGTACTACTAAACCATACGATTAACATGGCTTTAAAAAGAAAATGGTTTGGAAAATAAATAGATTACTACTACATATAAAGCACAAAGGGATTATCAGTGTTTAAAATTATATGACTGCAATATCATCTTAAGCCTCTCCATACATAAAATAGAAATTATAGCATCTAATTCATAGGCTTTTACAAGGATTTACACAGGGCATTTAATTCAACAAATATTTTAATTTTAATGTTTAATTTTCAATTAATAGTTTATAATAATTTTGGGTCTTTCCTTCAATTAATAAAATGTAAGAAATTCAACATTATAATTGTAATGGAAATAGTCTTCAGTTTAGACTTAGATGGCACTTGAGGTTTTTGCATCATATAAATAATGTCTAACTCCCTCATTGGACCCCAGGAGTGCTATAAGTAACACAACATCTGAGACATAACACATGATCAACCAATATTCTAGAATCAGTCAATCAATGACATGAATGCAAATGATGGCATCAAAAATGCCAATTAATAGATATTCCAATGATAAAATAATGGCTAAACAGCTTTTACAATCTGAGCTCCATAAGTAAACACAAAATATAAAATGTATACACATAAGATCCTGATTAGATAATCACATTTAATTTGTACTCTTTTGAGCATATGTACATTTCTGCCACATGTTAGGAACAAAATACACCCCTTCCCGGCTCTTGAAAAGCTTAGATTCACAAAATAAAGAAAAAATATGCACATACTATTCTCAAGTCAGGCAAGATGTGATCAATACTAAATATATATCTCCATCTACCAGATATGATACAAAATGATAAAAGAACTACTCTTCATGTTCCCCAAAATAATGAATATAAATATTTCTATCTTAAATTACATATTCCAAGGATGGGTCCCATAAAATTTAGCATCAAAAGTGACTTAATAATGGATACTATAGAATATGGTATATATTTGACTTAATTGTACACAATTAAAAATAATCATTTTTTTGCTGGTACCTACAGCATTGTTTTTCAAAACATATTCACAAAGTAAAGGTGTTTGTAAATTATAAAATAATCTAACAGGCAAGTTATAAAGTACACCAGAAAGGCTGTCCCAAAATAATTTTCAATAATTTTATGAAAAAGAAGGAATAAAGTAAAGCATGCCAGTGACTTTGAAAAATGTTACCTGAGAAAAGAAAAGACTATTTTCATGACAATGGACATTACAAATGTTATTGACTTGTTGAGTAGAAAAAGGAATGAAATCATATCGTCTCAACTCAGGTGAATGGACCCTTGACATCCCCCCTCTCCATGCCCAAGGAATCTAGACTAAAATAAAAAAAGAATTTGTCAATGTAATGTTAGAATAGGCTTACATAAGCAAAAATTCAAATGAAAATTTATGCAAGCATTGTTCAAAAGAAGTGATAAAAGGAAGAATTAAACATTTGCATTTTCGTTTATTTTTGAAAAGAATTAGTATTTTTTGCAATAAGATTTAGTTAATTATTATTAAATAATAGAAAAGTCATTTTCTATTTTCCATCCAGAAATCAACATAATGGTACAGATGTTAACTCAAATTTTTAAAAACCTCTTTTGGAGGTAGGAAACCAAGATTAGGAATTTCTAAAGAGACTCAACCTGGCCTATAACGCTGAAGAAGCTGCATAAACAATCCATTCTATATTCAAGGGAAAATTATCAAAATTCCTAATTTAGTTGATAATCCTATTATGATAATCAAGGTTACTTCTGAGGAACCTTGGCATGAATATAATCACCAATGGCCTCGGTATCCAATATGCTGCTGATGTGCAGATACAGGTGAAAAGATCCAGCTGATTACCTAGAACTCTGATCATGAACTGATGACTTATTTCTTTAAAAAAGCATAATCACGGGATATTTTCCTAAAGTACTTGGTAAGCTAATGTATCCAAATCCACACTGACTCAATGAAACTGAATGACTCTGTATATTTCCCCTGTGAGAGTCCTTAGCATCTTCCTCCATACCTGCCATGTTTATTTTTTGCTTTGAAGTAGCAGCCACAGTGCCAGGGTCCTGCTCAGAGCAGAAGAAAGCCAATTTTTAGAAGAGGTCAGTTGGTATACTAAGTAAACAAACACTAGGGATTAGGAGGGTAAAGACCTTATAAAATCATCTCATGTTTATTTGAAAACAATTTAAGTAACAACTATAATAAGCAGTATTTGTTACGTACTATGTGTCTATCACTAAGTGCTTCATGGAAGGCACTCATTTCACCATTACCTATAGGTGGGCCTGAAATTTATCCCCATTTTATAGAGCAGGACATGGAGCCTCAAAGAGTTATATAGCTTACCGAGGTCACACAACTAGTATGTGGCAGAGCCTTGATTAAAACCTGGGCTCCAGAGCCTGTCAAACTGTACATACCTCCAGAGTCTAATACTATAATGTCAGTTACATCCAAGAATCCAGCTCCTTTTATGTAAGTTATTCATAGAGTAGATCTTGTTTTGAATGTTAACACCTAAAAGTACAGAGATAAAGAAGGAATATGTGAGTAGTTAAAGTTTTAAAAAAGATGTTATTTTTGCCTAAAAATGGTTCTGTGGTCTAAGGACTGTCGCTCAAGAGTTCTTAATGTATTTGGTTTACAAAGATGGTTACACTCTTTCCACTTCTAAAACTGTAAGGTGAATATTTTCATACAACACCTGGAATAACATTAATTTGCCACCTTTTACTAATGGATATTTGGTTATGATTTAATTTTCCCCACAAGATGCTCCAAATGGGATCTCGCATTATTCATATTAGACCTCTTGCCTATGCATTGGATCTTACTTTTGTTCATGGAAGATAATTTATGTTGAACTCTACATGGTTTTTAATATTTATATATGTAAGAAACAAAATTATAGACATCTAAGTAATGTTGTCTATATCAAAAGCGCTCAAAAAAAGGTTACATTTGCATAGGTTTTTGAATTCTACGGAAAAGAGAATTCAACTATTTGCACTTCAGGAAATGCACATTAAGAGTACTTTCTAGAAATGGCAATGCCATTTACTCCTTGGTCAAGTACAGAAGGTGAGGAAGAATATCTCAACCTGAAAGATGTGGGTTTTTTTTTTGAAACTGCTTATTTTTATACTCCAGTGTTTTCTGCATTTTAGAAACAGGGAAGCTACTGACTTCAAACTTTTGTATTAAATTCTTTTTCTTCTCTTAAGCATTTTTAAAACCTCAGAAGAAAAGCCAAGGAAGAGAAAAGTTCACATACAACCCTTAATCAAATGCAGCTAGGTTGAAAGAAGATAGAGGCTTATTACTTTGCTAAAGTAGCTTTCATCTAATTAAATTGAAGTAGATTATTCATCTTTAGATTACGGAACACAACCCTTAATATAATTGTTAACATTCCTACAGTCAGATCATTCCATACAAACGTCTCTTTGAGACAGGTTGAGATATTTCTTTGGAAAAGCCTATAAATCTCTATGTAGTCAATCATGATAAAGGCATTAAAGTAATAAAAATGAAAAGACTCTAAAGAGAAAAAGCACGATCTAAATTACTCCAAGACTAGATTATGCCTAAAAGGTATAACTTCTTTAATAAGTAAACATTGTTTTGAGGAAAGAAAAGATGCTGGAATCTTTTGGATAGCTGCTTGGGCAGGCCAGCAAACCTCTTCTATTTGAAGTTTGTTTTTTGTGGAGGTGGTCTCTAACAGTTCCTCCATTATTACGCTTAGGAGTCTGTATTTATCCCTGCTGAAATTCTGCAACTCCCTTTATCATGTTTTCCTTTTGATGCCAATTCCCATAGATGCCACTTTTCTACAGAACGCTACTTGTGAGTTATAAACCCTGGATGCCACCAGCGGCTCCGCCCTGACCTGTGGCCATGGAGCATATAGAGATAGCACTCAGACTGGATGAGGCCAGGTCTGGTGGACCCACCCGCACCCCCAACCCAGCAAGTCTCCATCTTCGCCCAGCTTCCCAGCTGGAGTGGTCACAGTCTGACTTGACTCATTCCTGTGGTTGTCAAACCATAGCCATAGTTCTGATATCTCCTCTCCTCACCCACAGGCTGTGTCCCTGGGGGCTCGGTCAAGGCCACCATCATACCCAGCAACTTAGTGCTCCAGCACTTCACTGCCCACGCCCAGTTCAACTCAGTTCACAGACCCGCTGAAGCTCTGGTCTCCCCAGAGATTCCCCCGAGGGTGCCCACTGGAGAAGCGAGGGATTTGAAGAATCACCCAGAGCAGCGGAGTAAAGAGAGAGAAAAGAGCCAGCAGAGCTGAGACGTGCTCATTCACTCCAAATTTTCATCGGCCATCTGGCTGATGCAGCACTTGTAATTTCTTTTTCTCTTTCTTTGCATCACTTTCGGTTTTCCTTACTCTCACATTTCATATCGCTTACTCATCCCCCAGCCCAGAGAGCATCAGCTTAGCACTTGAGCTCTGCCAGATTCTCTGTTCCAGGGAAACTGGTTGAGTTCTAACAACAGCCCATCCAGACTTTACTGTCCTCACCTCGACACTGACTCTCCTCTCTCCAGCAGCTCGCCAGTCACAAGGGTCTGAGAACCACCAGGAGGTGGCTCACGTATGTCACAACCTGTCTGCTCAGCTACCACACGGAATCCAATGATGCTGATTTACATACATGGGTTGTCATTCGAGCGGGTAGCCCTGTCTTCTGCGGCCATCACTTTCTCGGCCTGTCTTTGAGATGTTGTCTTCAAGGTCCTATGTCCATGGTGCTATTGTACGAGGAAAGAGACATTCATTTTTCCTTCTTAGGTTGTGCAGTCTGTTTTAGAGGGTCCAGCAAGTGTGGGATTCAAGCTTCACTGTGAAACTTTTTTAGATTCTAGAAGCAAGTGAGTCAGAAGACACATTCAAATGGTAAATGCCCAGAATAATTCACATGCAATCCTTTGACTGACTCTCAGCCACAGGCTTCGGTCAGAGAAAGAGAGCATATAGAAGATGAAGGTTCTCAGAATTTCGAAAAGAGTTTCTAGAGGAGGAATGAAGCAGTTCTGGGAAAACCAGGCTATCTTACCCAAGTTTCATGCCCTTAACACAATTCTAGGACTCTGACACTGGCCCCAGGGAGCCAGCAGGAGGGCTGCAGGGGAGTCCCCCCACCCACTTTTTTTGACATTTATATTGTTCATGTAACCTGCAGTCAAATTCCAAAGCAAATACTCTAGAACACTGAGAGTCCCTAGGGCAGAGACATGAGGGAGAGACGAGCGAAGGAATGAACTTCTCATGCACCACAGTGCTTCCTTCGCTTGTACATTTGTTCACAGTTGCTATTTGATGGGATTCTTTTCTGAGTCTTGGTCAATAAAGAGTACATTTATAAAACTCTAAAATGCAAATTATAGACCACAGCAATGTAAAATAAAGGCAATTTCACAATTTTACAAATTAAAGTGTAAGCTTTGGATCTGGAGAGATGAAAAAAGAAATCTTCATTTATTATGAAAGAACAATGGATAACTGCCTTGTCCAGAGAAGAGTCCTCGGAGGGCCAGAACCATGAAAGCAGGGGCCCTGGAGCCAGGAGTGATCTGAGAGCACATCGGCGAGTGAAGTGGAAAAGAGAGCAGCGGCAGTGTGGATTCCACAGGTTATAACCTGGTTTTCAAATGACTCATTCCCTGTGGAAGACATGGAAGGAGTGGAGAGGAGCAGCTGTGAACACAGCTCCACGTGGGGAGTTCACACCCTTGATTGTCCATGAGTGTGAACATAACTGTTGACAGCCCAGGACCTGGGTGTAGTTCTCTACTCTGGAAGACCCACAGGGAGCCTGATAGTCACAGTATTTTATGGATAAACAGAGCCTGTTCATTTTAAGCGTATTGTTTACACATACAAAGAAAGGTCCAATCTCCCTGTTTTGCTCTGAAATGCTCAGAGAAATGCTCTGGGAAAAGGTCACTTCACATGAATGGGTCAAGAAGCCAAAGTATTAAACACCTACTTCTCTGTAGACCAAACCGCTTCTCATTCATGATAGAATCTGGCTGGGTTTGGTGTGTTTCTTTCATAAGCGTCTGTCTGTGTGGCCAATTGCTTGTATTTAAAAGAATAACAGTGCTATTATCTTGCATATCTTGCTCCTGCTATTCATTTCCTTAAGCATGTACAAAACCCCTTTTGCTTCTTTCCAATTTTCCTTTTCCATAAACCCAAGCAGGCAGGAGAAAAGAAAATGTGATTCTCTTGGAAAAGATATCAGAGATGGTCCCTGAAAAGTATAAGCACTGGTCCCCTTTTATATGCAACTCCCCTTTGTTTCTCTGGAAGTTTTTTTCTTTACACACAATCGGTCTTTAAAAACAATGAAAGAGAGCAAACTCATGTAGTACTGATGTGTGCATGCATTGACTCATTCATCCACCCATTCGTCAGATGTCTGTTGTGTGCTCTAGATTGTCAGGTATTTAGTAACAAGTCAAGGTGACAGCGTCCATCTCCTAAAAGTGATGACTCTCTTGGAGGAGGAAAGATAGATCCATAAACTGACTCTGAAATGAATAGAAGCGCCACAGAGATGCTAATCAGCTTGGGTGAAGGTATAAGCAGAGGGACAAAGAGGGAGGATGAGAGAGGGGTGAAGCAAGACTCTCTGGGGAAGCTAACAGTGTCACCAGGTAGAGGAGGACAGGAAGTACATCAAAGTGGATGAGAGGAAGAAAGGCAAATGGTGAGGATATATGTGGTTTGCAGTGTTGCAGAAGAATAAAGAGGTCCCAAGGTCAGGCCTTTCTTCCTCTGCTACAGAACTTGAATTTACCTTGCAGGTGATGAGTCACTAAATGCACATAAGCTGGGGAGTAACAGTTATATTATACATAAAGTAATTTTAAAAACAAGGTTGAAAACAGAAGCACCAGCTGGCTTGTTGGCAACAGATGAGGGCTGAAATGGAGGCCACGCTGCATGGGATTAGTGGAGGTAAGACATCCGAGATCCTGGAGGGAAACAGAGCGCTGGCATCTAGCGCCTTGTTCACGTATTGGAGGTGGCTGAGTTCAGGGGCTAGACTGCTGGTGTGTCAGTGCCATTCTTACCTTCTATTTATATCCTCCTCCCCTACACTGAAGGTACCAGAGCCCCACAATCTACATTTTCTTTACTCTCTAGCCAGCAGTCTTGTGTTAGATTCCTCCCACAAAAGGTACTTATGAAGGCAGAAGAGAAAAAGGAAATCTATTATTTTTCCAGTACTGGTGGGTCGGAGCATGTGTTTTGGCAGAGGTTAGGATGAGTGTCTGCCAGTAGCTTCTGGGCAATCTCCTGAGGACCACTCCCTTAGGTGCTGAAGACAGCTGAAAGGAGGAAGTTTCTCAAATTTGGTGAAGGTGCCTCAAAATTCCTGCAGTTTGGTTCCCTAAACACTAGCAATGGCATGTCTGACCTTTGCATCTTGAGTGCTTCCAAATGATTCTGTAATTTCCTAATTATCTGCATTAAATCCTTTCCTGCTTAACATGTTTTACTGATCAAACTCTAATGGAATCAGATGATACCTAGGTTTCTGGTTTAAGTAATCAGGTAAACGGTGAATTAAAGAATTCATTCATTAAAAATGTATTTACTGAACATCTACTATATGCCTAAGGATTGGTATAAACATCAGAGACACAGGTACTACCATCAAAATGAATAATGTCTCTGACCTTAAGGTGTTTACCTTCTAGAGGAAGAAATAAAAGAGTACAAGAAACCAATAATTAAGCAATGTTATTTCACATGGTAGTAAGTAAAAGGAAGAAAATGAAAGAGGACCATATGAAATGCAGTGTGTAGGCAGAGTGGCTAACAGATGAATTAGAGGAAAACTTTACTAAGGAGGTCACACTTGACTCTGTATGACTTAAATGGCCAAAAGCTCTCATTATGCAAAGGTTTATTTCTATTATAAGGTAACAACAAACTTGGTTGGCTCAAGGAAGAGAATGGAGATCCATGTGACTGGAGCTTAGTAGATAAGAAGGAAAGTATTAAGAAGATGAGAACAGAAGTGTGTCCTGGTGGCCAAGCAGTTTCAGTCAGGCACAGTCCACGTACATCCCAAGGTCCTTGGTTCAAGACCTGGGGCCTGGGAAGTAACCAATGATGAACAACTAAATAAAATAAGGTGCTCCTTCCTCCTCTCTCTTCCTGCCTGCCTGTCTACTTACCTTCATTCCTGCCTGCATCTTTCCTTTAAAAAAAAAAAAAAAGAAAGATAGGGCCTGAGAACAGAAAGTAGTGAGAGCATGTAGGGCCTGCTAAGAGTACAAAGAGTTGGAAGAGGCCATGAAAAGACTTAAGCAAAGGGTGAACAAAATCAGAAATGCATTTAGAGAATGCATTCTAGAGAAACCAGTCAAATGGAGACGGTAGAAATGATGGAGTAAATATTAAAGATATTAAATCTGACATGCCCTGGGGCACACAGCTGGATAAGACTGCTGGCACTGAATATGAAATTAGGAGTCATCTGTACATTGGTGACACTGGATATTCCAGAGCAGATGAGGTCACACAGGGAGAGTATATAGAAAGAATAGAGCTTCTGGTAGGCCTCACTCTGTGGGACCTATGGAGGTAAGTGAAGGAAGGAGACCTCTGTAAAGAGATAAAGGTCAAAATAGCACCTGTTGAGAAAGCCTATTATCTGAGAGATAATAAGCAAGTATTGGAGAGGATGTGGAGATAAGGAAACATTGTAAAATATTGGTGGCAGTATAAATTCATGCATCCTTTATGAAAAGCAGTATGGCCAGTCCTCAAAAAATTAGAAACAGAAATCCCATAGACTCCAGGTATCCCTCTTTGGATTATTTACCTTAAGAATACAAAAGCACTAATTTGAAGACATTATGCACGACCATGTTCACTGCAGTACTATTTACAATAGTCAAGTTTTGCCAACAACTTAAATGCCCATCAATAAATGACTGGATATATAGAAACAACAGAATACTAGTCAGTTATAAACAAGATAAAATTCTGATATTTGCAACAACATTGTTAGACCCAGAGGCTATTATGCTTATTGAAATAAGTCAGACAAAGAAAGACAAATACCATATGCTATCATTGTCATCCAAGCTGGAAATGATTTTGAAAGGATTTACTTTTCACATATGAAAAAAGGAGAGAAAGTTGACACTTTATTCTAATTCTAAACTTTTGAAATTATAATTACTGTATTTTTTAATTGCACTGAAGTGAACACACACAAATTTTTTGTTTGTTTTTACCAAATTAACAGGATGTTTTGTTTTCGCTTCAGTGATTAAAAAAATCATGTCAAATATGAATTTTGTCTATCTGGTTATTAAATATTACTTGAAAAATAAACAAAAAAGAAATAAAGGAAATAAAAGACAAGGGAACTTCTAGGGTGTGGGATCACAGAAGTCAAGAGAGTTTCAGCAAGGGAAAGTAAAATGGCAGTTAAAACAGAATTGAGATTGGGAACAAAGAAAAGATGTCTACTGTTCCTTCTCACTACTATTATTTATTATTATATTGGTGATACTAGCAGATTAATATGGTCAGAAAAAGAAACCACTGGGAGAAGAAGAGAGAAACTAGGAAAAGAAGAGAGAAAACTGTCTTTATTCATGTTAGTTAAAATTGTCAATGTAGAAAAGCTTAAAAATGTACAAAAGAGCTACGAGAACTAATAAAGGAATTTGACAAAATTGCAGGATATAAGTATACAAAGATAATCATAATTTGAAATACTAATATTCAATCATTAAAAATTGAATACATAATAAATACAATAAGTATTACCATTCACAATGGCACCAAACTGTAAAATTCTTTGGAATAAATCTAAGAAGACACATGCAAAGTACATATACTGATGACTGTAAATTATTAATGAAAGAAATTAAAGAAGCCCTGAAATGAATGAAGAGCTACATCACGATCATAAATAGGAAAACTCATTGTGTTAAGATGTCAATTCAAATTCTTCCCCAAATAGATCTTAATATTCAGTATAGGCAGTCCCCAGTGAAATTCTATTTCAGTCAAAATCCTAGGAAGATATTTTCAGAAATAGACAAGATTAATCTAAGTTTATTTGGACAATCAAAGGAAACATCATAGCCTTAGCAACTTGGAAAAAAAAAAAGAACACAGTCGAAGGAATCACACTATCTAATTTCAAGCCTTACTTTAATGTTACAGTCAAGACGGCTCGCTCCATGAATATATGAGATAACACATCTCTAAAGGAAAGACACATAGATCAGTGAAAGAAATGATCCCACACCCTTGACAAAAGTCAATTCAATAGAGAAAGGGTAGTCTTTTAAACACAGGATCCCGGGAACTTATGTGTGAAAATCAAACTTGGTAAATATTTTGGACCACATGAAATGATTAACCTGAAACGGGTCACAAAATCAAATGTAAAACTTAAAAGTTATAAAGGTAAACACAAAAAGACAAACCACCCAATTAAAAAATGGGCAAATTATTTGAATAGACAGATAAAAAGAATAGAAATGGAATTTTATTAATTATTAATCCGTGGGATTTTTCTTGATTGATTTGATATACAATTTGATAGATGCAACTTTCTGCCTGTGTTTAGAGCATAATGTCCTATATTCTCATTTGTTCAAGACCCAATCATTTGACATGCTACTCTAAAAAATAAGTTATTCAGAGGGTTATATAGAAATGTCTACCAAGAGAGGTAGAATGTTGGTGAACATTATAAACTTCCAAAGAATAATATGTATATTGATATGATCAGCAAGATTTAATATTCCATCAGTTAATTCTGATGTTAGGCATTTTTATTTATATTTTTATGTCTTATGCTCACTTCATCCCATACACACACCTAGTTGTTTTACAAATAAACATAAATATGTTATCATATTTTAAAGTTATGGACCAGCACTGTCTAATATAGGAATCAATAACAATATGTGGCTACTTAGTATTTGAAATGTGCCTATGGCAAATTGAGATGTGCTATAAGTATGTGATACAAATCATATTTTAAAGACTTATTTTACAAAAAGAATGCAAAATATTTAATTAATAATTTTGCATTGGTCACATTCCGAAATGTTTGGTATTTTCTGTATCAAATAAAATATATTATGATAACTTAAAAATGATTTGATGGGACATTTCTCCAATGAAAATATATAAATGGTCAACAAACACATAAAAATATGCTCAACATAATTAATGATTAGAGGAATAAAAATAAAACCAGAATGAGAGACCACTTCAAAGCTATTAGGATGACTATAACTTAAAAAAAAGGGAAAAATAACAAGTGTTAATGAAGATGTGGAAAATGGCAATGTTCATAAATTGCTGGTACTATGTAAAATGGTGTGGTTGCTTTGCAAAACATTTTGGTGATTCCTCTCTAAACTGAACATAGAATTACTAGCTGATCAGCAATTCCAGTCTTGTGTATATGCAATCAAAAGAAGTGAAAATAGATGTCAAACAAGACTTGTACACAAATGCTCATAGCAACATTATTCACAAAGGCCAAAGGTAGAAACAAACCAAATATCATCAAATAAAATGTGGTATATTTATACACTAAATATTATTCAATCATAAAAGGGAATGAAGAACTGAATAAACATAACATAATATAGATGAACCTTGAAAATGTTATGCTAAGTGAGAGAAGCAAAACACAAAGGACACGTTACACTTTTCCCTTTATATGAAATGTCTACAACAGACAAATCTATAGAGACAAGGTAGGCTTATGGAGGGCAGGAACCAGGAGAATGGGAAATGACGGTTTAGTGAATATGGGGCTTCCTTTTAGAAGAATGAAACTTTTAAAATTAGATAGAAATGGTGGTCGCATAGCATTGTGAATATACTATCTCTGAATTGTATAGTTTAATGGGGCTAAAATGGCAAATTTGTATGTATGTGTATGCTAACGCGATTTAAAAATCTATAAAACAACAAAGAAAACAAAAGAGAATATCTTTGCAAACTTGGAGAAAAAAGGTTTCTCATTTGACACACAAACAAAAATCAATACACTGAATTTAATAAAATAAAAATATTTGTGTTTTTACTACTATGAAAATGAGAAGGAAGACACGAACTGGAAGAAAATATTTGAAAACTATCTATCAGATATTAGATGAGTATCAGGACTATATAGAGAACCTCTACAACTCAATGATAATAAAAATAATCCAATTTAAAGTAAATCTTTCAACACTTCATAGAACAGATACAAATGGCAGATCAGAACATTATGAAATGCTCTGTCATTGTCACTACGGAAATGCAAATTAAAACCACAATGAGAGCACTATGTATGTATTACAATGGCTACGCTTAAAAGAAAAATTTAAAAGCACACATCAGACAACAGCAAATGCTAACAAGGAATACAGAGCAATGGTAATTATGAAGCATTGCCAGTGAGAAGACAAAATGTGAGGGTCACTTTGGAAAACAGTTTAGCAGCTTCTAATATGAGAAACATAACCTTCAAGCAACCCAGTGATTCTATTCCTTAGCAGTTATCCAGAGAAATGTAAATGTACCTCTACACAAAGATCTGTGTGTATTTATAGACATTTTCTTCATAATCACTAAAACCTGGAAACAATACAAATATTCACCAGCTGGGTAAATAAAGCATTTCATCCATAAATGCTACTTGGTGATAAAATCAAAAAATCTCCAAACTATTGACCTATTCAAAAACATGAACAAATCTCAAATGCACTAAACTAGTGAAAGAAGACAGACATCACAAGGGCTGTATACTGCATTTCCATTAATATGATATTCTGGAAAAGGCAAAACTATAGGGGCAAAAAGCACATCAGGGTAGCCAGGGGCTGGGGTGGGTGAGGACAAGGACTACAAGAGACACAAGGGATCTTTGTGAAGACAGGAAAATGTTCTCCATCTTGATGCAGTAGGAGTTACAAAATCACAAGCATTTTTTCAAAATGCATATAATGAAGCACCTAAGAAGGGTGAATTTTACTGTAAATAGACTTTTACAAACCTGATCTTAAGAAGTGTGAGTAAGAATGCCAGTTTTTCAAGGCAAATGAAAGGGCACTGGCAAGCCTGTTTAGAGCAATTTCACTAGTAAAGCCTGAAACAAGATTGAGATAATAGCATGCATTTATTCAATGAGGTAGAAAGCCACGAGTTCTGCAGAAGGAGCGGGGCCTCTGTTGAGTATTACATTAATCAAGTTAAACTGCCTAGTGTCTTTTCCTCTGGCTTGTAACTCCAACCGGGAAAGATGGCACAGAAGGAATGAAAATGACCTAGGATGTGGGATAATGATACAAAATCCCAAGGGCATTTGTGTTTGAAAAAACTTACCTAATGACATTTAATTTGGATGAAGAACCTTATTTGTCAATTAGAAGCTAGGGAAAGTAAAGACTGACAGACCTTTTTGTTTGATGAGGATATCCAGAGGGAAAAAAAAGACAAAAACTAGACTCACAATCAGGTCATGTTTCCTGTGAGGATTCTTCAGTGTGGCAAGAATGGCAATGTGGCAGGCACAGGAGATACTGTCTAACCAAAGGGAGCATAAGTTAAAACAGAGACATTCCGTCCCATAAACTTATACTCATCTTGTATTTAAAAATGGATGCAGAGATCAACTTCCGGATGGTGACTTGATAGGATGCACTTTCAGGTCACTCCCCACAGACACCAAAAAATACACCTATTTTCCTGAGACAAACACCAAGAAATAACCGATACTTCAGCTGGAGATGCATCGACTGAAAACTAATGGTGGGCACCTGGCGTGGTTCTCAGCTAAGTTGCAGATTTGGATTTGGAACGGAGCTGAGAGTCTCCGGACAGCGGCGGGGTGGAGGTTAGGGATTTCGGGACCAGCTACATGGCCAGCAAGAGGCGGGCCCAGTGGAGCTGAGACAGGGAGCCAGCTTGGGAGGGGGTGAAAGGAGAGCCAGCACACAGGGAGCTGAGCTGGAACCCACGCTGTGAAACTGCACTGAGTCTGGCCATAACCAGAAATCAGCCAAATCAAACCCCTCCCACAACCATTTTGCTCCAGAGCCTGGAGTCCACTGAGTAGAAATCCCACCCACCACATAACCAACCACCCGGAAATCCCGCCCATCAGATGTCCCAGCCCCTGGATTAGAGTGAGACAGCAGTTCCAAGCCTCAACGCTACCCACTATCGCCACCTTGTGGGTAGAGAGGAAACTGCAGCCTTATTGCCAATCCTGGGCAAGTCAAACCTAAACAATGTCAGGGAACCTGAATCTACAGAAACATAAACAGAATGCCGAAAAGAGCACAGAGAAAAATATGTGAAATGATGGATCCAATCAAAACCCCAGGGGAAAATCTAAATACAGCAGATGTATGTAAATTACCTAAAGAGGAATTTAGGGTAACAGTGATTAGCATACTCATGGGAATTCAGAAATCAGCAGAAGCAGTGAACGAGAATGTCAAGAAGCAAAGAGAAGAACTAAAACAAGATATCAAAGAGGTAAGAGACACGATGGCTGAATTAAAGAACTCAGTAGAGGGACTCAACAATAGGATGGATGAAGCTTCCACTTGAATCAGTGATCTGGAAAATAGGACAGAGGAACTCAATGAAGCAAACCAGCAAAGAGATTAAAAAAAATTCAAAGAATCAAAGACAGCATTTGAGACCTCTGAGATAACATCAAAATGAACAACATTCGCATCATAGGGGTCCCAGAGGAAGAGAGAGAAAAGCGGTCAGAAACCATATTTGAAGAAATAATAAATCAGAACTTCCCCAATTTGAAGAATGAAGTGAACCTCCAGATCCAGGAAGCTCAGAGTTCCTAATGAAAGAAACCCAAACAGAAATACACCTTGACACATCATCATAAAAATGTCAAAAATACAAGATAAAGAAAGACTATTAAAAAGCAGCCAGAGAAGAATGTGTCACATAGAAAGGAGGCTCCATAAGACTGTCAACAGACTTCTCAAATGAAACTCTACAGACCAGAAGGGAATGGCATAATATATTCAAATGGCGGAAAGAAAAGGATTTTCAACCTAGGATACTATACCCAGCAAGATCATCATTCAGAACTGAAGGAATGATTAAAAAAAAACAAAAACAAAAACACCTTTTCTGACAAGCAAAAGTTAAAGGAGTACATCACCACAAAATCAACTTTGCAAAAAAATATTAAAGGATGCTCTATAAAACATAAAGAAATCACACATAGATTATTATTAAAAATGGGGAGGATGAAAACAAAACTGTGGATAGTTAGAATGAGTGGAAGACTAATATGCTTTCAAACAAAATTAGGTAGTAAACATAGAACTGTGAATGCTAACTTCAGGGCAACCTCAAAACACATCCCCAGTGAGAAAGCAAAAAAGAAAACAAAAGGCAAAATCAATCAAAACATAAATGCACCCATCCAACCTCAAAAGAGAAAGAGAACAAATTCATCATCTTGAGCAACATACAAAAGACAGATTATAAAATGACACTAAGCAGCTATATATCAATAATCACCCTAAACATTAATGGATTGAACTCACTAGTCAAACAACATAGAGTGGTTGAATGGATTAAAAAGCATAACCCAACCTTCTGCTACACAGTCCTCATAGAGATGAAACCCTGTCATTTGAATCAACATGGATGGAACTAGAGAGGATTATGCTAAGTGAAACAAATAAAAATGCAGATACCATATGACCTCACTCACAGGTGGAATATGAATAGATAAAACAAAGGAACAGATGAAACATAACCAACCCTGAAACATTTGCAACAGAACTGAGGTTACAAATAGAGAATGGGGCAGGTGGAAGCAAATGGTGGTAGAGCCCACTGGACAACGGGAAAGAACACTTGGTGATTTGGTGAAGGACATGATGTGTTGAAATATATCTAAGAAGTCGGGAACCTATACATAAGAAATTATTTTAATGTGTAGAACAAATAAAAATTAAAAATGGATGCAATATTGATATTATTTTAATTTTCCTTACCACCTCACCTTTGAACCTTAACAACAAGAAACAATTTGTTTTAAGATAAAAAATTTCTACTTTTGTTATTTTGACCAAATGAGTAAATCAATAGTGACGTAAGTCACTTTTTGTGGAGTTGGTAGAAATGATCTGATGTGGTTTCCCTTTGGAAACACCTTCAATATCTTTTGGATTGATGTCCCCAATTCTCACTCCATCCAGTGGAGAGGTGATGGCTGAGTGCTGAAATGCTGGTACCATAAAGTTAAGCTGAACACATGAGTCATGGTGAACACTTATAGCTCAGAAACCATCCTCGCAGGACCCGGGGTCCTTGTGTTTGTATCGTCCAGACACATCACCTCCCTTCTTCCCAACTTCAGCAAGTCCAAGCCAGATCTGTAAGGATGATTAAGTGACACATGGCATGTGTGAAATTCCCCTCCACCCTGGTGCCCTTCCCAGAGCTGCTGTAGACAGCAGTGATGATTATAGTAACCTTGACTCCATAAGGAATGTGACAACTTAAATCCTACAGACTCCTTAGCAACATGTTATTCCAGACCAATAAGTTGTACCCTAAGGCCCGGGAATGATGACAGAACTGTGGCAACTCACATCTGAAGAGACTTATTCACTGGGCAGAAACTAGCTAAAATTGGCTGGAAAAAAAGTGATAGCTTCTTACACAATGGAAAACAAGTGACATCTTGCCAACTGTCACAATGGGAAGGATTTTTCTACTTTTTTGATGGCTAGGCTCATCAAAGCACAGTTGGCTCATCTTTCATATTAAAGCTACTTGGCTCTTTGGCATTCCATAAGCTTTTTACATGCCTGCCGGAACACAGGGCTAGCCTGGTCTGTACGCAGGGGTCGGAACTATTCAGAAATTTAAGAACTCCAAAATGTGTCACCAAGTCACATTTGGGATTGGGGCAGTCCAGAGAATTTGATCAACTTCATAGACACCTGGGAATTGTGATTAAGCTCTGGTCTCAGTTACTCCTCAAATTAAATGGTTATAGTGAGATGAAGACAGAGAAGAGGATATAGCTATGACAATTTTTTTTCATAAAAGCTCTAGGTATCAAATTAATAGTTCTCTTGATGATTCAAATCTTCAAGGGCATTCCAAGGGAGTTGTGTGCCAGGTAGGTAAGTGTCAACTTGACTTTAACCTAAAATGATGGACTAAAAAGACAAGGGGAAGTCACGGCACAGGGTGGTGATTTTCATACTATGAAATCCTACTGTGACTCACCATCTTAAACCATTGGCAATTTTTTCCATATCAAAAACTTCTATGACTGTGATTGAGAAGTCAGAAATTCAACGTGAATGCAAGGAGAAATTCAAATGGACATGAAATGAATGAAAAATAAACTGGAAAAAATATTAGGAAAATTGTTACAGTAGTAAAGTTTTTCTTGGTTCAGAATTAAACCCAAACTTCATAAGGATATTATATATGTATATATACACACTAAATACATATATATTTTTTACATATTTTTAATATTTCATCTCCATATATATAGTAATATATAAAAGTATATATACTTATATACTATATATGTGATATATATACATATATGAATATGGATACATACACATGTGTGTATGTATATGTGTATATATAAATATAGATAGATAGATAGATAGATCTCCTTTTTATATGGACATTTCCTGACAGAGCTTGAGTCTCTCCTCTGTGAAGACCCCCTGGGTGCTCTTCCCACAGATACAATATCCTAAATTATTTCAAGTTGCAAGATGCTTGGGATCATTACCTGCCCTCAGATGAACCAGAGTAAAATATCTAGGGTGTCACCATTACCACTGTGGCTTACTTATATCAAAGAAGCACATGATAGTGACATGCTTCTGTCAAGTGACCTGACTTCTGGTGGTCTAGAAAAGTTTACTTTTTGTTTTGTTTTCTCTGAATCATGCCCATCTGTCATGAGCGTGCCACTGTGCATCCTGGCTTGAGATGCTGCAAAACAGCCCATTGTATTCCGATGCAGAATTTTCCTTAATGGAGAAGACTTTCTTCCTTATTTCTGTTCAATTGACAAGAATTCATGCATTGCAAGTGGCATTCTGAATTGCCTCAAACTGGTTGGCTGGATTGTCAGTTACCATTTTCCCTCCCCTGGCCTTTTTTTTTTAAGTTTCTGCTAGCATTCCCATGATCAAATAAATCAACTCCAATGCGAGGATAATTCTTCATTCTTCTGCTCTGAAATTCCTGCTTCTCGGCCCTCGCCTGCCTCTGCAATTACTCTTTTAGAGCAATCTTTGATGCTTCCCCCTCATGGTGGAAGATGACAGTAACCCAGCATGCTAGGCCCTCATGGGGGCAGACCTGGGCTTTCGCCTATAAAATGGAAAATTAGCAGCCCATTCTTTCAATTTCAATGAATGTGTCTGAGTTATAAAAGGGCTTATTCCATCTGGCCTTCTTCACAGGAGACTGAAAGAAGACAGGCAGGAATGTTGATGGCCCAAATCACTTCATTTCTACTGAGACTGAAAAAGAAACAGCAGGCCTAGGTTGCCAGCAAATAGAAGACAAGCATATGGTTGTTAAAATGACGCGAACAACTGGAATAGAGAAGACAATCTGTTTTCAATGGCATGAGGGTTTCTATGCTGCTTTTTGAACCATATCCCGCCTGGCAAGTACAGCAACTGCCTAAGCCTTGAAATCTTCAAGACTGCGGAGAGAGAGAGAGTAATTTAGACCCGGTCTCTGGTTTGTTATGAAATGAAGCTAATGCACAGCATAAGTGTAGCGCAGAGGGGAATAGGACGAACTTGTGAAATTTCTTATCCTGCCTCAGGGAAGACTCACCATTTCCTTTTAACATCTGGAATGGTCTTAAATGGGGCTTTCATGTGGGTTATACAGTGACTGCGTTGGGAAAAACACACACCTCCCTAAGCATCCAGAGGTCCTGGCTTCTCACGGTCATCTTGAGAGAAGTTGAGATATTATATAGGAAGCTTAAGATTCTGTTCCACTAACTTAGCCCAGAGGCTGAGTCTAATGTCTCTTTGGAAAAGTCGCTCTAGTGAAAGAGGACAGTGGGTTGTTTCTTGATTGTCAGAGAAACATTAACAAGTGACAATGTGTCACTTTGCTATTCTGGCATCCTTTAAGAAAATGTTTACTCCTAATGATAGCTTTATTCTTGCCTTTGATTTGTGAGTGATTTGAAAACTCACACTCGATCCTTTGAGGAACAGCAGTATCATGGGCCAGCCACCTGTGCCCAAAACCACGCAGCTCTGTGGATCACAGGCTTGCAAGACACCAGTTCTCTTGAGCAGTCTCGACAGACTGTGAGTGTCCTCAAAGCCTGTTCAGACCCAAGGAGAGGAGTGGCTTTTCTTTCAAACGTTGCCTCTAACAAAAAGTGTTTCATTCAGAAAGTCTGTATTTTTCTCAGAAATGAAGACGTCTACCTCATACAACCACAAAGATCACCATTTAGTATTTACGATTTTATTTACGGACATTGTTTTTAAAAATGTTTCTTTTTCACATTTAAGATATCATGTACAAAGGGAAGGTAGATTTATTCATGGTTATTTTTTTCTGAGATGATCTTACTCCCACGAGAAATAAGCAAGGGGTTATAAAGATCTAGCTTACGTTGTTCTTATGGGATGTTTGTGATTTGTGCTTACTTTTATTTTCTTTTTAAAAATGACACCCTGTGGGAGTCAACAGAGAAAAACTTTAAATGTGTAACAAAGACATTGACATAATGTAGAGTGTAGCTCATCTCAGGAGATAAGGATTTGCTAAATGCACAAACATTTTTAGTGGACTATAACTCAAAGCTTTTAGTAGATTTAGCAAAGTACTAAAAATCTATACTGCCCCAGGCAGCAGAGCCAAATAAACACCCCCACAGTACTTTTTAGAACTATAAATCCTGTTCCCGTTCCATTATTTCTGATTACTTTCTTATAAGGGCAGGGTCCCTTCGTTGCTAATCACTATATCCTATTACTCAGGGAAGTTGGAACAAAATAGGTTAAGAATTAGTGCATTAGGCCCATTGCCAAGGTTTATCAATCTCATTGTCATCTTCTGGATCCAAAATGATGTCTACAGAGTTTGGCTCTATTCTGAGGACTGTATCTCTCTTTCATGGGAATAAAAAGACCATAGTTGTAAAATTCAAAAGCAGCTAAGAAACGAAGCTCATGTCTAACAATTAAAACAATATTCATGGGGAAAACAGGCACCGACATTTCAATTCGGGTCTGTTCTAGAAAATACAGTTCATCTGGTAGTTCTGCAGGATCCTGTTGCCTGGTTTTGCTATTGTTGCAACTTTTCAGAGATGTCCATGAATGTCAAGAAGGATCTCAAAGAGAGAAGTGGCTTTCTACACTTGAGTTGAATTTTGGAATGAGTTTGGGGGCTATCAAAGTCTCCTCTCTGTGGAACATTAGTCCACTCACAGCTCTCTGGTGTTCTGTACAGCATGCTCTCAAGTTCACCTAAGACCCTCATGTAGAGCCAACTGAATTCAAACTTGGGGTATCTGGGAAGAGTAGGCGAGACAGCCTTCTACTGACATATAATGTCCCGGTAGGTTCCCTTTTCATTTATTTGCATTAATACAAAAACAGAGCTGTAACTGATTTACCAGCAAGCAAAACTTCACTCCAGGGGTTGTGTCCTGTTTGATCTGGTTCTGGCAACCCCCCTCCTCTTGTCCCTGTCAACCTTCCACAGTATTTAGAGGATCTGGAGGGACCCCATCCTCTAAATATAAGTGATGGGAATAGGTTGGTGGAAATAAACTGCCTAATACGCACACTTAATGTGTGATGTGTAATAGAGGGTACATACAGAATACCTCCTCCCTGTAAACGTGATGTGGTGACCCTGGGTCTGACTTTCTAATTGAGCATCACCCTGAATTTGAACTGCAAAGGGAAAGAAGTGACACCATTATGCGTGACACATCATATAAATCATATCAATCACCACAGTTATCCAGAGAGACAGATATTATATGGCTATTTCTATGAAAGAAAAAATTAAAGAAATAAAATCTCTTTCTTCGAAGTGTCAGAGGACAAAGTATGTATCCTTTTCCAAATACATACTGTAGAACTAGAAAGCACATTTTCCTAATATTCTTGAGGCATAATCTTTGTCTTTTAGTTCATACATAGGATTCCTACCACACCCAAATGTGTGCAGCGGGGGTTCTTGTGATAGCTGTCCAAGTGGGGACAGATTAAAACAGCTGTGTAATTTTATTTCTTATGGCATGAAAAGGATAACATAAGAAGGACATAATAATAAGACATAGCTCCCATCCATTTGCGGGGAGAACATGTGCAAACTGATTTAAAATTATTTGTTTATGTGAGATATAAGTCAAGTGTCCAGATTTCTTTCTTTAGATTTTATTTACAAAGGTTCAAAAACACTCTCACATACATGCATGTGGTATTATTACACCATTGCACGAGGAGTAGAAACATGGAGAGCATACCAGAAAATTTCTTTTTAATGGAGCTGATGTTTAGGAATCCTGAACAAGGTCTAAGGAGAAATCGAAGGAAAATAGCTTTTGCAATTTCTAAAGTAAAGGCAAAACTATGGAGCCTTTGGTTTGTTTCTAGGACTTTTAGTAAGCTTTTCGCCAAGCACCAAATAGGTGACGAAAGGAAATAGAGAAAAGTTATTCAAATATTATTCTTAGGTTATATACAGTCAACCATCTGTACTATTGAGGCTTAGCTTTACATAAGTTTAGTAATCTCGGAAATAAAATACTAAATACATAAAGTATCCAGTATTTAAGCAGGCAATTATTATAAGATTGTAAAAAGTTTCATTTTTCAAATATGAAAGTTAGAAAGTTATGAAGCAAAGAGAGGGAGCATCTTAGAGAAGCTTGACCTGAGCTTCTAAGGCAGTTGATCACAGCAAGGTGTGGGGAATGGAGGGCATTCTACATCTAGAACTTTTACAGAACTTAGAGGGAATATGAAAAGGATTCATGCTGATTGTTTTGTTTTGTCTTGAAAATTAGCTCCAGAACACATGATCCCACTTGAACTGGAAAGCTCTTTAGTTATATAAGTCATTGTATAGACGTAGTGATTTTCTTCACAGCTCTTATTGAGGTGAAGGGAGCCTGTCTCCCCTCTAAATGCATATCATTATAATGGCAAAATAGCATATTCTTACCACTATGAGCCTGAATCCCTGGCTACAACTATTTTAGGGAGAGATAGCTGCCCCAAGCAAGGCAAGAATACTTCTGCTGTTGTTATATACATCTGGATATGAGTTTAGCATTTAAATACCAATTCTTTTAGTCACCTGTGGTCAACTGTGGTTAGTTGTCAAAAGAGGACAAGGCATTCTCTTGGTCTTTCAATTTATAAAATGAATCACTATGTAATGAAATAAAATGTATTTATTGTGAATCTAAATTCAGAGCTAAGAGATTCTATCCTCAAACTGATTCTTTTGATGAGAGAAATGCCTTACTAGAAAATGAGACATGGGGGAGGGCAGCACACAGAGAGTGGGGGGGTCGGGGGGGACTCTTTGAATGTATCCTTGTCCTTGGATAGCATGACTCTCGGTGTCAATAAAATTAATCCCAATAGTATTAGTGAGTTTCTAATACTTAAAGCATATTTTATGGCCATATTCATATGAAGACACCATAAAGATAACATGCTCTTTATATATTTATAGACACATTTAAACGATGACATAGTAAGACCAGACTATAATAGTTTATGTGCTTCTGCAAACATCGGAGATTAATTTCTCTATCCGATTTGGGGTAAAGTTTTTCCTCACCATACTCTCTTACATTCTCTCCAGGATATTGCCGTTCTCAGAGTAACAAATACGGCATTTCCTCTCTGAAGGTTTAAGACTTATGAAGAGTTTATTTAGAGATTTGCACATGGTAAATTTACCCTCAGCTGCACAACCCAAGTGTATGCTGCAGATAAAAGCTTTTGCTTTAATACTTGACATGTAACATGAAAATTTATCTACTTTGAGGGGTCATCATTATATTTGTAACAACACTTATAAAATGTACCTTGAAACAGCACAAAACAAACAGAAGCACTTTACACAGAGAGCACTAGATTTGATTAATCACTTAAAATCCCTGGAGAGAAATGTCATTTCATTAAGAGACTTCTTGGCTGCTAATCAAGAACTTTTTATTTCCTTAAGCACATCGATCTGGAAACAACTTTTCCTTGCCTGAGAAACAAACCATTTAGAAAAGCACTTTCTGAAGGCACACTCAGAGAGGTCTGTTTCTCTTGGGTAAATATAAACACTGAAGGATCATCAGGTATGAAAGCAGGATAAGGATCAAACATCTGTGCCCTGATTAGATGTTGGGACTCACTACTTTCTTCACAGGTCTCACTACCCACCAATGTGCTCCTTCACCTGGAAGGGAGCTGTTGCAATTTACATCTGGGATACTAGTTTAGTATAAGATGCTATTTTCTTTCATCACTTGCAGTAAACTGTGCTGGGTTATCCAGAGATAAGCTACTACCTTAGTGACTGGTTTTGTGGAATGAACAGCATGCCTTTGTGCTTCACAGTGCTAGTTAGCACTTGATAACAAATCTACATGGGAGGTTACAAAAGTATATTTTCCACTCACATTTAAGTGTTTATTCAAAAGCATAAAATTCAAACCAACAGTAAGATACAAATTGGTGCATTTCTCACATTCCTTTCTGTAACTTATTTAGTCCAAAGTCCAATTTAACTGATGCATCCTAAAGAGGATGGCTCTAGTTTAGAGTAAGAAGCAGTGCCATGAAGTAGAAAGATCACAGGCTTCAGGAGCAAACCTGATGTGAATTCCAGTCTTCATACAGCTCGGTGACCGGCTCACTTACTTGATTGAGTTTTTAGCTTCCTTATAAGTAAAATCCCAATAACACCATCTGACTGCAGCTCAAAATGGTGGCAAGTAATAAACAGGATAATGACTCACGATGTCTATGTCAGTGCTCATGTAGAATATGCTGATACAAGTCACTTCCTCCTTACTCCCAGCCCCACCCTAATATCATCCCACTAACTTATTTCCAGCTAAAGCCTTTTTGCATTTCATAAATCTCTGAATTCTTCATGATGTCAAAACCCTTTCAGTCACTCTTTTTTTTGAGCATCACTAATTAAAAATACATTTTCTCTTTCCTATTTTCATATATCCCCACCTTTTCTCCCCATTCTCCCTTATGCTGCAAAGACAAAAATGCTCCAGTAAAATAAGGTGTTTTGCCTTTGTTAAGTGTTACAGATGGCCATTTGACACATATCCTACCCACCAGGTCCATAATTTGCCTTTTCCCTGAGGTTGCCATTAACACTGGCTTCTCTTAAGCGAGCCTGCATTTCATAGCTTGCATGAAGGGGATATACAGAAGGAACAGAATTTCGCATCACTCACCATGTCTAATAAGATCACAATCTACCCTTAAACAGAAAAGCGATCATGTTTGTATCCAAAAAGTGAATTGGTTTCCTGAATTTACTCTAAGTAACAACTGGAGAAAATCCAAAAGGTAAAGTAAAAAATATGACAAATTTCCATTTTCTTTCCTTGTGCAACTTCATCTATTCCTCGCATAGGCAAAAGAGTCTAAGAAGATCATAATGAGTCTAGATATTTATCAGTATCCACAATGCCTTGAAATCACTATTTATAAATTCCTATAAAATCTTTATATTTTCTCCTTATTGGGAATAGTTCAGTCATGCATGAGAATGAATGAGTACTCAGCTTTGGTGAACCCAAAAGAAGTGTAGAAAAAACAAAGAAAAAATGCTAGAAATTGCAAACCAAACAACAACACCAATCATGGCTTATTTCATTGTCTGAAAGGCAGTTTCTCCTGAATCTTGAAACAAATAAATAAATAAATACACTATTGGCCTTAGTAACACTTCAGTCAAAAGAAATGAAAAAATGAAAATCATTGTGCAAATAGACTATGACAGACCCTCATTGCAATGAAAATTTGGCCACTCCCTCTTCTCTAGACCTTGCTATTCCCTACACATACTGGTATTCTAGACTCCATGGCAAATACTGCTCATGCCAATTTACATACCAATCTTCTCTAATAGACTGCAAGCTTTCTGAGGCCAGGGACAATTTTTAAAGGCACCTTTGTATTCTCAGTGCCTGGCACCTAATAATGGCTACTAAAAGATGGTGGATAAATGGAAAGATACAGTGGAAAGGATGACAACTTGATGCAAGGGATGTAATAATGAACAAAATCTATGGCAGTGGTAGCTGTTATTTCCAAGAACAAGTGCCTGGAAATAATGAACAGGCAAGGAAAGAAACAAATAGGGTGAGTCATTTAGAAAGATGAAGGTGAAAATGACACTGAGTTTGTACAATTTTAACCACATTCTAAAATTCTTCTGTAATAGATTAACCTTTTTTTTTTTTTTTTTTCTATTTCACTTTGGAGGTTGCTTGTGTTGTCCACAATAGTTAAAGGCCACTGGAAATTGTGTAAGTAGCTGCAGGTTCTGGGAAACTTTCCACTGGAGATGAAATAGAATTACACAGAAATGTACTCAACAGAGGAAGACTGAGACACATAAGAGAAAGACAATTTACTCATTAATTCAGGCATTGCTGAATCTTTCTAGGTCATCAGCTCTGTACTGGGTGCTGGAAAAATATGATTGACACTGTTCCTCTTCTTAAGGAGCTTGCATTTTGGGGGCAAACAAATAAACAAATTAGTTTCAGATAATGAGGAACACCTTGATGATAACAGAGTGCCATGTGATATGAGAGAGATGAAGGACTAATTTTTTTAATTAGCAAAGTCCCTTCCAAGGGGCTAATATTTATGCTAAAACCTCAAAGGATCACAAAGTCAGGAAAATATCAAGGAGAAAAATGTTGAGGTCAGATGGGAGGTGTCTGAGTCCGAGACCAGAGCAGGTTCCGAATGCTTGAGAAATCAAGAGAATAGTGTGAGCAGAGCACAGAGTCAGAGAAAAGGTGTGATGTATGTAATGAGGCTGAAGAAAAAGAGAAAGTAGCTAATGGGGCAGCTTCTAGGTCATGGATGGGAATCTGGATTTTTTTTTATGATGAATTTTAATGAAATAAGGTGAAAAGGGATCTGATTTACATTTTATATAGATCATACTGCCTGCTGTGGAGTCTTGATAATGGGGAAGCTGTTGGAAGTGTTACAGTGAAGTCACAGTGCAGATGAGAGATGATGGTGGGAGAGCAGGTTGGTGGTGATGGAGAGGGGAAAACTGAAACCACAAGGGTTAACTGGATGGAGAGTATGGAGGGGAGCATTATTTCCAAAATAATACACAATGCAATAGGAAATTGTGTGAGGCGGGGAGAGAGAGAGGAAATTACAGATTAAGTCTAAAGCATCAGAATACACAGAGCCTTGAGCCTTTTTAGGTCATAGTGCAAAGTTTAATCTATCTGACAAAGCAATGAATATCCACTGTTAGGTTTTAGGCAGGAAAGTGACATAAGTTTGACTTTGATCAAACTTTGCATTTCTTTGACCACAGTGAGGAGAGTGGACAGGAAGATCACCAGATGCCAGGCTTACCATTGTGTTAAGAGGATTTTCCAGAAAGGTCTTATTTCCTAAACACTAGCTCCATTAATGTCCCTCCTATGACTAAAATCACTCCTTGGCTTTATTTATGCCTCCCCTACTAAGGTCTTCACCCACTTAAGGATGTAGCTTATGGGATTCACCAAAAAATATTTAATAAGACCCACACAGTGTCTCACACACAATATGTAAGAAAACATAATTCTTGAATGTTCTATATTATAGGGTCATTTTGTTAGGGAACCAGCTAGACATACGCACTGGGTAGAGGCCCTAATGGACAAAGGCTATCTTAGTAAGGAACATCTGCTGGACAGAACTGAGAACTGAGTTAGTTAAATCGTCTCAAGGCCAGAGACATCTTTCAAGCTCTGAGACTTTCCTGGGTACTGAGTCAGTCAGGCATGAGATGGGATACCAAGAACAGGAAATATCTCTTGATAACAATGATAGAAGAACCCCAACCCATCAAAACCCTAGGCGTCAAATGCGATGGTCAGTCTCAAGTTGATTGAGTAAGAACTGGATGCGGACATGTGTGCAGAGAGAGCAAAACCCTTTCTTTGAATGACCTCCTTATTATAATGTCATTATAATAAAATTAGCATTGTGGTTTTGGCACCCTGTGGATTTTGCTTAGGTAGTTATGGGAAAGAACATGCACAGTAAGAGTCCAGTTATATAACTCTATCTGTCAATCAACATGAAGTACACGAGCAGAACTCACCCCAGGGGAAGGCCTAAGGGAGGACAAGCAGGGGATATAAGCCCCAGGAAGGAACACAGGAGCCACTCAGGGTAGCCCACCCTTGATAAGGATGTACTATTTCTTTGAATGCACCTGCAACTGGACCCACTTGGGACAGCCTGTTCTCTCTGAGGATGCACTTTCTCTTTAATAAAGCTACACTGCTTTTGCTTGCAATAAATCTTCTTTGCAATAAAACTGCTTTCACATATCTGTGCCTCACGGAATTCTTTCCTTAAGGATACAGGATTGAGGTATGGAAATCCAATGCAGTGTACTAAAGAAGTGGGAGAATAAAACACCTCCCCCACACAACATCTTGTCTTATCAACCCAGTAACTATTTTGCTCTGGGGTGAGGCTTAAGACTCTGACTCTTCTTCTATCCTTCACTTCCAGGCCCTCCATCTCCCAAGCTCTCCCTACAATGGAAGTGCTGAGGGCGAGTATCTTCCCTTCTCACAAAAATCCACCACCCTCTAGACAGGCAGTTAAGCCTGGACATAATTCTAGTTGGACAACTGGTAAAATTCATCTCTCATATCCACCTACCCTTTCAGAACGCTTTGAACTCCTGCCACCCACCCTACTCAGTGGTCTAGCATCCTCTTATACCTCTCATGGGTGTCACCACAAGTGCTCAGCATACCAGCCAGTGGTGAGATGGGCTATGGAGAGAGTAGTGAAAAAAAGCTCTCAAGAGCTTAAATTATCCTTTATCCTAATTTGTTCAAAACTGATTATACTAAATGTATGCTCCTGTCACATAACATTTGCAATTTGATGATAGCAGAAGCATAGTATTAAAGCACTTAAAAGAGCCCGAGACTAGATTAAGAATTATGGGATCTGCCTTATTTCAACAATATGTTGAAACATATTGAATCTGAATAACATTAAACCTTTCCAAGGGCTTATATGCACCATATATTGTGTCAGGTATGAAGGTGAAAATAAAAGATAAAAATAATATGCAGTCCTATAAAGATATTTTAATTTAACCAGAAACAGATAAATGAACACACACCAGCAATACTGGGGAAAGTCCTACCCACATTCATTGCGTTATTTATCACTATTTGCAACCCACCATCTTAGCAGCTTTAACTCATAAACAAAAAGACCACATGTCAAATATACTGTTTTCTTATCCAATTGGGATTAAGCTATTTTATAGATTCTTTTAGACATCCTAATGCTTTTGCCTATGATTATCACATTTATCAGTTTCTTATCTTGCCAGCTCCTTAAGTTCATGTATCATCTTTTCTTCTGTTTAGGTTTAAGACTCCAATGAATTAAAATTATATTTTTTCTGATTTCTAAGCAAAACAGAATAGGATCCCATAGCAACTGTGACTGGAATATGATGGAGATGAATGTTATACTTCAGCTCAAAGAGAAAATCAGTTTGTCAATTTTTATACTTTTATTAACCTATCAAAAGTCATGATTATGAACTAAATGTGACTTCATTTTAGGAATTTTAGTTTCTCCCCACTTAAGTGTTATTTGCAAAGGATTACATTCAACAGTACTCAGTTCTTAAATTTTTCAGCTGTGAAATAAAGCATAAAAAGAAGTAAAGGTCTCTAGGCATACAGAGACTATCATTTACAAAGATTTGACAACTGCAAGCTTCACATGTTTTCCATTCTACTTATTTGTTCCATAAGATAAGGAGAGGCATGCAATGGCTAACTCTTGCGTTATAGTTAATTTTAACTCCCATATCAATAAGCAGATGGCTTTTTTGAGTTATAAAAAGTATGGCATTATTATTATCAACTGGAGAGAATGAAGTCATTGTTCTCATAATACCATGTAAAAACGGAAGGGTGAAAATGTACTTCAGGAAAAAATCTCACATAAGCAACAAAATATCTTTGAGTCAAAGTATACCACACTGAATTTTCCTCACAAGAAAGCATTTAATTTGAAGAAAGAGATTAAAGCCCCAAATGGAAGTGATCTCTCAGAAATTAAAGGACTGTTGTATGCTAAGTTTATTTCATAATCTTCTCTTTACTACTTATGGTAAGTTTTTACAGTTGATTTTCAAAATATTCTACAAAGCAGAAAAATTAGCATATAAAAATATCCAGTTGCATTTGAATTATCACATTTGAAGATTTGAAATCATCATCTGTAAAATCACTTGACTTGCTTAATCAAATTAAATTCTAAGGATTTGTTAAGTAGAAGCAGGCAAGGAACTATGCAACAATTTCAGAGAAGGAAGCAATTTGATGGGGACCAATAAAAACCTGCTGTGAAAAGCAGGTTTTGTGTGATGAGAATGGGAGGTAAAGGTTCATAGAAATTGGCACAGCACAGAAGTAGAAGTGGCTGCTTTCGGATAAATCTTCCTCTTGCCCAGCCCAGGTCGCATTCTTAGAACCTTCCTACCTCTCAAAACAAATGTTTGAGCAGTAGCTTGGGCATCTTCTGGTCTGTGTCTTCCTGTCTTTGATGTGGCTGCCAAGGCGAAATAATTTAGAATTCCCTTTAATAGTGAAAGAGAATAACTCACATAAGTTGAATCAGAAACCTCCAACTCGAGTGGTGCAGCAACTAGAGCCCTTCCTGGGACAGGAATATCGGGACAACCAATCTGTGGGACTCCATGCTTCTTCCCTGTTCTCCTGTCACCTCACGGCCCCAGCATACCCATCCTCATCAAGACTCTTGCTGAGTTTATAACCTGGCTGGAAAGAATTCTCTCTGCTGAAGTGTCACACACGAATCTCAGGACTAAAGTTAGCACATTAACTATTTTGCATCTCCCTTGAAATTCCATTTTGAAAAAAATGCATGGGATTTAGGATACATACATATATATTATTTGTATGATAGTACTCATATATAACTATTGTATGACATAATCACATAGTATACAATACTATATAAGTATATAATATAAAATATTACTCAGAATTATTATATAATAAAGTAATACTGATATACAGATCATAGAAGACTAATACTTTTATATAATTATTAAAAAATATAAATAGGTTTTGAGGGGTATTATGTTCCGGACTGGGGACTTTGAAAATCACACAACTCCATTTCCAAGGGCATCTATACCAACTGAATCATTCACTCACTCAGGAAATGTTCAACTACCTTAACTTCTAGGAGTTTCCTTCCATGTCAAACACCTCATTTTTGTCTTTAGTCCTCTCTAATGTAACCTCTAAGTCTAGCTTCAAAGAACTCTAGTCCAACTATAGCATCAGTGGATTTTAAATTCTGCTTCCAGTTTATCACCCGCCCTGATGCAAAAATCCTATTTCTTTTTTGATAAACGTAGCTTTCCATTTCTCTTGCACACAGTGCTGAGATTTTTATTTTAGTGAGGAAACAGGTTCGGCTCTGCAGTACAAAACGTTCACAATCTGATTTCAAATAACATGATTTAACTAGGCTTTTTGCCATGTGTCTTGAACTCTCACCCAGGAAATGCAGGCCATGATTCAAACAGACTGCCAAGGGAAATTCCAGAAGGTCTAGAGTCTTCAAAAATGTAGTCATATTTGAGAGGGCTTTTGTGTCTTCTAATCCCTGCACTAATTTCTGTAGTTAAAAGATCTCTGTCACCAGCCAGTTGGCATTGCAAGATACTGATAATTAACACCAGCGGGTGGTCAGGGACGTTAGTGTTGGGTGAGTACCAGTCCTGATACTAAACGGACCAATGTTCCCAGACTCAGCAAACAAACCAAGTACGGTGTTTACCAGGAAGCAAAAGAGCAGGACTTGGTCCAAGTCAAATTTCATTTCTAATTCAATTAATTTAGCATCACTTAATTAAACGAAGGTATCTTACGTTAGAAATGAGTTTGAGTTAGAAATGCCCTTCTGTGATGTAAACAATTACAGACTCACATATATTTAACATATATTCAATATTGTAAGGGCCATGAACCTGATTCAAGGGCATATTGTGCTTTTTTCCTATTTCTTGTCCATCACGTGTGTGTGTGTGTGTGTGTGTGTGTGTGTGTGTGTGTGTAGTGGAAATAATAGCAGATTCTACTAACTTGTTTTACATAAACTGAGGCTCCTCTGTTTCAATGCATTTAGTTCAAATCACTAAAAATCTATTTCTCAGTGAGACAAGAGTAAGTTGATTGTTTTCTCATTTTTTTCTTTTTCCTCTATCTCAAAATTCTTAATTCTAATTTGTATAAAATATTATATGACAGGTATATTTGTTTCCCATCTTAACAGCTGATTAGAAAGCTCAGAAAAAGTTTGTTACTACCTCAGAATCCGTTTTATTACTCGTGCTACTACTGTGGCCTAAGTCGCCAACCTCAATAAATGTATTTTCTTAATATACACTGTTTGTTTATATTGCTTGTTTATTTCAACTTCAGAATTGCCAGAATGAAAGTGGAACTCTGAAAAATAATACTGAAAGTGTTCTAACAAAAAGAGATCTCAATGCACGCATACTAATATATGGAAGTTTATTTTCAAGATCAAAGCAGTACTTCCTGTTAGCAAAGGTTAAATACATTTTGTTAGTTAATTCAGATTCTGAATGATGCCAACATGATCCTGTTCACTATGATACACAGGTACAAGTAGACATAAGTATGTGCCAGAGTCAGGACGGGAGGACCAAGTCACACCATGACAGTAGGATTTGTGTCTGCAGAGCTTTCATTTCCTCTAGAAATGACACAGTAGGTGTGATTCTCAGTCTAGGAAGTCAGATGGGGAGGATGATCACATTTCTGTTTAAGTCAATTTAAATTTCAATAACTGAATTGGCAAGAATTGAGACCTTAGAGTTTGGGGGTATTTTCCTTTGAGCCCCATCCCCACTGTGCAAAGATCTTTGCATCTTTCTAGGCCCAGCGATATTGACAGAAGCCCCAGAAATCAGTAAGGATGACATCGGTTATCCAGTCTCCCTCTTTTAATTCAGGGCTGGGGTCTCTACTGCTTGTTATCACAGTTGGTTCTTGAAGCCCCTGGTGAAGCTGGGTGCCATCAATTCTACAGGTTACTCGCAAGAAAAATATCTCCTCCCTCTGTCTCATCTGTTAGGAAATATCTCTCTGGAGGCCTTCAAAGACCAAGTCCTTTCTCTTTTCCCTTAGGACATATCTAGTTTTAATTCATTTAAGTCCCTGTAAGAAACAGAAAATGCCTCTAATGTTGACTAGGGAGTTAGAGGAGTGGAGAACTGTGGAGTAGTAGAGTAGAAATAAAACATTTTTAGTTTCTATAGGGAGAATCCAGAAAATTTCAGGAAAAAAGGATTTGTGAGAGGTGAGGGGCAAGAAGGGAAAATATTGAGAAAACAGGCACATTACTATTTCAACAACGTAGCTCACCATTATTTAAGATCTTGATTGTTAGTTAAATGCCATTTCTTTGCAATGAAACTTCTTATTATCTTTCTGCATTGTCCCTTTCCTATAAAGCCTATTTAGGGAAAGTGAGAAAAGCTAAAGGTATCTGGCAAAGTTCTCCATAGCTAGAAGGATGTCAAATGTATCAGATAACCAACAAAGTTTATACTTTTGGAGTAGTGTAGAAAAATCACTTTTCTTGGGCTGTGGTTAGGTAATTTACCAGGTATAAATTTGATGCTCATTCAAGAGCTTTAAGGACAAAGTGATAAAGACAAATAACATGCTCTGGGGTTAAATCTAGAGGAGAAATAATACTGATTTTATAAAGCATAAGGTAAATACAAAATCACGGCAAAGTTTTGAATGCTTGACTGCTGGGGAGGTTTGAATAAATCTGAACAACTGAAGATTCAGTAAAGTATTTATCTATTAAAAATAGTAGCTAGATAAACTAGACTTCTGTGAAGGACCTACTCGATTACTACTGTTACAAGATCCTTTGCTCTTCTTTGCCACCTCCATCTACAGCCTCATATTTGGCTCAGACAGGATCGCTGTTCCTACCTCAGTATCACATTCATATTCCTGACAAGATGAAGGAGAAATCAGGAAGGACAATAAGACACGTGCCAACATTTCTTGAAGCCCCGTGAAGTGACCGCCACTCAGTCTGTTCAAACCAGCTGCAACGGATGTTGGGAAATGTAGTTTTTACTTGGGCATGTGTTTACCTCAAATACAATTAGACTGTTCTCTGTAAGAAAGGAGACTGAATTTTGAGTAGACAACTTGGAATGCCTGCCATAGCATCATGCTAGGGAATAAAATTCCACTGACAGATTGATGAGCTTGTAAATTAAACCTCCATTCTGCTCGTGATGCTACAGATTTAGCCAATTTCCCAGCAGCAGCAGAATAAAGGAGATTATCTTTCTAGTTCTGGGAGAATGGATTTCTTTAATGAATCATTTAAATATTGTAGCTACTTTATCAACATTCCCTTCAAATAAAAGAAAACTATAAAATATAAAGCTTATTAGTTTCTTTATATTTATAAACCTCTGGGGAATAAAAATTTAACAATCTTAGTCATTTACTGAATAAGACTTCCAATTCCCTAAACATTAGACATGAAATGAAAATAACAACTAGACACAACAATAATTTATACAGTTAACAAAATAGTACATTTTCAAATGTATTGGGCCATTTTATGCTTTAAATTTCTATGGTTATCTGCCCTTGGAGTAAAGAAAATATAATTGCCATTATATAGTGTCCACAGTTTGAGATCTGCTGTAAATGGACATCAATGATAAGCTGGATTTTCTGCTTGGGGAAAAGAAAAATATGGGAAATCATGAAAGATGAAAGACACCCACAGCAGACCAGATCACTGCCAGTCCCAGGCTCTCACAGAAAACCCGAAACTCTCTGCGCCCTGCCTGCCTTCTTTCCATGACCCAGTGTGCGCTCCCAACTCTTTATTCCAACAAAGGAGACTCATTCGAAATAAGTGGAAGCCACAACCACTCTCTTAGTGTTAAATTTCAAACCGTTTCTGATCCATTTGAACTCTGATCACAATAACTGTGTCTTTAATGAGACCAGGCTTCTGACAGCATCAGAAAATCTCACCCAGCAAGTTTCTGGGGTCATTATCTTTAGACAGATGCTGAATGAGTTCAGGGAGAACCAGAAAAGGCCCTGCTTTGCTTTCTCAGGAGCCTTGTGCAGTGAATTCTCATCACCTTTCAAAAGGGTTTTGGATCACCATTAGAGCCAAGGGGACCCTAGGCCCAGGCTTTGGGAAAATTTTAAGAATTCACTTTGGCATGGTGATGCTATTGGTTGGAAGGGGTACACTGAGATCCTTTTTACAGAATCATTGCCAATCCTTGACTAACAAATCAAAGATTTGTTTCTGTAAGTAATTCCATTAACATTAAGGAAAGGAGCCTCACTCATTCATTTAAATTTTCCGAGCACCTGTTACGCCGCCATCACTGTGTTAGGGTTTAAAGAAATAAGGTTAATGAGAGTGGTTGTTCTTTCCTTAGCTTCTTTCTATTTGCACAGTGGTTATCACCAGACCCCTTGAGGACATTTTAAGGGCACAAAGGAAATAGTTTCCCAAATAGAAAGTTAATGTAGCAAATCAAAACCACAAGGAGGTGTCCCCTCATTCCTATCAGAATGGCAGACATAACAAAGAGTTGGCAAAATCTGGAGAAAAAGGAATTCTTGTGTACTACTGGTGGGAATATAAATTGGTGTAGCCATTACAGAAAATAACATGGACTTTCCTCAAAAAGTAAAAATAGAACTACTGCATGATTCAGCAATCCCACTTCTGAGTAAATATTCGAAGAGAATGAAAATAAGAGAGACACCTGCACTCGCATGTTCATTGCAGCATTATTTACAAAAGCCAAGACATGAAAACAATCTGTGTCCACAGACTGGCTACAGGAGATATGTTATATAAATGTATTCAATGAGATTTATTCAGCCATCAGAAAGAAGGGCATTCTGGTATTTTCAACAGGTGGATGAACTTGAGGGCATTATTCTAGGCTTATACTAGATAAACTAATATAAATTAAGAAATGCAGGGTTTGTTATTTCAGTTAAATAAAATAAATAGATACTTCTACATTTCAGGTAAAGCTCTTTTAGCTTATATCAACCATACATTTTAAAAGTGTATTGACTTCCATTGTACTTAATAATCATTATGTAACCCTTTATACTACAATTTCACTTCTTATACTTTATCCTAAAAAAGCCATCTTCGACTAGAGCAGAGACTTATCCACGGCCTGGTCATCATTTTGTTGCTTATAATGAAGAAAGAATAAATGAAACGATCTGAAACATTAAGGGATTAATTGAACAAACCATAGTTCACTTACATACTAGAACAAATTTGGCAAGAATAATGTCACTGAGAAATACTAATATGGAAATGTAGCTGCATGATTTAAAGCCTAAAACATATTATATCACAAATTCTATTTTTTGGGAAAAAAATTTACAACAATATAAAGAGAAAAACAGTATGTCCCAGACTGTAAACTTTATTCTGTGTAGGTGATGGAATTGTGGAAAATCTGTTTGTTAGAACCTAAGCCTCCCAAGGGCAGGAATTTGGGTCAGTTTGTTGACTCTTTGCACTGTGTTGTACACAGGACCAGGACCTGATACAGAGCAGGAAATCCATAAATAAATGCATATGGAAAGACTTACATTTCTTATTTTTAGAAATCTATGATTTTTACATCTCTGTTGCCTGTTATAATTAAAAAACACATTTTGAAGGGTCTGCTTAGGTGCCCTAGTCACTACTACATGTCTCCACACACACTGGATTCACTATTGGTATTTTTAGATCATCTTCATGAAGGAGCTAATAATAAGCAATTCTGTCCTATCTTTAAGTATTTAAGCAATTGTTTTCCGTTTACTTGATGACCTTAACTTTTGCATTAGTTGCCCTTGGCTATGACCTCACTACTAATAGAGAGACAAGGCCATTTATTGAATTCCAAAGTTAAATAGCTATTATCACATTTTAGCTTAATTGTTTTCGTGTTACAGACTATTGTACTTGGCACAAGGATTCACGTGTGGAAACATTCTGATTTTTTTTAATCCTCAATTGAAAATATTTTATTACAGCATGTCTGCTTCTATGGAGTCAGAATGCATCATCTAAGTGGAGCAGTGATTCAGGAAAAATGGAGGGAGGCAGGCATCTGAAGATCACCTAAAAGCTCTCATGCTAGAGTATAGGCTGAACTATTTATTTTATCATCTACCCAATTCTGAGATTAAAAGTCTATGAGGTAAAAACAAAATAAAAACACACAAATAAAACAACCACCACTAAACAAATCCTGTCTTGAAGGCAGACTAGTTTAAATTATCCTGGTGGTCAATCCATATCAGTCTATAACTGAGTGGGTGTCCTGTCGGGAACATGAATTGATGAACATAGTTGCTAGACAATGGCTTTTCTTTCTTCTGTGTTTTGCTTAAAAAAAAAAAAAAAAACACAATTTTATTTTCTTTGTTAGTATTTCACACAACACAGATATGGAGAAAAGAAATACGAAAGTTGTGTTTTGGGGCCTGGCCTTCAACCCCTCTTGTTTCTCCAGAGGCAAACACTCTGCATAGCTGTGTCCACATCCTGCCAGGAGTTACCATGCTCATAGCTACCGGCATCGCCGTGCACTGACACACAGATACTGTCTTTGCTTTTGAACTGCTGTTTAACGTTTAGTAAGGTAACTCGTACGACTTTAAAAACTCAGTCTATCTTGTTTGTTTTAATTGAGCAGTATGTTAAAATATGGAATGACTGTGCATTCATTAACTACCTCCCAGCCCACTGGGTGTCATTCATATTCTTACCAGTTTTTCTCCATGACAAACAAATACTTCTGTGTATTTGGTATGTGTCTCTACACAACGTTTGGCACAAGGTAAGTCTGTATGAAAGAATCCTAGAAGAACTGCAATAACTTTCAATTTAAAATTTAAATAGATACACTTTAAACTTTGGCTTCTACAGGCAAAATATCCTCATTCTCAAAAGAGGTTTACTAATTTAATCTTCTGCCAGGACTGGAGGAAGCTGCTGTCCCTTGCTACCTGGGTTCCTGGTGCATTTTTCTTCACTGAGTACCCTTTATTCTACATTTGAAAGGAAAAGACTGGTTTGAATAGATTCAGAAGTGTTTGCAAGAATGAGGGGCTATCACTGGTCAACTTTAGGATTCACTGCTCAGCTTGCTGTCCAAAGGAGCCCTCTTTCTTAGCTCCTGTATCTGATGTACTAAGAGAGCAGGCTGCTGCAGAATGTGAAAGAATAAAGTAAAAGTCTTATTTCAATACAAATGCTACTGATGATGATGATGATAACAATTATAATAATAAATCCAATTTAAATGATACCGTAGGACAGATGCTAAATCAGATAGAATGCTGGAAAATAGGCATATATTTGTATAAACTGGATTATTATCAAACTACCCCTGTTCCTCAAAATTAAGCTTTCAGAAAATGTACTGATAAAATTTAAATGACAAGCCATCTTTTTCATTGATTAATTCATCTTAAGTCATAGTTGTAACTTTGAACATTTTCAAATCTGAAATGCCACTTCTCCTAGATGATGAGGCCATAGATCAGAAATCTGCCTTAACAACAACAAAAAAAATCTCTAATAACCTCTGCATCAGGAGGATAGAAAGATAATTATTTTTTCTTTAAAAATGGCCTCCTGGGGGAACAAATAAACAGCAGCCATAATAATGTCATATAGACAACCATCCATGAAAACGCCAAAAAGAAAAACCTATTACTGCTGTTTGCAGTCTATTAAACACATTAGCCATAAAATTAAAAGTTGATTTTTCAAAGAAACAAAAAACAAGAGAACTCTTAAAGGTTATCTTTTTTAGAAAAGCAAGATAAGCAGAAAAAGAAGAATTTGTTTGATACGGTTGCTTTTCATAAGAAATGAATACAGTTACATAACAATTCACGTGCACGTAAAAGTCATAACAGACTTCACTGATCTCCGAATATTCAAGGGAAGCCACAAATCAGCATCACGTATTTGATCTGATAATTTTGAAAAATAAAACTGTCTACCCTAAAATCATAAAATAAAAAAGCTTATCATAGACTGAAAAAGACAGAATTCAGCAGTCCTTGTTCATTAAAACTAGAGGGAAAAAAAAAGCAGAGATAACCAAACAGAGCACTCTTTATCAAAAGCCAAAAATAAATATTATCCTAAAAGGCATAACATTAAAATATTCACAATTAAAGTCAAGATAAGAACATTTCCTATTACCATTATTAACCTAGAAGGTTTTAGTATATATGATTAATGTATAAAATAATTCATAAGTGTTAAAAAAAGACTGAAGAATTATTGTTTCTGATAATGTTATTATATCCCTAGAAAAACGAAATGATTCTCACTAAAAAGAAACTATGAGAATCAAAACAAGAATTTGCATACATATCAGATATCTGTCAAATGTTTTCTTTGGCAAGAAAGAAGTTAAAATGTGAAAAACATTAACATAATTTAAAAGCTATAAAATTTTCAGGAAACCTACATGTGAGTAACACTATAACATCTTATTTAAAAACCTAAACAAGGTGTGCCCTGATAGGGCAGTGGTTGGGTATGCTGCCTCTGGCAGAGAGCAAGTCCACATATATCCCAAGGATCCGGGTTTGCATCCTGGACCAGGGAGAACAACCAAGATAAACTAAATAAAATAAAATGGTTCTTCCTCCTCTCTCTTCTTGCCTGCCTCCCTGCTCACTTTTATTCCTGCCTAACACCTTCCCTTTAAAAATAAACACAAAAACAAAACCTAAGCAAGTCATTTGATTCAAGCCCAGCTTTTCCCCCTAACCTGTCCCTTAACCTTCTTCACCAACTTAGTAAATGATAGTTCCATAGACACAATTTTTGGCCAAAAACTCATGAGCTATACCTGGACATTTCTCATTCATACATCCAAGTCCTCAGCAAGACTTTGTCTCTATTTGCTGAATATAACTACCTTCTAACACCTTCAAAGTCAAAACCTTAACTCAAGCCATTTTGATTTCTTTCTAAGATCATGGCAATCACTTTGTAGCTTGCATCTTTCCTGACATTCTTGTCCTACTTCAGTGCATTTTCAGCAGTCAATTTAGTCTACAGCTCAATCTCACTCTATCATTCCCTGTGGAAGACCCTCAAACACTTCCCACAGTAGTTGGAATAGAATTCCAGGTTCTTGTCCTACCCTACATGATCTGGTCTCTCCTTTCACCCTTGATAGCATCCTCCCACTCTGCTAACTCCTTCAGCGGTGCTGCAGAATTAACCAACCTGTTGATGTTTGGTCAAGCCAAGTTCAAATCTGCCATGACTTTCTACAACTGCAGCAGCTAATTGAGCACCTGTCACTTCATTTTCATCACGAGGGCTTACAGTGACCTGAAATGATCTCATTTATTTGTTTTTCGGTAAAGTAACGATCCGTAACACCAGAATGTTAAGTACTATGAGCAGAGTGTGTTCAAGTGTCTGCTTGTTCTCTGCTTTATCCTGTACCCAGAGCTCCTACAGCATGTAGCAGGCGCTCTCTATATTCTGGTTATGTGAACAAAAGAATGAATAAAAGGGAAGCGAAAACTTTCTCTTCTTAACAAATCAGAGATTTGACAAGATATGTAAGTTGTCCATGATTCAAGAGCTGAGATTTGGCCAAGTTCAGACTCAAGATCAGTTCTAACTCTAATTCTTAGGCAGTTACCTCTAAGAATACTACCTCCCCACCCTACCACACTGCCTCTGGTCTTGATTTTTCAGACCGTATCCCTCTAGGATACAAAAGCAGACAACCTATATCTTATTTTTGAGTGAAGCTTGTCCGACTTAATGTTTGAATAAATCATGTATTTTGAATCTTCAAACAAGCATATATTATGCAGACTCTTGGTTTTCTTGGAATAATTGGGGAGTATGTGAGGTTTGATATGGTTTATAAATGCTTTGGGCTGTTCTATAACCACAGTGAGATCTTTAGAAATAAATCTTAAGTTTATTATTAAAACTAAATGAGAAATATTATAGCCTGTCAAAACTGATCTATCATATTGCAATAGAAAGAAGTAATGAATGGTGTTTTGAAATTTAAAAAAAATACAAGACTTTGTTATTGTGGTAATTGTGCTTAGAGACCAAGAATGTCATAAAAACATATTTTCAAAGAAAGAAATTCTAAACACCAAAAGCGATTAAATCCTTCTACAAAAAAATAGCAATATGGTATTAGAACCAGATGGTACTCTTCTTTCCGGCCAAGCTCTCAAACTACAGAAAAACAAATAGAAGAAAATATCCAATTGTGAAACGATAGACTTAAGCAAATAGACTTTGGTCAATAAGGAATAACAAGTTCAGGGTAGCTTCCCTTATTCTATGATAGCAAAGAAAGGATCTGAAAAGCGCTGTCTACAGTAAACAGAAGTACAATGGGAAAATGGTGTGCTAACTGTACCAACATAATAGCAGAAGGAAGAGGAGGACAAGGAAGCAGAGGAAGGGCTGAGGAGGGAGTGGGGAGGGAGGAAAGAAAGGAGGGAGGGAAGAAGAGAGGAAGGGAAGAAGGGAAAAACGGAGGAAGATAGGAAAAGGAAAGGAAAAAAGAAAGAATTCAGTAAATTAAAGTCTGGATTTTAAAAATCCTAAAATTTAAATGATGTTATACGATGATATCCTTTCAAATTTTTAGCACTTGAGAAGGACTTAGTAACATAACTTCAGTAAAACAAAGTTTAGATGACTAAATAATAAAACTGTGATAAAAAGGAAGATATTCGAGTTAAGGCAATTAAAAACAAAATAATAGCTCTTTATAGAGCAATATATTAAAGATAGCAATAAACAGATAATGGGAGTGAAATCACAGGAAAAACAATTAAAGCAATGGAGAGGAGACAGTAGATTTGGAGACTTGACAATAGTGATCTGAGCAAATAATATTTGAGGGGGGAAAAAAGACACTATCATAGTACCTAATATTTAAATTGATTTCTTTAGTCATTAATGAGTAAAGCAGGCCAGAAGTCACCAGATAAAAAGGAAGAGAGGAGGAAGAAACATTTTATTTATTTAGTTGTTCATTTTCATTGATACCCCCGGCCCTGGGTCTCAAACTCAGGTCCTTGGGTTGTACATGGGCCAGGCACAGGCTTCACACTTAAGTTAAGAGGATATACCCCAATATTTATTTTTATAAGAATTTTGCATCAAGTAAATTTTTCTGAAACGAGGTACAGAAACTAGGTCCTAAGAAAAAGGTATACAGAACAAGTGACAACCAAACACATTCTTTTAAAATTAATTAACATCAATCATGAAAGAAGAATTTCTAGACATCCAGTGAGGAAAAAAAAGCAAGTCATCAACAAGTAGTGATAAATGTAGGCTAGCTATAGACCTCTACAGAATTCAGGGAATACAGAAATAACTAACTCTTTTTGAAAAACCCTCAACAAATTTTGACTATGATATTGAGCTGTTTCATTATATAACCAAAGCAAAAATGTCAGGAATAAAAAAGCAATGGTGAGAAGATAGGTGTGAAGATGATTTTTTTTCTCTTAATAGAACATCAAAGCTAAATTGTTGTGGCAATTTGGGTTATAGAATTTAAAGTGTTATAAATCTTGGAAAAATCAATATAACAATGTAGCCAAAATATCAGCAGATAAAGAAAGGAAGGAAGGAAATATAAAATTGTTGATTTTCTTATCTTTCACATGATTGAGTTTGCCAATAAAATCTAAATTTAACCAGAGGTATAAAAAACTTAATGAGCTTATTGTGTAATGATTTTTAAATATATGTTATTATCTTGATGTGTTCTTTTAGATATTAATATTTCATGTGACAAATATTTATCTGCATTCCCATTATTCACTGAGCTTTATATAATTCCTTCCTTTCATTAGTACAAAATCACATTTGGTACCTTTCAAAAATTAAATTGGTGGAAAATTGAATGTATTTAAATACAATAAAATGATGTGCATTTTGTGCGCCCTGGTGGCCTAGCAGTCTAGTCACATCCTGAGAGCAGTCCGCATACTTCCCAAGGTCAAGATCTGGGGCTGGGGAGGTGGGCGGGAGGGGAACAACCAATATGAACAACCAAATTTAAATAAAGAGCTTCTTCCACTTCTCTTTCTGCCTCTCTACTCACCTTCGTTCCTGCCTATACTTTTCTTTAAAAAAAAAAAAAAAGATCATGTGCATAAAAATTGCCATAGAACCTATCAGAAACAACTATGTTTATAGAGCAGAAGACTCAGTGTTGTTAAGATACCAATTCTTCCCAAACACGTATAGATTAAAAGCAATCTTAATGAAAATTCTAGTAAAAATATGCTTATGTCATTAGGAAATGCAAATTTAAATCATAATGAGCTACCACTATACACCTACTAGGTGGCTAACCTTATTTTAAAATTTGACAATGCCAGTGTGAGTGGGCTGCAGAACCAGAGCTTGCATACAGTGCTGGTGGGGATGCAAAACACAGCACCTGAGGCAACAATTGGCCAGTTTCTTATGGTGCAAAACTTACAATTAGAAATTGTACTTTTATGTGTTTACTCAAGAGAAATGAAAACTTATATCCACACAAAGTCCTTTGTACAAAAGTTCAAGATAACTTTATAATAGCCAAAGCAGAAACAACCCATATTTCCTTTAGTGAACATTTTAAAATGTGGCACATTCATGCAAAAGCATTACTCAGCAATAAAGATCCACAAAATTATTGTTACCTGCAATATCATGGAAGAGTCTCAAAAGCATTATCCTAAGTGAGGGAAATCAGGAAAAACTGCATACCATATGACTATAATTTTAAGATTTTCTTGAAAAAAAACTATAGACACAGAAATCAGATATCGTTTTGCCAGGAGCTGAGGGAGGGAAGAGGTGACTGACTAGAAAGGGGCACAAGGGAACTTTATGGGGTAATGGTAATATTCTATATCTTGATGGTGGCAGAGCTTACATGATTGAAAACTCACAGAACTATATACCTAAAAGGAATGAATTATATTATATATAAATTATACTTCAATAAACATGTTAAAAACTAAATTGGCCTGCTTGTAGTTCTTATTTACAAAAATTATTACCATTTATCTTTTCTATCTGAATGTCCTCAACAGAGAAATAAATATTTATACCTAGCAGTTAGCATGAAGGATCATTGCAGATCAAGTGATGTGATTATAAGTGACATTTTGCATTCTTTATACATTTCTATACTGTCTGATTTTTAAATGGAGCATATATTACCTTTCAGTAAAAATAATGAAGTCATTAGTTCTTTTTGTTAAAAGCTCAAAATAAAGGTTGAAACAAGAGAAATAATAGATAAACTCAGAATAAAAGAAATCTACAATTGTATGAAGGGCCCATAAATGTTAGAGAACAGGATTTCACTGGGGGATTGAGTCAGACTTCTTTCTGGGTTTCATACCAAGAGCTAAACAGGTAGATGGCAGGTGACTCATTATCTAGATTATGATTTCTACTTCCTATATGACATCTCAACTTCGTTTAATTCTAAATACTCTCTTGACTCACCAGAGATTTCTAAGATTTAGTCTTTTATAAAGTCAATGTATTACTGGAATGCTCGTAGAATAGGGAATTTCTTTGGATAATTCTCTTATTTTATTGACAGAATCCTTTCTCAGTACTCCTGAGAAATTATTACATATTTTATACAATAATTCTTAATAATAAAGTTATAGTCAGGCTGCTGATTCCCCTACAGAGGTGTCAGACTACTGAACTGATAGCACTGAATAAGCTGATATATCATATCTACCATCTGTTCTCAATGTGTGCATCAGCCTTTCCACACCTGTCCTAGAATTATCTTTGGAGTGACACCAATAGCAAGAAAACAAAAATCAAAATGTTCAAGTAATGTTGCCAGAAAATAAGAAAGTGTTATTCAGCAGAACTAAACCTAGAGATCATCAAAATTTGGTCATAGAATTCTTCTTCTTTTTCCTTCCTCCCCTTTCCCCTGCATCCCCAGCCCAGGTCTCAAACCTAGGTCCTTAGACTTTATACGACCTGACCTGCACTTTAGCTGCTGAACCACATGGGTACGTGCATAGTTTATTCATTTTGTTTTGTTCTTTTTTTTTTTTTTAAAGGAAAGGTGAAGGCAGGAATGAAGGAGAGCAGGAAGGAAAAAAAGAGGAAGAAGTTTTTCATTTTTATTTAGTTGTCGTCTTGGTTCTTCCCGCCAGCCCTGGGTCTTGAACCAGGATCTTGGGATGCACGTGGGACTGCTCCCAGGTGTACCAGACTGCTCAGTCACCCATATTTTCTTCTATAAAGCTATTAAGGCTAAAGCCAGAAGTCAGTCATTGCTGTGTGCTGCCTTCTGATAGGATGTTAGGGATGGGTAACATGCTATTATGTTAACTATATAACCTGAGAATTGTAAATTCCTTTCTTGCCCTTTCACATCCTTGCCTCTGATATAAGACATGGGCCTAGGGCACCTGTCACCTCAGCTCCCACTGCTGAATAGACAAGCATTTCAGGGCGACTCAAGAGCAGAATGATGGCCCACCTCAGACAGCAGGCGTGTGCAGGCCCAAGTTCTATAGTGCAGGGGCCAGATAGCAGCCCAGGTCACTTCCATACTCACAGAGCTCATTCAGCTTTTGGGTCCCCTCCACTGCCAACTACATTTCTAAAGGTTAGCGTTTCCTAGTTTATGTTTTAAGCTCTCTTTAGGCCAACCAGTTACTTCTCCCTATATAAATTTGGATAAAAAGGAACTAATGTTACTTTATTATAATTTCTCATCACATTCTTCAAAATCTGTAGGAAAGAATAAAATGTAGAATAATGGAGAAGTGGGCACTTGGGCTCTTGTTTAGGATTCCTCTAGAATATCCTTGGCATCTCTGTAGAGAAATAAAAAAGTAGTGAGATAAATGCCAAGTCGTGCTTCACACACACCCACGACATTTTCCATGTCTCGTTGGTGATATCTTTTTAGAGAAATTGAATTTGGCCTTATTCATTTAAGTTTGCATGCCAAAAGAAAAAGAATGCTTGAGTTTTGAACTTCCAATGTGAGCATGTAGCTGTGGGAAGGTAACTTTCAGAACTGTCAGTCCTATTTTAAAGTTCTGAGAAGATCCTTGGAATTAAACATTTCTTCAATTATAAGTGAAGAAGTTGCTCCTTGGAAGACCAAGGGACCAACTGATAACTACAAGTATTTACAAGCAGATACCATGTGTTATACAAGTGAACTCAACTAATCCACCAACAAAGGTGGGAAATTATGACCTGACCAAGAAGGCAGGTAGGTCCATTATTGGCTTGTTTCCTGACTATGTTCAGAGTTTTCAACCCCCTGATGGAAACTGTGGTGAAAGTGTGAGGTGGGCATCAAAAAGGGTAGGCTATTTGAGCTGGCAGTTAGAGACACATACTACTAGCGTGGTGTGGGCTGCTTCTGCTCAAGCCAAATCTGGGACGCGGGATTCAGTGTCAGGAAACCCATCCTAAAAGGAATTTTAGAACATCTGTAACAAGAAAGGAAAAGCAGCATAATGAGAGGACTGGGCTTTATGAGGCATAACGGATGATTGAAGAGATTTGGGTCATGGAGCCTGGAGCTAACTTAGCGTGGCAAGAAGGGACATTAGCACTGTCTTTATGGATTTGATGAGCTGAGCTTTGAAGAGAGGTGCATACTGCTTGGTATGCCCCACATGGTATAACTTAGAACACATGGCTGGATACTACACAGAAATCAATTTCAACTCAGTAAGAGGAAGAACTCTGCAGCTGGCTGGGAGATAGAATGTGCTTCCTGAGAGGTGAGTGCTGGTTTATTGGTTCATTTCTGTTACATTAGCAGAGCCTGGTTTGAGAAGCAAGAAAGGCATTTAAGGAGCAAGAGCATAGAGTCCAGGTAACAAAGATTGGTTGTGGAATGAAAACAGAGATGTAGTCACCTACATATGTACTCAGTTCAAAGTGAAGGAAAAAAATACATGTCCTTCTGTGAGTAGAACATTATATGGGCTGGGTAGAAGAGAGGGTGCTCTGTGTATTGAGGAAGTCTTTGAGCAAGCAAAATTACAGTCTTTGAAGAAATATACTTCCCTCTTTTATAGCGTTCAGACACTGTTATAAAGATTTGGTTGTTTGAAACACTAAAAAACTGTTGCTAATTAAGGACCATAATCTGGTCTCAGGAAGGGAAGATCACAACATACAGGCTATCCCAGACCTTGATCTTTTTTATTTGTGTTTGACACCAAATTCATATAATGCTGCATGCCTAGTTATGGACTACAGACTTTGTGGTTTGTTAAAAATATTTTCCTTGCAAATGATTTGAAATATGTTATTTTTGATATTTCAGCAAAATGAGTTACTGTAACCTAAGTAAAGCAAATTAGTATTCTCACACAGTGAGCCATAACCTAGCAAGATTTTGGAAAGCCTCCTTGTACAGAAATATGTTCTTCAATTATTTTTATGATTCCTATTAGCATTGCTCCATATCTTCTGGAAAATTGCGAACAGGAAATAATGTCTGACCTTCTTAATAACAATCCAACTCTATGTCTGTAATTATGTTCCTAGGAAATTTCATCTTTAAGCTGCTGTTGGGAAGAAATAGCTCTTTGTTTAACAAGTGATGGTGGAATCATGCAGTGTATGTACCTGCACACGTTGACTTGTTATGCAGTTTTATTAAAACTCTGATAAGCACAAATATTAGGAATTTTATCACTGTAAATATTTCTCTTCTGGCAGCCAGCATATTGATTGTCCTAATTTATCTATTCTGAAACTTTAGTGCAAATTTCATACTGTAAAGTTTTTGTGCTTGGCTGGTAATGGCTCCCAAAGATACATTTGGGCTCTAATCCTCAGATCCTATGAATGCCTTCTTCTTTACAAAAAGGGTCTTTTGCAGATGTGATTTTCCTGAATGATCTGACTGGGCCCTAAATGCAGTCATATGCCTTCTCACAGAAGAGCGGGAGAGGGATATTTGAAACTGACACAGAGGAGAAAGTAACATAAAGATGGAGACAGAGATTAGAGAGATGTGACCATAAGCCAAGGAATGCTGGCAACCCCCAGGGTTAGAAGAAGCCAGGAACAGACACTCCTGGGAAGCCTCCAGAGGGAACGTGTCCCTGCTGACACCTTGATTTTGGACTTCCGGTCTTCACCACTGTGAGGGAATGCACTTCTATTGCTTTAAGTCACCTAGTTTACCTTGAAATGGTAAAAGGATAACAGTAGTCTCATGAAACATAAATCATGCAAGCTCTCTGGATCTGTTCAACTGCAAAATAAAGGGGTTAGGAGAGATGTTTTCTAAGATTCCTTTCAGATCTAAACTTTTTATGAATTTAAGATCTATAGATTCTAGAATTTTCTCTCTTTTACACTAGTAAATAAAAAGTTGGCATCTTTGGTATCTGCCAAACTTTAATCTGAGAAGTCATCAAAACTATTTTTCTATTTTATTTTGTGATCCGTGTTATGCCAAGTTAATTTATTTATTCTTGTGTATACCAGAAATCCTTACGTGTTAAAGTAAACTGAGATGTTTCAACTGCTTTAAGAAAATATCCTGAGTGTACAAGAGAGAAAATATCCAGTCATGAAAAAACTTTGAAATTGTTAATATTTTAGAATTGTGTCATATTTCCTGAAAGGGCCAAGATTAGACATAATCTAAAATATCCATTTAGCTATCCCTACAACATTTCCTTTTTGAAAATATCAAGCAATGTTTATTCCTCAGAAGAGTGACAGAATTTCAAAATACTTGTTTTATCAAGAAGACTTTTGAGGGTCCACGCATATTTATAACATTATACACAGGAATCAAAAGAGAGCCACAAGTATTCATAAATCGGTTTAAAAATGAGGCAAAGATATACAGCAGAATAATTGTTCAGCCTTAAAGAGGAAATTCCAGTGCATGCTACAACATGGATGCATCCTGAAGACATTACTTAAAGTAAACTAGATCAGTTAGAAAAGGATAAATACGATATGGTTTTACTTAGATGAGGTACATACAGTAGTCAAATTCATAGAGACAGAAAGTTGAACGAGTGGCCAGTAGGAGGAGGGGAGAAGGGGAGTTAATATTTAATGGGTTCAGAGTTACAGTTTTATGAAAAAATCTAGAAATGGATGGGGCTGATAGTTGTAGGACATTGTGAGTTTATTTAATGCAACATGAACACTTAAAATGTAAACTGTATGTTTTTATAGTTTTACCACAATAAAAGAACCTTGAACAAGTGAAAGGATAACAGTAGTATCATAACACAAAAACTAGAAAAATACAAATTTTTCTCTGATTCAATTACTCTATTATTTAGACTCAATGAAGTGACTGGTCTTGACTATGATAAAGACGCTAGATATGAATAAGCAGGAAAAGAAATTGTTACATGTAGTCAGGGAGAGTTCTATGATTTCTGTGTCATGAGGAAGGGTAGGGATAGGTCCTATTATACTCGGGAAATGTGTCTTCTACTGTTCTATACTATTACAGGCAGAACTGTGTGCCCCAAAATTCACATGTTGAAGCCCTAACTCCCAATGTTGTAGTGTTTAGAGATGGGGTCTCTGGGAGGTAATCTGTGTTAGACTAGGTCATGAGGGTGGAACCACCATGAAGAAATTCAATGATAAGCAAGTGCAAGAAGAGGAAGAGTTTTCTGTGCCCCTCTACCTTTGCATTATGTACCAAGGAAAGACCAAGTGAGGAAATAGTGAGAATGGGCCTCTTAAAAGCCAGAAAGAGCTCTTAACCAGAACTGAATTGACTATCACTTTGATCTTGTACTTCTAGCCTCCAGAACAATGAGAATTAAATTTCTGTTAAGCTACCCAATGTATGGTATTGTGTTATCGCAGCCTGTGCTGACTAATACATATACTAAAGAGATAACTGTGGTAAGAGGGTTTGATTTAGGGGCCTGACACCTATACTCCTGAGCCTGTTTGAAGCAGAATGAACAACTGAAATGCAGTAGACACAGCATCCCCTGCACATGAGGTAGGAGTTTCTGGGACTGATGAAGACTGCTGAAACACTCGCATCAAAGACCTTCATCATGCTCTAGGACACTGGGTTCCAGACCCCTCAGCACCTCATTCACGGAGACTATGAAAGTCTGTGATGGACAGAATCATGTAAGATGCTTATTTTTAAAGAGCAAAGAGCTATATGCAAACATATTAAAGGAGAAAATGGGAAAAAGAACAGAGCAAAGGGATCAAATGTAGAAGAAAATGTTGGCAGGAGGTGTGGGGGAAAAAGTGGGAGTAAGATTTGTCAGAAGTGGGAGTAAAACAGGCTCCATGGCCCCTAGCATATCTGTGTAACATTAAAATTAGAGTCTGACTGATTTTCCAACATATCACTTGGCTCCAGAAGTAAGAAATATAAAGATATCATCACTTCTGCTATTGAAGGTCTTCACAATAAAAACAGAACAGAAAACTTGAGTGTATATTTCCATCATAGTCTCCAGCTCCTATTAAGAATGGTCTTAACCTAGAGCATTTCAGTCCATACCAATTAAATCACATGTTACATTGAAGGCTTGACTGAGGGTATCACAAGCACACAGATGGCCTACCTCACAAGGCACCAATTTCCCTCTTTAATTGTTTGCCTGTCAGAATCAATCTCTCTCCAGGGTTGCTTTTGGGGCCCAGCCAATCAGCTCTATTGTGCTGACACAGCTCAGCTTATGCCAACTAGAGCCGCTGCCTCAGTCCCCATTAAGGAAACAAAGCAGACATCATTGCAGACATTGCACCCTATTGCTATGGCAGACATTACTGTGACTTGAAAATCACAGACTGTCAGAGAATAAAAGGAGCCTGGAGACTATCTCATGCCAGTCCATCATTTTCCTGAAGAAGAGACAAGAGGGGCGTGATCACACAGTGAAATCATGACAGAACCTGCACCCACCCATGCCTTCTGATTCCAGCCTTGTTCTGTTTCCACACTAAACATGTATTGCCAATAGCATCAGTTTGTAAATGACTTCTCCATCTAATCATATTATTTTGTATATTTACCTTAATTTCAACTTGATAAAGTATGATTTACTAGTTGAATGTTTTCAAGAATGTTTCTAAGACATGGAAAAGAAAGGAAGTGTTAAGGCAATAATCTTACTAGAGATCAAAATTGCAAGCTTCCTGTGAGTGACTGGGCAAAAATGTGATGTCGCTGAAGTAAAGACAACCAACTACATCAAAGTCAAAGTGCAGAGGACACTGTTTCAACAGCACAGCATCTTCTGAACTCAATGTCCACGTCTGAACAATTTCCTACTGTAGGTACACCTATTCTATTAAAACTCTCTCGCATAGAACACCGAAAGACCAGATACACACTTTCTTTGGCTCTGTAACCCAGGCTCAGCCTATGCTCAATTCAGACTTTTAATAGGGATCATGCAACCTAAGTAGGTGAGGTCTGTGGAGGAAAGTGCTAGAGTGACATGAGCATCTTGGTCATTTTCCAGACTGCAGTGACCACAGTGCCAGGGGAGCCCGCTGATGTTCTGGGGCACCACACCATCACAGTGAGGAACCCCAGTAATCTGGTGTTTAGTGTCTAGGTCTCAATATCCATGACCCCAGAGAACGTTATGATTGTTGATTGACTTAGACTGTAGGACTAGGATTCTTCTCTGAGAACTTGGCCTTAACAATAAGAAACTTGAATAATAGTAACTTCAGAACACTGTACCATGCACAATTTTTTTTCAGAGAAATTAAATTCTAGTCTTTCTTTTTTTTCTTTCAAAGATATTATTAATTAGAAAGTTTGATGACAAATGTGTAGTACAAATCTTCACTTGGGCTGTAGCTAGCCAGAGAAAATAGTAAGAACTGATTCAAAGAATATGAGCATTTACCATAATCCAAACATGGAAACAACCTAAATGGCCATCAACAGATGACTGGATAAGGAAGTGGCAGTATATATACTCAATGAAATTCTATGCAGCTACTAAAAGAGAAAAATCTGAAATGATGTCCTTTGCAACAATCTGGATGGAACTGGAGGGGATCATGTTAATCAACATAAGTCAGAAAGAAAAAGAAATACATGATTTCGCTCCTATGGAACAAATAAACAGATAAGCCCCAGCAAAAGCTCACAGGACACAAGGGGATGGCAGCCAGAGGGGTAGGAGGAGGGAGAGAGGAAACAAGGTGATAATGGACACTGGAACTCTGGTGGAGGTGTGGTGTGTAATATCCATAAACTGAGAAGCATATCCATAAACTGAGAAGTATCTTAAAGAGTATAGCTTTGTAAACCAAACAAATTATAATAAAATAATTATATTCAAAAAAATATATGCGAGTAATGGGGCTTGCACACCATTGAATGGGTATGGTTATGATTATTCATCTCTAAAGAAGGACCAGATGATCATTAGCCGCTGCCTCCACCACCAAAAAAAAAACAAACAAACTTTCTCATTCAAAGTTTTTTTTTAAAGTGATTTCTATATTGGGGAAAACATGTACGCCAATGAATTTCAGAGTGATTTCATTCTGGAATTTGTTATGGGAAACGGATGGACAAGATAGAGTCCATGGATAAGGACATGCCCATGAAGAAAATGGGTAATTTTATGTATTGCTGGACTCTGAACTTGTTATAAACTTCCAGAGAAAAGATTTCAACAGTTTGCTGCTTTTTAGTACATTCAGCAGGTGTCAAGAATAAATAAACCACTGGGCAAAGAGAATAACAGCAGTTACCATGACTGTATAAACACTCTCCCCGAGGAAGGACTGTGTCTTGAAGAAGCTTTCACAGCAAGAACAGGCTGCCGGGGCCCTGACCTGAGTGTGGCTGGAAACACAGGTCAGGGGAAAGGAAATGCCAATAATGTGCTTTCATGTACTCATAAACTCTAATAGCAAATGGTAATTTTGAAAGCAAAGGGGAAGTTCTGACAATGATGGAAGAACAGGACTTACATCTACTCAAAACAACTACAAGAGTGAGAACTCTAAAAAGGGAAGAGTAACCAGAGAAACAGAAACAATTGAGAGATGTGTTATATACTAAGCCTCACTAGAACCTTCATAAGCTGATAAGGTAAAACTTCAAAAAGGGGAATTTTCCTGAGTTTGCTTCTTTTGGAAACACAAGTAAAATTTAACTTGGAGGACACTATTTTATGCCAGATGTACTGAGGTTTCCCATTACAGAATAATTTTCTGTAAACAGCTAATAGCTGGTTTTGGACATATGAGAATTCCATACTTCTTATTTCAATGTACTGCTCTTTTTTAAAGCACAGAATGACTGTGTGGTATAATTAAATGATTGATTGGAGCTGTTCTGTGACCCCTTCTGGGTGTTCTTTGTACACCTTTCCTAGGCACATGTGTATGCAGTGTGTGGACAGCAACAATGAGCCCTGTCTTCTGAAGATGCTGCAGTTGGAGTTTATATTTGAAGGATGACTTCACTGGGAAGCAATATCAATATGTTGATGAATTTCACTCAACAGTTCCCAGTTGGTCTGACCATACCTGTCCTCTATTACACATGCTGCTTACAAGTAGGGGGAAAGTTTCCACACGTCAGTGATTGGTACGTATCAATAAGACTTGGAAAAGTTGTGGTCATCTATAGCAACCATAAATATTGAAGATTAACAAGGATATGTGTCAATAGCCATAAGTAAATGAAATCATGCAGCATAGATGGGTGTGGTTTCAAAAAGTGAAATGGCTTGACAATTCCATAGCAGAAATTAACATCCTATCTAAGTCTGCTGACTTGAACACTATCACATGAAAACTTTAAGTCCTTAGTAAATTATTTCTGTTAACATCCCATTCCTGCATTTAGAACAAAGTTAAAAGTACAGCATTCTGATAATACTTCTATTTGTGTGATATCTGAAGAAATTTATTTGTATCCTAAATCACTGCAAACTTTTTTGATTTATATTCTAAACAGAACAGCGGGTAAATGAAAGGAGAGGGGGAAAGAATGTCAGAAGGAAATTATGTTTCAATATTATATGCCAAAGATAAGAAAGAGTTGAGTTAGTACTGTGTCTGTAAGGAAGGGTTTTTTTTTTTAAAATTTAGGAGTTAAATTCATCTCAATCTCTATTCAATAGATGATGGGTGACTAGATGAGAAAAATAAAAAATCAAGAATAATTCCTCTGAAAACCACATGCAAAAGAATGAAACAAGAACACACTTTTTAACACTACACACAAAAATCCATTCAAAATGGATTAAAGGTCTTCACATAAATCTGGAAACCACTATATATCTATATTTATATATATACACATAAACTAAAATATACATAATACGTTTCATCATATCACCCTTAGAAATGCCTTTGGGGACTCAACTCCAACAGCAAGGGAAATAAACAAATGGGACTATATTAAGCTAAAAAGTTTATATACAGTGAAAGAGACCATTATCAGAACAAAAGACATTCTACTGAATAGAAAATATTTGCTCGTTATACATTTGACAAGGAGTTAATATCCAAGATAGATAAAGAACTCATACAACTTAACAACAATAAAAATAAACCCAATAAAAATGGACAGAAGATTCAGGGAGGTACCCCTCTAAAAAGGATTTATATATGGCAAAAAGAAAATTCTTTTTCATGTGAAAAAAAATGTTCTTCATTACTTATTAATAGAGAAATACAAATCAAAACAATAAGATTCCACCTAACATCCGTGGAACTGCTATATTAAATGAAAAGAAACAAGTTTTGGAGAGAAAAGAATTTCATGTTGTTGATGGGAGTGCAGGTTTTGCAGCCACTTTGAAAAACAGAATGGGGATTCCTCAAAAAAAAAAAAAAAAAAAAAGAACTTTTGTACCATTCAGCAAACCTCACTTCTAGTTACTCATCCAAAGAATATGAAAATAGGAACTCAAAAAGATAAGATAGTGTATTCTTAATGTTTATTGTAGCACCATTTATAAGAGTCAAGATATGGAAGCATATCTTACTCTTACTATATACACATAAATGTTTATGTGCTTGTACACATACAGAATATTACTCAGCCATAAAAATGTGAAATCTTGCCATTCATGACAATATGGAAGGAATGCTTGGGGATTTCCAAAGTGAGGTAAGTCAGAAGGAGAAAGATAATATTATATGATTTCACCTCTATATGGAATGTGTAGAAACAATGAAAATGAACTAATAAGATAAAATGGGAATAAACCATTGGTCCTAGACAGCAGAACTGAGATTCCCAGAGGGGAGACAAATGAAGCTCTGTGGTAGAAAAGTTTCATTTTTTAGGATTATTTTCCCTTCCACTCTTATTTTTTGTTTGGTTTAAAAAAAAATGAAATTGAAAAAAGGATATATTGTTGGGTGCTTCAGTATTGCTTGGGGTTAGTCAGCAAATGGCTGTAAAATAAATATAAATCAAAGACTACAAAAACAAAAATTAAACTGATTTTTGACCACGTCAATCTGCAGGTTAGTTCTATTTCTTCATCTGTATTTCTGAGGAAAATATTCAAAGATGTAGTAGGATTAAAATAGGGAATGATGTAGAAAAGGTGTCAGTTTGGCAGAAGGCAATATTCCAAATTTCAGGAAAAGCAAAGACTATTATTTGCATGCTGTAAGATTCACTCTAAAGTCCAACATATAATATGATCTAATAAAGGTGCACTGAGCAGAAATGCACATGGTTATGCTAATATACTCCACACAATGACAAGTTGTGCTTCATGTGATCAAATGGTAATATCCTGAGTCACTCTTGCCTAGGGGATGTTTAATGGAGTCACGTCATGCTTTGGTTCAATGAAAAAAATCATTTTAGCTCATATTTCAAACAGGAAGATGCTCTAAAGGGAACCTAAAATCCTTTCCATCATCACCCTGCACAGAGAAGATACTAGTCTCCAAAGCTACCTGCTATGGAGCTCAGGAAACAACTCAGATCCTTCTCCCACACCAAGTGCTCCTACCAGAAAGATGTCAGCTGCACAACCATTACCAGAGTTCACAAGCAATGGTCCAGAGAGAAGGCGCATCTGACAAGATCATTTGGGCACAACAAAGATCACCCAAGTTGGATCGAAACAAAAACTATTCCTTAGTCACATGGTTAAGAGTTATTAATGGTTCTTAGGTAAGAGATGGCTGCCGTCAGCAGGACTCACTCCATCTTCTATACCATTCAATGTTATTTTAGATGTGTACAATGATTTGGACATATTTTTCATTTAAATACAGTCAGTAGTGCAGTTTAAACAATAACACGAACATAAGACAAATTCCTATATACGGGAATAAAAGATTAAATAGTATAGATCCTAATGTGCGACAAATAATAGACCTGCCAATTACACAGTGAGACAGGAACAGATAACCCCATAATCAACAATGGACAGTTTTTCAGCCAAACAAAAGTCCCAGTTTTCTTATCAAAGAGAATTCAACCTGGATTTATGTGGAGGTCAAAGGAGCCAGCTCTGTAAATCTCATTTGAAAACCATCCTGGGCAGCAAATGATTGACACTTCTCAGCCATGGAGATGATTATCTGTTAAATAATAAAAACCTCAGATTTTAGGACAAAACCAGGAGCAGATCAAGGCAGATTGCATGTAGAGATAATAGTAAAAGAATATTAATAAAATGTAGTAAAGGCTGTGATATAGAACAATTGTATACTTTCTATTTTCAAAATGAGTTGGAAGATGGAAACTGCCAGCAATTTGCTGCAATAATCTATATATTTGTACATTTGTGTGTGTGTGTGTGTGTGTGTGTGTGTGTGTGCGGGGGGAGGGGGGGTTGAGAAAGAAAGGAACCATTGAACATTTTAGACCAAGAATCTGATTCAGTGACTAAAATAAAAGACTAAATTTCATCTAGAGTTCAAGACTTGTCCAATAAAAGCAATGCAATTACCAAGTTGTTGGAGACACACTTTATGCACATTTATTTTTTTTGAGTCAAGTCTGATCTCACTTGGTGCAAATACAACATTTGCAATCTCAGTTGAATCAAAGATAGATAAATTTAAAAAACAAATAAATGTCCTCTAAAGACTAGCCCTGAAATTCCCTCAGTCTAAAATTATGCTGCCATAAAATTTAGTTTGTATCATTTTTTCAGAATATATGTGTATCTATATACATATATAGAGAGAGCAAAATATGTTGCAAAAGTAGATTTTTCCCTAGCCTTATGCAAATTTTTGAAGAAAAAATTACAATAATAACTTATGGTAGAATGTAAAAAAATACCAAGGGATTGTTTTAGGGTTGTTACATATTCATACTAATCATCTAAATCTTCATATCCATAGAGTTTTTAGCAATTACAGTTTTTAACAGAGGTATTTAATTAGCATACAAAGATACATATCTGCTAAATTATTCTTATTCAGGTAAATGCTAAAATAATTATTCGAGCTTCAAACAATGAATAACAATTTCCTTAGCATGGAAAAATACATGTGGGCAATTCTTATGAAAGCAAAATTAAAACAAGATCTCTAGGTTAAAGTTTCATGGTCAGAATAATCATGTAACCAAATCATTTGAAAAGCTTAATTTTGTCATCAAAAGAATTATTACATGCTTTCTGTTTAACTTTTAAATTCTCCACTTCACAACATGTGAAGTAGCCTGTTAGCAAAAGTATAGATATATGAAAGGTTAATCAGAATTATTATATAAATATTTTGTCCTCTTCTTGGTAAATTACACCAGGATGCAGTATTTTAAGGCGTAGTATATATACTTTTATCCATTATTAAAAATGTGTTAAAAACATTTCTTGAGATATCACTGCTGAAGAAACTAGCATTACTTTTCCAAAAATCATTTTCTGAATCTCACTTTGAATATTTGAAGATAAAAAGTTAAATTATTTTAAAATCCTTTATTTATATATTTTCTAATACACTAGAGTGAACAAGTGCTAATAATATTAGAGGCAAATTTTCTAAAACAGTATTTACAATATAGTAAATATTTGGGAGAAGATAAAAGGGAAGAAATCCAATTTTGCAGTTACTAAGCAAATGGACTGTGAAATAAGTGTAACAAGTCATCTGACATTTTAATGACAGGAAATTTTCAAATTAAAATAATTATAATTAAATAAAGTAGCTTTATTACATGAATCGTTTGGTTATTTTTCGGGAAGACTAACTTCAGGGACTAGTGTGGTGATAGGATAAAGAGAAAACATGGTTAAATCAGGAAAGTATAAAGCCTAAGAATTTTAAATTCATTTTAATCTAATTCAAAAGGGGAAAGCAAGTCCCCACCCCCCAGCCTGCTGTAATACAAGAACAACTTTTGGATGAGCGAGCATATGTTGATAATTACTGCATAACACGTTATCTGCAAAGAAAAGTATTCAATTGGACAATGACTCCCTCTAATTTTAAAATATGTCCTAACCTCTGACTCCCATTTTGCTACAGAGACCTGATCAAATTTAGTAGTTATGAAGAAGGGCTTTTAGTTCCAGGTAATTCTGGCTTTGAATTTTCTATGAGTCACTTAATACCTCTCAACTTCATCAAGTTAATCTCTCAGAAACTCATTATCCTTATTTATAAAGTGAGCTTAACATAGTACCTCACAAGTAATTATCAAGATTAGAAAATGTAAAGTATGTAATGCACTTATCACAATGGCAGGAACATAGCAAGGATACAATGAATGCTGTCTATTCTTAGGAATATTCCTACTAGCCTTGTCTAAACCTTATCTACAGAGATGCCCTATTGTCTCCGTGCTGAGCATAATCTTTAGTATGTAAGGTGCCCTCTGCCCTCTTAAGTTTGACCCCATCTCCTGCCTCTTGATCTGCTTGGTTGGCTACATCTTTATTCAACTACTCACTGTTTTCTAAGCTTACCAATCTGTTCCGAGTCCTCTGTACCACTACACCCACCGTCTCCTCTAACTGGGACACCTACCCATCCCTTTGACATTCTTATTCATCCTTTAAGACCCAATTTAAGGGATTCCATCTCTCAAGTCTTCCTACCTTGATTACAAGTCTCTGAAGAGACTGTAACTTATTCGTCTGTGTGCTCCTGGTGTCTGGCACAGTGGCTCTAGCAGAAGAACATTTAAAATAAATATTGATTAAATTCAAATGAAAACAGTGTCATTCTACAGTGCACGACTGAGGTCAGAAGGACGTTATTGATTCTAGATGTGACTCCAATTCACCTCCATTGAGAGGAAATGGTTTAGTTGTTCTGGACAGGATACAATATTCCCAATGCAGATATTTATTCTATGACAAAGTAATTTAAAAATCCTACTCTAAAGTCATAAATGCTAATTTGGAATCATGTTTTGCCATTAATTAGCTTTATGCCTTTAGAGAAGTTAATCTAGCCAGGCCTTGGGGTCCTCATCTGGGAACAATGACACTGATTCCATGGGTGCTGGAGTATTAAGTCCATGGAAGAGTGGTGACTGCCTGGCACACAATATAAATACAATAAATATGAAGTATCATCATTATTAGTATCAACTAAGAACTACAAAATGTAACACAGTTTTATTTTTTATAGTGTTTTCAGGGTGGGAGGGATATATTGTGAAGAAATGATCTTATAGTCTCCAGATTCTGAATTCAAAATTCTTATTCCTTATAGAAGAAACTCGGGTTCTAAGATTACTAGGAAGTTTTTGAGAGGATTAATGGCAAGCATGTGGCATAGCACCAGATTGTAAGTGGTAGGAGATGCTGTTACCAGTATCCTCACAATTTCATAAATGCATTTCTAGTTCATCACATGGATGACTAAGGCCAGTAAGCAGAAGTAAATCATGGCTTCAGGGACAGTATTGTGGAAAAGCCCAAGTTTGTGGTTAGTACTTATGTGTTCTAGACCTCCTCCTTTACGTCTGACAAATGTTTTGGGGAAGCATTGCTTAGATGACATAAGTAATTGAGTCTCATGTATTCTTTTGAGGCTAAGTTTATACATGTCGACACATCATTCATTATGTCAAGATAAATGGAATTGCCTGTAAGAACTGCCTAACAACCTTGTGAAAATCTTTTTTTTCCTCTTTTTTTGTTTTAAGAAAAAGTGCTGGTAGCAATAAAGTGAAGCAGGCAGATAGACAGGAAGGAAGAGAGAGGAGGAAGAAACATTTATTGATTTTATTCAGCTGTTTATCTTGGTTGTCGCCCATAGTCCCTGGTCTCGAACCTGGGTCCTGGGGTTTTATGTGGACTACGTCTGGTGGTCTTACCTGCTAAGCCACCAGGGCACGCCTGAAAATCTTTCAAAGAACCTCTCAAACTATATTATAACCTTGAAACTTACCAAGTTGGCTCTGGTTACAAAGGAATCATGTTCGAGGGAACTGCTCAGAGGAAAGTATCAAAAGTGTTAAAATCAATAAAGCATGTAGAGATAATTACATGTAGGATAATTGCAATGGTGTACTGTCAAGCTCATACTCAATTTAGAAAACTCCTGACCCATATGATTTTGATCTTATTTGCCATTGAGAAATACTTCTGCAGCAAAATTAGCCCTTGTTCTCCCCTTGGAAATGGACTCCCTCAGAAATGGTAGGAGGTATTTTCTTTAAAAGCAAAAGACTAGAAAACATCATGCATATATTTAAAACTACTTTGGGTTTAAATTTTGCTTATACCTGAGAATTGTAGCTTCCTTTTGTGACCCCAACTTTTATCTATTTTATTTATGGGCGTGTAACCCTACTAATTAAATAACAATATAACTTCCCTAAGGAAAAAAGTCGGTTTAAATATCTACCAGCATTACATTATCAAGGTAGGAGGATCTCCATCTACAGCCACTGGATTAACCATGTTTTTGTGCTTTAGAAATAGGCACAGAGGTTGAAAAAAAATGCCTCCCCTTATGCAATGCTTCTCCTGTATGTAATACCCAGAGGCTGGGAAGAGTAAAGAAGAATGCACTCTACTTTGATATTTCTCTGAATGTTGATTATATAGGTAACTTTTCATGAGGTCTAAAGACTGAAGCAACTTATAAACATCAATAGCTATCCGAGGCAACCTCCAATCTGATTTTGATATCGTGGAGTGGATATCTAAGAGCAGCTCTATTCCACCAGCAGATTAGCTGGCCTCAATCTTTCACAGTCCTTGGGAACTAAAGGGTTATATCAAGTAGTCCACAAAACCATATCTAAATTAAGCTTATCTATAGATGATTATATATATATCTTAATATATACATACAGTATATAAAATACATAAATAAGGCAATGTATAACATATATAATGTATGCTACATGTAATACATATACATATATGTAAGATAATATTTCTAATTTGTGTAGCAGCTGCTTAAATTATTGTCACCTTGTAATTATGCTTTATTTTCTTAGTCAAGATATGCTGAAAGTTATCTTCATTACAGAAGTCTGCAAAATGTTTTGGCTCCAATTTTTTACTTTCATGTAAAAATGTTGGAATCAGAGCAAAACAATATTGCATTCCTGAAGCATAATAGTATTTCATTTCTGGAGCATATTGATATACCTAATAAAGTGGTCAACACGTGACTAATTTGCATAAGTTCCTTCTGCTTTGTGTGTGTGTGTGTGTGTGTGTGCGTGCGTTGTGTGTGTGTGTGTGTGTGTACTAAGGACCCCACATGAATTTCCAAGTCAAAGACAACATGTGCAAGAAAATCGTATAGTCAGGGTCCCTCAAACAAAAATGAAAATTTCTGCTGTTATAAGAATAAACACAAGTTCTTCTGGGCCCAGCAGATAGGGAAGAGCTCTGTTTCTTGCCCATGTTTTGTTTGAGCCTAAAGTGTCAGTCCAAGCTACTATAGTGCAGAGACAATTTGAGACATGTCACACTGTCTACCTAGTTCCACTTTTACTCAGGTTGAAATAGAGCAAAGTATTGCACATCATACCTCTGGTCTGAGGTTAAAACCCAAAATACACAAAGAACTTATAAAACCCATTAACAAAAATAATCTAATCAAAATGGGCAGATCTAAAGAGACTCTTGTCCCAATGAGACATAAAGATAACCAACAGACACATGAAAAGATGCTCCTCATCTTGTTATTAGTGAAATGGAAATCAAAAGAAGGAGATACCACCTCACGCCTGTGAGAACAACTGTGTTCCAAAAGACTAGGAACAAATGTTGGTGAGGGTGTGGTGAAAAGGAAACACGTGCACACAATTAGTTGGTAGGAATGTATATTTCCATAAAGGTTGGTGCAACCTTTATAGAAAGCAGTATGGACAGTCCTCAAAAAATTGATAATGGTGATTCCTATAATCTCATTATCTTTATTTATCTCATTATACTTCTGGGTATTTATCTACCAAATACAGAAACACTAATTCACAGAGCTATATGCAGCCATGTCAGCATTATTTACAATAGCCAAGAATGGAAACAACCTAAGTGTTCACTGAAAGATGAGTGGATAAAGATTTGGTGTATATGTGCACATATAAACGCATGTATATGTATATATACATACATGTACATACACACACATACACACATTGAAATTCTATACCACCTTTAAAAAAGATAAAATCCTACCATTTGTCACAACTTGAATGAACTTCAATGGGGATTATGCTAAGGGAAATAAGTCAGAAGGAGAAAAACAAATACCAGATGATCTCACTGAAATGGGGCATGGAAGATAAGAAACAAAGCAGGCAAACAGACAAAACAAAAACCAACTCTTGGATATTTTGCCAACATAATTGAATTTAACAGAGGGGAAGGGTGTATGGGGTGGGCATATAAAATGAAAAATATTGAAGTTATTTATCAATATGTCATTCTAAAGAATGACTTTAAAATATACCTACTGTAGCCCTCATCAATGAATAATGAATTTTCCCCGTTCTTCATTCTATATATTCTTGGACTATATGTAAACTCTGATACATGTGTATATGGTCATATTCTATCTACAGGAAAGGCAAATATTCTAATACATAAGTTTTTCTCATTACACCCCAAATCTTCATTTGAGAAAGTAAAAATAAGGGAAATCATTGGAAAGATTTATTATCCAATGATTCCTTTCAATACTCACTTGAAATTATTGGTTGAAGTCAGACTATGAAATAGTTACGCTTCAGACCAAATGTCCTTGGTAATCTATTTTCCTCTGTTAAATGTTTTAGTATTATAAAGTTAGCTTTTATGATAAGAAACTGTAAGAAGTAGGCATCTTAAAAATCATATTTCATTGTGTGTGTGCATGTATTCTGACACCAATATATACTCTCTATCTCATTTTGAGCTCTATAATATAAAATTCTACAGAAGCCTTGTACTTTTAGAGCTTTGAAACAGAAAAAGTTAGGCTCTCCCAGAAGTTAGTATTTATAGTCCTTCTAATTTGTCATGTTCTGATGTTCACTTAAGCCATCAAGAAACAAATTTTGTAACATATATTTGGGTTTTTTTGTTTTGTTTTCTCTGGTGATTTGGAGGTTTTGCCTATTCCAATTATATTGTTTTGGCATATATTTTATTTAAAATTATACATTATTTTTTTATTTATGTGTTTTTGTTGGTTTGCTAAGCTACCTCCATTCCTTAGTAAAAAAATGCAAATGATTAATATATAGATATAGTTACAGAATTATACAGATAAGCATGCACTTTCTGCATGTATTTAAATCACACAATTCAATTTAACCCATTTAAAATCTTCTCCTATATCAAGGTACCTTTAGTTTTCAAAGATTCATTATACTTATATTTTCTCTTGGTAAATATACTATATACATAATTGTTTGCCTTTTAGGAGACTGAAGCAATCTTTGAATTATGTTCTCTACATAGCTAATTACAAAGCATATAATTAACAATTGAAGGAAATTTGAGAGGTAACTATGGAAAATTTACTTTAAGAGATCATCAGGAAGAGAAGTGTTTAGCTCCGTGCCCATTTTCCTAATACATTACTTTTGCTTTTTGCTTTTGGATGAATTGCTAAGCTGTAAACCTTAGAAATAATTCACTGGAAATGAGGTTGTCAAGTAAACCTAGAGAAGCACTTAAAAGCATGGTTTGGTAATGATGCTCAAGTTGTATTGTGTTTCTCTTAGGAGAAAATTGATCAGACCATTGAAATGCAAAGGCTTCTCAACAAAATTATTTCAGCAAATATTCCTAAAAATTAGCAAATATCTTTAGTAAACTTACCAGGAGAGTAAAATATAGAAGTCCCATATTTTAAGCAGCATGTTAGAGCCTCTATTCTCTAAAGATAAAAGATAGCTATAATGGACAGTGAAACACTGTAGCATGCATTATATACGAATATAACATAACATTACAAAATATGATACAATGTAATTAATATAATACAATATATATTATCTCCCACTTCCCATTTCTCTACTCTCCTTTCCCCTTTATATGAATAAATTTATGTCAAATTAGTATATTAAAAATGTTTTGTCATTTTAAACTATCATTTGAAGAATGATGGGGGTTGATATCGAGATGCCACTTCATTGCCACTCAGTTTAATTAAAAAAAAAAAGCTTGTGAAAAACTTTAATCACAGTCTCTAAAATAGAGACATATGCAAAGGACTGTTAACAATGTTTTGCCCAGTGGGTTCAACTTCTGCGTTTCTGACTCTATGAGTCAACATTCACTGACTAAATGTAAGGTCTTGGTTGCTGAAGACAGAATGACAGGAATTTTAAAGGCACACCCATGCATGATTCAGCCCAAATTCCAACCAGCACAATATGCCTCTATCCCCATGTTCTTCGTGACCACTGACCCCACTTTCTGTGATATAAATGATACTGCAACAAAAGCAGGGGAGTGACGCATTAATAAAATGCAACGCAGTACCTGGCCACACCTTACCTTATGTTCAATGTGTTTCTGGTGTTTTCAAGCTTAGTCAATCCTCAGAAAACTCTTTTACAGAATTTCTCACTCCATTTTATCCTCTCTAGTCCCATTAATACTCTAAGCTCTGGAGTTTCTTTCATTTTCAATTCCTCTACTATCTTTTACCCTTTCTTCCTTTATCTTTTCCTTTATATTCTAGAACACAGATGTTGCTTTTAAATCATGGCTCCTGGTATGAAACTTTCATTGTATCACCTAAATCCTGTGTATATATAATGGCATAGCTGTAGCCATATATATAGACTTAAATGAATATTATACTCAATATTAATGACATTAATGAAAAATAAAATATTCATTAATAATTTCTCTACTTCAGGAAATCAATTTAACATTTTCCAAATTCCCTTACAGTCTTTTTTCAGAGGCACTATTTCAGAATGAATCTTCCTTATACACAATGCAGTATTTAGAGTTTTAAATAATGTTCCATGGATAATAGTTTAACTATCACACACTAAATCATTTAATATTCAGAATAAATTCACAAGGGTATTATTTTTATATTACCTCTAGAGAACAGACTTTCATTCTAGAGAAAAGACTCCAGAAAGATTATTTAAGCAGCTTGCCCAAGTTTACAAGTGCTAAGCAGCAAATAAAAGATTCAAGTTTATAACCTTTCTGCTAAACTTAATTGCTTTTATATCTCATAACATAACGGTATTTCTGACAGAAAATTATCTGAGAAGTTGCACAGTTGTGATCATTTTTATTTCAAGAGCTACATATTTTTCTCTTGGTGGATATGCTTAAATGTATTTTAATGATTCAAAGATTCACACTTTAAAAACATTTTAACATTTCACTTTTACAAAGCAGTAACAGGGATAGAGTTGTGATTGCCTGCACTGGGGTAAACCTGGTTATAATGCCATGGACAAAACTATAACTCCCTGATGGTAGGTTTACCTGTAACACAGATACCCTGGGGGAGAGAATGAATCCTGGCTGTGTTCTGAAAACCTTTTGTTACCATCTTGTAAGATCAGGAAAGGATTAGCTTCATCACCTGCATAATAGGAGTGAGCATTTTGCAAGAAAACCCAAGACAACTGTGGTGCACTAATAAGAAAGGGTGCTCTCAGTGACACAAATATGTTGGAAGATTTATACACATACATGGACACTGATGACTCAAAGTTGAGAAGTGATTCAAAAGAGCTAGACTTTGTATGAGAACATTTAAGAATAACTTAATCAATTATCCCACTGTTTTCCTTTTTATGTATGAACAAAATTATATGAGAAAATTTATGTTGAAATAACCCTAAAAAGCTTTTGAAGTATGTGTTATTGCTTAATTAGTATTTCTTTCTTAAAAGGATGCTGATGGGTTTTGCAACAGACAACATCTTGAAGGTGATTCAACTTGAGTAATTTATTTAGAGTATCTCTTATTATTAGACATTCTTGCTACTTCCAAATGTTTGCTATTAAAGATAGATAAAGCGTTCATAAAACATTTTATAAAAAGCCTTTGAATTATTCTCATGAAAAAATTACCCAGATGGGAGATTATAGGGTAAGAAGAAATAACCTTTTATAAATTATTTGTTAAGAAAATATTACACTACAGCTCAGTATTCTAGCTTTACAACTGAATTAAATTATTATCTATATTTAAAAATGCTTCCTTAATTTAAAAGATTAGAATACATCATTATTTTAATCAGTAATACACTGATGATAAAATTGTATATTTCCTCACATGCTTATTTACATTTTCACATTTTCTCTTAACACCTTTACCAGCATGCTCAGGTAGAATAATGGTTTGGTCAATAGCCTTTGGTCAAAGTACAGTCCACATACATCCCAAGGACGCAGATTCACGTCCTGAGTCGGGGAGAACAACCAATATATATAACTAAATAAAAATAAATACAATGCTTCTTATTCTTCTCGCTTCCTGTCTGCCTGTCTACCTTCCTTCGCTCCCACCCATACCCTTCCTTTAAAAAAAATTTCCCTCTCCCTTATTTTCTTATCTATTTGATATGATAATTTATATTGATAATTTATATGCTGTTTTATGCTATTGGTAGAAACATTTTACGTATCACATTCTTATATATATTTTATAGCCTATTTTAATTTTTATTGTCTATACTCCCATCTAGCAAAAGTCATACCATTTTAGTGTTCCCTTCTATTTTTGCTAAATTTGATAAATATTGTTTTATTTGAAACTCAGTAAATGATATGAAATATGAATCTAAGTTATTTGTTTTCCAAACACCTAATTTGCTATCCTGCTTACTGAAGAGTTCTTTCATTAGATAGCTTTTCTGTCCCTAACTGTTTTGAGTTACTATGTTTAGCATAACTTGCTCTTATATGCATTATTAATTATATTTTATCTGCATATTTTCTATTCTACTGATCTTTGCTCTTTGTTACAAAATCCACCCTGCCTGGGTATGTTGACATCTCGCTGAAGACTAGGAAAACTGCACATATGGGGAATCTACACATACAAGTTTATTTTAATTTATAAAACAAAGTTACTGCAATAAAATACTAAAAAAGAAAAAAATACACCCTGCCTTTCTCTGTAGGATGCCAGGTGTCAAAAATACGACAAAAACATCATGAAGTAGGAGTGGGTTTAAGAAAAGACAAAATATAACAAATAAACAAAATTTTAAAAAAATCAAGAGAGAGAAGAAAACAGAGCCATGAATGAAATTGCGCATGAATATCAGAATGTCCTCACAGTTGCTGTAGGCAAGTTATAAACTCAGCTCAGCTTTCTTGTAGCCAAGACAGAAACAGGACCCTTATCACTTACACAATTCCTGGTGTCCTTCAGACACACTGAACAATCACTGAGAAATCGTGCAGACAGCGTATGCAGTGAGCACAAGTGGAATTTCCCCAGGGGACCCCCATAATGAAGGCAGTCTGGGAGATCACAGATAAGTTCCAGAACAATATTCTTACTATTGGTGTAACAATAATTCCATGAGGCTTAATCCAAGCTCGTGGCTCCCTACCAAACAAACAAGCAAGTCGGGGGTGATGCTCTCAGGCAATCCCATTTATCCCGTTCATTGCCTAGCACAGTCTCGGCAGAATAGATGTTTAATAGTTACTGAATGAATAAGTAAAATATTGAATGACATCACCCACATGATTTTACTTCCTCTGAAATGTTTAGACTATGACCGTACAATACAGCTGAGGCAGCAGTCTCATATGTCTTCAACAGGTGGAAATTGGGGCAACTAACATAATCGAACAGCACATTGTTTATAGTCTATTTTTGCCATACGACACAGGATTTTCAATCTGATTGAACTAATCCTCTTTCATTGTATTTCTTCCCTCAAATATTTTCCCTATTATTTTATCTTACCTTTTAATGTTACTCAGCACTAAAATGCTCTGTTCTTATCTCTAGGTATGGGGTCCTTAAGTCCTGCTTTACCCAGGCCTGACCATCTCATGCCTGTTGTTACAGAATATTGTTTAATTCTCAAACATGTCCAGAATAGGATGACAAGTTCTGTGTTCTCTTACTCATATCTATTTCTCATTCTGCCCAATTTATTCATTCCCACAGTCGTTGCTGTAGGTTGAACTAACTCCCTCTAAGACGGCCATTCACCTACTACAGACACAGCCTATTTCCTCCCGCTCCCACTCCTGAACTGCCCCATCCTTGCAGCCCTGAAAGAACAGATGATGAATAGGAAAAGCATGGGTTTTGATTAAACAATAAAAGTGTAGAAGTTTTTGTCTTGATTCCTGGTCCTATTCATTGAACTTCTCTGTAAGATAGAACACATTAACCAAAAAAAGCAAATTTGACCTTGTTAAATCTCAAAAAAGCCTTCTGTTGTTTTTATTAAGAAATTATTTTTTACTTGGAGATTAAGTGTATGCATTTAGGAAAATTGATAGTATCTGTAAAATAAGAATAATTTCCATACATTCTCTTTCCTTAATTAGGCTAAGAAGTTGGTTTAAGTAGGACAAAGCCTTTAGGTTATACTGAAGTAGAATATTAAGCTATATTTTCCATTGTACATCTTAATAGTTAGGAAGGACAGTGTGTGCTCTTACAGATAAGTATTCTGCAATGTGGATATACTCTATGAGTACTTGGAGATGGGAACTTTCTTTTTCTAACAGTTTCAACTTAGTCAAAGAAGGAGAGAAGGCAGAGTATTCGAAACAAGAAGCTGTCCCAGGATAGAAAAAACACAATTACCATACAAATCTTGGAAGCTGCTTTTAGTAAGTCCTCAATTTCTCCATGCTGATTATAAAAAAAAACAGCAACAAAACTTCATTTCTGCTGTTGTCGTTCTGGAGGATAGTAAGAAAAAAAATATTTGATCTACTGTCTAAGCATATCATGAACAACTTGAAATGTTGGGCAACAAATAAGCATCACACTAGTCTTTCAGTATCGAATGCAACCTAATCAACAGCTATCCTGCAGCCATTGACACCTACTACTGTGCTGCATTCGCTTTATGGACACAATAAACCTTCCCGGATGAGGAACATTTTGTAATTCAAAGAATGACTCATGAAAACCATAGTTTTCATTTGCTAAAGCGCTGTGGGACTGAATTTAGAAATGTCCTGTTGCATGGAAATTGCTTCCATTTGAACGGCGATCCTAAACCTGCAACAAACTCTGACAGCGTTCAAGTATATTTGGCTTCTTTCACTTATTTGGGAAAACAGAAACAAACTAATACAATAATATTCCTAGGACCCAATTGCATAGTTATATCCTGTTATATAAATAAGAATTACATAAAACAGAGTCATGATTATCATATCTATTTATGGAACAAATATATATATAATATAAATAAAGGCAATTTTTAAAAGATGTTAGATGGCATCTAATAAAGTCTTACAATTGGACTCATTCTGTTTCCAAAAATTCTTTAAATGTTTGCATACCTTGATTTAGATTGACCTAATGGGCCAAAAAAAACAGATTTTTTAAAGTATATGCTAGGCACTCCTTGGTGCCTCTAAAGGAGCGCTGGCCATACACCCCTGGGTTAGAGTCCTGGGTCGGAGGGGGAAAACAACCAGTGTGCACATAAAATTGAAGTGAAGTGCTTCTTGCTGTCTTTTCCTGCCTGCCTGCCTGTTCACTCTCATTCCTGCCTGTACCTTTCCTTTAAACAAAACAACAAAAAAGTATATGCTTCAGCTAAATCAAAGGATTCACCACATGATTTTTTTAAGACAAGTTTAACCAATACGGTTAAGCTAGAACTAAGACTAAATTTGTATTCTGCTTTTCTTTGATCTCAGTTATTACGCTAAAAGCCTTAAGCCATACCTACCACTCATATTTTCTCATTTCTCTTGAAATTTTAATTAGATGCAACTCTGCAGAGCATGGTGACTTGTTAGTCATTGCAGCAAGGCTGCAATTAGGAAATAATTTCTTAACAGCAAAACTGTCTTTCTTTGGGACCTTAAAACTAAAATGCTTCTCATCATTTTGGTGTTTAGGGTGTCTGACTTTTCAAAGATCCATTCATTGCAGTGATTTACTTTGACTGCATTCCCAGAAAAATAAAATTTTTTCAGCTTTGAAGATTAAATTAAAAATACTATTCATGTAGAAAAAATAACAATCTTTGAACATCCTCCTTTGGGAGATGGTTACTTCAAGTCACACTGAATTTAATTGCACTAGTGCCTCAGAAAACCAGACACCTTTCTTAACACACACACCTACAAACATGTACAATTGTTTACATATAAAATAAAAAAAGAGAGAGAAAATTAGGTGTACCCAAATAGGAACTCCCTTTCCAGTCTGAAACTTTGTGAATATATAATTGGGTTATTTTTCACGTGGACAATGAGTTTGATTTAGCTTTGCCAAAGCTGGAGCATTCAGCTATAAACCAGCAAACACACAAAATACAAAGACTGAAAAAGCAAACAAACCAGTGTGTTCATTTTTAAGAAGTTAGAAATAAGTGTATTTTCTCTTAACTTCTAAAAAACAAAAATAATCTTGTAAAATTGCACGGACGACGGTCTCCCTAAATCTCAGTTGAAACATTTTTCACAGTATCATTTCCCATTTAAGTATAAATTCTGCAACCAGAATGTTTTCATTATTTTGCCCTTTCTTAAAAGTATGTTTTTACAATCTAGTCTACGGAGATAGATAACTTTGGACTTTTATCTTAAAGAAGTCACTCGATAGCCTTGTTTCATAGCAGGTTATCTAAGCCTATGCTGGAATGTGATTTACAAGCTCGTTCAGAAACTGATGGTTTATAAATGTACAAATATTTAAGATTTGGGGATGAAAGGTACTATTATATTATTACCACAAATGCATGATTACTGTAAATACTGTAGTAGCCCAGACCTGAAAGAATCTATTAAGTTAACATTATGCATTCTTTGGGTTTTGAGGTTTCTGAAACTCCTCCATCACTCAGTGCCAACTGAAATTTATAAACACCACCAAAGCCTGACTCTCGGGCACCGTGTTTCATTTTCTTGCCCCTCCTTTTCCCTCTTCCTGCCCCCCATCTTTATCTAACCTCTGCAATCAGTCATGATTTATTACCATCTGAAAAATGGCACTCAATGTTTATATACACAATCACTTCATAATTAATAGGAAATGACTTTAAAGGGTCATTTGAGCCCCTTGAGGAGGAGAAAGCCTGAGTTGTGTCTAATGAATCTTTTCCGTCCCCTTCAGTGGCAATGTGTGTCCAAAGGATGGCAAATGAAGACAGGCTGTATAGTGAGTTTCGGCACTCAAGATGGATGTGAAGGATACGGAGGAAAAACAAAAGACTTTCATCTGAAAGAATGTTCTGCGGAACAAGGACACTAACACCACTGTTCGATTTTCATATTATTTTAAAAGGTTTTTTGGCCCTTATAGTGCTTTCAACAACATTTTTGTGTAATCAAATGAATCAAGAGAGTAATGGCTTTAATAGAGAGATCTGAGCAGATCTGACTGGAGCATTTATTTCTGAAACAATTGCTGTGTGCAATTCCTCTCACTTGAGTCTTCCTCGAAGGTCATTATCATAGACTTCTATAGGTTTTATCTAACACCTGGCAAAGCATTTTCTTAAAATGCAAGTCTTGAAACATTTTGTTTATTGGCTAACAGTCTGTATGACAACATGGAAAAATCTTTGTGGACTGGAGAGAAAAGACAACAGGTGTTCCCTGGTGATTCAAGTCTGAGGAGCAGTCCACAGACAGCTCAAGGACCCAGGTTCACGGCCTGGAACTGGGCTGGGAGGGTGGGGTGAGGGAACAATTAAAATGAACTAACTAAATAAAATGCTTCTTCCTCCTATTTCTTCCTTCCTGCCTGCTGCTTGCGTGCCTTCATTCCTGCCTGCCTTCTTTCCTCCCTTTTCTTTTCTTTTTTTTTTAAAGAAAGAAAAGACAACTGCTAATTTAGATTATGTAAGTCTAGGAGAGCAAAAACAAGCAGATTTGACTGAAGTCACATCTGACATTAGACATCTATCTTATTGACTTTCCTTTTTACATTGTTCCCATTTCTCTCCCTCCAAATTTCTTGCCTCTTCTAGCAATATTGAGAGTTTCTTGTGTGCTAGACTTGTCCTGGTGTGAAAAATCCCGTCCCCAGGGAGCTTGAGATTCAATGGAGGATATACAATAATCATAATAATTACTTTATAGAATCTATAATTACAAAGCAAGATAAATGCTCTGAGTGAAAGGGACATAATTCTCTAAGATGGTTACGCAAAAATAAATACTAAGCAATCTTGAAAGTTTGACATCTTATAGTCAGGAAGTCTTGAGTATGGAGCAGAATTTTAACTGGAATATGAACAATATGGAATTAACTAGATGACAGGAGGGTAGAGGAAGAAGTAGCAGATGCCAAGGTCCTGTGGTGGGAAGTTGATTTGAACTTGGGTAGAAAGCAGGAAGAGTGTAAAATGGTGATAGCTTTTAATGAGATTGAAAAGGGCATATGCAAAAGTACTCACTGTTCATAAGGAAATTCAAATCATTATGATAATGAGATACCACCTCTCATCTGTTAGAACAGCTATTATTAGAAAAAAGTGAGTGTTGATTAGAATGTACGGAACCACTGAGGTGAATGTAGAATGGTACAGGCATTTTGGAAAACAGTAGGATGGTACCTCAAAAATTAAAAACAGAATCACCATATGATCCAGGAATCCCACTTCTGGATGTGTATCAAAAGAATTTGGATTATGATCTCAAATAGATATCTGCAACCACATGTTTGCTACAGTACTACTTAAAATAACCAAGACATGGAAATGAAACTAAATCCACTGATGGATAAAGAACACAGAACATCTACATACAATGGAATATACTTCACAAAGCCGCAACAACAGATAAAATTGGAAGACACATGTTAAGTGAAATTAGCCAGTCACAAGAGGATTGGATTTGGGTTAGAAGTCCAGTTATGTGAAGTATTACAATAGTCAAATTAATAGAAGCAAAGAATAGAATTGTGTTACCAGGGGCCCATAGGGAGAAATGGATAGTTGTTCAACCATGTAAAGTTTCTGTTATGCAAGATGAATAAATTCTGGAGATCTGCTGTATAACGCAATGGCTAATTTTAAAAATATGGTATTCTCACTTTAAAAGAAGTTAAGAAGCTAAGTGTTCTTAGCATACACACACACACACACACACACACACACACACACAACACAAAAGAATAGAAGGAAATATTTGGAGGGGACAGGTATATTCAGCTTTTTGATTGTGGTGATGGTGTCATAGGTGCATGCAAATATTCTAATTCATCAAAATGCAAACATTAAACATGAAAACTTTTGTATATCGATTAGCCCTCAATACAATAAATAAAGTGAGACTGGGCAAATATGGAGCGGTCACCTCACATAGGGCCTGATGTGTCAGGAAGCTCTTAACTGGTTTCAAGCTGAAGAGTGACAAGGTCCTGCCTTTATCATCAAAGAACCATCAGGGCTGTATAAATAATGTATTAGAGGGAAATAAGAATGGACGCAGAAGGAATACATTAGGAGTCAAGGTCAGAGTCCAGGCAGAATATGGTGAACTTCTAAACCATATCATTGAATCTGAAGCAGAAAAATGAGGGCATCAAAATGTCTTTTGTTCTATTTTCACCTTGGAAATGTTTGTTTTGATGTGGTGTCCCCACTAGAAAGTGACAAGAAGTTATAACTGGAAGAATGACTTGCCAAGTTATTCTGAACACATCAGTCTCTGTGCCTGTGATGCCCAAGGTCACTTTCAACTGAAAGTCATAGTCACTGTTCAGGCAAGCCTGGTAAGACAGTTCTCTAATAATGATTATCACGGAAGTGATCAGATTAGCCACTGGAATCACGGCAGGTCTTTTTACAGGCCGACTCTTGAAGTGGTTTGGTATAGAAAGCGGCCTGGTATATAACTGGAGAAACTGATGCCCAAGGTCTGACACTCCCAGTACTTTTTACTTTGAATAGTGATTCTTAATGGAGGCAAACTGACTTCCCAGGGGACATATTCAGTGTCTACAGACATTGGTTGTCACACCTTGGGAGGTGAGTAGAACTGGTATTACGTAGAGAACAAGGATACTACTAAACATCCTGTAATACACAGGGCAGACCCTCCTTCAATTTTGCAGTAATGCTGAGGTCGAAAAGTTCTGACTTTCAAGAACAGAACTGATCAAGACTTCCATGTTCATGAATACAAAAGATGAGTCTTGGCTTAGTCATGGAAGCTACATGAGAAACATGAAGTTTAAGGTAAGAAGTTGAGAACTGGTGTAATAGTGCAGCTTATTTGCTACCTGGGCATTTATTCAACCAATATTTACTGAGCATCACGTAAATCTCAAAATATGTGTTTAGAAAAGGAGAGACATCCAAGATATTTTCACAGATGTGCTCATCTTCAAAATTTCTTTAAATGTAAATATTTTATCAGGTATATCTTGCAAAAAGTAAATTGATAACTTCCCAAAATTGACACACATTTTGATTCTGGTAGCAAATAATGCAATTTATTTCTTTATTCATTGTTGCAGTGCTGAAGAAAGATTATACGGAGTGAAGTGAATGTACAGTCTTAATAGTTAATAATTTTGATTTAAATTCTACTTAGAATGAATCCATAGATGCTGTATCTAACAGAAGATAATTTTCATGACATCAAAGCACAAGCCAGGCCACAAGAAAAATGTTGTAACTCCTTTGATAATAGGTTATTCAAGTTGTCAGTACAGTATTTGCATTGTCCTTAAGGGATATTAAGGGAAATCATGAAAAACTACTTCATGAACTCATTATTATAGTCAAGTTCCTTCTCTTATGCTTCAGAACAGCTTACCCATATCCTAGAGCATGCATTTATTATCATTTAAGTAAGTTGGAGATTGAAGGAGATTGAAGAATGCTTCTCAGATCTTTGTCAGACAAGCATTCTGCTTAGAAATCTGTCTTGATTCCTACTCTCTACGTTGTCCTAAGTTACACACTGAAAGCAATAGTATTTGTGTGGTAGGTGGCTCTGAGTGCTGAGATGGGAACAGGCATCACATCCAGACAAATTTTGGTTCACATTTCATCTCAGACACTTACTTGATCTGTGATTATTAATGCATTCCCTAACCTGTGTGCGCCTTTGTTTCATGATCAGTGAAATGAGATTAACAATCTTTTCCTAGACTTTTGATAATAACCAAATGAGATCATATAAAATGCATAGACCACTGCTTTTCTATAGAGTTGTAGCTTACGCATCCTAATTTTGGGTCTGGAAAAGCAGACAAAATGAGAAAAGCAAAACAAATAAAAGAAGGAATTGGATATACATGTTCTATTAAACCACTTCACAGAGAAACGCTATTGAGATGATGTACACTTGAATCTCATTAGTTGATGTTGAGTGAAACAAAGGAGGCGTCCACTTGGCTTTCCCCATGTCTTGCTTTTCTTGTCTAGTCACAACGATATCTGCCACTTAGATTGCAATGTTTACAGAGACAATTCAAATACCTTTAACATAATGCCCCAATTAGCTTTTTATTAACTCATAAAATATGGCAAATGATTAAGTGATTATTGATAGCAGGAACATATGTTACAGATTCTACTACAATGTCCCAAAAAAGCAACTATTATTCTAAACTATCAAAGAAATGAACTCATTTCAAGATGCCTCATCAATCTCCCTCAATAATATCAACAGTGTTAATATTTTCTTTTAAGGAAAATGCAAACTATATGTCATTCTTATTGGATAAAATGCCATTCTCAGAGAAAATATTAGGAAATCAGTTGAAAACTAATGGCAAGCCAGTTAAAGGTTTATGTCAAATGGTTAAATAATGAAGTAATTTAGCATTAAAATAAATTAGCATAATCTTAGACTCAGAGCTCTAAATGTAGAATATTTGGGATATTTAAATGGTCTTCATGGTTTCTGCAAATGAGGACATTAAAATTCACTCCTTTTGCAGATCTTGAATGGCCAGATAAAAATCGGAACTTAGGCCAATTCCCACCATATCTGATGTGAGCTCCCATTTTGTGTGCCGGATGACTTAATGGAAGCCTGGGGCAGATCAGTTTACTGCAGCACAAGGTGTCTCTGTCTCAGGATTTGTGTACCTGCATTAGCAGCAAGTCCAGTCATATATTACACACCTACTTTGGCTGTAACTGGAGACAGCTGATGTACAATAGTGCTGAAAGAAGTGTACTTTTTCAGCCAGGGAACTTGTAACAGATCCTGCTTCGTCTAATGTTGCCACACAAAGTACCCCCTTCCATCCTTCCTAAAAGTGCTCGAGTGATTGAGAGTGAAAAAACAGAGCAGAATAGTGTGTGTATGTCTGAGAAAGCCTGGTCACTCAACATTCCAAATTAGATGTAACTTAAATCTGGAATGTTTTTAGGTTTGGTTTTTCTCTTGTTTTATTTTTGGTTTTTGTAATTGGCAACATGAAAGAAATTTATGAAAAAATAGATATGATAAATTTTCACTAATTTCCCTCGAGAAGCTAGGATATTTCATAGAGCCAGCATATTAAGTTTTGGAATTTAGTCAAATTTATCTTACAGATACAAAGTAAAGTGAGAATGTCACCATCTTTCTTTGGCTAATAAGAAATTTATAAGCAAAGTCACCCATACAAATTCACAGAATATGATTGTCACAAAGACAGATGATCAAAGTACATTTTCAGTGATCCATTTGAGGAGACTCCCTGTCAGGAAGGTTTGAATATTAAATATGAAAGAAAGCTGTGGGACTTCCATCTTTGATGGGAGCCTTTAGGCTCAGGAGAGATGTTGACAACTTTCTTGGCAATGACAGGCAGGCCTGACTTCCTCTTCAACAAGAGTTCAGAAGATCAAAGACGGAGAAAGGAGACAAATCAGATAGCTCTCCGCTTAAGTAGTATTTCTATATCATTTGTGGGTTTCAATTTTCCATGGTTCTTATTCTTATAGACATTAGACAGCTTCCCTTTCATCTGTTCTTGGGCCGCTTTAATCTCCCTCCACTTAGCCCACTTCTAAATTAGGCATAACACCAATACCATGAGGATTAGGTAAGCATATTTCGAGGCACTTCATAATCATTGGAGGCTTGTGGCTTTTTTACTGATTTATTTATTTTTTAATCTCACTTCAAAACTGTATCTCATCACTTATGGAACTGTTAAAGTTAACTATCTCCTTAATAGTTGTTTATGGAAGTGAAAAAGAGTGACTTGAATACTTTGGAATGCTGTCTTTGAATATATGAAATATATCTGAAAACCTGTTTTCCTAAATGGCTTCTTATCAGTAAGAAGTGGAGTATATTCATGAAAAGACACTGGTGTATCGAGATCCTGACATTTACTCTTCCATATTATGCCCTATCAGCTCACCACTAAGCTGATGACTATTTTAGGCAAGTTCTTTTATACAGGATGTTTGCAAGATTGCTAGGATTTAACAGGGATGCTTTGGGTGTTCTTGAAAAGAAGTACCCCTGCATTCCTCAGCACCTTGAGCATCAACGTTCTTGAACCTTTGCTCCCCGAGATTATTTATTCAGACTGCTCTACTAGTGGATGTACCTGTTACAGGAATATCACCCTGGCATTAAGGCCCTCCTTGATCAAAACACTAGTTAAGGCTGGGAAGGTGGGAGTTGCTGTCCTGAAAAGTTTTCTTCATCCTATGAACAGTTTCAGTTACCAACATGTAATTCATTAATGAGTGAATTCTTGTTTCAGTTCCCAATCACCATACCTTCATCAGGGCCACAGAGTGAATTTTACCTATAGTGTTGACTGTACTGGGGGGGGGGCCACAGTGATGGGGGGTTATGAAGTTCTAAAGATCCTGATTGATACCACTGTGGTATTATTTTTCATCATAAACATTTTCTCAAAGACAACAATTTCATTTTCTTCTGACAGGCTGTTAATTATGTTGATAATCCCTTTCACTGCCTCAACCCCCTTAACAGTTCATCACTTGAAATGATTTACAGAAAATTAATGGCCTGGGGGCCAAATGGGGGCAGAATAGCAAAGGGTCTTGATTCTGCCTCTTGTACCAAGCAAGTTCCTGAGCGCCCCAGGTCCTAGTTCCTGCATCCAATTTTCCTTCAAGATCTTACATCTTACATTTGTAGGAAAGAATCATGAAATCGAGTTCCAGGAATGAATTACATTCTGGTGATTTTCTCATTTTTTTCTAGAACCTGTCACAATCTTCTCTTTGTTGTGAATGACATATTTCTCATGTTTTTCCTTCTTATTTCATCATTTATAATTAATGACAGCTAATGAGCCTTCTCTTTCCTGCATAGGATATAGCTGATAATAATTTTCTACCCATTTTTTTAGAACACAAATTCACTTTAAACATTTCATAGACTTTCTGTCTTTCTTAATATTTAATCATTACTAGAGTTCCCAGAGCATTTTCTAGATTACGAGGTGACTTCACAGTTTTTCCTTGAAAAATTAACATCTTCCTATGAGGTAGATAGCATAATTCTTATTTATAGATCAGGAAAGGAAGATGTTCCCTAGCTGAAGCTTTCTAACTAAGAACAAGGGGCCTTTGGGAAAGCTTCAATTGTCTTTAAAAAATGGCAATATTAATGGCTAATTCTCCTGAGGCTGTGAAGGTTAAAGAAAATAACCTTTAAGTTGGATTGCTAACAGAGTCCAGATACTGAGCAGCCCTTAGTGAGGTTGCGTCCTTCCCCATATTCTTCCCTGGCCCTGTATGGTCAGCAAAGACCTCCTTGACTCATGTTAGAACAGCATTCCCTGCATGCTTTCCTGGGTAACTTATTCTCTTGGATCAGTCTTAATACCTTTTTTTTTCATAAGTCTTTCATCTTATGAAGTATTTATGAAACTCCAGTTGAGATCTGATTGGCAATGAAAACTCATTTCCATGGTGATGATTATTCTGGAATGTAGGCTTAACAACACATTGATTTATAAATAAAAAAGGCAGGGGGAAAAAAAGGAAAAAAAAAAAAAAAAAAAAAGGACCCTCTCTACCTCCATCCTTAGATAGGGTTTTTAGGGTCCTAAAATTAGTTTCTTAAATTAAAAAAAAAAAAAATCTAAATTTTATTTTTTTTAAACAAGGAATGAAAAAAAAAAAATGTCCCTTTTGGTCTTATGTACTTCTCTATATCCTAAAGCAGTAGATCATCAGGACAAAAATTTGTAGCAGAAATTCAATCAAGAAATTTCTGAAAGTTAATTTATTCTTTTGTATGTGTATTACTCCACTGGAATAAAAGCATCATGAAAACAGAGGGTTGATCTGTTTTGTTCTTTACTCTCTGGAACCTAGGGCAGAGCCCAAACCCCCAAACATAACAACATCACACTCAGCTACAGTTTTCATTATTTTATGTCATTGGAGTGGGAGTATATCTCTATAACTGTAGGATGTCATTTTAAATTAGGAGATTGCAAAATCTCTTGATTTCTTCTTATCACTAACATGATATTCTGAGAGTATAACTCAGGAAAGAGGATTTACTCCTAATTGCTATCCATTGTTCCCATACAATGTGAAAAACTTTAGTCTCTATACTCTTCCTATAAAATAAAGAAGTAGAATTATATGCTGGAAAAAGCACCCGTGACTTACATAAGAAATTTTGTGAATTTCTACTTTCTCTTCATTAATGCATTAATGAAACATAGTTTTACATACATCCAAGTGACTGTGAAATGTATATCCCTCTGAAAACTCAATGTGTTGATACTTCTACCCTGTTGAAATAGGTAATTTAATTAATAGTGAAGTTGGGACATACTTAACAAATGAAAAATAACACAAAACTGTATTTAAATTGACAAAGTATATTCACCTGTTATGATACAATCATGGGAACAATTCTATGTAAAACTGCATAAATTATGATCACATGAAAATGTATTACTATATTTCATTCTTATTTAAAATAGAGAAATAAAGAGGAGGAAGGAGGGAGTGGGAAAGGAGACAAGAATCTGTTGATAAATGCTTGTTGAGCACCACAATATTTCAGGAGCTAAGGAGAAAATTTTTATCTTGGAAAATCTTCTATTGTGATTGTCAGTAAGTATACTTATACAAAAAATAAAGAAAAGAAAAAGGTGTGCCCTGGTGGTCAGTGGTTTAGCACATTGACGGAAGTCCATTTATAGCCCAAGGACCCTGGTTCAAGGATCAGACCAGCGAAACAAGATAAACAACTAAATAAAATAAAGTACTTTTTCCTCCCCTCTGTGTCTGCCTACCTATTCACCTTCACTCCTGTCTGTACTTTTCCTTAAAATATAAAACAAAATAAAAATATGAGACAGGGAGAAAGAGAAGAAAAATACAAGGATGTGTACACACATGCTCTAAGCTCTAAATTTAATTTCAGCATAAGAAAGCAAAAGTGGGTAAAATAATTCCTACATGAGTTTGTTTCAGTGTAACCTTTTAGTAAACCAATTGGACAGTAGGGTCCCAAGATGGTGAGGATACAAGATTAGTTAGAAGCACAATTCTGCTTAAGAGATGAAGTGGAGGTACGCCCTGGTGGGGGAGTGGTTAGGTCAGCAGCCCCTGGCTGAAGCGCAGTCCACATACATCCTAAGGACCCAGATGTGTGTCCTGGCTCAAGAACAACCAAGATGTACAACTAAATAAAAAAAAATTTAAATGCTTCTAAAAAAAAAAAAAGAAGGAAAGAAAGATGAAGTGGAATTTGTCTGTGGGAGAACAGAGAAGGCCGTGGATAAAGGAGATAAGTGTAGATGTAGAAATTGTGCAGAGGGCTTCAGGGAGGGTGCTGAGTCATCTTTAATAACCCACACATAGTTTTTGCAGTGTTGTCTGTCACTGTCAACTTGCCAGCCAATAGCAAGGGTTGTGATTCTATCATCCTAATTCCTGTTGGTGAGAATGGTGACATGACTATGGACAGAGACTCCTTTGCCATTTAAAAAGTCTTCTACACACACAGTTAAGTGTCAGAGCAGCTGAAAATAGATCTGTGAACCTTTACCAAATCAATACTGTTAAGCCATTGCATGGCCTTCCCGTTTTAGTCAGAGCCAAGTTTTGATTAGAAAATCTGAGAACAGAGTCACTTGATGGTAATGTCCATGAATTCACTGGAAAGTGTCAGAAAGTAGCAAATGAATTAACGGGGAGCAGATAGGCCATCCGACTGTGCTCAGTTCTCTTGGCCTGCCATGATCCTTTCCTATGACTTACCCGGCAGAGGGTCCACAGTGCCTTTTCATGATGTTAATAACACCTTTTTCTAGACTCATAATCTATTATACATGCAGAAGTTTAAGAATCCTTTCGCCCTTCTATGATGTTTTAACTCTATAATCAACACCTTGTCATTCAAGGGAAAAACAGAGTTCCATTTACACCTTCTGGTTCGAAATGCTTCTCCTAAAAATGTCTCATTTTTTTTTGAGTTATTAGCTATTATATTTTTTTTAAATCATTACGACATGTAGATGCAATGCACTCAATGCTATGATGAATATGTTTAGCTTCTCAGAAAGAAAAAGTTGGTTCAACTTCACTAAGACTGCTAATGGACAATTTCCTCAAGGAAATTCTGAATCATTAACTCCAGCCATGTCTTCAAAGGCAGCACAGCGCTCGAAAATAATTACATCTTCATGCCTTGGTGAAAACACCACCCATCCAATAATCTATGTCTACTTTAAAGTCGCAACACTTGTACACAACTAGAGTAGAATTGCCGTGAACTGAAGAATTTAGCGGTTGTCATTGAAGTGGAGCAGTGATAGAATAATCTCTAGGAATCTATTGGCTTTCAAGTCTGTTTCTAACAACGTACCACAAGTGGAGTGACATAAACAGGAGGAATGTGCTATCTCACCATTCTGGAAGGTAGACTTCTGAGATCAAGGTGTCAGCAGGGTTAGTTCGGGTTGGCTCCGTTTGACAGCTGTGAGGAAGAGTCTATCCCACGCCTCTCCTCTGCCTTTTAGTAGATGCATCATTTGATCTTTGTTTTCATCTTCACACGATGTTCTCCCTATGTCTATGTTCAAATTTCCACTTCTTAGAAGGATACCATTCATATTGACCCTCCCTACTTCAATCTGACCTCATCTTAATTAACAACAATCTATTTTCAAATAAAGTCAAATTTTGAGGTGCTAGGGGTTAGGATTTCAAAACATGAATTTCAGAGGAGACAATAAAACTGGTAACATTGGTTTGGTAGTAAAAGCAGGCCACTTTCTGTTAGAATCCTTCATAAAATGATGAAAAAACTTAGGGATACAAATGGACCTGTGACTAGCTCTTAACTCTCTCCATCTCTGACAGAGATTCTAGTTTGGTTCTAAATCAAAAGTCTCTCCTTCAAACCATTTTTCCTCACAGGAAAAAATTAAGTATTTATGAATGACACATCCTAAATTTTCCCCAGAAGATTTCATTAGAGGCCTCCTCTAGCTGGCAATTTTGCTGAATTCTCTCTTAACCCTTGTGTGTTTATCCTTATGCATCCATAAGATAATACAGCAATTCACAAACTTGAATGAGGGTCTAGTCAACAAAAGGACTTTCCTTCAGTTACTCATTGCACAAATAGTTTTAGATACCACTCCATGGTATGACCTTTGCAGGCTTTTAAGGATTAAAAGCATAAACAGGCATTCTCCTTACTATGCAGGTACTCAAAGTCTAGTGGGAAGTCCTCTCAAGGAAAGGAATCTGATTTTTACCTTTTTTATGAAACAATGTGAGGCATTATAAGCAACGACGAAAAAATTTAAGAGGGACAACAAGGCAGCTGTTAATATTTGAGTCTGGTCAGATACTCACAACCAGGCCCTTTCTCCTGAAAACTGTTTCATGATTTCCTCTATGCATCCTTAGACTCTTCCACCACAAGGCACTTGATCCCGACTCTGATAAATAAGCTGTTACAGAGTCCAGCAGCTTTTCCATTATTTGCACTTAAGATTATTTTATTTTGGGAGTGTCTTCTACTTAGCAAATATGTTGCATCTTTCAATCTCAGATCCTTAGTTGAAATTAAGAAAATAAACCAACGACCAAAGCTAATGTTGCTCATTTTCCAATTCTTGACAAAAAAAATGAAAAGAAATATAGTTTAACCCATACACTAACGGACAAAGTACCAGTTGCCCAATGAGCTGTGTAATGAAATTGAGAAGCTTTGCTGATCTTAAAGGCTCAAGTAGTTTAACCCAATGTATCTAATATTTACCTAGACCACCATACAAGGCCTGAGACTCCACTATCCATATACAATTCCCTATTATTATACCATGCTTTAATGCCACTTTTCTGTAATGAGAAGCTCCAATAAAAGTCATACGAAACTGTGTTTAAAAAATTCTTTGAGGTTTTCATAGTTTACTTTTCCCTCATATTATTTGTTGAATTACAGAGACAACAAAATACTAACAGACACATAAATGGAGCTGCCCATTTATTTGCCAGTATAAAGACTATTTTTTCTCAAGAGAGGAAAGAAGGGAGAGGAGGAAGAAGCATTTAAGGGTGGAAGGAAGGAAGGCACATCTCTATTCGTTCAGCTGTTCATTATATTTTTTCACTCCAGCCCTGGGTTTCAAACCAGGGTCTGTGGCTGTATGTGACCCACATGCCAGGGTCTCAGAAGCCTGAGTCATAGGGTGTGCCCAGCATTCCGACATTAAATCATCAGAACAAACACAACCAAAACAAATTGTATTTTTACCACTAAGTAGCTATTGTCAGTACCCAAGAATGAGTTCTTTAGATGTACTAACTTTAGAGTATTGATAGGGTTAATTATCACCAATTTAAAACTGTCTGATTAAAAGCCAGTGAAGTGAGCTGTTTCTGAAATATGTGTATAATGGAAAATGTGATTTACTCTCCCAAGAGACATCAACAATTAAATTGAGATATAACTGGCAATTAATTCAAAGCTTATTGGAGAACATGGGAAAGAGACACAGGTTATCTCTGAAAATTATGTGGGAGTGTAATGCAAGGTATGATTTCAATGAGGGGTCATCTCCGTTCATACTTGGCTCCAAATTTAGTTGCAGCTTAAAAAATAAGCATGAAACCTTCACATGAAAAGTGCCTGACATAGCTTATCTTTGCTCTGCTTAGCTCCAGTTTCACCCATCTTCCTTGCCTTCAACAAATACTTATTAAGGGCCTTCTAAGAAGAATCTCTCTATTAAAGACAGCAGTGCAGACTTAACAGCATTCAGCATAGGCAATGGGAGATAAGCTAGCCATTATTCAATGTTATAGAGCCACTAAATGTTGACTCAGCAGGTATGGGAACTCAGAAAAGGGATATTTAGTAGAAGAAAGTGGTTGTAGATTTTCAAGATACAGCATTCAATATGTATAACTGTGGCATATTCAGAAATTAATTTTCCATCAAATCTCCTCAAGCCTGGTCTAAATTACAAGCTTGAGTTCACCATTTCCACCAATAATAATAGTAGAATAACCATAAAGCCAATTTACTGTGATAGTCCTAATTTTGAAGATTGTTTTTTTGTCAGGTTGCATGCTCTGATGTGGAGCCCAGAAAATGGTATTCATGCTTAATAAACATAAAATTTACAGCAGATTCCCTTTGCTCCCCAGGTCCCGGAGTGGGTCTTCATTTCCCTCTTTCACATAGTACAGTTCTGGATATCAATTTTACTAAATTCCTCAGGAATGTCTCATCAGAATGCATGAAAGTTAAATTCCACTTCTTTGAGTGTAATAAAGATACATTCTAAACTTCCAGCTTGATCACTGAAATTCTGCTCACAGTTATCTCCTTTTTTATTTAATTTTTAAAATTTAGTTGTTCACACTGGTTGCTTCCCCCTGGACCCAGGACTTGAAACCAGGGATATGTGGCCTGTGCTCCTTTGGAGGTGACTGACCTAACCAGTGCTCCACCAGCACATGCCACAATTATCTTCTTGAAAGACAGTTATTTTATTCTAACATTACATTTGATTGCTCTTAATTATGACACACAGTTTATTGTCCACCTGTTAGTTTAATCTAATTTTAAGGAAAGTCATTACCTTTATATAGTGTGTAAGTACTCTAAGAGAATTAGATTAACTGAGAAAGGGCCTCTTCAATAAATCATGCTGGGAAAGCTGGACCACTATCTCACACCATACACAAAAATTAATGTAAAATAGTTTAAAGTCCTGAACCTAAGACATGAAACCATCTACTCCAGGAGAAGTCATAGCAGGTCCTTGACAGCAGACTGAGTGATGACATTTAGGATATGAATCCAAAAGTAAAGGCAAGAATAAATAAGTAGGACTAAATCAAACTGAAAAGCTCCTGCCCGTCAAATGAAATCAACAACACAAAATGAAAAGGCAACTTACTGAGTGAGAGAAAATATTCACTAATTATGTACCTGATAAGGGGTCCCCATCCAAAAGATAGACAGCTCAATAGCAAAACAACAAAACAAACAAAAAAATAACTGATTATAAAATGGGCAGAAGATCTGAATAGATTTCTTTTTCCCAAAGAAGATATAAAGATGATCACCAAGAAGATGACCCATCACTAATCATCAGGGAAATGTAAACAAAAACTGTCACAATTATGTATCCCCTTACACCTGTCAGAATGACGATTATCAAAGAGACAACAAGTGTTTATCAGGCTCTAGAGAAAAGAGATCACTTGTACACTGGTGGTGGATATATAAGTTGGTATAGACATGATAGAAAGTGTCAAGTTCCTTCAAAAATTAAAATATGGTATGAGCTGGTAGTCTGGTGGGTTAGTCCACCCAGCGAGCACAGCCACATACATCCCAAGGTTCCCAGTTCGAGGTCTGGTGCCAGGGTGGATGGCCACGATGAACAACTAAATAAAATGAATAAAACGCCTCTTCCTCCTCTCTCTTCCTGCCTGCACCTTTCCTTTAAAAAAAAAAAAATTTAAAGATAACTGCTGTATGATACGACAATTCTATTTCTGGGTATAACTGAAGAAACAAACGCCACTAAATCAAAAAGGACTGCAGCATTGTTTACAACAGCCAAGATATGGAACACTGGCTATTCATCAATGGATAAACAAAGAAAGAAATTGGCATATATATAAAATTCAGTCATAGAGAAGAATGGAATCCTGCTATCTGAGACAAGGAACTTGAGAGTATTGTGACAAGTGAAATAAGACAGAGAAAAGACATACGACCTTACTTATATGTGGAATCTAAAAACCAAGTTCATAGACACAAAGAACAGATTAACAGTTGCTAAAGGGGTGCTGTGTGAAATGGGTAAAATGGATCAAAAGGTACAAGCTTCTGGTTATAATGTCAGCCATGGGGAAGTAACACACAGCATGGTAACTAAAAGTAATAATATTGCAATGCATATTTGAAAATTTCTAAGAGATCTTAAAAGTTTTCATCATAAATATGCCCTAGGAGAGTAGCGGTTAGGTCTGCTGCCTCCTGCTGAGCACAGTCCACATGGATTCCCAAGGACCCAGGTTTGTGCCCGGGACCTTGAAGATCAACTAGGATGCACAATTAAAAAAAAAAAAGACATGCTTCTTCCTTCTCTCTTCCTGCTTGCCTACTTGCTTTCATTCCTGCCTGTACCTTTCCTTTAAAAAAAAGTGTCATCGCAAGATAAAAAACAGTTAACTACATCTGAAGAGGAATTTTGTCTAGTCTTATTTTGGTGATCATTTGGCTATATACTCAACTATTGAATCAGTATGCTACACATACGAAACTTACATGTTATGTGACAATTTTGCCTCATTTAAAAATATAACGATGGAAGTTTAAAAAAAAATCTTTGAGAACTATGTTCTCTGCAAACTTAGTGCCTTTTGTAAAGCATCTCATGCTCCACAATTTACTAGCCATCTAATTGTGGATAAGTCAATGTTTCCCAACATCTGTGTACTCAGCCATACAGTATTTCTGTTGCAATATGTAATGGAAACATCCAAAGGAGTAAGTGAAATGACTGCTTAACCATGTGCCTGAATTTAAACTTTTTGCTCTTTAGTGACACCATAAGCCTTAATACCAAGGTTAATGGGCCCTTCTGAAGTTGGAGACCCCATACTTTCCAAGTACAAGAGCAAACAGACCAAATCCTTTGTTGAAAATCACCTCTATGGTTGTCTTCATGCCCCCAAAGCATTAAGAGCTGTGTTTAGCATGGTTCTATATCTTAGGTTAAATCCTTCTAGAGGCTCCCAATTCAAGAGCTCAAATGATGCTTAATGCAAACCAGGAAACACAGGCCATCACTTTAGTAAGACGAGTGGAATATCTCTTCCCTGTGCCATAAAATTCAGCTTCATTTTTCTAAATAGCATGTTCATTATATTACTCTTGTCAGATACTTGCAAAGGTTGCTCACTTCCTAAATTCTAGAAAAGCAGTTCTCAACGTTTTCCTGTTCAGATATTCTTTTGGTTATCTGGGGGAACCCAGAATCCTCTCACCCAGAAAAAAATGTGCATGTAACACATGTACACACACACACTCTTTTATTCTAGCTCAGTGCTCAAAAGTCTGCTAATAAACTCCAAGTTGAACTACTCGTTCAAGAGCTGAAACTTCTCACCTTGGAAGTCAAGTCTCTCTATAACCTTACCATTCATCACTAACAACTTGATCATTTCTGAAACCTCAGTCGTAAGTATCCACTCTGATAATTATCCTTACTACATCAGAGAATGCGCTTGAGTGCCTTCACTTCCAAGAATTCTGGGAGAATCGAAGGCACCAACACTGTTAAATTCTCACTGTCCTTTAGCTCTGCGAGTCTGATTCAGTAGCATGGATTCCATTCCATTCACCACTGTGCAATCCCCTCCCTGTACTCTGCTTTAATTCCCTTGCCCTTCCAGTTTTCCTTAGTAAGCTTGCACAGCAATATACCAGTCTGGTTAAACCCAGCATTCCATATATCTGCTCAGAGTAAGAATGTGGCTAAGGAAAAGCACATCAATATACTAATGGATCTTACTTTAAATATGTGAGCACATTTCCAATGGGTATTTAATATTGCCAGGCAATACCAACAATTTTTCCAATAAATTTTCTTGTTCCATGTCCTACAGGATAGCTTGACACCTTTTTACCTTATTTTCAACCTTTTAGTCACTATCAACTGATGATCTTGCCTTATAGAATGTTAAGAAATACAAGCATTCTGATGAGTTACATCATTTTCATGTTCTACCCCAAATATATCAATCATTTTACCTAAATTCCTCTTCTCTGTCACTTTATTGGACTATCCCACCTTCTCTTCAAAGATGATAAACTATCTGATTTTATGCTGGAGGCTTTTCATCTTCTACTACTCCTTACATTTACTCATGAAATTACATATCTTTTTAAAAAAATTGTATTATTTCTTTTATTTACAAAGACATACTCATTTGAAGACACTGAAATTGCTTCTTGGTCTATGGGTATTACACACCTATGCAATTACTTATAATGTCTCCAAAGATCATCGATTTCTTCCTCTTCACTGGACTATTCTTACCAGCATTCAGATAGTCTGTATTACTTTTATTACAAAAGATAGTGCTTTTCTTGGCTCACACAGACCTATGCTACACCATCTCTCCATTCTCCTTCCCAGCAGAAGTGTGTACTTTCTGTCTCAACTTTCTTACCATCCCTTCTCTTGATAATATGCTCCAGTGAGTCCTCATCACACAGTGAAACCATTCTTGGCATAGTCACCAACACTTTCCACCTTGTCAAATCCAAAGTGAATTTACAGCCCTTTTCTTTCTTTTTTTTCTTTTATTTTTTTAAGGAAAGGTGCAGGCAGAAATGAAGATGAGCAGAGGCAGGAAAACAGGAAGAGAGAGGCAGAAGAAGCACTTTATTTCATTTAGTTGTTCATCTTGGTTGTTCACCCCAGCCCTGGGACATGAACCCAGGTCCTTGGGATGTATGTGGCCTGAACTCTTGGCCAAAGGCAGCTGACCAACCCACTATTCTACCAGGGCACACCCATAGCCCTTTTCTTAGCTAGGATTTTAGTAGTACTGATCCAGATGACACTCTTCTTCTTGGAACATTTATTTTCTTATACTTTAGGATTTCACGTATTCTCTGGATTTTACTCTCTCATAACTGGTTATTCCTTCATTCTTAATGTAGGAATGTTTAAGAACTCAATCCTAAGCTTTCCACTTTACGCTCTCCTTTGGTGACCTCAGATGACCCCATGTTTAATGTTATCGAAACACTAATTAGACCTAAACATATCTCTCCAGCACCAACTTCTTCTGTGATGGCCAGACCAGCGTAATCAAACTGATCTCCAGACTAACACAATCAATAGCCCACATACCACACTGGTGACAAGTAGATGCTAAAACTTGACAAGGCATAGACAGAATTAATGATTTCTTAAACTCTCCCCCCCATAAACTCACTCTCCCCCATTTACCTTTATTCCTCACATAACTAACCTTCCTATAGATTCTTACAACCATAAAACATCTGAATGTATGTCTCACCATGTCCATAGCCATGACTTCTAACTACCCCTTTCCAAGCCCATCCTTTCTCACTGGACTATACATTCACCTCCTCAATGGACTCACTGCTTCCACTTCTATCCTTTTAATGGTCAAGAATAAACATAAAACAGAAATCAATTCGTATCCTTCTCCTGCTTAACACCATTTAATGTTTTGTCAGCACATAAAGAACAAAGTTGCTACCATTTTTAAAGACTTATTCACTCATCTCTATATTTTGTCACTTATCCTCTGACCCAACCTATTTCCCTGCTATCACGTTCACTCCCCTTCAGCTAAGCTGGTCATGCCAATTAGCTCCAGCCCCTGGGCCTTTCTCCTGCTGGGTATTCAACTAGAACTTCTTCCAAGTTTTTGCATGCCTGCTTCTTTTTCATCATTTAAGGTTCTGTTCCTGTTTTCTTCAGAGTGCTTTTCATATCATCTTATTTAAAACATACTTCCCTATTTATTCTATGAATCAGTGCTTCTCAACCAGGAGTGGTTTTGCCTCCCAGGAGACAGTTAACAATGTCTAGAGAAATTGTTAATTGTCATTACTGAGAGTCTGCTTCTACCACTAAGGGGTTGAGACCAGGGGTACCGCTAAAATCCACAACACACAGGACAATCCCCAGACTAAAGCATCATCTGGCCCCAAATGTCAGTGTTCACTTAATTACTCTGATGTATAATTCTAATAGCACTTACCAGTATAATAATAAAAACTAACATTTATTTCAGATTTTCCATGTGCCAAACACTGTTCGGCAAATATAACAAAAACTATAAAGTTTTCACATACATTTTTTTTTCCTCTTTAACCCTTACACCAACCCTATGAGATGGGTGTTATTATCTTCATTATACAGGTGAGACACTGAGGCACAGAAAACTCGAGGTCAAATAGGGAGCTGAGATTTGAATCCAGACGATCTGGCTTCGAAACCTACATTTTTAGTTGCATATAGGGTGGTAAGATTACATGTTGTGATTATATATATATTATCTGTCTTTTCCCACCAGCATATTATCTCCATGAGAACAGGGACCTTGTCTGTCTTACTTATCCCTGGATATATGTATGTGCGTGTGTATATATACACACATATACATATATACATATACACAGAAGAGTCCTAAGCACCTTTTCAGCATTACTTCCCATGAATTTCCCAAACAAAGTCTAGTTTCCCAGTTATGATTTATCTCTTTCTGTTTCTCTAACTTAACCTATTCCTCTCTCGCAGGCTTGGTTTGCTCTCCTGACTCCTTTCCTCACTATCTGTACAACTATTCATTTCTCCAGCCTCACTTCAAGTCTTACGCAACACATTTCAGATCTATAGATTCATGGTACTGTTGTGGTGGAAAGCTCTTTAGAGATCATAATCTTTGATATTACTTATTTTAATACAAGAAAAATAAGATTCAGAGAAATGAAACAAGATCTGACAAAAATTCCATTGTCTCTTTCTTCTCTTTGTAATTTACATGTAACTTTGAAATGCTGGGGAGAGGAGTGAATTTGTAGAAGCTTCTAAAACAGTAGATAAAGCTTAGCAAAATACTTTCTCTTCTTCAGATCAAACATACCTCATTTGGGTGAAGATATTTCCTCACTTTCATTTTTTCTTTCCTCCTAACCCCAAGGATGGTATGCCCACATATTCTTATCTGGAATAATTTCTACCTGTACCCTTGACTTTATTCCAAAAAATAATAATACCTAAAGTTCTTATCCATAGGAGTTAATAATAGATAGGGAAGGAAATAATGTTTGTCTTCATCTTAGATCTTCTGTTACGATTCATGAAGGAGCAGGTATTGATTTTCCAACTTGTTCAAATTATTTTTTGGGAGTGTAAGCTAAAGAAATGTAACTTTTATGAAAATCAGGACAAGAGAAAAGAAATTCCATAGCTGATATGTATGCCATCATTGTATTTTCTATAATGTAAATGGTTTAGTTGAACCATCTTCTTTAGGAGGCTTTCAACACTTCCTCTGATGGAGTGGAAATGGATTAATGGTGTCCTAGTGAAATAACTCCTTCTTAGATCACTATGTGAATATTCAGGAAAGCTCTCTGGGTTGGTTAAGGTCATTTCAATGAGGAAAAACTAATAGTTATTTGGAGAACAAGATATTACACATAGTGACAAATTACCACCCATCAGATTATCTAAAAATTGCAAAGAGGAAAATATCTCTTGATGCGAAGCTATGATAAAATGAATATCCTTACCAAAAAAAATAATAATAATAAAATGCTGTACCACTGAAGTTTGATAGCATGAAAGTGTGCACCTTTATATGTGATGTCAGATAAAGCATCACTTATGACATAGTCTTGTGTGAAACATGGAAACAATATCAACTGAGGATCCATTTCTACTCTATATAATATATATATGTATATAGATAGATATAGATATTTCACATAATACATAACAGTAAATAATAATAAAATATATTTCATTATTGTGATAAAATAAGCACACGAATTATGACTTGGGGACATTTTTACAACACAAGTTGTTTGCTCTCTTCAAAAAAGTCATTGTCATCAGGGAAAATAGGGAAAATAGGAAAAGGGAGCCCACTAAATAAAAACCAAATGCATGAGCCTCAAATATAATCTGACTGAAGAACAAAAGAATAAGTAATTTAAAAGGCTAAGTAAATAACTTTGCAAATGAAATAATCATTGTATAATATTAGGAAATAAATATTTTTCTTAGTTGTTTCATGAAATTAAGACTTGACAGAATAATGTCCTTATTATTAGAGCATCTCATGTATAGGAGGGAAGTATTTGTCATGATGTTTGCAGCTTAATTTCAAAATGCAGCAAATGTAGAGAAAAATGTAATAAATATATCTAGGTAGTAGGAATTGACATACCATTCTTTCAACTTTTCTGTTTGTTTCAAAGGTTAAATAGCTGAATTTGAATATAAAAATGTTGAAATAAAGTTACTGGTGGTATTTTGGAAAACTATTCACCAAATCTATGTCCAATTTACATACATCATTTTGCATTCTTTATTTAAAATAATTTCATTAAAATTCCCTATCCTGTAATATTACTTAAGTAGCCATCTACTTTCCTTTTGCAAATATGCTGAAAATTCTAATAAGTGACTGGAAAGAAATGCATCTGAAGACCCCAAATGGAGATGTTATATACAGAATTAAAACTACGGTGTAGATACTGACTGGGAAGTATAAGGACCTGGATCACAACATACTTTCATTAACATGTGTATAACACTGGCCAAGTCACTTAGACACTTACATAGATTGAGTTTGAACTCCATTTCATTTCAAGGGATCAGGACTGCATGATCTTTCATTTCTAACTAATGATTTCAAGTTGTATAATAGAGTAAAATTAGATACTATAAAGACAGCATATCTAAATGTTTGATCTGTAAGGCTTACTACAGAAATCACAGCAATTCTGATCATTTACACTTTTCATACCATAAAAATTGAAATGTGGAACAAAGTCATAAATATTTAACAAGAATATGTTGCCATGTGAAAGAGTTCAGTAACGCATGTGTGAAGCCTCATTGAAAGCAGTCATTAGACAGGCTGATGAAGTGCCTTAACATCCTGGAAAATAAAGATGAGCATAGAGGAGGAATTGATCTTGTAAATTTCATGAACGTCATTGGTAAGCCATTAAGTATTATGGCGTGTCCAGCAACAATGAAGTAACATTTTCCCTTTTCTTCAAGGGTACTTACTGGTTAGTGTGGGGTTAGTACTGCCATCATGAACTGAAAACTTTGGTGTCAAACATCTGTTATAAATCTCCCTCTTGTTGAATTCCTCAAATGCAGCAACTTTCATGGGGAAGAGTCCTGATTTCCAGGTTTTTAAGGATTCTTCAAACAAAAGATCATTAGTGCTCTGGAGACCTTTGGAGCTTATAAATCAAGTTAAACAAAATGATCATAGGTCAACATCCTTCACATTTTACTCAAAAGCCAGTGTTGATTTAAAAAAAAGAGACCCTGAACACTAAATAAAACACTGATCTTCAGCAATTATGAAGATAAATGCTACAACAGAATTTGTCTGATTGCTTGGAGGCTTAATCCACCTATTTGATTCTCTCAACTAGTTGATGTAGCAGCTAATGCAACTAGAGGCTAACCATTCTGAGAAGTTTATAAACCTCATAGCTCTTTTCTAACAGAATCATATTGAATACATGAGGAAGTCAAATCAAATGTATACACAGGATTATCAACACATAAAAGGCATACCATATCAATTTGCAGTTCTTAAGACATGTCTCCAAAATGCTGACACTGATTCAAATAGAGGGAAGCATCTCTAATGAGTAACATTTTACAGCAAGAACAAAAAAATGATGGTGATTCAAATCCCAAATTACTTACTGATCATTGCACTTTTTTGGCAAACCATTAGAGACTATATTTGATAGCATGTATGACTCCTCTTAAGAGTTTCCATTTATTTTATTTTTAGAGGAAATAGATTTTTCTTTGCTTCTTTCATTACAATGGATGATTACTTCTCTCATAATTCACTCACACATTCATTCATTCAACAAACATTAACTGAGAACCTGGCAAACATAAACAAAATGTGGTCCATATGTTAGAAATAAAAACACAATGCTAAATGAGATTGGAAGAAGGATGTCTCATCCATCCTGGGTAAGTGTGTGAGCAGCAGGAGGAACACTGAAGGACTTCTGTAAGCTGTGACATACCAAATACAGGGGTGTTGGGATAGGAGAAGGTGACAGGAAAGAAGCAAAATAATTCAGAGAACCCAGGGTTGGGGATATAACAAAACGTGCTTCGTGACCTATAAGAAGTTCCAAATGGATGGGATGAAGAGTGGGATTAGAGGCAACTGGGGAGCACATATATTGAGAGATAATGAGGGAGACTGTGAAGTCAATGAGAAAACTTAGCTTTATTCTGAGAACAAAAAGCTATCTCAAAAAATACTAAGGAAAATATTAACATGCATAAGTTTGTGTTTTAGAAAGAGAAGGCTGCTATTCATGGAGAGATCGGAGGGATGGGACTAGAGTTTTGGTACAAGATTGTCATCATCATTTGAACATACACAAAATTGAGGACATGAACAAAAGGCAATGGAGACAATGAGTGAAAAAGAGATGACTTGAAAAGAACAATAAACCCACAGATATGTAAGTTTAGCCATTCTGAAGAATCTGTAAATGTGTACGGTATAAAACTTGTGATTAGCGTCAGATATGGCTCTACATTCCAGAAAAATCAATGTATAACATTTATTGAGCAGCTGGGTTTCCAAATATTTTCCCTGGGTAGACAGTGTACTAATCAAATGTCAGTAAAGAGAATACAGACCAAATCAAAACCAAATGAAAAACGAAACCAACTTCTATCTCCTCATTCACCTTATTCAATCCCCCTAGATAAGGGATTTGTTCTTTTAAAATATACCAGTAGAAGAAATTCAACACTTAATGTACATACAAAACTAATTTTGAAGACATGACATATTTTACAGTGTGTATATTTAAAATGAGAAACGTGAAGTGCTGAATAAGACAAATGCTACAACATACACCTGTCCCCAAAGTCAGTTTTATTTCATCGAACAGAAGAAACATTTAATTAAACTACATAAAATGCAAAATTACGGCCTGTTGGATCACTCCCGACTCCAAAAATCATCCTTTCTCCATGACTCTCTGTGTTAAGGTGATAAATAAAATCAGACACCCAACATACGGGTCCTCGACCCAGAAATAGGCATAGTCATTCCCAGATTTCTGTCTGATCTTCCTACAGTCACGCATCCAGGGTAAGGATGGGGTCAGAAGAGTAAGAAGGATTTTTAACTCCACCGCTCATGGTCCTTGCATTTATAGCTTTTCCCTTGTTGGTTTTAATTCCCTCCCCATCCCTTCCCTCTGCTCTCATTTAGAGGAAGGCCATCTACGTACATGGTTAGTCTTCTGTGTCCACAGTAATTCCCTGCCTCAATAATGGGACTCTTAGGAGACACACATTATAGGCAGGAGAACTCATGACCTTCAGTTAGGCGAGATTGAATTAGAAGACTGTCTCCTCCAGTATCTAAATTCCCTTTTCTTTCCATTTCTTGATTTCCCTCCAGTGTCAAACTTTGGGGATAATGCTATGGTCTTGGTCCCCCAAAGTCATTCACCTTTACTCTCACCTGAGCCACCTCCCATGCTTAACTCAGAGACCCAGAATAGGAGAGTCATAAAGGGTAGGGACACTAGGATTGGACAAACTTGCTTCAAAACCAGTTTTCTAATTTCCATCGCCAATGTCTTAGACAAATCTGGTTATATCTCTGTTGTTTCAGGTATAAAATAAAACTTACAAAATATCTTTTCTCTTGAAATGTTTAAAGTAAGCTCAAATGAGTCAGCTGAAAAATGTGCATAGCAATTGGCTAGTACTAAGGCAGTGCTATTTTAAATACATTATTATTAATTCACCAGGAAATTGGTTCTTTTACAATCTTGGCTACTCCATTCTGGTTTAAGTATTCATTGTTATTTTTGTTTGTCTATCTGTTGACAGAGAATCTTCTCCAAATTTTCTGAGTTTTATTATTATTTTCTCCTATAATACTGGCTATCTCAAGACATACTTCTATGTCCTCTACTACACATTAGTCTTCCCCGCCTCCTACCCATCTTGTCTTGCTAACTATTCATTCCTTCAAGCTGTGCAATTACTTTTTTCTATACTCAGGTAGTTCAAAATGCAGTGAGGAAGATAGGCAATAGATTCTGAATCAGCAAAATAATGAATTTCAATATTAAATTAGATATCATGTAAAAGTCTTAACTAAATTAGCACCCGATAATCAGGATCAGTAAATATTAGAGATGCTATTATTAGGAATAACAAATATCACTGGAAAAACAGGTGATTCTGGGTTGTGTATTCAATAGTGAACAGGAGATTTCTAGGAAATGGGAGAAGTGGTGCTGCATTCTTTGTCAAGGACACAAGTACAGAGGCAAACAGAAGGCATACGGACTAAAGCAGCATACAATGAGAATTTCAAGCGCTGCCTGTAAATAAGGCTGGAGAAGGAAGCCGTGGTCCTCAGGGGCACACAGAAAGGCTGAGAAGGTAAGCAGATGTTAGAGAATGAAAGTCTTCTGTATGCTCTGCCAAGTATTGAGTTTGTACTTGACTCTGGAGCACGAAGAGTTGTTTCCTAATTATTAAATGCCTGCCTCTGTAACAGATGGCATCTTAGATGCTTCACGTGAATTATCCTACTTAGATGTCACATTAAATACAAGGTTGACAGATATCAGTTGCATTTCATTCATGTGGAAATCAAAGTATCAACTACTAAAAAGGCAGAGTTCAGACATGAATGAAGTTCCACCTGATTGCAAAGTTTATATTCTATTATACCACATGTCAGATGGAAGTGGACTAAGTGGGATGTGGGGCATGACACTCTGATGTGTCTTATGCAAAAGAATGGTGCAAACGAATTTGCTTTTTGAAATCACAATTCTGCAGCAGCGTGGAAGACAGAAGAAGGAAGGGTCTGGTGCACCCTGGTGCACTTCCAAAGCATTCCAAAGCATTCACGTCACATACCCCTGGGTTCGAGACCCAGGTCCAGGGGAAAACAACCAATGCAAACAACCTAATGAAAAGAAATTAGAATGATTCTTCCTTCTCTCTCTTCCTCCCTCCCTGCTTACCCACCTTCATTGCTGCCTGTACATTTCCTTAAAAAAATAAATAAATTACTGCTTCAGGTTTAAACAAACTTTTCTTCTTCTAGACTCTTTTTTTTTTTTTTAAGGAAAGGTACTGGCAGGAATGAAGGTGAGTAAGTAGGCAGACAGGAAGAAAGAAGCATCTTTATTCTGTTTTATTCAGTTTATTCAGCTATTCACACTGGTTGTTTTCCCCCAGGCCCAGTACTCAAACTCAGGGGTATGTGACTTGGTCCTTCCGGGTAGATTGATCTAATCACTGCTCCACCAACATGTGCCTACAGCAGCAAATCTGAAGAGAAGTGTAGGAGTCTAAACAAAGACCACATGAAATTCAATGAGAATGCAGAATCTGAGACTTCAGGGGGGAAAACATAATTGACAACATCAGCCTTTTCAGAAGGCTCACAAATACTATATCACATGAAATTCAAATTATGGAGGGTCCACTATCTCACCATATGATTAGAGGACAAGAAAAAGAGAACAAAGAGTTTTTGTTACAAATGTTAATTGGTCCTATCAAAAGTACTTTGAGAATGAGATTTTTAAAGTAACCTCAGGCTATAGCTCAAAACTTAACCTCTTTCTGATGATGAATTAGGAAGCAATCCCAGAGTTAAGAATTAAAATAAAGTTAGAGGGAGGGAAAGCAAACATTCTTGGAGGGATTATAGTCAAAGGAGGAAGGCTGGGGTTTCCTTGCAGTTAGAAGAAGATAAGTCCAGCACTGGTAAGAGAAGCCATTGTCAATGCACAGGCTGAGGGTTTGGAGAAGGTTTTTACAAGACAGTAAGTCTTTATACAACTCACATATTTACCTATCACTCATGTGTGCCCAGCAATGACAAATACCCCTTCCAGAATCCCAGCAATGATATTTTGAAAAAACATATTTGGAACCATAAGAAATTGAAGATCTTGCTGAGAATAATATGTGCATTTTGACTTGTTGAGAGTTTATTCTTACTTACCTTACTTTGCTGACCTCTCAAAACAGGCTGAATGTGCTTTAGAAAGATAGCTTAGAAACTGTACAGTGACACTTGTTTTTACAGGTTTGGGAGAGGAGTTGAACAGAATATGGATGGAATAAATTCCCCAGATGATTCAAGAGGGAGCTGAGTGTCCATGGAATGAATCCATACAAGCGTTTCCCTACATCTCTGGTGCAGGAAAAATTCTAAGGCTTGAGTTTAACAAAGGGGAGGGAAACACTATCATGGATCAATTGAGTCATGGGTCACTACCCAGACACTACCTTCAAATGATCCCTTACTGAAATCATACTAGAACGAAATCAGACGACCTTTCTTGGGAACATTCCAGCAGAACAACTCCATTGTTTTCCATGACCTGGCCTAAATGGATTTGTAATTACAGAGACCTGATTGTTAACAGCCAGGTATCATCACATCACCACTTCAGGCATAGTAAGAAAAACTTAACTTGCCTTGCCTTCTTTTCTTAGTCTACACAAGGATTCTGAAAGGTCAGAAAAAGTTTACAAAATTGTGAGGAGGGACTACACAAAGATGGACCCGCCATCTGATCCACCAGTTCCGCTCCTGGGCACACGCGCCCAGAGGATACCAAATATCTACTCAGAAAAATATTCTGCACCCCGATGTTGATAACTGCACAGTTCACAATAACCAACACATGGAAACAACCTAAATGCCCATCAACAGATGACTGGATAAAGGATAAAGAAGCTGCGGTCTATACATTCAATGGGCTTCTATGCTGCTGCTAAGAAATGAAATTCTGCCCTTTGTGACAATCTGGATGGAATAGAAGGGATCATATTAAGCAGAATAAATCAGAAAGAAAAAGAGAAAGAGAGGCTGATCTCACTCGTACGTGGAATACAATGAAATCAAACAAATGAACATACAAATCCCAATAAAAAACGCGGACACAGGGTTGTGGTTATAGGAGGGGGAGTGAGAAAGACAGCGAAACATGGTGGTGGAAGACACTGGAACTCTGGTGGTGGGTGTGGTGTGAATGACAGATGAGATGCAATCTCAATACTCCAAATGAATACAGCATTGTGAACACAAGAAATAGCAGGCACTACTATTTTACAAAATTGTGATGAAGTATGCCCTGATGGCCTAGCAGATAAGGTCACTGGACGTAGTCCACATACATCCAAAGACCCCAGATTCAAGGCCTGGGGCCGGGGGGCAACAACTAAGATGAACAACTAAATAAATCTTCCTCCTCTCTCTCTGCCTGCCTGCCTACTCACCTTCATTCCTGTTTGAGCCTTTCCTTAAAAAAACAAAACAAAAAAACTGTGAGGACTGAAACAAGAGTGTCTATCACAATACATGAAAAAATGACTATGTGATCTCTGTTAGAGTGAAGTTGGTCACTTCATTCCAGAGGCCTTTTGTCTGATTCCAGAGCCCAGGTCACTGGCAGGCTAGGGTTGCTGCTCTCCAGTCTCTGCCCTTTGTCCCTCTCAAAAACCATCTCCCTTCTCCCAGTAGGTGGCAGAGACTCCTGGAGTTCCCTTTGCAGCTGTTCTCACCAGCCCTTCCTGACATTGCACATTCTGGATTTGGCTATTCCACTAATGAGAATGACCTATTACTTTATCAGTGGGGACGTATCAGATTTGCTTGGGCATAAACACAAATCTCTGGCATCAGCACAGCTATGAAGGGTGCCAGGATGCAGCATGACCTGAGGCTGCTGAGGGATGTTGAACAAAGGTATATTTTCTCCTAATGCAGAGATTTTTATTGTGAAGTCAAATTGAGGCCACTATTTGGCCACTTTGTCTTTTATGTAACTGAGGTAGCTTGGCTGTTCCATGTGCCTCCCCCAAGGAGCTTCTTGGGAAATACATTTTAGTGTAAAGTTCAAAAATATTTATGTAGCATTTTTGATGTGACAGTTCTTATGGTAGGAAGGAAAATTTTAAGTCAGATACTTTTCCTTCTCCTGGAAGCACTTCAATCTGGTGAAGGAAACAGATAGACATCCCACAAATTATACAAGGAAGGCAGAAGATGAAAACTGGAAAAGTTATAATAGCTCCTTATTGTATTGCTTCAACCAGAAGTGCTTGTATTTCAACAGTATTAAAAGCAGAACCTAGGAAACGGGCCAGTGGGCAGCAACGAGTGCAGAGACATCAGGAGCCTCCTGCTGACCACACAGCCTCAGCGGTGACCTAACTACTTCTTCGTCTATCACTCGGGAAGCAATGTCAGGTTTCAGAAAATCGAGGATGTGCAGTGGGGTCACACTCAAGGGGCAAGAGTATGAAAGGGTGTACAGATGTGAAGCGCATTCTTGCTAAAGGGCTGTCTTGTTCCTTTAGAGCTACGTGGCACACCCATGCAGGCAGAGTTAGTTTTCAAGGAAGCCATCTTTCACACTATCCCCTCACGGGCACCCCAGCAAAGTACATTATACCATAAAAATTAAAATGCCATTGTTGCTGAGATTTTTTAAATTATTTTTATTTTTGCACATTAAAATAAACACCTCTGCATAGGTTCCCCATTCCTCAGATATATGTCAGCACACCCTACCCTCCACCACATCACCAAGTGTTCCTCACCATAGTCCACTGGGTGCCACCACCATTTCTCCTCCTGTCCCTTAGATTTTATTTCCCTTGTTTTTTTGTTTTTTGTTTTTTTTCCCTTGGAACCAGTATATAAGTTCTTCCTGCAAACAGCATGAAGTTAACTGCTTGCACAAACATCGTCCTGGTGACTGAGGGGACTAAAACAGAACGCCCCAATTCTCTCAGAACTGGTCTCCTACACAAGCCCAGAGGCAAAGGAGAAGCTCTGTATCTTCTAAACCTTTAGTGCTTCCCTTCACCAAATTAATCCTCTACTATGCCCTGGGCTTCCATGTCTCTCCTAATCCAGAAATTGTCTTTTGTCCTTATTCTCTAGAAGAATGTAGAAAGAGGAGATACTTTATCTCCACTCTCAGAGTAAGGATGAGTCATTTCTCCTGGACACATGGAGACGCCCTCCTCTCTCCCCTGAGATCTCCAGGTACCAGCTCAGGACATAGATATGGGTACACCCCACCTACCTCAGAATTTACCTCCATGGACATTCTCCATACATATGGTATTAAATTTGAGCTTTAGTCTTACTAGTCATGCCTAATGTTAATTTCTTCATTTGTCCAGTCTGTGAAGTACCTCAGAGAATTGGGGGAACTTTTCCGATGACCTCCACAGTGACCAAGAAAAAATAAAATGTGTATGTATCAACCTTCTCAATGATACTGCTGTCTGCCTAGGCCTTCCATTTTAAAGTGGATCCACAGCATCATGTATGCTCCCAGCTGACCTGGTCAATCTGTATGCATTTATCATCTAGGTATGATAGACAGGTTTCCCAGTCTCTACATTCTCTAGTTAGCTCTTGGGTCAATAGCAGCCCTTTTGCATGGACCTCCCCCTTCCACATATATATGGAAATCTCTTTTCTACTCAGCATTCCTCATCAGTATCTGCTCTCAGGTCCTGCCAGAAGACCAAGTTGTAATAATACCTTAAAGTCCTCTTGCCAGGGCTATTTGCATATAAATAGGATTCAGAGCATTAAACTGAAGGCAGTGCTCTCAAAAGGTAGAAGTGTAGACTATTTTCTCAGAGATGGGAGAGGATGTCAGGGATAGAGGATAAAGGTGAACTAGTGAAGGGAGTCAGAGCCAATCTCTCCAAAATGTGCCAACTGGGCTTGTAGATGATTCTGAGCTGAAGACTCAAGGACAAATTTTACCTCTTCCTTAACCATCAAGAATAAATGGGAATGGGGTGGCCTTGCCTATTATGAGTTATTACCAGAAACAAGGGTGTATAGTCTATTTGTATGGGAGACAAATGTCTGATTACCAACTATCTTCTCTTCCTATCATCCTGTGAATGAATCTTCTCTCCTTTGAAGTCCAGGCCCGGATCCTAATCCTTAGCTCTGGATGGGAGCTAAGCCATATATACTTCATCTACCTGTGAGTTTTTGCATCCCTCACGTCTACAGGGCACTCTGAACATTTGAAATTACATTTGTTTCTCTCCTACTAATCTACTTTATGTACCAGCAGAAAGAATCTTGAAGAATTTTCCTCCCCTACACTCACAAAGGCCTTCCTGCTGTTTCCATGCAGACAATCCCCTCTTCTAAGTATAAGGAGTGACCAAGTCTGCACCCAATCAGCCCCGAAGAGGTTGGAAATGACTGTGATACTAAAGCTGTAAAATTATACCCTTTTCATTTTACATGAATTACTTATAATTAGGTGGACTCCTCACTCTCAGAAGCCAGCCAGGTGGCGTTCACCTACCCAGGTTTTGCAAGGAGTAGGTGGCAGAACCGGGATTTTAGCCAGGTGTGTCTGATGCCAAGGCCAATCTCTGCTCCTCCACTGCCTCAGAGCTGAAGCCTGTCTTTGGCATCAATTCATTCCCTTAACCCTGCTCTTACTGTCTGAAATGTTTTATTGGTGCTAACCTTATTTTCTCAAATTATGTTTTGCCAGTTCTTTCTACTCTTTCTTAAGTAGAAATAAACTTTGCATCAACTCATGTACAAGAAGACTTCTTAGAAGTCAAGTATAACACCTTATCCCTCTTTAATTTGTTTTGCGGAAAAATATAAATCCCTATAATCTCAACACTATTCATCAATTTGGCTAATGATCTCGCTATGGTAATCCAATTAATTATTTAATTTTCTCTTCTCCAAAGCAGTATCTCTTAAACATAAAAATGAGTAAGGCAATCATTTCACATAAATGAAAAATTATATTTTTATTTTGGGGTCAATTTGAAACTTGGAAATTTAACTTTATATTATTTCATGATCTAGTGTATATAATTAGATACAACTTTCCAAGTTTAAATAGTGACTTCTAAATATTAGCTATACATGTTAGTTTTACTTGACTATGATATTTTATAAATAAAATCATGTACCTTATAAATGTTCTGAAAAACTTGCCACGTGTCATAATAGCATACTGATGATGTTATGAACGCAAAGTCTATTTAGCTCCATAGAACAAACTTAAGAAATAAGTCAACAAAAATAGGTGAATAAACAGAATAATAATGCAAAAATACCACTGGCCTGATCATTTTTAAATTACAATCAATGCCTTGCCCTCTTTCAAGAATAACTATACAAAGAAACTGCATTACTTAGGAGAGCTTTCAGCAATGTATTAAGAAAACGTTAGCCCTGATGATTAGCTATGAAGGTTAAGATGTTAAGGGGCCATGCTTTCGAGAGGTGACTAGAAAATGAAGACGAACACTGCATGCATTCACAGCAGCTCCCTGGGACAACAGTTCATGTCAACTTCCTTCAGGTCACCAATAATAACCCACTGATGTGCGATTTCAAATGTCCCATAGAGGATAATGAATAACTTACCAGTGAAATCTTTCCAAATGACTAATAATTTAGTGTCTTAGACATAAATTAAACCTTTCCGAGGGTATAGAATAATAATTGTGCAAAGTGTATGGCACTTGACCGAAGTCCCTGTTTTTGCCATTCCTTCTAACAGATCATCGATGCAGAGGAGAGACAAAAGAAGGGGCTGGCTGTAGAGAAATAAATGTTCCACAAAGCACCCTCGTGCCTCACCTAATGCACGATGTTTCTCACAGGTCTTTTGTTACTCTGCAAATATTAAATTATCCTTCCAATTACCTTGGCAACTTAAACGAGAGCTCCTAATATGCTGATGACTTTTGAACAATAACACCAGCTGTCAGTAATAAATGATAATTACAGTATCTTAATTATTAAGCACCACGAGACTACACAAAGTATGCATTTTTTATAAAACTTGTTTCTAAAGCATAGAGGCGCCTTCAGACTGACAAAATTCTTTCTCTACCTTAGATCAGCAATTTGGCCCTTTTTTTCTCTAAGGCTAGTAGATAGCCAGATAAATTGCAGCAATCTTTAAGATATGCAGCCTCCCCCCACCCCCCACGCCCCCTGCCCTTTCTCAAGGTTTCTTTAGTTATATAGGTAGCAGAATGAGATGGTCTAAAGCTGCATTTTCAGCCAGATTACCTTCAGAACAATAGAAACAAAAACAAAGGGTGCACCCTAATAAAAGCTCTGTGCTGTCAGCTTAAGCAACGTGAAGCGTTCCTTTATTCTGCTTTATTACTGTCTCCCCCAGAGGTTAACCATCTTAAAAGGCTGGCATTTAAATTGAGAATAGGAACAAAGCATTACTAGAGAGCAGAGAGATCTTCCTCCCGCACCAGCATCTCTGCTTTCCTGAATTCTTAAGCAATATAGCAACTCAATGAAAAAGAACCAATACCTTTGAATGAAAACATTCCAGTACAGGAATATCGTCTTTTCGGCGGCTGGACTGAATGAGTGGCTTGGGCATGAATCTCTCTCTTCCTTGCTACAGGGTCTGCTTGGTGACTGCTGCCAACACAGGGAGCATTTCCGGCATGTATGTGATGTTCGTCCTGCAATGAAGAGAGACTAACCAGCTCAGCTTGGTGCTGCTTGCCTGGAGGCATCCGATCTTTAGACCCTCACCCTCTGATTGGCTGTTTCCTACTCTCACTGTACTCCTCTGCCTTAACCTTCGGCTGTGTTCAATCTATTTTCCCTTGGGATACAGTCAGAGGCTTGCCAGCTAGGGAGTTCATGACAGGTTAAATTGAGCTGCTTTTTAAAAGCAGAGACATGATTTTCTACGAACAGGTCGGAAGCTTAATTTTCTAAAGTTCTACCTTACCTACCTAGGAGAAACCTAGTAAAATAGATACAAGTGAACAATAGCATTTTTATGCCTCTCTAAAAGAAAAATACCTTGAATTTAACGCATGCATCACCCAGGACTGAAGTGATCAGGTGGCTGCTTACAGCGTGGCATGTCTGTATAATCAACCTTAAATCAAAACAGATGGGGATGACAGATTATATTAAGAGGGTTATTAAAAATGCCAGGAGATGTGGTTGCATAAGGCTACTAAAGCCATCGCAAGAAAGCATCATAAATCACTTCCACAAAATGCTCTTACATTATTTATGGTTGATTTTATATGGCTACGATAATGAAAACATAAAGCTCACTGACAGACAATTGGCAAAGCCTTTGTTAATGCCACTAGAAGAAAAGTAATAAACATCAAATTGTTTGTTCTATGAAAGCTGGCAAAATAAGAAAGGAATTTAAAACAGAATTTAAAACCTTTTATCAGAAATAAAGCAAATGAACAAACCAAACCAAACCGGAAGTAACCCTTGGACACTGAAGTTACCAGACGGAAAAGGGGCAGGTGGCGAAGCCAACAGTAGTGGGTTCACTGGAGAAGGGTGGGGTGTATGAGAAATTTGGTGGTGGACGTAGTAAGTTATCATATATTTGAAGAGTGAAAATGCAAATCTAAAATTTGTGTTGTAAAGTACTCATTAAAAATTAAGTACATCTCATCATTTCCTATGGATAGATTAAAAAAAAATTTTTTTAAGGCAAGGTACAGGTAGGAATGAAGGCAAGTAGGCAGGCAGGCAAGGAGGCAGGCAGAGAGAAGAGGAAGAAGCGTTTTATTTCTTTGATTCTGTTGTTCATCTTGGTTATTTCCCTGTCCTGGGTCTTGAAGACCTAGGTCCTAGAGACCTAGGAAGGTATGTAGACTATGCCTAATGAACTAAACAGCAAGCCCACCAGGGCACACCCTTACATTCAATTTTATACTTGACTTTACTTTGGTCAAGGGTTGGGAATAACATGTTTAAAAATACCCAGTGGTATATTATTTTTTTTTAAGGAGAAGCTTAAAATGATGGTGAATTGACTGCATACATTTAACATTTCTGCTTCACAAAACCTCACTAATATGACAATGAAGTTTTTTTTAATTAAAAAATGATAAATCCACAAGGACAAGAAACGGGAAAACTTGCCACCAAATTCAGAAAACCGGAAAAAAGATGGATAAGTGAACAGGGGTAGCTGTACACTAAACTCGGAATGCAGAAAACCAAGAAGAGATAAAATTTACAGCCCAGCAGCTCTAGTAAGTTCTGGAATTGACGGCATAGTGAACCTTTGGAAGCAGAGAGAAGATGGGACAAAAAATAGCAGGTGGCCTGACTGTCCGCCTACCTTAGCAGAATCCGAGGTTTATTCTCTGGAGAGACTAAAAGCAGTGTATCTCAGGACTGGCCTGGTTGAGAGCAAAGTTACCAAAATTCAAATATTGGTGAGACATCGATATTAAGATCTTGGACTTCACGCCTGCACTCAACTCGGAAGGGACAGATAACGAGACCTATAGTTTCTGGAAAGGGGATTTGAAGAGTGTTCTCTTGGTAAATCTGACTGTTCTAAAAGCTCAGAAGATTTAAAAGCATTAGCATTAGACACTTTTTAAGAAATTACTCAGCCAGGTCACCCCGCAGTGAAGGCAACATTGAAAGCTCTACAACTGAGATTTTAGTCCCCCGCTCTAATAAATGCACAAATCAGACAAACATACACTAAATAAAAGTAGAGCGTTCCTATGAAATCTGAAATGGCAGCTGAAATGGCAGAAAGTGAAGAAGCAATTTACCCATTCACTTATATGGAAAAAAACTTTAGTGCGCCCTGATGGAGTCGTGGTTTGGTCTGCCTCCTCCTGCCAAGCACAGTCCACATACCTCCCAAGGACACGCAGCGGACTTGTGTTGTGGGCAGGGGGAACAATGAAGATGAACAACAAAATAAAATAAATAAAATGCTTCTTCCTCCTCTCTCGCGTGTGTCTGCTCACCTCTCCATTCCTGACTGTACCTTTCCCTAAAAAAAGGAAAAAGGAAAAAATGGCCCCCCAAATAACCTCTCAAATCATGCCAAAGAACACATAAAACCTAAAATAACCTGAACACGCAGTCAAAGCTGGGGTGGTAGGATACCTACCGGGCTTGCAGAAGGGAGCTCCGGGAAGGAGCTTGGCAGGTCTACTCCGCATGCGCACGGCCGCCAGCCCCGTTGCTGCAAATCCAAGCCATACACCACATTTGCTTTTCACTTTTGTCGCAAAAGTAAAGCCTCTCTTTGGAATTCTTCTGACTAGCACACACAGGGACTAATGCACATCTTTTTAAAAAGTGAATGGAGTAATTGAGCTTTCAAAACGCGAGGGATATCTGTATCTCCTATTAGAGCAGAAAACCAAACAAAAAAAAAAAAAAAAAAAAAAAAAAAAAAAAAAAAAAAAAAAAAAAAAAAAAAAAAAAAGGAAAAGGTAGATAACAAACTGGCAAATATGAAAAATTAAAAAAAGTAAGTTGAAGGAAACAGTGGATACAGACAGTTTAAAAACTACCATTAATGCTTTGTTGAAATAAGAGATGCCTGGGCGGTTCTCACTGTGCATGGTTCCAATATGCTTGAATATCAGTTACACAGTTTAGTTGATAACACTGGACCCCTGGTAATACAGTTCCAATTTCGGTTACCACGGTATATTAACTGTGGGTGATTGTGTGGTGTACAAACATTTCTACTAGCTCTTCTGCTCACATGCTGTAAGTAATAGATGCCTATTATGATCAATAAATTCCTTCTTTCAGTCTGTCAGTGACTGGTCACTGCATAGCCAGTAGCTCACACAAAGTACTTCTCTGTGTCACCTCGCTTTCTCCCTCTGTTGAGCCCATGTGACAATATCTAGACTTGATCAACAAGGTGAAAGTGCAAAATGAGACGCCCCCGGTGGAGCAGTGGTTGGGTCAATCCCCTTCCAAGGATGCAGGCCACATACCCCTGGGTTCCAGTAGTGTTGGGGGGTGGTTGGGGATGGGGGATAACCAGTGTGAACAAGTAACTGCAAATAAAATAGAATACTTCTTTCTCCTCTCCCTGCTTGCCTGCTGCCCTTCATTCCTCCCTGTACCTTTCCTTAAAAAAAAAAAAAAAAAAAAAAAAAAAAAAAAAAAAGAAAAGAAAGAAAGAAAAACAAAGTACAGAATGAAACGATAACCAAGGAAGCAAAATTGGCTGTGATTTGAAAACGCTGATGATAACAGCAAGATAGGAAGGGGTCTATATGCATCATATTGCAAAAGTCCAATGAATTTTAAAAAACAAGGTAAAGTTGCTTTAACATCTTCTTAGTTTAAAATCAACTAGGAATAGAAAGTTGTTCATGGTTGGATTATAATTTCAATAAATGTGGCTAACATTCAGGTCCAAGTGTTGATGTTAGTTACCACATTAAAATAAAAGGATAATTACAGAGGAATGGACAAATAAACTTATTGCCAGGAAAGGCTAATTTTGTTTTAAATGTTTGCAAGAATTGATTAATGTTAAGGTATCTATGATGTTCCTAAGCAGAGAAATATACTGCTGTGAAATTTGCATCTGGATTTCAAGGACTAGTTAATCAAGCAAGAGGAAATAATAATTGGCAAATATTTTATATGGGCAAACTATTTGTGACAAAAATGATGGAGATGTCCAAGAAAAAGTGATAATAATTCACATGAAAGATCTCTTAGAGATATTTCGTGACACTAAAAAGCACACAGAATAAATGGGTGGTGGATCCAAATTTAGAAGGGTCTGTGCTGAGTCATCAGACATGGGAAAAATGCCCATTGATATTGTAAGTTATATACATTGAGATGGTTGTAAACACTGTTTCCAGAAAGAACGCACTTGAATTTCAAAGTTTTTAATGTTTTATATTACAGTATATTATATATTAATTTTATTGTTTTTTATGTCCCTATATTTTATAAATGATAGTTTGAGATCTTCAGATGTTTTAGAAAAATCATTAAAGTTCACAGCAAACTTGTCATTATATTTATTAATTATTAAGATTGTTTTGCTTAATTTCAACTTACATGATAATTTTTGTAATCCTATAGTCAAGGAAATAAAAATATTGAGTATTGATATTTTATAGCCAATTACAAGTGCATGTGTGAAGTGGGTCCAAGGTGTATGAGTGAGAGAAGTAGCCATCTGCCAGAGAGAAAAGTCAATTTATAATGCTAAAACAGAAACATCAAATAGCAGGAATAGAATTTTTAATGTAATCACCTTGGGCGATCAAGAAATGACAAAGATTGCTGTTTTTATAATCACTGCAGCTGACTCTATAAATTACATGCATGCATAACTTTATGAAAATAAAAATCAGAATACTCAAAACTGAGGTAGATTTTTAACTGTTTACTTGCTGATAATAAGTGGGAAAACTGCAAGATTCATAACAATTTGAAAAGAAGGGATTCATTTGTGTAACAAAAGGAAAAAAAAATTTCTATCTTTTAGAAAGATGTACAAGAAAATATCCATTGATGAGAGTTGCATCTGGAGAGTAAAACTGGAGGGCCCAGGGTGGGGGGAGGACATATTCTTCCTATATATTTTCTATACTGTTAAAACTTGTAATCATAAGATTTTCAATAAAATATATTAAATTTTAAATTATAAAATTTCTAATTCAAGAAAAATAAAGTACTTCTATAGTAATTCACTAATTTTGGTCTTCGTATTGAATTTTCTTTTAATTTAAAAATAATTAAGCCTGATCACAATGAAAATTAGAGTAAAATTCCAGGCTAAATAAGCATGTACATGCTATATACATAATGTCACAAACATAATGTATTTCAATAGCACAAATAAATTATCCTAGCAGATTTCCTTGCACAGTGAATATTATACTTGTAAGAAAATTTCTTGAAAACCCTTCTTAGTACTACTATGGACAGAACTTCTTGGCATAAGGACAGAATGCAGCTATTAAGTCTCTGGAGGTGGAATAAGAGGTATGGAACTAAGAAAGATGCTAGTGTGATGACTAACTGCCTCTCAGCAAATCACCAGTAAAGTTACTAAATTTATATAATAGTTTCTAGGAAGCAGAATTTCCCTGAAGGGTTGAAGAGGTTAGGCTCCTTGTCATTTTATGGGAAAAATAGAAGCAAGTCATACTGATGTGAAATCTTGGAGACAGAGAAATGTTGCAGAGATTTAGAGAAATCATGTGGAATGCTGTTGGGGGAATCACTAGCAGTGAAATTGTACTTCAGATCAAGGGTGGCTCAGCTGACTTCTGAGTTCTGCATAGAGAAATGCATGTGATATAATTTGGCACCCTGAAATCTTAATTCTAATGCTTGTTATATTTACCAACTAAGAACCTTAAATAAGTCAAATGAATATTAAGAATCTCAACTGTCTGAACTCACCACCACACTACTCACACTATCAAATGTCTATATTCTTAAAAAAAAAATAAATGTAATGCTCAGCAAATCCAAGATAATTTTATTGTGATATAGCAGAGCTCTTTGCAAAATAATATATATATATATTACTTCATTTATCAAACTGTAGCTTTCTCATGTATTTTTTTTCATTTTGTATAAATGTGGTAATTCTGCCATATCATTTTTGCAAGATTTTTTGATTAATATTAAAGATTATGGAAGGTTGTGTCCCCAGTACTTGAGTATTTTACTATTCATTTCCAGCTGATCATGTCTAGCTTGTGTGATAAAAAAATGTGAATTCTTCTTGGAATCCTCTACTGAACATAATACTGTTTGCTGGCATTCTCTTTCAGGCTCATCAATTTCAGTCACTTTTTTGTTAGAGGAACTTTAGAAAAAGCAACATGTCTTAAAATCAATAATAGAAATGAATGCACTGTTCAAAACACTGAAGTGATGAAAAAGTGAAAGAAAACAAAACAGCATCCAAGAGGAATAGATAAATATGTTCAGCATGTTTTCCTTCAAAATATTTATATTTAAAAATAGAAACTCATTTCTACTGAATGCTTCATTGAATAGAATGAATTATCTTCAATTATTTATCCATTTTTGAATATGAAAGAACCTGTAAAATAAGATATCCTTACTATTTGAACACCAGAAGCATTATATGAATTTATAAAAATTACAAATTTTACATATTATGACTTTTAAACAAATTAGGCAAATTTAATTTTTAAAAAATTTGAAGACCTGTTGGATGTCTACTGAGGAATTTTGAAATGGATCATGATATATGATGCAATTATAGAGATCAATAAAAATTTTACTGCCACAGAAAACAGCATTTAAATAAATATTTTTAGTTAGAAACAAAATATGCATTCCTTTAGCCTGCATCTTTATCTTCAGAATATAAATTGCAAGATTAATATAAAAATTTTTACAACTGATGTCTCTATTCAATCATTTATCCATTCATTTACTTATTCATCAAATATTAAATATCTCCTTCCACATGGGCACCCAAATTTGTGCTGAGCTGTGGATTGCAACGTATAGGAAGGCAAATCAAAGGAAATAAGTATGAGGAAGAAGAGACTGCACCATCCTATAGTATAATCTATACTGTTCATCCTATTCCTATATACCATAAACAGAGTAACTAGAGGATTGTCCCATTAAATTGACATCTTTCTGTGCTGATTTAATCCATATAAGCAGATGCTTTTTGCAAATCTAATTAGCTTTCCTTTGAATTTGCCATAAGTGATTCCAGACTTTTCCTTAAATATTTGCTTCTAGAAAGTAGTTGAATAATACGGTAATTGCTCATGCTATATGGAAATGCAATGGCTAACTTAAAATGGTAGGCTGCTATTTAACTAATTGGATTTGTACATTTCTGACAGACGCTTTAGAGAACTAACATAACACAACAAAATTCTCTTAAATTCTGAAATCAAGAGTGGTTACATAAGAGGAGAGGAAAGAGAAGGGGAGGGAAGAGGGAAGCTGATCATAGGAGTAGATTAGGATTAGAACTCTGTGGCTGTGGTAGAATCTGCACATTGACTGAGGTATGAATCCCTTCTTCTGAAACTTACATAGTATTATCAACTAATGAAGCATTAATACTAATACATAAAGTAAGGGAAACTTTCAAGTTCAGAGATATAAATATTAACTGTTCCAACTGCCCAAACTGGATTACAAAATACACTTTGGATAATTAACCCATACAAAGGCAGCCCTTTTCCTTCCTCAGCAATACTCTGTTTACAGCAGTTTAGTTCTTTGTAGCCCAGTCTGTCACTGCTTTTGTCTATTCACTTCAAAGCCATATTCAGCTGCAGATCTCAAACACAATGCAATGGACTGGTGTCTGCTTACTAGAGTTGAAATGCTTTGTTTCAGAATTGCCTTAACAACTAAGCTTATTGGTCTAGGTTTTCTACCTCGACCTACTTCATTCATTTATTTTCATGAAAACGGAGACTTCTGATGCTGATTCACATGAAAGGCCTCCAGGAGAAGAGTGTTTAGATAAAAATAGTTATTATTCTGATAAATTGTCCCATTAACATGAATAAGGGAAATAAAATACTTATATCTCCATAAGTAATTCTGGGGTGAAAAGAGGTTTCTACTTTAAAACACGTTTCACAGTGCCACATTAATCCCTGGTAAAAAGTAATCATTCTACAAGCAAGCTATTATTGTCTCCAACTCCCTCAGACACAGTTAAATCATACCTGCTCTTGATATTTGGCCCAAATGAAAACAAAGGAAGGTGGGGGAACAAAAGAAGATCGAACTGGATGCACTTTTTTCAAAGTATCTTCCTTCTTCTTTGGCTCAAGAGTGAAAGGATAGAAAGTTAAATAAGGAAGACAAGTCCAGTACTGAGAAGCAGGAGAAAAATAAGGAAAATTCAGTGATACATACATTCTAGAAGAATATTGGTTAAGATCAATATGCAATAAAACTGTTATTACCACAAAGGACGCCTTTTGTCACTTACCTCAGATGAACTCCAAGAGGTAAATAAAGTCTTTGAATACCAAATTAGTTGCAACATGTGTTGGATAAAAATTCTTCTCCTTTTGTTTTTAATAGATATGAAGGTAGTTAACTTATAAAGTATAAATCAGCATGAGATAAGTGGAAAGAGCTTGGTTAGTTAATATATTTTCAGTCAAAAGCTACAACTTTAGCATTTTATGTTAGCTTTTGCTGTTTTATCACAAGAAATAGCAATATCCACCAATTTCTTAAATTTTGAATATTTTGTAGCTCTCCATTCTTAATTTCTCAGATTGGAATCCCAGAATGGAAATTAATCACTGATAAAAACAATAGAACTGATTCTTAAATTAAAAAAATAAATAACAGTGTAGAGGCCCATGGAAAATTCCTCCATTTCTCAGTTTCTTCTAAGGCTAGTCATGTAAATCAATTAACATCAGACGACATTAGTAGGAGAGGCACACCCTGGTGGCTGAGGTGGCTGAGATGGCTGGGGTATGAACCATGTAAAACCCAAGCACCCCAGTTGGACAACAGCTAGGAAGATAATAAATAATAAAAAATAAACAAATAAAAATGCTTCTTTCACTCCTTCCTTCCTTCTTTCCTCCCTCCTTCCCCTTCTTTTCTTCCTTCCTCCTTCTCTCTTTAAAAATAATTAGTAGGAGAGAAATGCCAAATTGATTGCTAGGCATATGGAGAATTTCCATGGTAAATCTGAGGGAGGTGTGACAGACGAAAGAGATTCTATGCTGAGGAGGGGGAATGGAGGCCAGGGTTTCAAGGAGTGGGGCTGGGTTCTTCATATGAGGGAATGACTTATACAACAAAACTTTTCTCTCTACATGTTTTCTCTGCCTTACGATACAATTCTCGGATAAGGTTATTTCTGGAGATGACTCCGTATCTGAGTATCTATTGTAAAAGCAGCAGTTTTTCCAGAGACCCACATTAACCTTCAGCACCACATACCAAGGTGATTCATGTTGGAAACACACCTATGTATTCAATTACCAAAATCAAAACACTGACTATTTCCATTACCAGGAAAACATTTTCATGCCTCTTTTAGGAAATTCTCCTTATACCAAGATAATCGTTCTGATTTATATCACTAAGAGTCAGTTTTATTAGTTCTTAAATTCATGCAAATGGAATCACTTTGCATATACTCTTGTGTATGGTTTCCTTTAATCAGCGTGTTTTGAAGACTCATCAACATGGTTGCAAGCATCTGTAATTTATATACCTTCTTCGTAGCTGAGCATATTCCATTGTAAGAAATACCACCGTGATTATCCTTTTCCCTGTGGATATATATTTGGGTTGATTATAGTTTGGGATATTAAAAATGAAGCTGATAAGCATATTTTTGATTGAGGATTTTCATGATGTAGGCTCTCATTTCTCTTGGGTGAATATTTAGGAGTGGAATTATTCGATCACAGGATACCCCATTTTGAGTGAGGTTTATTGAAATGTTTTCAAGTTTATTGATCCTTTTATCTACATGGCTGTTCTGCTCGTAAGCCTTTTCAATGAATTTTTCATTTCAGCTTTTTTTAGCTTTATATTTTTTATTCCTTTTTATAATTTCAGTTTTCTGCTAAAATTCCTTATAAGTGCACCCATTTTTGTCTATCTTCCCCTTAAAAATCTGCTAGCATAAGTTTATTAGCCATTTGAAAATTATGGTCTGCTAATTTCAACATTTGGGTATTGACACCTTATTTCTATTGTCTGAACTTTCTTTTAGTTATGAGCCACATTTTCCTGCATCTTTGTATGCCTAGTCAGTTTATATTGGCTTCTAAAAATCATCAGTGATTTAGGGTGTACTTGGAGTTCTATTATCGTTTCAAAAAGAGATTTATGTACATTGTTGGGCTGTTACATTCTTGGTGGATATCTTTGATTCTGTTGAGGCTGGATTTTACACTTTGTTTGGGTAGGTCTGTTTCATATTTGTCCTTAGATTTAGGGAATGGTGTGTGGCCCTAGGATATGATTCTTATTCTTAAAGCATGACCTTTTTGGAAGTTCAGTGAAAAGTCCAAGATATTTACCATTTCCTTTGTTTTCAGTGGACTTGAACTCTAAACTCTGCCTGGTACTGGGCAGTTTTTGAAATCTTTGCTTATCTCTGTAGCTTCTCAGTTGCTGCTTTCTGCTAGATTCCTTGGGGACCTGTTACTCACATGTATACTTTCAAGAGTCAACCAAGGACTTGAGAGGAATTGGTATGCTAATTTTGAAGCTCCAATTTTTGTTCTCCCCTGTTGTTGGAGCCTTTGGCCCCCTTGACTTTGAACCACTCCCACATCTCTGAACTCCAGTTTCAATCTGCTCAGCACAATAAAATGTTAACGTTCTGATGTGATATTTTAAGCTTGATTACCTTCTGCTTTATGTGAACTGGAAAGTCCCCTTATTGGAAAAATCCGATAAATATGGAAGTCACTAAGTATCCTTCATTTCTCTAACTCCTTTGAGTTACATTGTTTTTATATTACTGTCCAGAGTTTATCATTGTTAGAAACACGAATGTTTATCTCAGAGAAATAATTCCACTCCCTATTAAGTGTTAAATTATCATTATTTCCTAACTTATTTGACCCATGTGACCCCTCCAAGCATTTGAGTTTGCAGCCTCTGTTACATGTTTAGAGTTCTGTATCTTTTATTTTTATTTAATGAATTGACTCATTTAAAAAAAATTTTAAGAAAAGGTTCAGGTAGGAATGAAGTAGGCAGGCAGGCAGAAAGAGAGAGGAGGAAGAAGCATTCATTTATTTTCCTTAGTTATTCACACTGGTTGCTTCCCACCCCCCCCCCACTCCCCTCCACCTCCACGCTCCCTCCCCCATCCCCACCCCTGAACTTGGAATTCAAACCCAGGGGTCTGTGGCCTGTGCTCTGGCAGAGGCGATTCACACAACCACTGCTCTACCAGGGCACACCAAAGTTCTGTATTTTTTATAAAACTTGTTTTGCCATGAATGTTGTTGTTTTTTTGTTTGTCTGTTTTTTTAAAGGAAAGGTGCAGGCAAGAATGAAGGTAAGTAGGCAGACAGGCAGGAAGACAGGAGGAAGAACTTTATTTACTTGTTCCTTAGTTCTTCACACTGGTTGCTCCCACCCACACCTCACCTGCACCCCAGCTGGGGCTCAAACCCAGGAGTATGTGACTTGCTCCTCAGGAGGAAATTGACCTAACCTGTGCTCCACCAGCCCATGCCAGAATGTTGAATTTTTTAAATCAGAAAGAAAAAGCACACACTGGGGAGGAGATATTTTCCCAGATTTAAAAGAGATTAAGGCAGAGACCAGACCTGAAAACTTGTGCTTGAGAGGCCTGTGTCTTCAGAATTCCCAACTTCAGCAAAGATTACCTGCCCTATCGAAGGTTTGGAATTGAAGATCAGAGGAATTTGAGGATAAACACCAATTGTGATCATGGTAATGCTGATCTTTTCCATGCCAGCCTGAAAAATCGGCCAGGTTCTGGAGCCCTCCTGGAAAAGCTTCACCATAGAATTGGAAATGCCAGTCCTCACCAACACAATGGAATGGGACTGGGAATCAAGATAAAGTTTATATGAAAGAAATACAGCATGTTTCTCATACAGCAGAAAATAATGTTTTGCTACATTTGTTAGACCCTTTCCAGAAGGTTGGAATCAGAGCACAGCAAAGCATTCTTTGGCAAAACTATGATACCCACCTACCCCACCCACCCCCTTTTTTTAAATTGATGTACATTAATCTACAATGTAAGTTTTGGATGTGCTGGTTCACAGTTCATATGATAATATACCAGGCCCATCACCAAATGTCCAATAGTTCTCCACCACTGCCTGTTGAGCCCCCGCTCCCCCACCTCCCTCCCCGCTGGTAACCTCAGTTCTGTTGTCCGTGTCCAAGGGTTCATTTTTGTTTTGCTTTGTCTGTTTGTTTGCTTTGTTTTTTTATGTTGCTATTTGTTATTTTATTACGCTATTTGTTATTTTATATGAGAGAGATGATTGGCATCTCTCTTTCTCCTTATGACTTATTACACTTAGCATCACCCCCTCTAGTTCTATCCATGTTATTACAAATGGCAAGATTTCATCTTTTGTATAGTTCAGTAGCAGTATTTCATTGTGTATATGACACAACATCTTGATCCACTCATCTGCTGGAAGACACTTAACACTGTTTGCAGTTCTTCTCTATTGCAAATAGTACTGCAATGAACATGGGTGTATATGTTTTTTCAAATGAGTTTTCCAAAACCATGTTTTTTGGATGAGTCCACACATATGAGATCAGAGGACCCTGCTCTCCAACAATATTACTTGACCCTATTAATTACCAATTGCCAAGAAAAAGGAAGAGATAAGTGTATGCTCTGTGTGCTTAGATCAGGTAATGGCCTGAGGGGGTTTCCAGACCATTTGCAGTAGAGTTCAAAAAAACCTTTCACCATGACTCAGAAAACTGTAACTGCCTGAATTTTTATCTTTGTTTTGTTTTTTCATTTTTCTTTCCTAGGTCTCAAACCCAAGTCCTTGAGCTTTAAGTGGCCTGCAATTTAGCTGCTAAGCCACAGAGATGCACCTGCCTGAACTTTTGAAGAGAGGGGATGATTCTCTGGGACAGAGTAAAACGTAGACAACTATGCTAGGTTTCTCCAAATCTTAGAAGTGACTTGAACCAGCTTTTTCTCTTGGTGTGCTTTACACATACTCTTTTTATTATATTGCTATTTACTCTTTCATTCAATCGATACTAAGCATTTGCTAAGGGCAAGACACCAATATGGCCACCGAGAATACTGGAGGGTCCCACAGAAGTTCTAATTAGTAACAGTTCTACTGCCTGAGGAAATGTCTACAGATGTATTCCTTTGTTTATCAGAATGACTGGGAGTTTCTACTGGCATCCACTTCCTGGTATTTAGGAAAGGTAAAAGGGTGTAATGCACAGGATATTCTCACAAGCAGAGACCATCAATGCCTGTTCAAGAACGCAGAAATGACTCTAGCTGTTTTAAATGGAAAATGACTTCATAAAGTGCATTAGGCATCTTCAAAGTCATGTAAGTGCTAGAGCTGTAAAAGTCAAAAGGAGTTTGCTGATATTCTGGAAGCCACCACCAAACCACGGCTGCCTTCATGAGGAGGGGGCCCTAGTTCCCACACAAAACCTCCATTTCTGCAGCCAGGTGCCATCGCTTCCCTTTTGTCTTCCATATCTAAGCCAGAACCTTGTTGACTAGTGTTCTGGGAAATGTTCACCACTTCCTGGTTCCTGAAAAACAATGTGAAAATTAGAGGGTCTCAAGTCTCTTCAACGCAGTCACAGGGAAAACTTGGCAGAACACTGATGCTGGGATTCCATACCCTAGGAATCCGCATCTCTAACGAGTTCATTGGTGAGGCATGCGCTCTGGTCTGAGAATCACACTTTGAGAACACCTGCGTAGAGAGAGGTGGAAAATAATGCTCTGTGCCAACATATCAATTAGACACAGCTTCTATATTGAGGGGGAACACAAAGGGGAAAAAATGGAGGACACATATTGGTTTTTGGTTTTCATTCTGCATGAAATGAGGAGCCACTAGAGACGTTTATTCAGAGGAATGATATGCTCAGATCTGTTTACTTATTTATTAGAACCTCAGGTTTCTGCCCTCCTTCTCCCTTCCCGCACTCCCCTTCTTATAACCACAGTCTTGCATTCTGAGTTCTAACAGTTTTGTTGTGTGTTGCTAGTTTGTTGGGTTTTGTTTGTTTTTTAAAATTTCACATAGGAGTGAAACCATCTGGCATTTTTCTTTTTCCTTATAGCTTATTTCGATAAGCATCATCACCTCAGGTTTCATCTGGGTTGTTGAAAAAGAGAAGATTTTTCTTTCTTCTTTTTTTTTTAAGTTGTTCACACTGGTCGTTTCCCCTTGGGCCTGGGACTCAAGGGTTATGTAACTTGCTCCTTTAGAGGCGATTGGACTAACCTCTGCTCCACCGGGGCACGTCGATTTCATCTTTTTTAATAGCCGAGGTAGAATTCCACTGAGTATGCATATCGTGTTTTCTTTATCTAATCATCCACTGATGGCAATTTAGGTTGATTCTGTATCTTGACGCCTGTGAATTATGCTGCTATGAATATAAGCGTTCTTATATATCTTCTGATTAGTGCTTTCATTTTTTTTGGCTATATACCTCTCAGTGGAATTGCTGGATCAAACGGTAATTGCATTTTTTTGGAGTTATCTGTATACTGGTTTCCATAGATGTACTAATTTACATTCCCACCAACAGTATAAGAGAGTTACTTTTTCTCTACAACCTCACCAACACGTGTTGTTTCTAGTCTTTTTGATGTAGGCCATTCTCACAGGTGTAAGGGGATAGTTCATCATGGTTTTAATTTGCATTTCCTCATGAGAAGTGTTGTATATCATTTTCATATGTCTGTAAGCCATGTGTGTATCTTCTCTAGAGAAGTGTCTATTGAGATATTCTGCCCTTTTTATTTTTATTATTGAGCTCTTTGTTTTGTGTTGAAATGTATGAGCGCTTCATGTATTTTGGAGATTAACCCCTTGTCTGACATAAGATGTGCAAATATCTTCTCCCACACAGTAGGTTGACTTTTTGTTTTTGAGATAGTTTCTTTAATCATATCAAGGATTTTTAGCTTGATGTAGTCCATTTGTTTAATTTTCCTTTCATTTCCTTTGCCATTGGTATTGCTTCCCCAAAGAGCTCTTTGGTGTTAATATCCTGAAACATGCTATGTATGTTTTCTTCTATGTTTATAGTTAAGAAATATGTGCAAGTATTTGATCCATTCTGAACTAATTTTTGTATGACATTAAAGAGTGATCTAACTTTATAGTTTTGTCCAATATTCATTTTAAAAGAATCACTTTGGCTTTCTAGCAAAGAACAAAAGCAAGAATGCCAGGCGGAGATTATTCTGGAAAAAAAAAAAATCTCGTGATAGAAACTCAAAATACAAAAGAAGATGAATGCAATTAAAATCACTTATAATCTCACATTTCAGTATTCATAAATAACTTTAAAATATTTAGATAAATTTCCTTTTAGTTCTTATGCCCTTGTCTGTGTGTGTGGGTGTGTGTGTGATAATACCACAGTTCACACTACTTGTTACATCACTTTAAACTTTAATACATCATGTCACTGAGTGTTTCATACCATTGAGTATTCCTCTGGAACATTAATATGAAACTAATTGGTGAAGTTCCTGAGAAAGATATAACTGATTGGGAGAGTATATCAATATACTTCCTGAGATGCGCCTCTCTTCAGTTCTTCTCTTCAAAGCACCTAATCTGCTAGGTATAAAATGTTGAAATTCCCAGTCCTAATGATTGTTGCAAGTGCTTTCAATTCTAAATTTAAAATATTTGAGAGAGTAAGGAAGGGATTTAGCAAAAAGATGCTTGAGGTCTCCAAGTCAGAATTCTGTAGGGAAGTTAATAAGTTGTCAAAAACGGATTTGACATGTTCATAGATAGCTAGATAGATAGACATATACTCATTTTTACTTATATTATGAAACAACAGCATTGATTTATTTCCCTCCCAGTAACTTACCTTATAAACAGGACTTATCATAGAATCTATAATGATATACTGTTATTCTAGCAATAATGAATTGGACTGACAAAGATACCTATGCTGGGTAAAATATATTAAGTACTATGTAAAATATAAGAAAGCTATTTTTAAAACACATAACTGAGCAAGAAAGAAAGTTAGAAAGACGCTAGAACAAGAATAGCCAAAGCCACAGTGTTCAGCAGAAGTGGTTGCAGGGAAGAATATAAGACATAACTGCTCATACTAGAAGGGGTAATATATCCTAGAGAACCTATAAGGTGCAGGAGCCAAAAGCAAAAGTGTATTTCTCTGTGTAATCATGGTAACTTAACTGTTCTCTCCTTAAAAAGGAGAAGTTTACCATACCAGAGAAGTTTACCAACTCCCTAGAATCTTGGTGGATATAAAAGTCATCCTTGAAAAACCTAGATAACATGAGTGGTACTTGTATGATTGGGGAATCATAAGCTAAGAAATTAACCTTGAAATCTAGACTAACACTGCTGAGAGCCCTAGGATCTAATTAAGTAAACTGAATACAACCTGAAGAAAATTATAACACAACACATTACAGTCCCATGGGGAAAAAAGAATACTACTATAGAAAATTATAAACATTATGAGGGGAGAAAATTGTCAGGAAGAGTCAGAAGTTGCAAGAAATAGGGTAATGAACACTAAGAACTAAGAACATTCCGATCTTTTCTGAAAAAACTATAAGATAAAGATGTTTAATATGACTAAAGGCCTAAGTGATAACTATGTTGAAAGTACATGCCAGGGGATCTTTTTTAAATCCCATAATTTTGAAAAAGAGCCAAATAAAATTTCTAGAACAGAGCAAATATAATCATTTTAAAAAAATCCAAAGTCAGGTTACATAAGAGATCAGAAAGAAATCTTAAAGTAAGAGTGTCTCCTTAGCAGCAGAGCCTGAAATAGGGACTGAGTGCAGTACGAAGAAACTTGTGGGAAATCTAAGGCACCAGGGTAAATCAAAAAGAAAAGCCAAGCAAAGATGTGGTGTCAGAGGAGTAGGGGCCCAGCTCCATTCTAAAGGCAGTTCTGCATCTTAAATAGCATCATGCAGTTATCCTTCCTCATGAAGAGCTGAGGCTTTTAGTCCCATATATTTGGTTGTTTTGGGGTGAGACCACCCTTAAGTGAGAAGCATAACCTGATTTCTAGTGAGGTATATTCTATCAACCAATAATAATTCTCCAGAGAAAGTAGATCTAGGAGCCATTAGGAGCCAGCATTCACAGCAGCTCGGGGAGGGTACACTGCCTGGGTTAGGGTCTCTTTAAGAGCATCCCGTTGAGGGGTGTGAGGAAGTCTTGTAAATGAGGCAAGCAGAAACTAAAATATGGACATTTTTGGAAGATAAATGAAAACACAGGTGGATAAAGGAGATTATCCAATTAATACTTCATGGGAGTTCTAGAGAGAATTAGCGTACAGAATGGTGGAGAACAGCGTGCAAAGATAAATTGTTCTTACAAATGAGGAATTGAACTGATGTGGATAGCAGTGCTGGGTAACATGTAATAAGTACTGGAATATGAGGATTTTTCAGAAATAGAGAAAGACATGCTCATTCAGATTACAGACATACTGTGTTCTGGGCAGAATGAATATAAGCATACCTAAACTCATATCCAAAAGACATAAAATAAAAGTCAAAAATGAAAATCTTAAAGGTAAACATGGGGGGAAAAAAGCCAGTCTATCTGCCCAGGGTAAACAGCTGAGTAAACACACTTCTTATTATCCAAAAGAAATGTGAAAGACAACGGGCTAATTCAAACTGATGAGAAAAAAAAATCTTAAAAAATTCTAAGTACAGCTAAAATGTTAATTAAATAGAAAAAAGTGGACAGAAGTGAAAATAAACCCCAAGACAGACACCTAGAGCTCAAAGCAAAAATTCATGGTCATGATAGTATCTACTGAACACCCACCAAATCCCACAATCTGTATCAGTTAAGTCTTCAAGGTTTTAACTTAATTGTAGATTTTTCTGTATGAGTCTTTTCCAGAAATACCCTTTGAAAATGTGATTTGATAATTGTACTTTTTGCTCATACCAATTATTAATTATCCTAAAATATAATTTTGCTATAAAATCCTGTAAGGACAGAGAACTGGATTGTCTTAATAGTTTATTTCCAGCTACTAATATATTGCTTGACACCCTATCGGAAGTCAATACACAGGTGATAAATGCATTAATTAATTGTTTCTCTAAACATTGGCCTTTATAACATTTCCCCCTGCCAGTCAAGATTCTTGGAGTTTAGAAAAATAATCTATCATTATAGCTTCTACTCTTTTGCAGCTGATAAGGAATTTATTTACTCTTGAAGGGTTCTAAAATACTTATCTCTGGAAAGAAGGGTAAGTAATAATGAAATTATGGAGTTGGGCTTTAAAACTCCAGAATATATTTAAATAGGATGTAAATTCATCCTCTCTAGGAAGCAAGAGTCTTAAATTCCTTAAAGGGCTATGCAGGTAATATTTATATATGTTTGAAAAGGGTAGATATAAGTCTAATAAGAGAATTGTTACCTATGATAAATACATATACAGTGAAATCTCTTTCCCAAAATATTGTGGATGAGGTAATCTGGAAAATATAGATGAAAAAAATTTTACAACATCAGCAGAAATACAGGAAGCATTTAGATGCACAGTTGAACTGTTCACTGAAACACCAGGAAGCTGGTATTTTGAGTTCTCATATGAGGGGGCATCAGAGACAAAGCTCGAGGTCGACATACTGTAGGAAGTTGGAAATGAGATTTCATAAATCTGAAATCCTTAAATTGCTAGTCCTTTCTTGAAAAAGAAAGGCTTAGAAAACAATCCATGTGTTAAAGAGAAAGACACTTCTTTCTCAGCATCAGATGTGGATCTGGGGCAAACGACACGGACAAGAAATAAACACAAGAACAGTGCACGTCACTTAGCATGCCCTCACATGATTCCTCCCTGATTCTTGAAACCCCGATGTGAGAAATTAAAATGACGACTCAGGATGTATAATGTCCTCAGACATTAGAAGCAAGTTCTTTCTGGATTAATCTTCCCTCACCCGAGGCATCCTGCAGATTGATGAGATTTAGGTTAAAAAGACTGGAAATGACTTCTTTTTCTCAGTTTTCTGGAGATTCCTGATCTAGCAAAGAAAGCGGATGGGCTTAAATATATTTCTGACTTGGGCCTTCTGTCTGTCTAATGTGACTTGCACCACCAATCTCCGTTTTGGGAACTAATATCACAGTAATTTTAGTCACCAGAAAACACTGAATGAATATTCTGATGTTTCTTGTTTTCCTCTACTATTGCAAACTATATTGGTGCTGGATGCTTGGAAATTAACATGAGAGATACATGAAAAAAATTGAATTCTAAAAATAAGCAAATCTGGCTATATTATTAGAAATCTTAATCCTGTTTTGAAGATGATCAAAACCTAAGAATTAGCAGGCAAATCATTAAATTTTACTAAACGTATTTTATATAAGAAATCTGACTGTCAATCCTGTAGGTAACAAACAATATTTTGGAAGCTGTTTTTTAATAGAATAGAATGGAATTCTGGCTATCATTTGAAAATCCCTGCAGGGTTGTGGGAAACATTGATGTTAAAATGATCATAATCCTCAGTGGAGGAGTTTATTTTATTTCAGTTTTGCAGCAGGTCTACAAGTAGAAAATATTTCCAAAGGGATGGACATGTCAATTATCTCACACAGATTTTGGCCCTTGAGACCTTGAACGTTCACATCTGATGGTCTAAGGCATTTCTGAAGCTCCTAATAGAGCACAGGTGAGCAAGTTATTTAGGCCCCCAAACTAACTTTTACAGTAAAACTGAGCTGAAAATAAATAAAAGGAACCATAGACATTGTTTTAAATGGAAAACACAAAATTTAAATCATTGTTAGAAATTGAAATTTAATAAGCAAGAATTTGTATAAAGTGATTGTTACCACCTATTCTAGAAAAGACAAGATTATAACTTTTCACTAATTGCTTTCAACTGGACTAGTCAATCACTCCTTTGATTCATTTTAAAAAACAGAAAACTTTACACTTCATTCCTGCTCGTGTGAGAAGGCATATTGCTTTGCCACTTACGTCATTCTCTGAGTTCTCATTAGGTGTGGAATGAGGTCAAGTCTGAAGCTCATTAGGGCCTTGGGGAGGGGAGTGAATGTTTAGGGCACCAAGAGAATGAACCATTTCTTTCCACACTGACACAATACTCAAGGAAGGTTTGTTAAGTTTAATTGAGTCAAATTGAGTTGCACTGAATTGAATTCAATCTAAATGAATCGATTGCAGTCCTACTGTGGATTTTTAGACTAAAAATTTTTTTCTGAGTCATTGTCATTTCACAAGGGGCAAGAACGTCTAGCTATAATTTCTTTCTGGGACCAGATAACATTTTTAAAAATTAGAGGGTGTTTCCTCAATATCTTAATTATGTAATGTCAGTCATCATTAATTTCCATTATTTTCAATTATAACCACAAATAAGGTAATATTTCTCACTGTACTTCTTATCAGCATCTGATTCCATAACCGAACTCTCAAGATTTGAGAAGGTAGACTGTGTCTGCTTGGTTCACCCTTCCATTCTAGGATTGCTTTAGAATCTGGCATATAACAGTTGCTAGATAATTATTTAATAAATTGATCCATTAATGAATAGAATAACTAAAAAGATAAGCTAGTCATGATTATGGAATTATCATGGCCCCTGAAGAAAAATCTTAGACAAAGGGAAATGTTAGTTTTTATTTATACTAGTCTCTAGCTATAAGTTTGTAGAACTAGTTGAGTTCTTTGAAGAATTCATTGCTGGCATTGTTATTTACTATAGAAACAAACCAGATTGAGAATTCACCAAAGTGTTAGGATATTGAATTTGCATATTGGGACAAATGGAATTGAACTTTGTCTATTGAGCCTTGACAATGGACACATATTTTAGCTTTTGAAGATTGGTGATAAATTTAATGTATTATAATCAGATGTTGATTTATAATGTTGCATCCTATATCCTGAATCTAAAATGTTACAATGAAATGATTCAAATAATTAAAATCAAGTAAGTCCAGCAGCAAATAATGCTAAAACTGAACAGAGGAAAAATACTTTGAAGTATATATCATGTATCCATATATTCATTTTGTAGACGAAGAAATTTAAGCCCAGAGAGTTTAAGTGCTTGTTCAAGGTTACACAGCAAGGCTGATGTGTAGGCAGACACATCTGTTCCACACAGTGGCCAGCAGTTCCTCTACTTTGTTGAGGACCACGCTATTACTGATTATTGAGATTTGGATATGACCCTGATCAAAAACCATTATTTTCTTTCGCCTCTCACTGTAGTTTGAGTTAGGAAATCTGTATGTAATTCAAGATCTCTCATATGTTAGCCAAATTCCATAAGGCATGTATCTCTTCTGGGCTTCAGAATATCTATAAAAATGGGAAACTGTTTTATCAGATTATTATGAGGGTTAATCAAAAAAATCTTTGTGAAAGGTGACCCAATGCCCAATGTCTGACACTCAGGAAACATCTATTCAAATCTGACTCTGATGTGAATTTCATATATTCTTTGGGCATTCAGTGTTTGACCCATATATTCTAAGCATCACTCTTGATACATCACCAGTGTCTAACCATTCTTCAATGTCAAAACACCTGGGATGCCGCCTCGTCACTGTCTCCCAGTGTGCCCTGTTAGGACTAAGCCTCACTTGCCCACAGTGGTAACTGCTTGAGTGCATGAATTTCTAGGCTTCTGACCCTTTCAGAATAGCACTTCCCCATCTTCCTGTGCTGCCTTCTGGATTCCCATACAAATCACTTGCATTTGAGATACTCGTCTCGAGTTCTAGTTAAGGGAACCCCAGTAAAACAAGCACATCTTCATAGATTCCATCCTCCCATCTCTCGGTAGCTTCCAGTTTCTCTCTCTCTAGCAGCTGCTCAGCTTTCTGTATCCTGAGTAACACAACTGCTTTAGCAGGAAATATGTTAAAAACCTCTGGCTGGGTCATATTAGAGTCTCCATTAGTGTCTCATGTCACTGTTTCTGAACATTTACAAAAGTCTCCCTTTATCTGTGGTTTCACTTTCCAAGGTTTCAGTTACTTGTGGGCAACCTCAGTCTGCACATATTATGTACAATAAGATAATTTAAGTGAGAGAGAGAGAGTTCACATTCACATAAGTTTTGTTACAATATATTTTTATACATTTTTTATTTTCTTATTACTATTGCTAATCTCTTATGTGCCTAATTTATAAATTAAGCTTTAGCATAGCTATGCATTATAGGGGAAAAAGGCATAAGTGTATCTAGGGTTTGGAACTTGCTGTCATTTCAGGCATCCACTAGGGTCTTAGATGATATCCCCCATGGAAAAAGAAAAGTTACTGAACTTAATTACTTTCAATCCCTTATAAATAGATAGCTACTCTGTGAGTTGTTGATGCTTTTGCTTGTGATTCTGCTGTCTTTTCCCATGTCTCCATTCCCTTATTCCATCCCTCTAGCTTCTGCATAAGGTGCCTAACCAACTGCCATCCAAAGTCAGGCAGTGACTCAGAGGACGCACATGGGAATGTTAAAATGGAGAGCTACCATGGAGAGCAAAATGCTATTGTGGATAATTCAGACTATTCAGGCCACGTAATAATGCAATGAACAACTGCCTGGGAAGCAAATCCTGAAGGTGTCAAGAACCACACGTAGACATAAGGTGACGTCAAGTTTTAGACAAGATGGAAACCTGAAGGAGTGACTCCCAATTTCCAATTTCCTTTATGATAATTAGAATTCCAGAGAAGGGGCATCTGATTTTTAGGGTTTTTTATTTTTTGATTTTTATTATTTTTTGTATTTTTAAGGAAAGTTACAGGCAGACAGGCAGAAAGAAAGAAGAAGAAGAAGCATTTTATTTATTTTTATTTAGTTGTTCACACTGGCTGCTCCCACCCCACCCCTACTACCCCTCATCCGAGACTTGAACACAGGGCTATGTGACCTTGCACTCCTTAGGAGGCGATTGACCTAACCGTTATACTCCACCAGGATGCGCCAGTATCTGTTTTTGTTTCTTTGTTTTGGGTTTTCATTTTATTATTTCTTTTGTTTACATTACTACAGGTATTTTAGGATATTGAAATCTGCACCACAATTGGTGTGTATTTCCCACCACACCTGCCACCAGAGTTCTAGTGCCCATCACCTTGTCTCATCAGCCTTTGCTCCCACTCCCAGCCCCCTGGTCGCCATTGTCTTGTGTCCTGTGAATTTTGAGATGGTTTGTCTTGAGTAGTTTTGCTATTGAGCAATTGGCCCACTGTGCATAAAGTCAACATTATAGCACTGGGTTTTGAGTAAAGAAAAAACTTTAATGCATGCTGACAGGTAAAGAGACAAGAAAGTCAAAATCTTAGCTCTACTTCCTTGATATGAGTTTGGAGTCAGAATCTAAGGAGCTAAGGATGAGAGGAGAACAGAGAAATGAATGGCCAGCTAGAGGCCAGTTTAATTGTTCTGTGCATGTCTGTTAAAGTTGGCATCAGAACAGAACTTCGTGGTTCTCACTTTGGAATATGTTCCATGTTATTTTCTCCCTAGAATTCTGGTTCTCAGGCAAGGATTCTTGTTCCAGGGAACTGAAGGTCATTGGGAGGGATCTGCACTTCTGCCTGCCCAATTCAGTATAACTTTAATTGCTGTGTCTGCAAGAAAGCATCACATTCTTCAAGTAGGCTAGGGTAGTAAGTGTGGTTTTGGCTGGTGATGGTTTTCTAATATTTGTCTTAGTTCCATAATCCGTAAAAATTCTACAGGCTTTCAAAAATACAGTAAAGCAAGGTTCAAAGCAAGATTTTCAAGAATACACAGTAAGGTCAAAACAATTTAGTTATATTCCCTATATTCAAGGTTAAAATAAAAGCATAATTCTGTAGTTGAATAGAGTTAATGATTGCATTGATTAGAGCTGGCTCCACTAGAGACTAACTATATTGATTGCCACCAATTCAGCGAAACAGTTAATCATTGTATCGATTTCAGTTTATTCAGTGCCATTTCAATTTCTTCAGTTTTGTTTATAAGACATCCATAATTCTAAAAGAGAAAATAAGAGCAAATATTAACCAATACCAATAATAAAAAATGATACCATCTTCAGAATAGCACACTGCCAGATAAAGATGAGATATTTGCCTTCCACTCTTTCACAGAGCTATAGCTATATTTACAAGTTTTGTTGTTTTAACTCATGAATTGTTCTATGTACTAGAAGAAAACTAAGGAATTGCAATGAATAGTCCTTGCCTTGAGAGAGATTACAGTCTGGCAGGGAAGCAAACAATCAAATTATGCAAATAAAAGTACAATAACCATGTAAGATAAGTGCCTGAAAGAAAATAAATTCAGTTTTGTGAGATCATAATAAAGAAACCTTATTAAGACAAGGATTCAGGGCTAGATTACTTAGTAAAGTGATATTTGAGCTTACATCTGCGGGATGAGCAAGAGTGAACTATAAATAAGTGGATGTTAAACAGATGGAATTGGTACTCAAGTACAAAAAGAGTCTTAAAAGAGAGAAGAACGAACTGCTTGCCTTCAAGAGTAGAATATTCATGAGAGAAAGATGTTTTCTGTGGGCTAAGTTGTTTCCTCTCTGGATTCATATGTTAAAGTTCTTGCTTTCAACATATTGGTATTTGGATATGGGGTCCTCTTAATGTAGTAGTATTTGGACATGTGGTCTTTGGGAGTGATAGGTTTGTATGTGGTCATGGGAAGAGCCCTCTGGATGAAATTTGTGACTGTATAAGAAGAGGCTTCCAAGAACCTGCTCCCACTTTCTCTGTCACGTGAAGATGGAGCAAGATGGCGGCCATCTGCAAACCTGAAGAGAGCACTTAGCAGGACCCAGCAACATCTCAGACTGCCAGCCTCCAGAACTGAGGAATATGCATAGGATGTTTAAGTCACTTAGTCTATGGCATTTTATTTTGGTATCCCAAACTTAGATACTTTTTATTCTAAATGATCATAATTTAAAGATTACACTAGATTAGAAACTCCATGAGGGAAGAACTTGCTTATTCTGTTTACTACTTGTTTTTGCAGCATGTATCACTGTACCGCACATGGAGGACGCCTTCCAACAACCTATAAGCAACACGGAGACAACACCTGGGCTATTGATGCTGGCCCCAGGATCCACCCAAGTACCTGGAATATAGTATGTACTCAATAAATATTTGTTAAACAAAATTAGTGAATGAATGTCTCTAGAACATATCTTTACACCTTGCAATTAAAACATTATTCTGGCAGGCCCTGGTGGAGCAGTGATTAGGTCAGTCAACTCTGTAGGAGCCCAAACCACATACCCCTGGCTTTGAGTCCCGGGTCTGGAGGGCAGCAACCAGTGTGAACATCTAAGCAAAAATGAAATAAAATGCTTCTAAAAAAATTGCTCTTACATTGCATTTCTCCTCTTTGACATTAATAATGATATTAGGTTAAATTTCTTCTACATGAGAAAACACTGCCTTCTTAGGTTTCTCCTGTATAAAGAAATGAGAAATGTTTTGTAAAAAGATTTTAGGTAACCAGGTGGAGTTACCAAAGTGAACCAAGGAACATTCTTTCTAAAATTATTTTTCTTTAAAATTATTAATGCCAATTTCTTTACAAAGTTTAATGTATGCTAAGATTTAAAGTGACACATTCCACCCAGTGTTTATTGCAGTTATGGAAACTTAGCAAAAATTCAGTTGTAACTGAAGTATATGAAAAAACCGGGAACCAAAGCATATGAAATTGGCATACTATACTTTTATTTATTTATATCAAAAACAAGTTATCAAAATATTGGCAAAATCACTTTAGCATCTCACAAGAAAGGCAAAATAGCACATCTGTGATATCTTTTTAAAACTCAAATTCCTGAGAGGTTTTAGAATGTTTGGAAATAAATTATGACTTAAGCATCTATAAGTAGAAAAATAAACACTTCTAGAATCAGACTGTCCTGGGTCCCATTTCTAGTTCCACCTCTTATATTTCTGTGCTACTTTTTAGTGTAGAGAGGAGATAGCCAGTTTGTCAAGAAGTTCTGGATACAGTGAAAAGCCTAAGGAGGAGTGTTTCTAAACCGGTGACCTAGATAATTGGGTGTAGGAGTCTACCACTGTGTCTGATACTTAGTAGAGCCTACCAGCACATTACTTTACCTGACAGACTGACAAATTTGCAAGTTGCTGTTAGTGGGTAGGGCCAAGATTTAGCTGTGGTAATAAAGACATTCCCCCCAAACAATGTCATGACAACCTTTATATTTAATTCTCTTTCATAACTACCCTTATGTCACCATGGGATTTCTTGCCTCAATTTTCTCATTGTGGGTTCTTGTGTCTCTGGAGAGAAAATTTGCTCCAGAGCACGATGCATGAGAAGAAAGGAGAGGTAGAGCACAGAAGTGAAATAAGATGTTTTATTTAGGAGGAAGGAAGAGGAAAAAGTACATTCCCATATAGACATGGGAATGAGCCATACTAAAAAGAAAGCAGGGAGAGAGGCTCAGGAACTGAGGTTTTTAATGATTCTGCCCTTTGCTCTCTGCACTTATCCCTGCCCAGGTGAGTCAGCCTGAGATGGGATAAGGTCTTTGGTTGGTTGTCTAGTGACTTCTTTTAAATTGATTGGAGGGCTTCAAATTGGCACCACTTTATGATTTGTTTTCTTTGTCCTTGCCAACAGTCCATAGTCCTGACCATCAGCACGTATGCTTGGAGTTGATGGTTTAGCTATTCTTGAAACTTACTTGTACTGACTTTCTGACTGTCATTTCAATCTAGGTTGGCACCATTTTAGAGTTTTATGGCTCTGTGTTGATGGCTGGCAGGACTTTCAATCAGCCACACTGATTTCTTGTTTCCTGTCTTTGAATTTCCCTTCTCCTGCACTCTGCTCATATCTGACTTGTTACCTGTCACTTACATGGTATGGCACAAATTTCTTTCCATTTTATCTTGGGCATCCTTTTCTTCTTGAATAGAGTGGGATAAAAGGCACCCTTGTGAACCAGTGATGGTGAAAGAAGGGGAGGAAAGAAGAACATTCTCTATGTTTTAAGGTTCTGATTCAGAGTAGCAAATATTTCCACTCAAATTTCAGTTGGTGAAATATCTTCACAAGGCCACCACTATCTACAAGGGAGACAAAGAAATGTCCACAAAAGGATGGTCATGAGCCAAAAATAGGACACACATTTAAGGAAAAACGTGGAAATAATTCTTCATCTATCACTAGTTATGACCCCCTCAGACCCTGCCAACTCTCCCTCAAATATTTGTGTGTAGTCTCTTTCCTGTTTTCAGGACACATTCTCTTGTTTTCCAAGGATATGCCACAAGATTCCACATGTACTAGACCAGGTCAAGACCTAGTTTCTCAGGTCATGGACAGTCCTTTTGATCTAGCCCAGAGGCAGCTAGCTGCTCACCTATAATGACCTATAAACTAAAAGCCCAGTTATGTGTTCCCTTCCCCACCCACACATTTGCACAGTGGTGGAGCAGGAACAACATACCTGAAAATAAAGACATCAGTTTGGAAAAGGGAGGAACAAAATGCAAATTCAAAGATGGTCCTTAGCTGGACAGGAATCCTGTAGGTTCTCTGCCCTGATAGGCAATGTATAGTTGGTTAGTTCTTCCTACAATTGGATCTGCTTCCCTCAGAGGTACTGTATTAACATCAATTTACTTGCCCCTGGCTATGCCTTTTGGGGCATGCTAATTACCTGAAATAAATATGCTTTCTTAGCACACAAATAGTCAGGCATTTGTAAGCCAAGTTTGTGATTTCTAAATTTGAGGCTTCCTAGTAGTTTTATTTCTTCCAGTGAGTCCTAGATTCCAGTCACTATCCATAAATCATTTTTTCTGTGTATAAATCTTACATCTGTCTAGATCATAGACTCTGTCCCTCTCTTCTCTCTTTAATTTAAAGACATGTGTTTTTGAGGACAATTGAAACAGTGAGCTTATATGTAGAAATAACATTATTAACTTGATCTGTTTTTTTGCTAATAGTAGGTCTTTAAGAAAGACTCTGAGAAATAAAAGATACTTATCTACTACTGTTTAGAGCCTAGGAGCAAGTGACACGTCCAACCCCATCTGTTCTACTTCATTTCTGCTTTTATTAGTAGCCAATTTTTGCCTGTGTTTATTTCTTCCCTGTAGCACCTTGTTAAATGCAGAAAGTCTAACCACCACAAACTAACATTCTGGTACTTATGGCTTCAGGTTTGTAGGAATACACAGTCTGACTTTCAGATTATCCTAGGGGATAATTTTATGAAATATTTTACCAGAAAATAACAAAGGTCTGTAGTCTCCTAACTGTAAGCCGGTTTGACAATAAGAGGCAGAGACAAGGGAGCCAGATGGGCTCTAAGTGAGACTCCATTTTCCCAAGACCAGTCTGGGAAATTCTAAATTCTAAGAGAAGAGTGGGGAGAGATCTGTCCTATACTTGGGGAAAGAGGTTTTTAAGGGGAAGTTTCAGAAGCACAGCAGGGTGGGGTTGGAAACCTGATAAAGTCACCTGGAGTGCTGTTGATAGCAGGCAAGGGAGTCAGGATGTCTTAACAGGAGCGTCTGCCCTTGACTTCGATAAACAGGTGGGGTTGAACAACATCTGGTCTTGTTTCAACTGCAAACATTCCGTTTTTCATGCGTGGCTGGAAGGTGACGACTTTCGATTTTTTGTTTTCTTTTGTCTCCTGTCTCACTAACCTGATATATACATGCCCTCACCTCACAGCAAATCATACTTATTTTAGATTCTGTCATGTTAACATCCAAGTTCCAGGTACCAATTTCTATACCAATTGTAGAAAAACTTAACAGTCAATATAAAGATGATATATATGCTTTATATAAATATAAAACATGATACCCTGAATTAAAACACTGTTACCGTGTCATTTATTTTGACAGTGAAAGAGGACACCACTTATAATTATGTCCAGACAACAGACATAAAACAGGATTGTCCTAAGCAAATGTGGTTCTTCTCCTGTGACAGTACTGAGTGCAGTGGTCTGCATGGTCATGTGGCTCTTCTCCAGGTGGACACTCAGGGAACCAAGTTTCCTCCATAGTCATTTTCCTCCATTCTATAGCATGCATTCCTCTTTCTATGGATTCAATAGTATCTCCATGTCTCACTCCATGAGAAAGAGAAGTATGGATGCACCAAATATTTTAAGACCAAGACCCAGAGTGGCAGGTCACATGGCTACAGCTACATATAAAGGAACTTTAGAAATGTAGCATCTGATTGGACAGCTATGGGCCTGTTGGGGAAAATTAGGATGGGATGCCACGTATCTACAATCTAGCATTTCTGCAGACTTCCAAAATCAACACAGATCCAAACAGGCAGGGAGGGTGGAAAGCTGCTGACAGGATGGAACAACAAAAGGTCATGGAATTTCTTTTGGTGGCAAAGGCTTTTAGAACTAAACTGAGTAATCTCTCAGAATGTCCCACTTCCTATCTCACCTGGAATCACCTGCAGCAGTGGCTTGATCTTTGATGTTTAAAAGTACTCCCTTATCAATAGACCTTCCTAGGGGATGCAGAAGGGGTATAAATTTAGTAATCTCTTAGCAATTGGGGCAGTTCTCCCTGCCCATGAGGTCTCTGTTCCTCCTTTTTCTCCTGACTCTTTTCTCTAATAAACCTATAAACTGCACTTCTTAAAGCCTCACCTTGAATCCTGTCATCACCAGACCACAAATTGCCCCAGCAGGAGGCCCAGCAACAACTAAAGTATTATGGGAAAATGGAAGAGAGAATTTGGTGGATTTCCAATAATCACCACCAAATAGTAATCTTTCCTATAAGGAATTAATTTCTCATTTGCAATTTAAGGGCAAAGCTTAGTCTTTCATAAGTTCGCTAAGATGGTATCTACCTCTATTTATTTGCTCCATTTCATTTACTAAATATCCTGATTTGGATATAGGATTCATATGGGACTCATATTCTATTTATATAGTGGTTTAGTATATTAGGCCTGAAACTTTGATTTTTTTGGAGGGGGACGGGGAGGATAAACATGGTCTGCACCTTAGCTGCCTGAGTCAGAAAAGTATGCCAAATTTTAAAGAATCTATTGACACATATGGATGAGTCTTTCACCGCTATTTTTCATACTCACGCTTAGTTTTGTGGTATTTTGGGACTTCTTATCTATCTTTGATATAAATTAATTATCCCTTCTCTGTAGGGTTGACATTATGTAATTATTAAATTTAAAAATCTTTATTATTGCATTAGTAAGAGAGTCTTGACTTTGCTACCAAAAGAAAAGATATTTTTATTGCTTTATTCTTCCCTTTTCCCTAATATCTTAAGCATATTTTGACATTTTCCCTTATAGCACATAAGAGTTGAGGGACCATTTTAAGAGGTACAAGCATCCAAGTATCCTTTGCTGTCTTTCATTGCTTTCAAAAAATTACTGAAAAACATCTAACAATAATAATCATTAAATAGTGTGATCCCATTTTAGTGGGGCAGTGGCATGTACATTTCTTTTTGTGGTAGACATTGATCTCTGTATAGACCCACTGGGACTAATAACTGATGTACTTCTTCCCTTTCCTGGGAATGAGAGTTTTCCACCACTTTTCATTACTAACATAATTAACTTGGGGGCTTAGGGATTTACTAATTGGAGCCTTGACAATCTCCTACTGTTAGACTTGTTTTGGCAAAACCAGGTAAAAGCGATTTCAGGGATGAAGGATGATTTATGCTTTTACCATATTTTGCAGATGCTGAATTTCAGCCCTTAGTACCTTTTGTCTTTTTTGAGGTAACACTGGTGTGTAATATGATATAAATGTTAGGTGTGCAACATTATAATTCACACCTGTATGCACTGCATCATCGTCACCACCTAAAGTCTAATTGTTATCCAGTGCCATGTAGTTGACTCCCTCAAGCCCCAGCCTCCTTTCCCTCTGGTGACCATCAATCTGTTCTCTCTAGCTTAGACTACTTCATAATCCTTCTACATTCCTAACTTCATTTCCACTAAGAAGAAGAATCAAAAAGTCCTCACTACCTCCTGAAATCTTCATGTGAGAGGTACAGTAATTGAAAGTAATCATGTGCTGTAAGATGCTATGTCTCGAGTCATTTGGCATCTCTGGGGCACATTAGCCAGACTGGAAGTCAATTAACTCTTCCAGCCTGTCAGGGCAGCGTCCAGACTAGGTCACTGCTGTAATAGTCTGAAAGAGTCCTTGTACTTTGCAAAAGTTAGGAGTTTAGAAGCAATAAACAGCTGGGGATTCTGACTTGGTGTTGTGCTAAGAGGGAGAAAATCACTCTGCATAAAAGCTGCTTAAAAACAAAAATACCAATTATGACTGTGTTGTATAAACTTGAATTTATTAAATTACTCAGTGTGAAATGAAAAACTAATGAAGGAAGGCTGAGAGGCTCATTTTTACACACAGATAATAGTTATAGTAAAGGTATCATCTTCTAATCCTGCTGTTTTATTTCCATGGAATATTATCAAAAGTATGATGGTGCTTTTTTGATTTTGTTTCCTTTTTTTCTTTTTGGATTTCCCTAGTACAGTATATAAAAATAAAGCCTTTCATGGGAATTAAAATGAAAGAGCCCTTTCAGGTTTCCAAAAATATTAACCAAATGCTGCCAACATTAATACGGTCAAAGTTTCCATGAAAAGCATAATTTCATGGGAGTTATGCCGTTCAGATGTGTACCAGAAATACCTACTTAATACTTCTTTCTGATAGGCACACTAAGGAAAGATTAATGTGTCCATCATGATATTCATATTTCCATGCTGTTGTTACTGCTGCTTTTGTCCTTTCAAAAGGGTGAAATATTTTTCCTAGCTAACATTAAACATAACAAGAATTTGCATTTTATAAATCTTTATTGTTCTTATGTTCTGTAATACTTCCACATGTCCGAGGTGAGCTTGGCAGGTAAGATGATTATTTCTTTTCCATTTTTTTAAATGGAAGTAAAGGTATAGAATTGCACTGACTTGGTGAGCTAAAATGCATGTCTCAATTCCAAGTACAAATTTTCCTGTCTACTGAAATGCCTCTACATTATGCCACACTTCTAACAAAACTGAATACTGGGAACCAATGGGTTGCATTTAATGTCCTTGGAGTCAAGGAGCTCCACTTTTTTCTAATGTTATGTCTTCATTTTCAGAACCTGGACTGGCCACTTCAAATGGCAAAGAAAACAAAGCTCTTGGAAAACAAGGTCAACTCTAGACTTGGAGTCTCTGCGTCTGCCCAGGAGGGTTTGAAGAGGAGGAGAAGATGAGTGGAGCATTTACAGTAACTATGCTGCCTTTGAAAGATAGCATCATGGTAACCAATACCACGGTCTCATCAGCGCTTTGTGTGAGATTTTCCATTCAGTCCTAGGTTATTGTCCTTTGGTAGAGAGATCTGGCAAATGATATTTGAGTGACCTCATTCTTCTGAAACATAGGCTTAAGCCAGAAATTGAATTCTGCAAAATGGAAATGACTTGGAGGCAAAGGAAAATAGGGAGACTGTACTATAAGTCAGCAGTTATAGAGTGAACAAATAAAACATGAATGTCTCAGGAGTAAATTTAGCATTCCTTTTTAGGGTCAATTAACAGGTGGTACAGCTCCATGTGTAATGGTTAGAAAAAGTTGTGTTTTTTTTTTTTTCCTTTTCCTTCCAGCCCTGAGTCTCAAACCCAGGTTCTTGGGTTTTTACATGAACTGGAATTTAACTGCCTGTGCCACAGGGCTGTGCCTAGAAACAAAGAATTTACCAAATGTAGAAGGGTTCGATTTGGTTACATTAACCAAATTGACTTTACTAGCAAGCAAATTTGCCATAGAGGGTCATTTAAATGTGGCAGAATTAGACAAAATTCCCGATTTGTAATATCTGCTACTTGAATATATTTGCTTCAAATTAAACTTTAAAAAAACCCAACAGCATATTGATTTAATTTTTTTTAAAAATGAGAGTAAATTATAACCTGGAATGTCCTAGAGTTAACATGCCTCAATTACAATAAATAATAATCAATTTACCATGTGGCCTCTCCTCTATAATTCAATCAGAATTGTCACAGTTAAAGTTGATTTATTTGACTAATTCATTGCTGTTAAAGGCATACACACATACTCATAAAAAATGCAAAAAATAAGTCTAAAGCATTTATAGATGCATGGGAAAATAGAAATCTAAGGTAAATTTATACTGTAATATATATTAGCATAAAGAAGAGGAATTTCTTTTTTGCAAATAACTATGAAAAAGCTGTGTTTAACATTCCCTGGTGTAACATGATGTGCAAACAGACATAGGTTAGTAATTTAGCTGGACCTTGGTTCCTACCTTAGGTCTGTACATTTCTATATAAACTTAAACAGATTTCTTGATTGTCCTGATCCTCAGTTTCCATATCTGTGCAATGGGATTGGTAATAAAATGAGATGAGAAGCTGAGAGGTGCTTCACACTCAGTAGGGATGTTCCCTTTGCTACTCTTGGAATAGCTGTTGCCTGCACTGGAGAAAGTGCTGACATCTAATAATTAATGTGTCTGCTTTTTTCGCAGGGTAAAACTTTCTGAGTGCAATGCCTTGATTAGTGTTCTGTAATGTTTTTACCAGCCACACTTTTTGAAATTCAAACAATTTTATGGGATGTCAATTGAATTGTATGTCACTTTCTACCACACGTTCACAGGTTGCCTCATCTTCAACTACTGAATTTGTACATGAGTCAGAGATTTTCTGTAGGTTTGCAAATGATTCAGAGAATGTACCATTCATACACACTTTCTCTTGACCACTTAATTTCCAATACTTTCAACCAGCTTGATTCTGTATTCAAGCCGTAAACCAATCCCTTGCTCCTTTGGCAGAGCTGGAATGAATGTATCGGTATCAAAACCAACCAGAGTTACTAGCACACTCTTGTTTGGGAAGAATGGGACCGTGACTATTGCTGATTTGGGAATTTTAGAGTCACATTCTCTGAGCTGACAGCATAACAGCTTAGAGCTTGAAAAACAAGGATTCAGGTAAACCGAACTCCAAGACACACCATTTAATGCTCTGAATTTTTTCTCAGTGATAACACTGGAGGAGGTGGCAATTTTTAAGAATCTCAGTCATTCACAGTCTATTTTTTCAAAACTAAAGAAAATACACAGAAATTTGAGGGTTGAATTACATTTAACATAATTTAACCGACCTAATTAAGCTATAAAGTTCTAATGTCTATGGCTCCTTGTGATGGCTTGTGTTTAAAATTCATGATGCTATTTTATTTGTACGAATGTGGAAAACTCCTGGAACTGTTTCTCAACCACTTTCTTTCATGTCCATAAAACTCCTAAATATCTTTTCCTTTATTTGCTAGGTCAGTTAATGCCTTTCTACTTCCAATTAAATATACTGACTTTTTAGTTTCATTTTTACAGCATACTGACATTGTCCTATAAAGTCTACCTTATGTGTAACTGTAGAAAGCCAAATAATTTGCAGTGATTTACGAGACATTTTGGGTTTTCCATTAAAATCACAGTAGCAAATTCATATGATTAACTGAGTGAAGTGAGACTAAATCTAAACACCCCAAAACAGAATGATGTATTGATGATTGAAAAAAGATTCAAGTCCCATTAATAAGATTGCTGTTTTTGTGGCCCTTTCAATCACCTTCTTTTGGTGACAGCATCCTGATTTTTTTTTTTTGTTAAGCTGTGACATTCTCTTTATGCTCAGTCCCCAAGGTTCAGGGGTCCCTAATGCCATCCTCAGATTCGAAGTGTAGGGGTTAATCCTGGTCTGGACCACTGGCATATCCCATACATCTAGCTATAGTGATTTCATTAAGGATAATTCTATGCGCTAAATTGCTCAAAGAAAAATTGAACACAGGACTTTACTGAACTTTTGGGAGAAAGAGGCTCTCTTTCTGATGGGGCTCCTGGGCTGCTAGAATGCAGGTCCAGGGAAGTGAGAGATATCTTACCTCTAGCTTGAGAGAAACTGCTCTAGAATGCAGCTCACACCTTAAAAACCAAAGTCGATATAAAGATGGGTTACTTGCAACAGTATTTAATCTGGATTTGTCTGAGTCATCTCTACTTCTGGAATGAATAGATATAGGAGACAGTATTTTCTTTTTCCATGGACTGGTTTACTAACGCAATTTGTAACTGGAATATGTCACTTGCAAACAGAATAATGTAACTCATATTTATTTTCTGCATTTCAGTTCCAAGAACCATCCATGGCCCTTGAAATTTGGTAAGGTTCTTTGCTATCTTAGTACTTCTTCTCAGGACTTTCCATACTTATAATTGCTTACCATTATTTATTCAATGTCTATTTGCTTTTTAGACTGATAACTATAACAAGTCAAGGAATTCTGATTTGTCTTTCCAGCTCCTAGCCCCGTTCCTGATTCACAAAAAATACTCAATAGTGATTTCTCCATAAAATATACACCCTAAAGTCACTATCATTTTTATAAAGGCATGTTCTACTTTGAAGTCCTGACCAAACCCAGCCTTTTATTTCAAAATTTTGGATATCAGGTTTGACGCTTTCTTTTTATTTGATCGTTCTTTGCATCTAAGTTCTTTTCCATCCCTCGTCTTCCAAGACAGTCGCTGCTCACTAATGCACTTGTAAATAAAGATGGATTCTGAGGAGCTGAGCTCTATGCACTACTAAGTAGATACAGTGATTTGTTTTCAAGAAATCTAGGTTTTTTTTAGGCAGCACAATTGTGTCTATTAGAATCATGACTTGGGGACATCAGAAGAGATTTACGTGCTGCCATGGGGTATTTTGGTAGATTATGGTGCTCCCTGACTAGGAAACAGTTCCTCCTTCCTTCCCAGGTCATTGCAATCAAGGTGCTGCAGGAGGGAAGACTAGATATAGCCTGGCTCGCTGAACTGGCTTTTGCATACAGCTGCTCAGAGTTCATGGGGTGCATAGGGTGGTCTGATCCATCTTAGAGGGTAACCAGAAGTGTTCTGTTCTAACCTCCAATCCTGGATCTGAAAATGACACCCCAGTGATATTTCAACTTCAGATAAGTAAGTGGCATTAGGCCATATAAAGCCCAAGGACCTGAGTTTGCCATCAGGGTTGGGGGGGACCATAAAAAATAAACAAATAAATCAAAGTACTTCTTTCCCTTCCCCCCTTCCAGGAAAAAGGTAGTTCTTGCCAATTTTAAGGTACTTATCATGTGAGAGCCTATTTCTGAACATGTCTTGCAAAGTTCTCAGAGAGGAGGCAGCCCCTTTGAGGATGACATTCCCACTTAATTCTTCTCAAAATTTTCTGGAGGAGTTATGCAAATAATTTTGAAAAATCTATATTTAGAAATAAAAACTCTGAAGATGGCTTCTGAAGGTTTTCTCTGTTGCTGAATCAACTTTAAAAGAGTATTTTGTTCTCATTCCAGATGTTCCTTTTCTTCCATCCAGCACAATTTCTAGATCTGTGTGGGCATCATTAATGACAGGTGACATAGTGCTATAAATATTTCCAAGTTTGTGATGATGGAAATGAGCAAAGCCTGAGATAATTCTTCCTGGGTGTTAGTGGTATGATTTGTAATATTGACATATTTTGGCACTTTAAAAATAACTAGGGTAATAAATTAGGTTATCACTTTAAGAAAATCTAATAGGAAAATAATCACAGGGAAATAGAACTGACTAAAGACACTTCTGGAAGACAAGCTGATTTCATGATTCTCCCACCACAGCTACGAGAACTTATGGTCATGAGGCGTCTCCCTGGCACTGAGTCATCACATTAACAATATCTGGAAGGGCCTTTAACTCATTTCTTCATCGAGCCAATAAAGAATATTTGCTGGAACAGTCAAAACCTCACTTTGGAGTAAGAACTATCATCAATTTGCTATAAGATTTACCTCAATAGAAGTCAAAAACAGCCACTAAAGCTAATACTGAAATTTTATTTCAATCTCAATTTCTCCACATTAAGAATTTAGATGCAATCTTCAATCAAATTTAATTTCCATTTTGATTTGGTCAGGAATGCTTATTTTTTTCTGGGCTCACATTCTGCTTCTCATCTATTTGTGTTCCAGTTTTTCCCATAACAGTGTACAGCAGAATGTGTCTTTACCGATGTCATTTGCAGAAGATTCTTCCTCTCTACATTGGTACTACCTTACATTTATTTTAACTACCATGTGTGTCATTTCTAAAGAGATGCTGTCTCTCTAAAACTGTCTTCAGTATGCTTTCTTCCAGTTGATGGATGCACAGGGAGTGACATTACTCTGTTTTCAAAGTCTTACAACCCATTGTTCTCTGTGATCTACATTCCAGTCTTCTATTTTCCTTGTAGCTGCTTAACATTAACTATTTCTGCAATAATTTTGATTCTCTGGGAACATATATCACAAGCTTTCTATTTATTTTATTATTTGTTAAGATGTCATATGTTCTGTCTGCTAAGAGAACACTCTGTACTTTGTTTTTCTCTCTACATTCTTCCTCATTGCCAATCTGCCTTAAAAATATTCTCTGCTATATATGGATGATAATATTTACACTCCAAATCTTCAAAGAACTTCTCCCTTGTCATCTACTCAATTATAACTGAATGTATTAATTTTGCAAGTGCAACATGTGACACATAATAAAATTAAAGCAGTAGAACTAAAATAATAATTATAATCATAATAGATAGATTCTGTCACAAACTTTTGCAGTTAGAGACTCCGTAACTGAGGGCCAGTTCTACAAATGATTTTGACATAGCCAGAGATGAAAATCATCAAAGTGAGTTTTGTTAAAGAGTAATTTTATTTCTGTAAAACCCTCAGCACAGCTTAGCTTCCCATCATCCCTCCAGGGCCACTGCAATTGGCAGATAGGTGCCCTGGCTCCATAACAACTCAGGTCTGTGGTCATACTGAGTCACCTGAGAGTTTTTTCAAGAAGTTCTGGACCCCGCCTTGGCCCATACAGACCCATTAACGATCTCAGTCTTTGCCATGGTTTAAAAACTACAGACATCTGGGCCCAACCCTCAGAGATTTTGTTTCGCATGGTCACGGCTGGGAGCATTTCAATTTCTGATGGACAGTGAAACCCACTGATCTCCAGTCCCTCTAACCTCCCCACCCACCACACACATACACATCTAGTGACTTTCAAAAGTGTCTTGAGAGAACTTGGCAGATGCTTCCATTCTATATGATCAGATAGAGCTGAGGAAGGGTCAATGTCACTGTTATTATTCTGTGTGGTCCTCTCTGTTTCTTCAAGCAAGAAAGACTTAAAGAAGCGCAAACACACACAGATGTGTGTATGTTTTATATATACACATATTTTCTCTTCTGTTAATTTATAAATGTAAATAGATAAATATGCTACGTAAATAATGTATAATGATTATTTTAAAGGGTATACTCCCTTCAAAGGTTATATGTGAATATTCCCTGTGAATCCAACCATCTGATAAACTACATCAGCGTGATATTCTTTGACTTATTTTTTCTCCCATAGATTTATTCATTCTGGGATTCAAGAGACATAGAATATGCTACTTTGATGACTGTCGGCTAGATTAATTCAAAAGTTTAAAATGGACAAACAAAACCTGACGTTTATTTTCTTCCATTTCATATACATACACACACACATACTTTTAGCTCTATTTTTTCCCATTATAAAGCTATAAGGACTAAACCAAATGATATCTAGAACTATGAAATTGAGCATCCATGATTTGATAAAATGTACCACTGATCAGATGTACAATAGCATCCTTAGAAATAAAGAATAAAACGCTCTCTGATTAATAAAACCTTATTTAATTGTGAGCACATTATTAAATTTCCCCAATTTTGATCATTTGTTAATTTAAAAAATCATGAGAGTCAAATCATGATAAAGGTTTAAAAATATTTTAAGCCCACTATTTTCTGAATATTTCATTTGATCCATATGAAAAACCCCTTCCTCCTACATATTCTCTGTCTAAACGGTTGCAGAATAATAGTCTGTTTACGTCCCACGAGTGTGAGATCATGCGGTCCCACTTCCTTATTTAGAGGCAAAATACCACAGACTAGAATAAAGTGACCAAGTAAAGGTCACCTTTTGTGAGACATTGGGCCAAATGAGGTCTGAAATGAGGATCTTCAAGACAGAGCTAATTCTTCCACATCAGGTTGTCTGACCACAGTTAATCTTCAGGTTGATGCTAATGAGACACCACCATATTATGCAAAAACAAATTAATCATTCTCAGTAAGGAAAGAAGTCTACTTAAATATTTTAAAACTGCTTTTAAAAAGGGAGTCATTTAAAAGGATTTTTTCACAATCCTATGTTAAGTGGAAAAATCAACTAATCGGAACATTTACTCCAAATTTCCTACTGTCTGAAGTTTCATTCATCACAGGTGAAACTACAGGTGTTAACCTAGTAACTTACATCGAATTCATGAGGGTTTCAGACAAACAAAATGCTGGAAGTGGATTGTTTATTTGTGTCAGTGTTTTTCCTTTCACAGTCTTTAATTAATCTTATTCTCTTTAATTCACAATCTCTTCAATTCACCTGTATGCAACATCTTCACACTGATGCAAACCTCTGTCACCTCCTTAGACTTATCTGTGCTACCTTGGGCTTCTCTTGTTACAGAGTTGTGTGCAAGAAACTGTTAACTCACTGCCTCTGTCCTCTCAAGATCATACATAGTTGTGTCTTTCTCAATTATTAATAACAGCATTGTTATGACTGCTGTTTTGATGTTTTATTCCTCGTAGTCGTTAATTCATTCAATAGCATTTATTGAGCATCTGCTATGTGCCAAGGACTTCTCTGCTCCAGTGTTATAGATATGAATCAAAGAGATAGCTCTGCTCTCATGCCTCTCATCCCAGAAAAGAAGACAAAAAAAATCATAACCAAAAATATGAAAGATAGATATTAGATGCTGGAAAGTGATAACTACCCTGGAGGTAAATAATGCATACAAGGATTCTCAGGAAGTGTGGCGAGTACTTGAGGTTATAAATGGGTTGGACCAAATGTCTTTCTGAGAATATGACATTTTGTAATTTCTCGCTTTTCCATTTTTTTCCCAAAGATTTGCTAGCTTTAGGGCTAAAACTAACTTGCTTGATATGTACTGCTTTCTCCATACTTATACTTTCTTTCCTTTATCCTTTCAGTTACTTTCTTAAAAAAAAAAAAAAGAGAGACCTAGAACAATTTTCATCATTTTTAGTAAGAGGAAAAAGAAGTGAAATAAATCATAGATTTTGAATGTGGAGATTGAGTACAAAATTAAGGAGCAAATTTGGTGGGAGCTAACAATTTTCTACTTTTGGCATATTATAGATCACAGGGAGCCATTTGAAAATATTACAGAAAGATTTGCAGGAAATCAGGTAAGTGAAAAAGAAGGCAACTGGTAACTCCTAGAAGAGACACTTAGGCACGTGACTAATTTCTGCAATAAGTAAAAGCTACAGACGTAACATCATTATGTCTCATAGCTATGCAAATAGTCTTTATGGAATTACTAAGCAATAGATACCAGGGCACGCCCTGGTGGCTTAGCAGTTAAGTCTGCCAGATGTGGTCCACATATATTCCAAGGACATGGGTTCAACATCTGGGGGTGGGGAAAGGACCAGGATAAGCTAAATAAAAATAAATAAAAATAATTCTTCCTCTTCTCACTTCCTACCAACCTGCCTCTTCTCACCTTCATTCCTGCCTGTACCTTTCCTTTGAAAACAAAACAAAACAACAGATACTTATTGTGAAGATGGAGGTGGGGATGCAAAGGCTGCAGTGTGACCTTGGAGAGCTAATCCACACTAACAGCCTCACCCTCATCCTCTATAACAGTAAGGCAGCAGATAATTGTCTGGAACTGATTCATCAAAAATTATAGCACTAACACTGGACTTTTAACGTTCTATTTGGGGGTATCACCAGAAAGGCAAAAGTGCCTGCCCCTGGGGAGCAAGGAGATGGGAGGTGAAGCACAGACTGTGGCTTTTGCACTATAAGCCTTTCAGGACTCTTTTTATTCTTTACCCTTGGCTCTGGGTCTTAACCTGGGTCTGTAGGCTTTACGGGGTGAGGCGGGGCATCTGTTTTATTTTTTAAACTTCATCCATCTATTGATTTAATAATTTTTAAAGACAAAAATGCAAATGAATAAAATGGAAAAAACAGTGGTGAATTGACTTATGACCTACAGAAAGACAAAATATTCTGCTACTGAGTGGCAGAATCAGAATGCGGGCTGCATGCATTCAGCATCCTTGCGTTTTGTTTTTGTGTCAAGACCACTCACTCTATGTGGATGAGTGGATGAGAGCAAACAGCATCATTGCACCTGTCTTCTGGGAAGCAACTAATCAAAAACAATGCAGCTGCTAACAATCATTATCAAGTTCAATACCATAAATTTAATATCATTTGATCATAATCTCTTTTTCTTTTTCTCATCTGTAAATTGATGATAGGACCTTCCTTAAAGAATTTCTGTTGGTGTTAGAGACACATCTGAAGAGCATCCTTCCTAGGACTAAGAGAGCAAGTGAGATACAGCTTGGTCTTAATTTGCTTCCTCCAACCTGCCCTTCGGCTTCTGAAGTCCTCTCTCAGGCTAAGCCCTGGGGAGGGGAAGGTGCGGAACAAAAAGGTAGAATTTAGGACCCTCTTTCTGAGTTAGACATCTTTGTGGTCATTTCTTACTGTTTCTTTTCCTTTTCTCCAAATAACTGAACACTCATCCTAAAGAACTGCTTTGTTGTTAATGCAGCAGTTGTTTGTTCATCTGCCAGCACCGTGCCTCTAGATAGAGCACCTTAAAGCCCAAGAATTAACTTAACTCTCTACTCGTATAAAATACAGGTTTTATTGTCATTTAGATCTGGCAAGACCAGCAGATCAGGAAACAATTGCCATTGAGCAGCAAGCATTGCTCACAGTGCCCAAGAGAAGGAGCATGTCACATCCTGAGAGCCTGTACAGGGGACTCTCAGGGCTGGTCAGCAGGCAGGGGACCAAGGGGAAAAAGTGGGAGAGAGCTTTTATTGTGGCTCCAGTGAGAAGGCGCAGGCTAGGCAGGAGAGACAGAGTGGAGGTTGGTTTATTTGATTCTTTTATTTATTTATTTTTTTTACTGTGAATAAAAAATTTTATACCCATTGGAAATGCCCCTTTAAAATGAAGGCAAAATCATTCTTTAAAAAAAAAAAAAAAGAAATATTTATTATTTCTTTAGTTCACAATGTTAAATTCCTTTTAGGACACTGAGATGCTATTTCATTTGATTCCTTTCAACAGGCTCTGGGCGTGAGGGGCTGTCTCAGTTATCAGGTCATTCCTGGACCATCAGAGTGGGAATAGTGCTCCTGAGTTTAAGAACCCAGCAGAGTATGGGCTCTACTTGGGACTGGGGGGTCTATTTGGTGGGTTTGCATTTGAAGAGCACTCTGGAGGGGAAGCTGTTACTCCCAGGAGCTGGCAGGACCAGCAGACTCCAGAGGTCAAAGAATCAACATACAGAAAACACAAGTTATACAAACTTTCAGCGACAAGATGAATAGAATAGATGGTGACTGCAGTTCATAATAATGTCTCGTATACTTGAAAACTGTGGAGAGAGAAGATCTTAAACGTTCTCACACCACCATCACCACAACAAAATGGTGATTCTATGGAGGTGATGGATGTGAGCTGTTCTTTCTGTAATAATCATTCCGCAAACATATACATGCATCTCCTCATCTCATTGTTCACTCTAAACACACAATACTGTATGTCAATGATACTCAAATAAAGTTGGAGAAATAAAAGACGACAAATAGACAATTACAAGACTTACAGCAAGTACACCTATATCTGTAATGTCTAACACTTGGAGCAAAGGAAAATTCATAACTGGTCTCCCCACCTAAAAGAAACAAAGGAAATACATTTGGGTCAGTTAATATCTAAGAGCATTATCCCACTGAACACTCTCCATAGTTTGTAACATGAGCCTTGCTAAACAGCATGTGGTCAATTGATTTTTTTGTGACAGAGGTCTCTATATGCTTTTCTGCTTTTATGCATTTGTGGGATGCTTAGCATCACTGAGCACTGGGATACAAATTAATTGGAAATCCTGAGCTGTTTGTGGTAGAAGCTCAGCTACTTCCACCTTCCATGATTCCAATCCCAAAGTCTTTTCATATCAAAACATTCATTGCTTATTTTTCTAAGAAAACGCCATTGCAATCATCCCCGGAGACTCGTATGTTCAGTGAGCTTCCTGGGGCTCCTGTGGCACCAGCCATCAGTGACCTCTAATCTTCCATTTTCCTAAACCCGGGAAAACATAGCTGTGTTAGCAAAAATAAGCAGGTATTCCTTAACTGTGCACTCTGGGGAAATGCTATGTTCATGCTGGATTTCTTAATTTATTCCACACCTATTTATTGAGTGTTGATTATGTGCCAGACACTTTTGTTGGCCTTGAGGCTACCGCAGCAAACAAAATAGACAAAAACACCTTTGGTGGGAGGCGGGGTGGGCGGTGTTATATTCTACTGGGGAGCTGGCAGAAATCAAAGTAAACATTTATGGCATGTCAGATGTTGATAAATACCATGGGGCGAAATGAAGCAGAGAAGAGGGGAGGGGGCTCACATTTTAAATAAGGCAGTAAGAACAGGTCTCTGTGGAGGTGACATTTTAGCAAAGACTTGAAAGATGGGTTTGAGAGAGGTTTGCTGGAGACAGGAAACTAGAAGCTTCCAGCTGGAAAATAAGATGTGGTGGTTGATTCCCTCGGGATGCTTGGAATGGTGATAATGGAGAGAGTACATATCAGGAATAAGTGAAAAAGAAGAACAATGAAGATTCATCCCCTGATCTCGTTAGGGAGTAAAGGCTTCAACGAGCAACCACTGGAAGTAGATCTTTCAAGAAGGATGCTGTTGTGGAGTTCACGCAAGAGAGTGAGTTCGTGTTCAGACAGCACATGACTTCTCTCTTAGTGCTTAGTACGGGTTTGGGAACCCCTGAAATTTAGAAAAATTCCTACCCTCATCATGACCACTCTCGCAAACATCTCCTCAGCCTCTACTCTGGAGTAGCAGAGGGAAAGCCATGAACGTTGAGCTTCCTCTGAGGGGATCAGCCTCTGTTGTCTGTCCCTTTCACGGAAGTTTCATCATAAGGCCAGAGTAGGATTTGGGGGTACCTGAGATGATCACTAAGGGGAGGCTGACTGGTTGGTTTGCATAAGTTTTATGTCTAAGGCAGAAGAGCCAGATATTGCCACAGACACAAGGGTATAAAGAGAGAGGAGGAAGGGAGTTAGCATTGATTTGCAGGCCCCACAACTTGGGTCTATGGGGGCATATACAGGAGAAGCTGTAGGGGATGACAACCTGGCTCACTGAAGGCCTGTGGGAGGCTCAGCAGCTTGGGTTCCTCAAGACACAGTTCACTTAGCACTGTTCTTTCTTATAACATGGATAACACCATACAAGGAGCCCTTACCCTCATGGGACTTGGAGGATAATCAGGGTGCGTGTGCCAGGCAGGACACCGGAGGGTGTTGATGAGACATCCCAGGGATTCCCAGCAGCATCCAAGCGAAGCACGGGCACTGCTGGGAGGAGCTGCTTGGACAGTGTGTGTCTGCAGAAGTCAGGACCAGCACGCAGATCATTACGGTGGAAAGAATGTTGGAGGAATCCTCTGGCAGGCTCTGCAGAGCCAATGTCACACATACATATGTTCCAGTACATAATTAGCGCTCTTTAAGCAACTTGTAGTTTGTAGTAAATCTTTATTGCTTGAGAATGAATTATCAAAACCTTTCTGGAAATTGGCTTCAAACAGGAGGCAGTTGGAGGTAAGTGTCAGGGAGATATTATTACTCAGTTCAGAGGCGGGAGAAGCATTGAAACCCAAACATTAGCAAAGAGTCCCCTGTGAGATAGGGTGTGTGTCCATGTGTGGCCTCATGTTATTGCAGACGTTTCACAGGTCATTTCAGGTCATTCATAGTTATTATCTTCTGTCAGAATTGGAAAAAAGAACAAGTCATTATGGCTGTGAAGTCAGACAAGGTTAGAGATCATTTATTTTCCACAGTAAAAACTTTTACATGCTATTTTTACAGCCTCCTGAAAATACTCGTGTCGTGTAGTCACCAGAAACATCTTTCCACCTACACACACGCAGAGAAGGATTTTGGAATCAGTGAAAGTACACTATCCTTAAGGTTATGCAACCCCTATGTACAAGTTTATCACAGAAACAGAGAATTTTTCTCTCTCCCTCCCCTTTGTTAGTTTTTGATCTCTAATAGCATGATTAAAGCAATTCTTTCATTTTTCTTTTTTCTGGGAAATAAATTAAACTGAAAATGTATGAGTCAATGATAATTGCTCATTGATAGTTCAATATTGATGAAATGATTCTGGATTTTAAAGACTTAGCTGGAACACCAGTACAGAAAGTGATTAGTGAAAGAGAGGCTGTCTTTTTTCCTTCCACATAAACCACACTACCCAGGTTAGAGGCCAGTGAATGCTTAGGAGGGGCAGTGAGACACTGGCTGTAACCGGAGATTAAAAGCCACATCTCTGACACTGGAAATCTATACAGATTTATTACAAACTACAAATTCGTTATAGGGTGCTGAGTTACATACTAAAACATATTTATGTGCAACATCGGTTTCTACAGAACTAAGTGGTGTATTCCTTCAACATCCCTTTCACCATAATTATCTGTTTTGCTGGCTCTTACTTCCTAGGTACACCCTATGGGAAATGTGGGAGACTGATGGCAGGATTCCAGTCTTTTCTCTTGGAACAGACTGGGCTAGACGTGCAGAGACCAATACTACCCTCTAGTGGTCAGAAGTGGGAACTGGCAGTCCAAAAGGTTTCACTTTTCTGCCTGATATTGTCTATTGTTCCCAGAGCGTTCTGCTGCTGCTGCCAAAGTGAAGGAAACAATTGATATAATTTGCTGGGTAAAAGCCAGCCCCAAATAATCCTGTTTTTGTCTGACTTGTCTGGGTAATGACAGCTGCAAGGTCTTACCCCGCCTTGGGGACAGTGAGTCATGTATCTATCCTATTCATAATTCAACTTCTTTAATGTCAAATTCAAGATGTTTCTGTCTCCATGAAATATGGATGCAGTTTCTCATCGGTTAAATGAGGAAATAATACCTCTTTGTCTACATCATAGACTCATGATGGGGATCAAGTAAAATCATATGAAAACCGATTAAAAGAAAACTGAAACAATGATATTATTGAAGAAAATGCACTTTATCTGACAACATTTAAATGCTTCTTGAATTCAATCCCGTCAGGATTTTCACCTAGAAAGAAACCATCATAATAAAATATATAAATATTCACAAGCAATGAAGAATAGCATATCAATACAACTTCCTCCATCTATCCCTACTAATCAAAGTCTCACCATGAAGAAAATTCTTTAGGACTTTAAACTTCAGGTGATGTATATCCTTACCTCTTCATGAGTCATTAACCGGTTTTATTTTACAAATTTTTTTATTAAAGCACTTCAATTTGAAACACAATATAAGTTTTGGGTGTACAGATTCACTCTTCAAATATAGGTTAACACCCTACACTCACCACTGAATTGCCTTCACCACTGCCCACTGGATTCCTCCACCATTTGCTCCTGCTGCCCAACCCTTTCCTCTTTGGTAACTTCATTTCTATAGTCAATGTCCAAGGACTGGTTTTTGTTTTGTTGGTTTCTTTTCTTTGTCGCTTTATATTCCACACATAACGTGAGATTATCCAGCATTTGTCCGTCTCCTTCCGACTTATTTCACCTAGCATAATCCATCCATGTTGTTGCGAATGGCAAGATTTCCTCTTTTTATAGTTGTATAGTATTACATTATGTAAATACATAGCGTCTTCTATATCCAGTCATCTGTTGATGGACACTAAGGTTGTTTCCATGTCTTGAATATTTTTAAATAATGCTGAAATAAGCATAGTGGTGCATTTCTTTTTATGAATTCATGTTTTCACGTTCTTTGCAAAGTACCCAGAAGTGGAATAGCTGGATCATACGTTATTTCTATTTTTAACTCTTTATACAGTTTTCCAAAATGACTGCACCAATTTACATCCCTATCAGCAGTGTACAGCAGTTCCATGGGGATTTTATTTCAGGTTTGTAAACCCTCATTTATAGTGAATCTGCACAGCTTAACTGTCTTTGTACAACCATTATTATACTCATGCATATGTTCAGTATGGACAGGAACGAACAGTGGGGAGTTTTAGCCCTAAGTCAGTGAGCACAAAGTTTCCTACTAAATATCACCACCAACTGATCCTACTCACAATCACTTCCAGGCCACTAGAATACAAGGAAGGGAATGATCATAAGAAACTTTTAGACTGATGAATTTTTTTCACTATATTAGGGTTATAAATTGGGTCATGATCCTGAGGGTCAAATTATATAACATAACTATCAAATTATTTTCACTATCACCAAAAAACTTTTCTCAGTCAAATGTCAGATTCAGAAACAAGACAAGGGAAAATCTGTTCTCATCTACAGTGCTGGGAAGGTGGCATATAAAAGAACATTTCCAATAATGAAAATAAAGTAGTTTTTTCAGTTTCATTGTAAATAGCCCTCAAACTATTAAGATCATGTCTGGTAATGTTGATAAGGATTTTAACTTCATACTTACTTGGAAGTTCAAAGAAGCAGGAATCAAAAAGAGCTAAGACAACCATAAAACAGGCCAGCTGTTTACTTCATAGGTGTAATTAATTTCCACAGCGCAGGGCTCAGCACGTCCCCTACCCAGGTGGACTCTTAAATACTGGGGAATGAGGATAGTGAGGTGTTAGCCTGTGTTGTGGCAAACTGGAACTTTCTACAATATGAACGTTTTGTCTACTACTTCAGCTTAATCTTTTTTCTCTTCATCAGCTGGCTTCATAAGTCAGTAATGACAAAAACTTTACATTTCTGAAATGTTTTCTCTATTTCTTAAAGTAATAAGTTTGACCTTATGCCCTAGTGGCCTAGCGGTTTAGTACACTGGGCGCAGTCCACAGACATCCCAAGGTTCCTAGTTCAAGACCAGGGCCCAGGGAAACAATTAAGATGAAAACTAAATACAATAGTTCTTCCTCTTCTCTCTTCTTGTCTGCCTGCCTTTTCTCCTGCCACTCACCCCTTTCCTCTTTGGTAACCTCAGTTCTATTGGCAATGTCTAAGGGTTGGCTTTTATTTTATCTCTTCCTTTTCTTTGTTACTTTATATTTGACATATAAGTAAGATTCTGCAGCATTTGTCTTTCGTCTTCTGACTTATTTCACTTAGCTTAAGTGAAATATGCTTGCGCCTTTCCTTTTTAAAAAACAGTAAATTTGTGCACTTAATGTAAATATTGTATATATATATGTGCATGTGTATATGTGTATATATATACATATGGGTATATATATATATATTCCAAAGATTACATTTCTGTGTGAATTGCCAATTAGTTTAATATCTTACCATAAATCATATAACATCACGGACTCAGTGCACATTGGCTGTAATTTCCTTGCTCAGTATTATTCTGCACTTGACATGGTGACCTGTGTGTTTTTGTGGGTATACTGTACGTGCCAATCAGAAATGATATCCAAATGACTCTTGGGGACATAACAATGGGCTGAGTCTGGAGGCCTTCGAGGAGCTTCTACAGGTCTCAGGAGACCACCTGGGCTTTCCCCCTGAAATTCTAACTTCTTGTCCTGCCTCCGGTTCCTGTCCCTGTTTATGTGGCCAGCTTCTGAAGGTGAATTTGTTTCCAGAGGGATCACTGTGATCCCAGGGATGCCTGGGAGCTGACATCTTTGCTGATGCTCTCTCTCAACCCAGCCTGCCGCAGACTCAGCTTTCATATCAGCATGAAATATTGGCTTCCATCCCACACTCCTTTGGGCATCTGATTCTGACAATTCCTTGGTTACTCTATTTCTGTCCTGGCACTGATATATTGTGCTGTCTTGCTGGGACGAAGAGGTCCAAATTGGAGAATACTGGCAAAGCATAACATTCCCTGTCTCTTCAGAACAGTACCGATAGGCTTTCCCTATGGTCTAAATACACTGATATCCAGACATCCAGACATTAGATGTGCTCAGAGTGCAGCACATCTAATTGATAAGTTAGTAAAAATATCAAGAGGGAAACTGTGAAAGATAACATCTTAGATATTAATTTCCTTTTTCTTTAGGAAAAAAAAATATTGATTTTAGTTAAAAACACTCTACTAGAGCACCTGTTCTTATCCTATTGCTTTAGAAACTGCTGACCCTACAGAAAAGTTAGGTTCAGCTGAGCACCTGGGCAGAGAGTTGACCATGGCTAAGACTGGCTTGGTCCATCAGACTTAGAAAAGAGAAACTCAACCTAAGCTAACCTTCCAGGAAAATGGAATTCTTTTATGTGAATGAGGTATGAAAGAAACACTTCTCTGTGGATGTTTTCTCACCTTTTTTGTCTGGAAAACTCATACTCAAAATTCCAGAAATAACTCAAGTAATAATAATTCCTCAGTGCCCCTGGGTTCTATTTTTTCAGGCCCATGTTCCCACAGTATTTTGTTCCACTCCTAATATGGTGGTCAAATGCTCTGTAACTTTTGTTTATGTGTCTTCTCTCCCTCCAGAGTGTGAGCAACTATAGGAAATGATTGTGCCTACTTTTTTCTCTTAGTAATTGCATGTAACAGACACTTAGTAAACGCTCAGTGAATTAATGAATGCTGATGCTTTGACACTTGCCAGGGAAAGAGCCAAATTTCAGATCCCCAAGGGTGGCTCTCTAAGCAGAAACAGAGAATTTTGCTTCTACTTAAAATGCAGATGACCTCAAGAGGATGTCACTCACACTTGAGCAAAGCGAAAAAGGCAGATAATAAAATTATAGTGTTTCTTTTCTTAGAAAGAAAAGAGTTGCAGGAATGAAGGCAAGTAGACAGACAGGAAGAGAGAGGAGGAAGAAGGATTTCATTCATTTTTTACTGAGTTGTTCATCTTGGCTTCTCCCCCCAGTGCCTGGCTGTGAACCCGGGTCCTCGGGCTGTATGTGGACTGTATCCAGAGGTCTAAACCACTACACCACCAGGTTGCACCAAAATGATAACTCTCTCTGAGCACATCAGAAAGCAGAGGTCTTAAGGTGACGCCATGAACTCAGATCTGAAGAGAGACAATTCCCTTGAGGGGTGTGGGCATGCAGACTGTTTCAACCTTGTCAAAACACTAGGGGATGGATCTGCAATAAAGCAGATTGGAAGAAAACAGCTATGTTTTTTAGCAAATTCCGAAAGGCCAAAGGCAGGTGAGTGATGTAATCTAGAGGCCTGAGAGTGTCTACACATTTCTACTGTGCAGACATGGACGTGTGCCCATGAGGAAGATTTAGGCCAGGATGGGGAGCAGCCCCTGACAGAGATGCCTTTCTTCTGAGGGGGAGTAGCAGCAAATCCACGTGTCTTTGAAGGAGAGGTGAGAGAATCCTCAGACACTGGATGCTGCACAAATCTGAAGAAACATTACTGCGGAGAAAGGGGAGAAGCCCTCCTGTCCTAGGCTCTCAGAAGCTCTGCCGTCCAGAGAAGCAGCTGGCAGGACAGACAAACCGTGTAGGTGGTGTCTGTGGACATCTCAGCACCTACACTCCAGAGAAGAGACGAAGCGCTGTTGGCTGAGCTGTCGCTGCCCTGGTGTTGCCTGCTGTCCGCTTCTCCTTGTCTCAAATGGGACAGGACTATGAGGGGCTTGAGAGGTGTCCTGGTGATGGGGGAGGTGGCTTTTCTGTGTCTGCAGCTCCACTGGGCTTTGTAGCTGAGGTTCAGGCAGGGATGCTCTGAGCAGGTTGGAGTAAGAGCTGAAAAGGCCGTCCATGCCGTCTGCTGCCTCTGCCACCCAGCGGCCTCATTGCCTCAGCCATCTTCTCCTCCAGCGACCCAGGGCACTTAGAGCAGGTCAAGGGCACATGGCTGTTTATTTTCAGTCACTCCCTCTCCCCCATTCTCAGTCCCCCTCATGCACCAAGTCTGCCCACTTTATTTTTTCCCTGAATCCTCTCAGGATCTACCATACAGGTGGCCCTCGATAAATGTTGTTGACTAAATCATCAGGCCCTTTGAAAACTGAGTAAAAACAAACCCCCATATGATTATCCTTTCCTTAGGAAAAATGCTCGTGCCGGTAACACAGCCGTGGCATTCACCCCTCTGAGATCCTTAGCAGGAAAGGTCAGGAAGGAGACTGGGGTGATAAGTGTTTTCATCCTTTGGTTTTGAATGCAGCAATTTTGATCCCGGCAGGGTTAAAAGGTATGTGATCTTCCCTTCAAAAAAATGAAATGCGAAGTAAATGTTTGAAATGTTTGAAGTCTCTCTGTCAGGTTGGAGCCCATGTCACTGGTCCTCAGAGAGCAGGCCGTCTGCTAGAACCATGTTTGGAAATGCCTGGAAGCAACTACGCAGGCAGTGCAACCCCGTCAGGCCTTTGCACGAATTCCTGGAACGTGTGCCAACTTGCTTTTCAAACGGATTTGCAGGCAACCAAAAAGGAAGGGAAAAAAATAACAACAACAACAAAAAAAACCCAAGGTCTTAGGCTGCATTTTTTTCATCCTCTTCTAGAGCTTAAAAGCCTAAGAAGAGAGTTACCTTGAATAATTGCCAAAAAAGGGAGAGGAATGAGAAATGAAGTTATGTGAGTTGGGGAGAGCTGGGGGATTTTGCTGCTTTGTCTGTATGAGAGGCATTTCGTGCTTTGTCTCTCTGCCTTCACCTTCCTCTTTCTGTTGGCATTATCCAGACCTGAGCTTGGGAGACCCAATTTGCCTTTCCTTTTCCTTCACCAGGAAGAGACAGAAATCGAGGTCAGTCACAATGACGCAGTCTCCTGGTCCCACCCTGGAGAGGTTAGGGCTGGGGACCCTGTTGGGGCGTGCCTCGCACTGCTCTTGGAAACAAAGAGGCCTGCTTGGCTCTTATCTGGCTACCTGGCAGGAAATCTGGAGCCCTGAGAAAACTGGCCTTGGCATAGAGACATTCTCCCTCCCAGCCATTCATTTGTCAGAATCTATATTTCAAAGGCATGAACAAAGTTACTGTCAGCTCCTGGTATGTGGAAATGGGAATTCCTCCTCATGACCTCCCCTCTGACAGCTGTATGATTTTGCCAATTTGACCACTTAGATTCCTTTTTCTCCCTCCCACAAATATGATATTCATGGCAAAAGGGACAGAGAGTGAAAAGAAGATTCCTTTCACTTACATCTCTTCATATGAGTGTTGGTTCATAATGAGTGCAACGATTTTTGAAATTTATTTATAAATGTATTCCCTTTCTAACATCTTTCCACTCATGGTCAGTCTTAAGCTGTGGGTAACCCAGCCATGGCAGTGGTGAGTCTCAGGGCTGTGTGGAAAAATGGATTCCTGTTCACAACCGCAGGTTTTAGCAATTGAATTTGGTTTTTTGGTTTCAGTTGTTGAGTAGTAAGACAAGACCCAGGGTTAGACTTTGGAGAGAAGAGAGTGAGAAAGAGACTGAAAATGTAAGCGAGCAAGTGAATAAGAGACAGAGGGAGAGAAGGAGAGAGACAGAGAAGAGGGGAGAGAAAGAGCCAGATCTGTATAAAACTCTTCAGCTTATAAGGCACCCCACTGGTTGGATGAGATCACAGTTATTCTGCCCTGGTGGTGGGGAAATGACCTTGCTCCTAGGGTGGCATGAACAGGAGACCCCAACTGTCCTGAAGAAGGAATACATCATGGAGCCTGTTGCTTTTATGTGGGGGACTGTGGGAAGGAGAAAAGAGAGGCAAACTGGGAAACTGAGCATCGATGGAAGGGGGTGATTTTAAACCAAGAAATTGTGTTGAATTCCATCTTGATTCATAATCCTTTCCCATCACCCACCCTAGCAGGCTGAATTCAGAACAGAGATGCAATCAGTGATATATCTCATAGAGCAATGTGGGTACTTCTGCTCCCCAGTCACAGAGTTGATCTTAGCCAGTGGCTGCAGGCCTGCTATTGATGCAGTGTAGTCCACTGGGACAAGAGCAGACTATGAAGGGAAGCCTGACATCAGATTGATGACTAAGTCTTTTCTTAGAAGGAATCTTTTGTTCTTACCATTGCTTCCAGGCATTAACCTCCAATCTCCCCAAGAGAGACAGAGCTTTTTATCAATCTCAACGTCAACCAAGTCTAGGACAGTTTGGCATCTTGAGTTGTTTTCAGGCAGAATCCAAAATGTCTTTGACTTTGAAAGAGCAGTGGGTCAAGAGCCATCTTTCTCTTTTGAGAACCCACAGGCTTGTATCAATCAGTAGAAGAATCAGCATTCAATTCATAACTTTGCTCTGACATGCAGACTGCTTTGAAGACTAGAAAATGCTCACGAAAACAAGAGGAGGACATTCAAAAAGGCAACTAGCACACTTTGAGGGAACTACCTAAAGTCAAAGATCTTCCACTGTCCAAAAAAAACATAAACATGTGACAAAGAAAGGAGAGGAAATTGTCTTTTCTTGAATAAGCAAAATCCAATCAAACACAAAACCCTAAAACTGGTCCTTTCTTTTAAATTCATTCTGTTTCATTTATTACAATAATATTTATATACATAAAGATTGTTACATGAATACAAGAGTTATTATGTAGTCAGTGTACAGATATTTCTTCAAACGTGTCCCTGTTACTGTAACATTGTGGAAAATGCCCCTCTCTCCAGCCTTATGATAGAGAAAAACTTCTTAAAATGTATTATAATTCTGTTAATTCTCCATACCGATGTCATTGTATTTGATCTTTTCTCCTACTAATCTTGTCTGATGTTAATTTAGTTGCCCATCCAGCCTTAGAAGAACCTCAAAAGGATGGAGAATTTTCCCTGAACCCTGACAATAATAGTAAGAAACAGGAACAAAACCCTTTGATTTTTATAAATATACTACCTTTTGATAATTGATTCTTAAATAAACAATTACCTTTCAAGATCTCAGTTATTCTGAGTTTCAAATATGAAAAGCAAAAATGCTTTTGTACATAATCAGAAGTCATTTTTATGGGCTGGGACAAGTTAGGAGAATGTTTTCTCCTGCCACTTAATATAAATAAAGGGAATCAGGTACAGAAATGTGTTCTCTGCACTGCAGAAAATCACATATTTGATGGTAATGGTTGGCAGTTGCTTAGGTAGAGTTGAAGAGCACTTTCAACTCTATCAATATGTTTATTTGTAACTAAAATGCTCAACCCAGTGACTATCCTTAGAAGAATTAAACTAATTTTTTTCTTATATTTACTAGCGACTCTTGAGCTATTCATGTTACCAATTCAGTCTCATTTTTTTTTAATAATCTCTCCACCTAGATTCAAGCTGAGGTGGATCCAAAATCTGCCATTTCAATAAATATGCCAATACATTTCCATGAGCAGAAATCTAGTGCAAGTAATTCAGAGATAAATGTGGAAACAAAATACAAAACACTCACAAATCAAATGAAACAGCAGGGAATCAATAGAAGAGCAACAGAAAAGAGAACATGAAAGAATTAACCTGAAAGGGAGACATTTAAGCGAGGGCCCTAAATTCGATGACTGGCAAAGTACAATGAAAAGATAAGGACAGGTAAGTGGGGTAGGAGGACAAGGAGTCGGAAAGAGAACAGGAAAGGAATTGTTGAAGATGGATGAAATCAAGGGAACTAGTCATTCATTCACTTATCATTTCATTCATGGACTGAACAAGTGCTTCTTTAGAATAAACCCTGTGGAAGGTTGAGATAAAATACTGGGAACAGAAAGGAACAAAGATAGTCCTGATCAAAAATTATAAACTCTGTATTGGGAAAGTGATTCATTTGATTCGATCCACCTATTCCACATGGAAGGAATGTAGGTAAGAGAGACGTAAAAAAAGGGGAGAGGAGGTGCGGGGAAGCCTGGGAAATGATGGTGTTAAGTTAGATAGAAAGGTAGGCATTCTGTAGAGTTTAATTCAATGAGAGAGAGGGTGAGGAATGACTCACACTGATCCCAATACCAACCTCCCAGAGTTTAGAAGATGCGCAGTTCAACATACAGATGTAACGCACACGGATGTCGTTCTCCTGTGCATCCACAGACATAGAAGAATCGGCCCTGTGCATTTTACAGCAGGACGACCACGAGGCAAACCATCCCCAATCTCTCCTGTGCAGCAGAGCCCAGCTGTCAGGGAGGCTGCCGGCCCAAACGACGAAGATGGGAAGACGAAAAGGAGGGAAGGGAAGAACACAGAGCAAACTCAAGTGTCTTTATGATTCTACTGAGTGGCCTAGGTACTCACCTCATTTTTTTTAAGTAATAAAAAATTTTATTATCATGTCTTTTGTTTACAAAAACATACTCATTTTCAGATATTGAACTAATTTCTGAATCTGTGGATATTACATACCACACCCATCACCTGGTTTCAAGGGTCCTTTCCCTCCACCTGGTTCCTCTGTCCTTTCCTTCCCCGTCTCATGGCCCCTGGCAGCTACCATCTTGTGTCCTGGCGTTTTCGCTGGGGTTTAGCTGTTTCTTTGCTTCATTTCACTATATTCCACATATGAGTGAAACCATTCTGCGTTTCTCTTTTTCTTTCTGACTTATTTCCCTAAACAAGATCCCCTCCAGTTCTATATAGATTGTCATTGCAAAGGGCTGTTTTATTTTATTTTTCACTAGCTTCAGAGAATTTCACTGAGTATATACCAGAACTTCTTTATCCAGTCACCTGCTGATGGGCATTCAGATTGTTTCCATGTCGTGGCTGTTGTGAACTCTGCTGCTATGAACATTGGGGTGCAGATGTTTTTCCAGAATAGAGATTTTGTGTCCTCTGGGTATATGCCTAGGAGTGGGATTGCTGGATCCAATGGTAGTTCCATCTTTATTTTTTTAGGAATCTCCATCCTTTTTCCAAAGAGGTTGCACTAATTTACATTCCCACCTATAGCCAAGGAAGTTTCCTTTTCCCTCTACCCACTCCATTACTTGTTATTTATTCCTAGACTTTGGACATAGGTCATTCTCAATGATGTGAGGTGGTATCTCATTGTGGCTTTTACTTGTATTTCGCTGATGATGGGAACTCTTCTAATTTTAAAACAAAACTTATTTTGTCCATCTTTAGACTCTAAGGACGAAAATGGAAAAAAAATTAATGATCTCTTTGCTCCCTCTAGCGTTTAATCTTGAAATGGCAGGCTCCTTGAGAGGCCACAGAGTTACATAATTGGACACTGACTGAGGGACCTGGTAAAATAATCTGCTTCTGTCTCATGGCCTTGAGAAGAGTTCCAGAGCAAGGCTTATGCACCAAATTACTGTTGCCCCATCCAATGAGCAGAGACTTCTCTTTCTCCCCAATTCCAGCTTTCCACCAGGACCTCCCCTCTGCGCTCTGGCTGTGCCCACCTCAAAAAATCCCTTCGGTGGTTACAAATACTATTAACCTTCACATACTTTGCAAAACAATTGATATCCTCCGACAACATAACTGCTAGATGTGCCACATTGACCCAAGAAATATGCCAACACACTACTGTCACAAAAATACAATTCATACTTGAACATACTCAGTTTTCTTGGCTAAAACCCTATCAGTGAGGAAACTGGTTATGTTTTCTTCTTTTCTATTCTCAAAACAAATTGTTTTCTATGCTGTTTAGGACAACGTGTGCTCTGTGTCTGAAAGTTTTCGTTATTCAGGACGCTCAAATACCCACCCCTCATTCAAGCTCTGAACTGATGTCAAGACATCAAGTTTGGTTTTCGAAACGCATTCTGTGTCATGACCCCACCCCCCTTTTTTTAAAGGAAAGGTGCAGGCAGGAATGAAAGCCAGTAGGCAGGCAAACAGGAAAAGGAGGAAGAAGCATTTTATTTTATTTAGTTGTTCACATTTGTTGTTTCCTGGGGCCCCAGGCTTGAACCCTGAACCTTGGGATATATGGGGACTGCTCCCAGGGTGTACTTCACGACAAGGCCACCAGGGTGTGCCCTTGAGCCCCTTTTGAGGCTCTGCATGTTAGTTGTCCCCTCTTTTTGAGAATCTGATCAAGTACATAACTTACTTCCCTTATCCCTCTCATACTCTAGTCTTCAATTTGTCAATGTGTTTTATTACACTGGTTGATTTTGTATGTTGAACTATTCTTACCTCCACTTGATCCTGGGGTATGAGTCTTTTAACTATATGTTGAATTCAGTTGCTGCTACTTTGTTAAAGATTTTTCAGCACTATTCATAAGGGATATATAGCTGTAGTTTTATTATAATGTCTTCATCTGGCTTTGATATCAGGAAATGTTGGTCTAATAGAATGAGATGAGCTGTTTGTTCCCTACTCTTTAATTTTGTGGAAGAGTTTGATTAGACTTAGTATTACTTCCCTGCATGCTTTATAGAATTTATCAGTGATGCTATCTGGTCCAGGGCTTCTTATTCTTTTAGAAGATTTTTAATTGCTGATTCAATCTCTTTTAGTAGTAACAAATCCATTCAAATTTTCTATTTCTTTATGATTCAGTCTTGGTATGTTGTGTTCCTAGTAACTGACCATTTCATCTAGGTTATCCAATAACCTAATTGTTAGGATACATTTACTCATACTATTTTCTTATAACCCATTTATGTTTGTGAAATTGGTAGCAATGTACCACTTTCATTTCTGATTTTAATATTTTGAGTAATTTCTCTTCGTCAATGTAGCTAAAGATTTGTCAATTTAGTTGATTTTTTCAAGGAACATTGTTGGTTTCATTGTTTTCTCTCTACTGTTTTTTTTTTTATCCTCTATTTTATCTTTACTGGAATCATTATTTTCTTTCTTTTGCTATCTTTGGGTTTAGTGTGCTCTTTTTCCACCCTAATTCCTTAAAGTTCAAAATTACATTGTTGATTTTCTTCTTCAATGTAAATATTGACAGCCTTAAATTTACTTCTTATCACAATTTCCTTTGGATTTATCCCATAAGGTTTGGTATGTCGGGTTCTCATTTTAATTTTGTCTCAGGTTATTTTCTAATTCCTTCGCCCACCTTTTTTTTCTCTTTGACCAATGTATTGTTTATGAGTGTTTACTTTCCACACATTAATGAATTTTTCAAGTTTCCCTTTTGTAATGATTTCTGATCTTATTCCATTGTGATCGATCTGAAAAAAAAATACCTTTTATGATTTTAATCTTTTAAAATTTATTGGGACTTATTGTTGTGGCCTAAAATATTATCTACCCTGGAACATGTGCTATATGTACTTGAAAAAATTTTCTTGTTAAGTGGAACATTCCACATATTTCTGTTAGGTCCAAATGATTTATAGTGTTATTCAGGTCTTCTATTTCCTGATAAATCTTCTATCTAATTGTGCTATCCATTATTGAAAATCAGTATTGAAGCTTCCAACTATTATTGTTATATTTCTACTTATCCTTTCATTTTAGTCAATGTTTGCTTCACATATTTTGCAGTTGTAATTGCTATATATTCTTGGTATATTAATACTTTTATCAAAACATAATGTCTGCTGTTTCTTTTAGTTGAAGTCTACTTTGTCTGATATTATTATAGCCACCTCAGCTCTCTTTGCATTATATTTAGATGGAACATCTTTTTCCATCCTTCCATTTTCAATTTGTTTCCATATTTAGACCTAAAGTGACTATCTTATTAACAATATATAATTATCTTGTGTTTTTTATCCAGTCTGCCCATCTATAACTTTTCATTTGCGAAGTTTAATGCATTTTCACTTAAATACTGATAAGGAATGATTTACGTTTGCCATTTTGATTTTTGCTTGCCCTGTTTTGTTGCTTTTACTTTCTTCATTTCCTCCATTCTTTTGTTTTTAATTTATTTTTGTGGTCACATTTTTATTCCCTTCTTATTCCCTTTTGTGTTTTTTTTTGTAACTATTTTCTTTATGGTTACTCTGGTTATTACACATAATATTTTAAAGTCATAGCAACATCATCTGAATTGATACCAACTCAACTTTGGTTGCATACAACTATATTTCTATATAGCTGCCTACTCTACCAATTTATTGACACTCACTACCACAGATTTATTACTATTTGTATTCATTTGTCTTTTAAATTCTCTAGAAAATAAAAGAAAGTTACACACCAAAATTGCAATAACTTGATGTTTATGTTAATCTTTTTATCCTCAATTCAAGGTAAATAACTGGGAATGGGATGCTAAATATTCACGATTAAGACCGTGCTTAACTAAGGATGGGGTGGGAAGAAGGTAAATTAGAAGTCATGAAATTTCCTATTAGTTTTTTTCCTTGTATATATAAATTTAAATAAAGTTTTAAAACATGCATTCCACAGCAATACTTTATTTTACAAGGTTGAAAATAAAGTCAATAAAACATAGAGCTATATTAGTGCTGTTGCCTGTGTGGGGAGGAGAACAGTGATAGTGTATAAATAAATTAAACAAAAGAGAGATATGTATGGACTTTTTTTTTTTAAACTAAGATTTAATCGACATATAACTAATTAGCTTTAGGCATACATCTTAATGTTTTGAACTATTTATGTATTAGATAATATTTGCCACAATAAATCTAAACATCCATCACAACACACAGTTAGAACTCTTTTTTTTTTCTTGTAATGAGATCTTTTAAGATATAGTCTCAGCAATTTTCAAATATGCAGTACAGTATTACTAACTATAGTCCTGTGGTACAGTACAGATACTCCCCATGACTTGCTTATTTTATGACTAGAAATTTAAATCTTTTGACCTACCACCCATTTGACCCTCCTCCCATTTATGACTCTGACAACCACCAATCTGTTCACTTTATCTCTGAGTCATTTTTTCAAGATTCCAAATATAAATGAGATCATACGATATTATCTTTCTCTTTAATTTATTTTATTTTATTTATCATAATTCCCTCAAGGTCCGACCGTATTGCCACAAATGCTATTGTAAATAAAGCTGCATTAAATGTAGGGTATATATATCTATCTATACATGCATATATATTCATATCTTTTCAAATTAATGTTTTTATTTTCATTGGATGAATATGGAAGTGGGATTGCTGTATCATATTATAGCTCTATTTTTAATTTTTTGAGGGTGTGCCACACTTTCCCATAATGATTTCTCCAATTTACATTGCTGTCATAAGTGCACAATTATTGGTTTTTCTCCATGTCCTCTCCATCACCTCATTTCTTTTCTTTAGATGAAAGTCAATCTAACAAGTATGAAGTGACACCTCATTGTTGTTTTACCCTGATGATTTGTGAGTTGAACCCCCAATGGTTTTAGGTGAATTTTTCTTGATTGAATTTTCCTATTTTGCAGAGTTACAATAAGCTTAGTGCAACCGATTTCTTACTGTTTGCTTGATGTTTACATAGCAGAACAAGGATTTGAAACTTTCTACTCTGCCATTTTGCTGATCACCCCTTAAGGAGCTTTGGAGTAGTTAAAATCATCACTTCTAAATGATCAAAAGCAAATAATTTATCAGGCAAAAAAAATCCAGTACATTTAGATGAAAGTTAATTCCAATCATCTTCAAAAATCTCACATAAATCAATAGCAAAAATATGAAAACCAAATAGAAACACTCTCGCAAAAGAATGGTTCAGCTTTTTATAAGTGGTTTTACAGCTATCTTTTGACTGGGCAAACATAAACAGGTAATAAAGAAAACAAAATGCTACTATTGCTTTTGATGATATGAAAGTGTACATTCAACTTTCTATTGGCTTATCTTTAGATAAAGTAAAGAATAAGGCCAGTGTTTTATACAGACTGCAAAATCTTTGTTGGAGCTTTCCGAATTTTGTTAGGTTTACATGTTTTATCTCCAAATCTTTAGCACAGTAAACCTTCCTCCTCCCTACTTTCCATACACTTTTACTTCTCATTCTTTAAGCGCCAGTTCTCATATTCTCGTTATAAATCATCTTATGACACAGATAAAACTTCCTCTTAGGTGAATGGCAGAAAACATGCTCAAATGCAACTGACCAATCATTCCAACTCAGGGTCTTTAAAAATTGTCTCTGTTAATTCAAAATTGGCATTAAAAAATGGAGATCAATCAGCATGAGGATTAATTCTCACCACTGATGAGGTCAATCTGATTGTGCTGTTATCACATTTGATAATTTGAACTTTCTTCCGTTAAGTGTGACTATTGAATGGTTTTGTCAGCTGTTTATGATTCTGTTAGATACCCAGTGGATCTACATTTATTCAAATATAATTAGGATGTTTCAACTGTAGGGTGATAGTGAAGTTGGGTCTAGAGCTCTGTTTTTTATTGTAATAAATGAATATCAAATCTAAGGCATAGGATTTGAAGAGGCCTTCCCCATATCACGAGCCTGCCGATAAAGGAGTGTAAGAACCCAGTCAGTAACCCACTTCATAGGCTTATAAGAACCAGAAAGATAAAAGCCCTTTTCAACTACCTTGTAAAATTACAAAAAAAAATTTTTTTAATAAATCACATTTCAGTTAAACCAGAAACTCTGTGTGATATATGTTGGGTTCGTTTTTAGAGAGGAATTTCAAGTTCATTCCTGCTTAGTAGACATGAGTGAAAGTAGAAGGAGGAACATAGTGTTATTTCTTCTCTATCAATGTTCTTGCTGGGCTGGTTGTCTGGTGGAGCTTAATTTAAACCAGTTGAAACTCAATGAGCAGAAATGGAAATGACCCTGGTATGAGGAACTGTATCTTACTGTACATAAAGAGTTCAAAAAGAGCAAAGAAAAAGAAAAAGGACCATGTCCTTTCTGAATTATTGGATGATTATTCTGTTGTCTAATAGTAATCTATCCTTTCACAGTGTCTGCTTTCCCCACCATTTCAATTCTCTGTATATGAGTCAGAAGTGCAATTAAGGGACACATAAAGAACATAGTTTAAAATAATGATGCATATAATGCTTGGAGATAAATTTTACTATTCATCAAGGTCTATAATATATTCATTACACTATCCATGGTTAGTTTTAATTTTAGTTCTCTCTTGCAGGGGGAAGAATGGTTATTCCAATCTCCTTATTTCTGTTAATAAAGGTTTATTTCAGAAATTTTTAAGAGCCATTCTAAATTAAACCTGAACACAGTATTGACTCCTTTAAATACCCAATAACTCACTGAAAATTGGGTATTCTGTGCTAACACAAATTTAAGCAATCCTCTTAATTATTTATTTGAACCTCATAGAATTTAGCAACAAGGTATTTTGTACTGTCTAATATTCATCTACTCTTTTTCAGAGTTTCCTGTTTTTTCTATAATTTCCATTCTCTATGACATTTTCATAAATAGCCATGATGTGATCTTTGTATCTAAATTAATTCATGTGAAAGATTTTTAAGCCTTATAATTTTATTAGTATTTATTATCTCTTCTGTTCAAAATGTTATATTCATTTTTAAATTTTGACATCGTGAGCTTTTTGACTGAGTTTTTATGCTGGGGTTTATCTATTTGTTTCATTTCATTATATTCCACATAAGAGTGAAATCATCCTGTATTTCTCTTCCTTTTTCTGACTTATTTCACTTAACATGATCCCTTCCGATTCCATCCAGATTGTTGCAAAGGGCACAATTTCATTTTTTTAGCACAAAATTCCATTGAGTATATGTAGCACCGCTTCTTTATCCAGTCATCTGTTGTTGGGCAGTGAGGTTGTTTCCATGTCTTGGCTATTGTGAACTGTGCTGCTATGAACAATGGGTGCAGATATTTTTTTTCTGATTAGAGATTTTGTATCCTCTGAGTATATGCCTAAGAGTAGGATTGCTGGATCAAATGGTAGAGTCATCTTTGTTTGAGGAATCTCCACACTATTTTCCAAAGAAGTTACACCAATCTACGTTCCCACTAACAGTGTGTGTGTGTGGGGGGTTCCTTTTCTCCCCACCCCCTCCAACACCTGCAATTTCCAGTCTTCTTTATGTAGGTCATTGTCACCTGTGTAAAGTATATCTCATGATGGGTAATGTAGAATATTGTTTCAGGTGTCTGTAGGCTATCCCTGTGTCTTCTTTAGTTAAGTGTCTAGTCAGTTCTTTCACCCATTTTCTGAGTGGGTCGTTTGGCTTTTTATTATTGAGGTATATGAGCTCTTTATATATTTTGGAGATTAAGCTCTTATGTGGAAACATGTCTCAATTATATAACGATGCATAATTTTGGAATACCATTCTAAATGTTTTTAGTTTAAAATAACACAAGTCATTTATTTGCTTACTCTTCTAGAATTTTAGCACGGCTTGTTGGAGACAGCTCATCTTGTTCCATGTTGTATGAGTTGGGGTAACTCTACTGGAACTGAATGATTCACTCCCAATATGGCTTACTCACATGCATAGCAAGTTGATGCTAGCTGTCTTCTGGGTGCTTAACTGGAGCAGTTGACTGGAGCCTCAGTTCTCCTCTGTGTACCTCTGCACACAGCTTGACTGCATTCCTCACGTTAGAGCAAGTGAATTTTTGAAAGGAAGCATCCCAGAAGCTGACATTTCAAGAGTTTAAGTCCCAGGGTACTTATCAAGTCTTGGCTTGCTTCACGCTTACTAATATCTGATTGGTTAAAGCAAGTCACATAGTCAAGCCCAGAGCCATTGTGGAAGTAGGCCATCTAAGGGTCTGAATATCGAAGGGGTGCCTGGTTTATTGGAGGTCAGAGTAACAGCGGCTAGAGAGTTTAATACAAAGAACACACCCTATCCTGCCTTCGAGTTGTTCCTAGAGAGGAAACCTTTTGAATACTAGTAATGTTTTACTGCACATTCTAATGGATAGATGTGGGGGGACAATCATTTTTCTCAGGGCAGTCTTTTGCTTATAGTATATTACAGATGTGGCAACTGAAAATCAGAAAAGAATAACCATGAGGCCAGTAACCACAAGCTAGTTCAACTAAGCCTGGGGCCAAGGGAGGGCATTTTTCACGATGATAAAACTTATCTCTTGTGCTCAGTTGTGCAATCAACTCAAGGTGGTGATATGCTTAAGTTAGTCCCAGCTGTTTGATTGCTTTACTTGTTTGTATAAAAATACATTAGGCAAAGTGTGGCACTCCCCCAGGCAATCACTCACCTCACTAGGTTTCATTTTCCTGGAGTTTCAAACAAGGGAGTAGGAGGAGTTGGATTAGGTGATTTTCAGTTCCTTCTGTTCCTTCAATTATTATGTTTTGTATGTGACAATAAAATTGTATTATGTAAATTTTGACCCAAATGGTTTCGTTGCTTGGTAAGTACATTCCTTTAAGAGTTAAAGTCAGTAAAGCTTATTGAGAATTAAATGGTGAACCTAACCTTTCTCTGAGCAAATTAATTTTTCCCTAACAAGTTTTCACTGTGTAAGTTGGAGCTGCAAGAGGTGAGACTGGCTCTTGGCTTTGCCACATTCAGCTTTCTCTGCTGTGTGAAACATGGTCTCTCCTTTAATCAAAAGGTTAATTTCTACATAACTTATCTTACAGGGTGGCTAAAAAGATAAAGCAAGATAAGGGAAGTGAAAGGACTTCTTGAGCTTTGATCAAGGATTGAGAATTTTTCTCCTGTCCCGGACTACACACTACTCCTGGAGGGATTTACATCAGCTACCTTTGGTAAAAACAGAAGAATTCATTCTGCTATTTACTAACCCCCAGAGTATGAGCCATGCCCACACAAGTAGTGAGGTTACACTTTTTCAGTCTTTTCTGTCGTTAATCTGTGACCCTTTCAAAGAAACCCAGAGAACTATAGTACAAAGAAGAAGAAACAAGGGATTTTTAAGAAGCAATTCAAAACCTCTCCTTATGAGATTGTCCCGGTTTTTTTCCCCCTTTCGGGGGCCTTAGAATTCACCAATTATAAAAGACTTTTTTTTTTTTCTTTTAACTTTAGTTTCACTTTGAAGATTGCAACCAACTTGCCACACTTCCCTGATGGAAACAAATGGATTTGAACTAATGCAAAAAAGGAAACAGCTGTTGTCAGAGTAAGTAAAGATATCTATTTTACATGCTTTCTGGGATAGACTCTCTTGTGTTTGGTAAAGCTAAAATGCACATTGTTTTAGTATTCTTCGATCTGGTGTCTGAAATCCAGTCAGAATCATTAAAAAAAAAAAAACGACTGCGGTAGAAAAGGGAGAAAGAGGGTAGAGGAATGGGGAGAAGTGTAACATCTCAGAAGGCAAGTAACAGCAACAGTTTCTAATTCACATGATAAAAAAGCTTTTAGCTGTAAGTACTTCTTTTTTCCTCTCTAGAGTTCCCTACTGGAAAAGCACCTCGAGGCCTATTTGGAAACTATTTTGCCTCAACCTTTAAAAAATAAATACCCATCTTTGCTTTTTTTATAAAAAGATAATTATATGTTTTCTTCTTAGATCTTTTCAGTGTTATAAATTGTCTTCTTTTTTAACTTAATGACCCTTCTGGTGCCTGAATAGAACTACCTGATCATAATATCCCATTACTTGAAGATACTGTTGGCTTTGCAAGACAAACTTCTCATTAATTTTTTTCTAAGTAATGTTACCTTCTAATGTTTCTTTTATTAAATGCATGTTTGTTAAACTCTGGGGTCAGGATTACATTCACTCTCTTTGCCAGCTCTGGCCCTAGTGATCTTATCACTCTAGTGACATTAAAATATAGATGACTCAGCCCAAAGAAATCACTCTTCTCCATTTCATGAGTTTATTTTTATCTTGAATAATACCTTTGCTTTACTTTCTTGCTGTACTGGTTGCTTAGTTTTTACTAGCTTCAATTTTTCTTCCCTAATAAAGTCAGAATATATACTTTCCTCTAAGCACACAATTAACTGTATCCGTAATTGTTAGTTCTAAATATGATATAACTGTGCTTTGATTCAGTAGTCATGTAAGAGAGACTTTCAAACATCCAAGTGATTTATTTAAAAAAGGGTTTATTTCTAATTTTAGTCTTATTTTATTGTGATCCAAGAAGGTGATCTATGTAGAGTCTATTTTTTAGAATTTAAGGAAGTTTTCTTTATAAAATTGAGATTACTGGTAATATGTCTTAAGAGTCAGCATTTGTTATATAAATGTTAAATGAAATTCAATAAATACTATATATGTCTGTATATACATGTGTATGTATATTGATAGACACATACATATATGTGTGTGTACACACACACATACACACACACAAATCCAGTGAGCTTAAAAGAGTTTATCTTCTTTTCTGTTTTGTTGGCTGGAGAAGAGATAGGAGTTGGCACTTTATGATAATTGCTTTAAAAGGAAAGTATACTTTGGGGGACTCCTAGTAGTAGAAAAAAACTTTCTCTGGGCTAATAGAGGAAAATGGAGGATGACAAGTAGGTGAGAAATAAACATGGACATTGTGGATTACTGATGAAAACCTGATCAGCCTTGGACAGCACTAGTTTTAGCAAGTTGTCACCTAACATGTCTGCATATAGGGGTATCTATCCATTTAGGGGTAAATTTATAAAAATTACAAATTAAAAGGTGGAAACCAACTGTAAATGGTGGTTAACTCTAAGCAGCCTGGTTCCAGCCTCTACGTCCTAATTTTGGTGTAATATTATCTCTCACTTGGACAAAAACATGTAACACTGTGCACCCTGAACAGGCTATATCCACAATTGCAACACTCACAGAGTCTTCTCATGTCTTTTTAGGTTTTTTTGATTCTGTTAGATCTCATTTAACAGCGTTTTTCTTCACTACCATTTCATCTTCTTATTGTATTTTTATTTGTTTCACTGAAGCAGATTCTAGAACATGCGCAGACAGGAATGAAGTTGAGCAGAGACAGGCAGGCAGGAAGAAAGAGGCAGAAGAAGCATTGATTTTACGTAATTGTTCATCGTGGGTGTTCCCACAGTGCTCGGGTCACAAACCTGGGTTCTTGGGATGTAGGTGGACTACACCAGCTAGAGGCTACAGATTAACCGCTAAGTCACCAGGGCATGACTGGAACAACTTTTTCATACAGATAGCAAGTTACAAACATACTGAATATTTGCATATCTCAAAATACCTTTTCCCCTTACATTTAGTTGTTCACCTGGATATGAAATTTTAGGTGCAAAATTATTACCCCTGAACATTTTGAAAAATCATGCTGTTGTTTTCCAGTGGTCCATATTGCTGATGAAAACTTTTATCTCAGTTAGGGACTCATTCCTTTGGAAGTAATTTATTATATATTAGAAGGTTTTAGGATTGTGTGTGTGTGTGTGTGTGTGTGTGTGTGTGTGTGTGTATGGTCATAATTATGACAGTTCATACGATCTTTCTGCGTATTTTCCTACCTAGCATTTGATGAGTCTTTCACATTCGATGAAGTATATCTTTATATCAGGGAATGTTTTGCAGTCCTTGAGAGAGATGCTTTGTGCTATGCATTAGTGCTTCTCAGTAATTCTGATCTCTGTCTCCAACCCTTCAGAAGCTGGTGGTGGGGGTGGTGTAAGTGTTTCCTAAACAAAGAGGATAGATTGTAGGGACTCTATCTGGTGAGTTGGTAAAAGTCTTAATGGTACTGGGAAGAGAAAGGGAGGGATTGGGGATCTGGGCCCTTATTTCTAGAATGTTTTATTTCCAGTCCTATATTCTCTATGCACCTGAGCAATTTAGGAAAGGGTATCCTGGCTGGCCTGGCCTGTGATGTTTCTCATGGCCAATGGATATATGAATACTGTGTGATATAAATACTTATGTGTCACCAATATTTATGGCCAATATTATAAAATTCATAAAATGGGAATGTTGATATATGGAAATGAATTTTTTGTTTCTGAGAATTATATTTGAATTTAAGTAAAACTATAATCTTTCTAGCACATCAGAAGAATTCTAAGCCACTAGCTCTATTTGCCTAGAATTAGTCATCTAAAATTATTTTATTCTCTAAAATTTACCCCATATTCTTGTGTCATGACTTTTAGATATTATGGAAAATTGATTTAAATATTATTACTATTGATTCATCTCCATATACAGAGGATATAATTGATACCTTTAAATGTATGAAAATAAACCTGTTACACAAAAGAATGCCACATTTAGATACACATGTCTCCAAAATAAAGCTGTGACACTACAGGAAGGTAAGAGTCAGTTCTGGAGTTGATTAACTGCTCAGGAAAGCTATGCAGTTGATTCTTATTCAGCGCCAGCTATGCCTCCCATCATTGTCTCAAATGCAGACAATGCTGTACAAATAATAGTCATGGCCACTCAAATGATAGCTTTAGACTCTAGTAAGAAAGAATCATAAGTAAAATTATTTCAGATAGTTTCCATCAACCATAGCACAGAAAAAGCATTGTAGTGAAAAAGAAGAGCAAAATTGGACAATATTCACTTCTGACTTCAAACCCCACTCTAAAGCTACAATAATCAAAAAGTGGCATAAGAATTTACACCTATTTCAGTAGAAGAGAGTAAAGAGCTGAGACTCACATATATGTACTCACTTGTTTGTTTTTTTAAAAAGATACTGAAGCAATTCAGTATGGAAAGAAAAGCCGATTTGGTTTTCTTTTTTTAGTGGTCTGACAAAGTGGATGATCACTTGAAAAAAATGGACCTTGACTCCTACTGCACATCATACACAAAAATTAATTTCAGATAGATCACATGTCTTAACAGAAAAGCTGAAACCATAAGTATTTTAAGAAGTCTCACTTGGAAGTAGGCAAAGTTTCTTAAATCAGACACAGAAAGCAGTAACAATAAAGGAAAAATAGGATAGATTTAATCATAATTATGAAGATGATCATTATTTTTCAGAAATTGAATAGGTAACCCACAAAATGGGAGAAAATATCCACAAAATATAAATCTGACAATAAACTGAAATCTACATGTATGAAAAATTCTGATAACACAGTACTAAAAAAGAAACGACCTAATTAACAATCCAAATGAGATATTTGGATATACAGAGGAAGATGTACAAATGGATAATAAGCACATAAAAATTTGTTAGATATCTTTAGTTAGCAGGAAATGAAAATTAAACTGAAATGAGATATCACTATATACTCAACAAAATGACTAAAAATAGAAAAAGTAATAATATCAAAAGATGTTTGTGTGAGGGTAAAACAGTAGACAGCTTTGTTAAAAGATCTGTCAGTTTCTTATAAAATTAACTATATACTTACAAAATGACCCAGCAATTCCAAACCTAGGTACTTATCCCAAAGTAATCAAATATAATCTATAAAATCTTTAAACATTTTTCATAACAATTTTATAAATAGTGGAAAACTTCACACATCCCGAATATCTAATAATATTAGCATGGGTTTAAGGTTGGTATATTCATGCAACAGAATACCAGTTTTAAAAAAACAACTATTAAACATACAATATGGATCAATTTCAAAAATCTTATCTGATCAAATAATGAAAAGGTATCCACTGTAAAATTATTTGAATTGCGCTGTTATAATTTTTTTACTAAAGAGCTTGGAAAATTGACTGTGGTGTAGCATTATGCCATAGCAATGATATGAAATCTCAAAGTGCTTGTCTTTGAATTTAATGCAAAGATAGCATAAATTAATATACTATTTCCCTTCATTTATATATGCAAAACTGTGCTTGGTACTTAAGGCTTCACAAATCACTCACTTAAAACATCAAGGATGATTGTGTTTAATTCACAAGAATCATAAAAATAAAGCAGTTTATGAAATGTTTCATAAGCAATTTTACACAGTATGTAAAAGATTTTTTCTTAAAATTTTTAAAGGTCGTTGGATTTTATGTATTAGAAAATACTTAAACTTAACTACTTTCGATCTTTAGACCAAGTAGTAGGGGAAGTAGCTTTGAATACCTTACAACCCAGGACTTTCTTTCATTTTTTTTTAAATGAAATTAAAAAGCAGAGCAGTTTTAAATGAATCTGACCTCCTTAGATGAACATCACTTGCAGTTGTTCAGGGAAAATTCTAGTTGCTTCCAGTCTGAAGGCTACCCCTTGAGTCTCTACCTAAGTCAAGGCTGACTTAAGAAGGAATTTCTCATATCTTTTTAACCATTTATGAATTTTCTTGAATTTCCATTTTTGATATGCTTGGCTTCCTCTAATATTTCCTGATTGTTTAGTGGTTAGCTGTGATTGTGCCATGATATTTGTCTTCTATAGATTTTCATTATAAAGTAAAAACTCTACAAACTAGAAAATGGTTTTATTTACCATTTGTAAATAATAGGATTCTTGCATTGACCATTAATAAGAGCAATAACACCAAATATTACTTTAATAGGTGCACCTTGGTGGCTGAAGGATTAAGTCTGCAGCTCCAGCATAATCTACATAAAGCCTAAGGACCAGAGTTCACAACCTGGGGCTGGTGGGGGGAGCAACCAAAATGAACAACTAGTTAACTAAACAAATAAATGCTCCTTCCTCCTGTCTCTGTCTGCCTACTTACCTTCATTCCTGCCTGCTTCCTTCCTCTAAAAAAAAAAAAAAATTTATGCCAGGTACTATAAGTTCTATCTCCTTTTAATTCTTATAACATTAAAACAACCTAAGAAGAGCTACTCTGATAATCTCAGTTTACACGATGAGAAACTAAGGCCTAAAAAGGAATTAACTTGGCAGATGTTACCAAACAGAAGAGCTAGAATCAGAACAAAGAAGGTGTAATTCTAGGTAACTGCTATATTTCTCTAAGTCTTACTTAGTCCACAGTGAATATTTATTTATATAAGCATAAAATTATAAATGATATTTATTGACTTTACATTTTCTGAATGAATCTAAACCAAATATGTAAGATTTAATCATAGATTTAGGATGAAAAGCTAATATTTTATGTCTTGATACATGTCAAGCAATGCTATAGCTGAAAGTTTTAGGAAATATAAGGATAGAAGAAGTGTGTTGAAAATACAGGGGTGACATGTTCTATATCACAAGACAAGGAGTCAAAAGATTTTATGTAAAGTTGGCCAACACATAGGGATGTAGGTATAGTCTTTAAAATTATAAATGTAATGATTGACTAATTTTGAAATAAAGCAGGGAAGAAAATGAAGAAATGTATAATTAAGTTCCTTAACAATGGAAAGAAAATACTTAAAAGTCAATAAATGAAAAAAAAGAAGTACAGGTATATTATTTAGGTTGGTGGAGGCATCTGTGAGATTGAAAGCAGAAAGTGTGGTGAGTCATTATCTTGGAACATTGTAACTGGAGTGGAAGGGGTGGATGTATTCCTTTTTATTTTTATCTTGCTCTGCTGTTTGGATTATTTCCATTTGATGTATTAATTGTATAAAACACACTTGTGCATCATAAAAATTGAGAAATATACGTAGTCACATTTGATTCTATATAAGGATTCAACAAATGTACACGAAAGCATGTGTTAATCATATTGTCCTTTTTGAAATGTTTTTTAATAGACCAGAATCATGAGCCAGTGTTTGCCTTTTCATGTCTACTCCTTTTGTGGACTATTGTCTTTGTGGGCGCTATGTACCTCATCTGCCAAAAAATGTACCGTGAGACGTGAAGTAGCTGACTGCAGCCATCTGAAGTTGACTCAGATACCTGATGACCTTCCAGTAAATATAATGGTGCTGAATCTTACCCATAATCAACTCCGAAGATTACCACCTGCCAATTTTACAAGATATAACCAACTTACTGTCTTGGATGGGGGATTTAATAGCATCTCAAAACTGGAGCCAGAATTGTGCCAAAATCTCCCCTTGCTGAAGGTGTTGAATCTCCAACACAATGAACTCTCTAAACTTTCTGATGAAACCTTTATCTTCTGCACAAGTCTGACTGAACTCCATTTAATGTCCAACTCAATCCAGAAAATTAAAAATAATCCTTTTAAAAACTTAAAGGTAAGATGAAAATGTCCACTTCCATAGGAGAATGAAACATGTTATCTAAGTTAAGTTTTCAAGTCACATATCAATCCTTAAACTTCATATCTCAAAGTCAAGGTGAAAAATGAGAAATTCAATCTGCCCACATACAAATAGTGATTTGATGACTGAAAATGTTTGCAAATGAGAAAATGTAGTCGTGTATCAGTTTCTATCTTAATTTTAAAGAACTCTGTCTCTCTTGCTTCTTCAAATAGAACTTAGACACAAGATTTAGAGGGCATGGTCGGAGAAGAATAAGGATGATAGCTCATGAAGAATATGGCAAATACATTCTCAAGACTAATCATTTAGTCCTCAAAGTAATGAAAAACAGAAAGCAGAGCCCAAATTCTGACTAAAATAAAGTTAGCAGATCAATACCCAATAAAGCAATTTATTCATTTGTAAAGTACCTATTCTTGATATAAGAAATCTCACAATATTGCTTTTACAAAAGCTATTCCCATTTCCTTTTCAGTGCTTTGCTTGAATTTTAAATCTGTGAAAAAATGTAATTCGTGATTTTCTTAAACCCACACCAAATATTTCAAATCTCTTTGTTTTCTTCATTTTATGGGCATAGGCAGTACTAAATTTAATATTCTTTAACTATAGATGCCAAGAATAATGAACAAATTTAAATATAATTGGAAACGTTTGTCAAATGACTTGCTTGCTAGTTTGTTAACTGAATTCTTCCTTGTGCCTTCTTAGATTTTGATGACAGTGAAATGTCTTTGTGTGTAAAATCTGTTTTGAGCAATCATTGGCAAGGTGTTATTTTTCTTTTTAAAATATAAATAAAATCATTATTTTCTTTGAGAGACATTACATAAGATTGCACCCTAACAAACGTCAACCTTCCCCTTACCTTTTACCTCAGTTGGAAATATGTATGTTTGGAAGAAGCATACAGATTTATTATATAAATGTAAATATAAAATATCTTTTTAGGATTTTATGGATGACAAAGTTCTACCCATGGTTTTGATGGAAACATTTCTTCTTTTTTCTGCTGATTAGTTTCAAGGCAGATGTATGATGTTCTCTGTTTGAGAAGTCACATCATAAATTTACATCATAAAAGTTATTTATAACTAAATGCTTATTGTGAACATTCATTGTATCACAGCTTAATTTCTTTTATTTTGATAAAAATAAAGTGATTCTTAGATAAAACTAAATTCTTGCAACATTAGTATTTTCAATTACAATAAAGATTATTTTTTGCTCCAACTGTTCATTTTCTATACAATTGACAGGCGACATTTTGCTATGAAAGTATTTCTATGATTCATTTGCATTTAAAATAACTGGTTTGTTTTTTATTTTGAAGTATTTTTTAATTAAATTCTATAGAAGGAATATTTCAGGATAGCATTATATATAGTTTAAGGTGTGCGTCATTGTAAATCATGTCTGTATGTAATACATTATAGAAGAATTGATTTTGATAACAAAACTCTAACATATTTTTTTCTTCTCAGAACTTGACCAAATTAGATCTATCTCACAATGGTTTATCATCTACTAAATTGGGAACTCAGCTACAACTGGAAAATCTCCAAGAACTCTTATTATCAAATAACAAAATTTATACACTAAGACATGAAGAACTTGATTTCCTTGGTAATTCTTCATTAAAAAAACTAGAGTTGTCATCAAATCAAATTAAAGAGGTAAGAAGGAAGGTAAAATGATTTTGTGTTCTGACTTTAATTGTGTCACATAGATTAAAATCTCAAGATCTCCAGAAAAAGGAATAACTTTTGCCATGTCTTCCAGAAATCTGTCACCTTTACTGTTTGGTGTCCTGCAGCGTAGTTTGACCACAAACATCTTTGCCACAGACTTTCTCACTGAATGACTAATTGGCCATAAACCAATTTTGGCTTAAAAGAGAAAAGAATTAACTGGTTGACAGTTTGGTTTCATTTCTCCATTAACGAGTAAGAAACCAGCTCTGCAAACCAATGTGTTATAATTTTCTAATATAGTAAAATGCTCTCTGACTTACATTCTCTGGTTCCACACTTTTAGTTGGTTTGATAACTGAAAAAGACCAAAAATATATAGGTGCACCCTGATGAAGCAGTGGTTGGGTCCACCACCTCTGTCTGGGCATAGTCCACATACATCCCAAGGATCAGGGGTTCAGACCCAGGCTCAGGGGGAACAACCAAGATAAGCAACTAAATAAAAATAAATTTAAAAAATTCTTCTTTTCTCTCTCTTCCTACCTGCCTGTCTGCTTGCCTTCTTTCCTGACTGAAACTTTTCTTTAAAAAAAAAGTAAACTATGAACAAATAAAATACCTTCCAACAAATGAAATATCTTCCTACTGTAGAGTGTACATAACTAACATTCTTATTTTGTATCCATCATTTTCAATTTGTTAACTATTTGTATATTTTATTTCTAGGTTAAGAATTAAAATATTGGGAATCTTAAATTGTCAGTTTTTAAAAGCTACATTCATGTTCATACATAAAAATAGACTATACAAAACTGATCTAAGATAATTAAATATTTTATGCAAGCTACTCATTTTAATTTTGAACAGTATTTTTTCTGATTAGAGCATTGATTAAGGAAATCTTATGAAATATTATATAATGAGAGGGAAAAGAAAAATCACCCAAATCCATGATCCAAAGATAATCATGTTATCATTTGCCTTTGTTTACCTCCAACTTTTCTCCAAGTGATAAGAAGGAAAAACAGTAGCAGGTGAAGTTCACAGAATACATATCTGTGTGCCAAGAACTCTGACAAGTTGTTTTTTACTATTTTTGTACAGTCCTTTAACCAATGTATTCTTTTTATTTTTTTAAAGGAAAGTTCAGGCAGGAATGAAGTGAGGTAGGTAGGCAGGCATAAGAGAGGTGGAAAAAGCATTTTCATTTTATTTCCATTTAGTTATTCACACTGCTTGTTTTTCCTGGACCCCAGACTTGAGTCCAGGGGTGTGTGACTTGCATTCTTCAGAAGCAAGTGACTTAACCGCTACTCCACTAGGACACGCTGAACTTATTCTTATCATCATTTTACATAAAAGTAAATTGAGATCAAGAAAAGAATAAGGAATGTGACCAAAGTCTCACAGGCAATCAGACAGTGACAAATCTGGGCTTCTGGCAGTGTTAGAACTGAGCCCCTGTGCCTAACAGCTGCCTCCTAACTGCTGGTTGTTACCAGTTGTCCCTGCTGAGTATGACAATGTCTCCTGCAATTTAAAAGTTATATCATCTCATAAACATCCTCCATGTCATTGAGAATTATTCCCAAACTTACTCTCTGTAACTGCAAAATAATCTTATCACATCGATTGGCCATAATTTCTTTAATAATTTCTTGCTTTGTATTTTGACTCACTTCACTTACAGGGAAGCACACTTTCTCCCACCTTTCTGTCTTTTCTTTCATTAACTCTAATGTCTCCCAAGTGAAAACACATCAGAGCCTCTTTGGCTTCCTGGTGGATTTACTTGCCAGGGACTGACAGCCATCCTTTGCTGATGTCTTCTCTTCTGCCATCTGTTTCTGTTGTTCTAGAGTGAGTCTCAGGGGAGCCATGGCTTCTGGTGAGGGAATGGGAGCAGAGTAGGTGGTAACAGAAATGCTAAGATGAAACAAAATCAGGAGAAACCCTTGGTGGAAAGATGAAGGGGGTACATGGAACTCAGAGTTAGAGAAGGGGAAGTGTGTATTCCTAGCTCTTTATAGAAAAGTGTATTAATTACAATTAAATTCAGTGCGATGAAGTGAAAGTCCCAGGGAGACTTACTCTTGACTGGTAGGTCCCAGCAGCTCCCTGAAGAAGTGTCCCCTAGACTGAGATAGGAATGCTAAGCAGAAGTTAGCCAGTGGCCAGGTAAAGGGCAGGAGGTAGGTGTTTTTGGAACAGAGCAAGGAAGCTACTGGCATTAGAGGGAAAGATAGAGAACCCAGAGAAGGTGGTGAAAGGTGAAGGGAGATTGAATAAAAAACTGTGTTGACATTTTTCAGGGGTCATCTGAGTTTACTGGTTTTGATTATTGACTTCATTTTCCCTCTACCCTTAGTTCTCTCCAGGGTGTTTTCATGCAATTGGAAAATTATTTGGCCTCTCTCTGAACAATGCCCAACTGAGTTCCAGTCTCACAGAGAAACTTTGTTTGGAATTATCAAACACAAGCATTCAAAATCTATCCCTTAGCAACGTCCAGCTCTACAAAATAAACAATATGACTTTCCTTGGACTAAAGCAGACAAATCTCACCTTGCTTGATCTTTCTCATAACCACTTAAATGCCATTGGTAATGATTCCTTTGCTTGGCTTCCACATTTAGAATATTGCTCCCTGGAATATAATAATATAGAACATTTGTCTTCCCGCTCCTTTTATGGGCTTTTCAATGTGAGATACCTGAACCTCAGACAATCTTTTACTAAACAAAGGTTTTCCCTTACTTCGCTTCCCAAGATTGAGGATTTTTCCTTTCAGTGGCTAACATGTTTGGAGTATCTTAACATGGAAGATAACAACCTCCCAGGAATAAAAAGGAATATGTTCTCAGGATTGATAAAGCTGAACTACTTAAGTCTATCCAACTCCTTTACCAATCTGCGAACTTTAACAAATGAAACATTTTTATCACTTGCGCATTCTCCTTTACTTATACTCAACCTAACCAAAAATAAAATCTCCAGAATAGAGAGTGGTGCTTTTTCTTGGCTGGGCCACCTGAGAGTACTTGACCTTGGCCTTAATGAAATTGAGCAAGAACTTACAGGCCAGGAATGGAGAGGTCTAGCAAACATTTTTGAAATCTACCTTTCCTACAACAAAAACCTACAACTGACTAGCAACTCTTTTGCTTTGATTCCAAACCTTCAACGATTGATGCTCCGCAGGGTAGGCCTTAAAAATCTGAGTATCTCTTCCCCTTCCCCTTTTCACCTTCTTCGTAGCTTGGTCATTCTGGATTTAAGCCACAACAACATCGCCAACATAAATGAAGAACTATTCAAAGGTCTTGAGACACTGGAGATTCTGGATTTGCAGCATAACAATTTAGCAAGACTCTGGAAACACGCAAACCCTGGTGGCCCTGTTTATTTTCTGAAGGGTCTTTTTCATCTCCACATCCTTAATTTAGAGTCTAATGGCCTGGATGAGATCCCAGCAGAGGCCTTCAAGGACTTATCTGAATTAAAGAGTGTCAGTTTAGGATTAAATAATTTAAATGTCCTTCCATCATCTGTCTTTGATCATCAGGCATCTCTAAAGTCATTGAGCCTTCAGAAGAATCTCATTACTTCCATTGAAAAGAATGTGTTTGGGCCAACTTTCAAGAATCTGAATTATTTAGATATGAGCTTTAATCCCTTTGATTGTACATGTGAAAGTATTTCCTGGTTTGTTAGTTGGATCAATGGTACTCACGCCAACATCTCTGAGCTATCCAGTCATTATCTCTGCAATACTCCGCCTTCCTATCACAGTTTTCCGGTGAGACATTTTGATACATCACCTTGCAAAGACAGTGCCCCCTTTGAACTCCTTTTCATGATAAATACCAGTCTCCTATTGACTTTCATCTTTACTGTGTTACTCATCCATTTTGAAGGCTGGAGGATATCTTTTTACTGGAATGTTTCAGTGCATCGAGTTCTTGGTTTTAAAGAAGTAGATCGACAGCCGGAGCAGTTTGAATATGCAGCGTATATCATTCATGCCCATAAAGACAGGGATTGGGTTTGGGACCACTTCTCCCCACTGGAAGAAAAAGATGAAACTCTCAAATTTTGTCTGGAAGAAAGAGACTTTGAGGCGGGTGTTCTTGAACTTGAAGCAATTGTTAAAAGCATCAAAAGGAGCAGAAAAATTATTTTTGTTATAACACAGCATCTATTAAAAGATCCACTATGCAAAAGGTAGGTGAACATGGTGCAATTTTAAGTGCGTACTCCGTTTTTAATTGAGCTTTTAAACATTACTCACATTACTACTTATAACTCCAAGAATTCTACAAATAAAATTAAGAAAAAAAATATAACCTGATGTTTAGTGACAAATTAAGTTTTAAAAGGAATTGTAGATTTTTAGAGCTTTTGACTATGAAAAATTATGTATTAATATATCATTTAATTTCTTTTTTTAAAAAAAACTTAGATTCAAGGTACATCATGCAGTTCAGCAAGCTATTGAGCAAAACCTGGATTCCATTATATTGATCTTTCTTGAGGAGATCCCAGATTATAAACTGAACCATGCTCTCTGTTTGCGAAAAGGAATGTTTAAATCTCACTGTATCTTGAAGTGGCCAGTTCAGAAAGAGCGGATAAATGCTTTTCATCATAAACTGCAAGTAGCCCTTGGATCCAGAAATTCCATGCACTGAGTGTATTTAGAATCCAAATTAACAAAGGTATAACTTTGCCAACTTAACAAGTTTCATGGTAAGTTCATTTTAGTTGAAAATAATAGAAGTCTGCGTATTTATATTTATGATGAGTTTTATAACACAAATGTATATCTTCTATGAAAATATATTCTCCCCAGCTCAATCCTTTTATAACCAATTGACTTCATTTGAACCAAAATGAGCATATAAGACATCCTCTACTGATGGATGCATAATTGGCTACCGAGGTCTGTTACAACATAAGAAAGTTAGAAAATACTCCTTTTTTTTAAGGAAATGTTAGGCAGGAATGAAGATAAATAGAGGCAGGCAGAAAGAGAGAGGGGGTAGAAGCACTTTATTTTATTCAGTTGTTCATTGTCGGTTGTTTCTCCTGCCCGGGTCGTGAACAGAAAGACCTTGGGATGTGTGTGGACTGCTCCCAATTTAACCTGCTAGACCAGGATGCACTACTCATCATTTTTTTAAGTTTAGACTTATTAGAGGAGCTTTTGATCATTATTAGGGAGATTTTTTTTGTTTGTTTGTTTGTCTTTTGTATAGCACTCAGAATAAAAAGAAGTAATTGTTTTAATGGGTATAACACTATTTCAATTGTGAAAGAGTAAAATATATACCATATTCCTGAAAGCTTTATTCCAGCATTTTTCAACGAAAAAACATCAGTGTTTCTTCTATTAAATGTCAAGCACCACTTGAATATGCACACTCAAAGGGAGAGAATATTTTCAATGCATTTTGATACTTAAAAACAAATATTTTGATAAATACTCACTTATATTTTCCTGCTATTTGTACTTCTGCTCAGTGAGATGTTAGAAGAAAGAACTCTTTCACTTAAAAGTGTCTCAGAAAGGCTTGCTTCCTGAAGGTTATATAGCAGATTAGCTTTGTGGAAACAAAATCTAGTCTTCCCTTGGCCACAGATGCAGGAGATGGTTCTGGCCAAACCACCTGATTCCACTGGGAATCTTTGCCTCTTGATCTCAAAAATTAGGATGATGAACAAAATCATAAATATTCCTATTTAATTGTGAGGCTGATCATTGTATAGTACATCACATGGGATATATTATTGTACCAAAAAATAATATGCTATGTCTTCATCTATAAGTACTAATATTTTCTTTTATTTGTGCTTTATAGTAAGTCCTCTAACTATAGGAAATAGACTTGAATAGCTTTTTTTAATGTTCTTGTATGCAAATATGGGAGAAATTATTATGTTAATTTCTGTGTTTGAGGCTCTCATTTTTCTGCTGAATTTAGGAAGCATGTGAGATGCCAGATTTTGGAACTTTGATTTAAATAGTGTTCTTAGAACTAAGTCTATGGAATCCTTGAAAAAGCAATATCCAGTGTTCCGAAGTAGCCTACAGTCTAACAACGATGTATATATATGGAGGACTCCTTTTCACTTTCACATTATACACCCCTCTTAGACAGGAGACCACTGAGTTTTCATTAAGACTTGTTTTCTGTGACATAATCCTATTTTATTTTTATCACTATACAATAAAAATCTTAGCTGCTTTTATTCTTGTGCACTTTGTATGTTATCTGTCAGTATTCTCAACTTCATTAAATTATCTTTAAGTGAATTATTACTACGAATTAATAAATATTATTATTAACTTGTGAAAAAAAGGACAGGAAATAATTTTGCTTTTCTTCTTTAGTCTATTGACAGCATTGATCAAATGACCACAATTTACATTGAGTGCAAATGCCATTTTTCAAAAGTTGCTTAATATTTATGGGGTTGGGGTACACAAGGGATGATAGGTTTAACTGAAGTTCAGTAAAATAAAATGTATAAGCCCTGACTTATGTTTGACCTGAAACTGAGCACTAAAAGCAACATCCTGAACTTCTGTTGGCTCTCTTTTATAATTGTTCTCAGGAGGAGCCCCTCTCCCTGGGGCTCAAGACAAAGGGAGTGCAGGAAAGGATGTTTGTCTGACCTATTTAATTTCCACAAGTGATTTGACTTGTTTGCATGCTCTCAGGGTCCCCTCATATAATCTATTCATTCCGACTCCTCCCTGTTTTTTACTTTGAAAACAAAACCCAGCCAAATCAACAACATGGATTTCAAAAATAAATAGATATTTGGATTTTACCTAAAATCGAATTATATTCTTAGCATCCTCTGAGATTGTCATAAGAAGCAGATACAATCAATTTTTGATGAGACAGACTTTAATACAATTTAACAATGTCAAATTAGTCAAACGTCTACCTTAAATTATTTGTAAAAGCACTCATTATTAAATGATGGTGACCATTTGAAAATATTGCAATATTCCAAACCAAGAGCTTAAAAAATATTTCTTGCCATTTATAGAGCGAGAAACCAGACTAGTGGTTGTCTGGGCCTAGAAAAGGAAATAGGAGTTACTGTGTTATGCCAAGCCTCCAGACAACCAGAAGACTGACAGCCGAGCACTCAAAGGTAGAGAAAAAGGTACTTGATTGCAAGCACCAGTGCTGGCCCAGGGGTATTGTACCCAAAGCTGAGCAACATGAGTGAAACTGTTAAAAAAATTAGTATTCATTGAGCAGCTGCATTTGCTTATCTTGTGCTAAATATTGTGGGGGTACAGTGGGAATATGAAATACATTGGAGAAAATGGTACAGGAGTTAGAGCAGGAAGGGATTAACAAAGATGGACCTAAAGAGGGAAAGGTCCATGGAAGAGGTGCAAACCCTTCAAGGGTGGGTGGTATTTTGGTTTGTGAGGAGGAAGGTGGTAGAATGAATACCAAAAAGACATTAACTTGTGATTGGGACATAGCAGGGATGCTCAGAGGATGGAATCCTGCAGGGAATGTGATAGAGGAGTTTAGATTTAAGGAGTCAGGGGTTATGAAGGTACAGCTTTATGAATTTCAACTGACAAAGTCAAGAATTGTTATTGAATTCCCTCCTGAGATCTGTGACTTATAGATTTATCAACAAGTTGAATAGTGGAGCATAGCATAACTTCACACTCTAAACAGCCAGGTTCATTTTCTTATAACAGAGGAGATGTGAAGCATTCGTGCTTTTTCCATTAAATATACATTTGTGGCATGCTCTGATAGAGCAGTGGTAGGTCAGTTGCTCTCAGAGAAGCAAGTCATGTAGCCCTGGGTTCAAGTCCCGCGTCCTGGGGGAAAAACATCCAGTGTGAACAACTAAAATAAATAGATGAATAGAGTGCTTCTTCCTCCTCTTTCTTCCTGGTTGTCTGCCTACTCACCTTCATTACTGCCTACCCCTTTCCTTAAAAAACAAAAACAAAAACAAAAAAATCCAAACATATTCATTAACATTAAATAATAAGGCATGACAATTACTTTGTCACTGATAACTAATTATACTAGGTGATAAGTTAGCCATTTTTAGCTCTTGCAACTCTAGCCTTGCTCTATCTTTCTGTCCAAGTAAGTGGATCTGTCATGTGACTCTCCCCCCCCATCCATGTAGTTTAAGAAATCATTATATACATGGGGCATGGGACTTCAATGATGGGACTTCTCCAGTTCGGTGTGAAATTTTCTGGGCAGATGACTTTGAATTTGTTAGCTTTCTTTTCACTTGTCAGTTCCCCAGGAAACAGATTTGGGGATGAAGATTTATATATCATAGGTTTCAGGGAGTTCTTTGATCTAGAGAGGAAGTGAAATAAAATATATTGGGAAGAGAGAACAGGATGAACTGTGATGTAATTTCAACTGAGATTTTAGCAAACCCAGAAGGGGCTGTGGAGCCAGAAGGGCCCAATATAGTTTATGCAAATCTAGTCAAAGGGCTAGACTGCCACACCCTCACATCAAGTAGTCATTAGATGTGGACAGCCCCAGGGAGGATGTGTGGCCTTGAGCAAAAATTTAGGCCAGAAGAAATTCCAAGGGAGGGACTTAGTTGTGAACCCTCAGGAGCTCTCAACCGGAGAAACAGGCCTCTAGGGACAATTTGGTGACTCACTATAGCATTCTGTACACTTTGTAAGGTATTTAAAAGTTAACAGATTTTATTAGGAATTTCCACAAGTTACCAATCATTTTGTTTTTTAACGACAAGATCCTTTCAAAAATTTTATAGAACAAATGGCTTCATAGGAAGCCAACTTAAAAGCAAACAAACAAACAAACAAAAAACCAGCAGGATGGCATAGCAGGGTCCATGTCCTCTAGCCAAGCACCACCAGGAATATACCTACAGTTGAACAAGTTGGGTTATTATCCATTGCAGAGAGGAAGGACACACATAAGGAACCATGGCTTCTGTCAGTCAGGAGATGCTAGAAGTCAGTTATAAAGGTTTGGGCTTTCCTTGGATGGTTTGGGAGAAGGACTGAGGAAGCAGAGGATTACTACAGACTATAGGATTACTATAGGATTACTACAGACTTCTCTGCTTTCAAAAAGGGAAACATTTAATGATTGGGTATCTCAGTAAATCTTCTCATAGAGAGTGGACTAGAACCAGATAAAGCCATCATTGCTAAAGAAATAGCTGTCATTTAGCCCAGAAAGGAATGCATATGGTATTTTGAGGGGATATGTTAACTTTATGTATGTTTGAACTCAGACAAAACTATGAAGTGATTGTTCATGCTTTGTCTCATTTTCTCTGAGTAAGCTTGTCTGAGGTCAGCATACTAGAAAATGGTTTATGGATAGTAGGATAATACCATGGTGTAACTGTGAGTGTCAGATGCCTTCTGAATGTCAGGGGCTGTTCTTTTCTTCTTTCTCAGCAGCTTTCAGACAGGTATTTTTTTGACTCCTTACAGAGATATCCTTCTCTCTCAGTTAGACTTCACATACTTGAGAGTTGAAACCGGGACCAATTATCACATCACCAGGGCTGCAATGGGGTGAAGGAATGGAATACCTCCACTGGAAAACACCGAATCCCTGTCCGGCAATTCAGAGCTAGTTTGCTGGGTGTGTGTTTGACCTCAGGTCCCCATCAGGACCCTCCCACCACTCATAGGCCAAAAAACAGGGACTGTCCCTGAGAATAAGGAAAGGTCTGAAAAATCATAGTATTTACCATAAGGTATATAAACAGAGGAAGTCTACTCTCCCACCATTTAAAGAGTATGGGAGAGACTTTCTTATAAATTTGTTACCATATTTCTTATATGAAGGCTGCTGTTGGCAGATCCTAGTGACACATATGAGCTGGCAAGACGGAGTATTTTTCTTTATCACTTGGAAGTTAGAAGGAACTTTTATTTATGAGAGTTGAGAGACAGAAAGATAGGGAATAGAACCAGAAGATATGCAAAGCAATGAGGCTTTGTTACCAACACACAAAGAGAGCAGAACAGTGACAAGTAGAACAGTGACAAGTAGAACAATGATTTCTGGTTTGACATCGTCCTTCTCTGAGACCAAAATCACTTAGGGGAAAAGGCTAAATTGCCCATGTATGAACCATAAATATATTTTGTCACAATATATTGTCAAAGAATTGCTTTATCAATCCTGATAGACTGAGAACAAGAGCCAGATCTCAAGCCTCCAAGTAGGTAAAGATTCCTTTCAGTGACTGATAGCAATGACAAAAATTTCACATCGCCATGTTGCAGTTTTTTGTATTTCACTGTAGTAGTCACAAAATCCCTTCAGTTGTGTTACATGAACTGTGCCTCTGTGAAAGTATTTGAAAACTTTCACAGTAAATGCTTCTATATCAATTGATGATCCATCAACATCTGTTTGTAGACCGTCGTCCACAGTGTACACCATAGCCAATGCCAACCAGATCCTGCCTTGATTGGTTTTCAGTCGCTGAAGATGTTCTTGTCTTTTCATTTCACACTGCCAAAATTTGTGTTGCAACTGTCTCCACATTTTCCAGCAACTTTTTCCTTCAACCCATGTTGGTCAATAATGGAGACTAAGGCATCAGTCAAGGTCTCAGCCGTGTCACTGGGAACAGCGGACATTCACACATTTGACTTATACCTGGTAGCCAGGATTATAGCATTGAATTGTGAAACATATCATTTTAACATCTTGTCTGTTTCAACACATCCATAGAAATTGTCACAAAAGTTTGCCATTGCTAGGTCTGCAGCAGTTTCAGATTTGGCCACTGGTACAATTACCATATTTTGCCAGGTATAATATGTACTTTTTTTGGCCCAAATTTATGAGGGAAAAATAAGGGTGCATATTATACATGGGCAGTACTACTCCCATATCTATATAACTGTTTCTAATTCTTTTAATTATGCTTATGAAATAAAAGTGTAGCTCGTGAAATCAATAATGATATCCGTATGCAAAATAATGTCCTAGAATAGGACAGCCAGTTTTGTTGAACTTCCCATGAACTTGCACAGAAGCTATATTGGCCAATGACTCATCGAATTGAAACAAAGAGTGACATTGTCCACAGAGTAAGTTACTTTGACTTGATAAGATAGGTGATGCCAACTTTATTGCCATAGATTGAATAGCACATTTCTCGTTGTACACTTTAGGCTGATATTTTCTAAAAATACAGACACTGCAAGCTTTAAGCTAACAGTTGTTAAATATGCTCAAGAGCATGGCCACAGAGTGGCCGAGAGACACTGGACCTCCTCCCACAGAGACTGTCACCAGATTGTGGAGGCGACAGGAAGAAAAGCTTTTTGTACCTGATACCTGTTCTTATATTTTGTGATTATTTGTTACATAAAATTTCTTGTCCCATAATATGTTAAAAAAATAAATGCTAAAGCTCCTGTATAATATAAAAACAAGTACTAAATATAAACAAATAGAAATTTGAATTTAAAAATTGAAATGGAATTTTTTTTTTTTCCTGAATGTTTGGGCCAAAAACAAAGGTATGCACTGTGCATGGCAAAACACGGTACATTCCAAATCATCGCTTCACACTTTTTGTTCATGTTGGATGAAATTTGGGCTCCTAGAAGTGAGACCAACTTTAATGACCAATCGATGTCTTGAAGCTGTTTAGCAGCAACAAGTTCCAATTTGGTTGTTTCTGACCTTTTTTTAAAAAAGTATGTAGGCACACACTAGTGGCCGAGCACGTTAAACTGGGCACGGTTCACATACATCCCAAGGTCCCCAGTTCAAGACTCTGGGCCTGGGAAACAACCAATGATGAGCAACTGAATAAAATAAAGGGCTTCTCCCTTTTCTCTCTTCCTGCCTGCTTGTCTACTCCCCTTCATTCCTGCCTGGACTTTTCCTTTAAAAAAAAAAATCTCATTGTGATGATGTAGCAACTTGAGGCAACCCTGGATTTATCTTTCAGGTTGCAAATGGACTTCAGTGGCTGACCATGGAGAACTCCACAAGACAGTGACCACATTTACTCTGTCCACACAAAGCTTTAAAAAGAGTAATCCTGTTCTTTGTTAAGTGTGCATCCTCTCTGGGACATTACAGGTAAATCAGAATAAGGGGTAAACTGACGTCCCAGGCACATGAACTGTGATCACTGACCTATATAAACAGATTGAGCCTTGCTCTTGATTGTCAGCAAAACCTGCCTGAGGGACAGGCACCACTACTGTGTGCTCACACAAACATAAACAGCCATATGTGGTGTAAAGCGAAGCTCAGTATGTCCCAGTCTTTAAAAGTAGATGTACACTTACGTTAAATTTGCTATCTGATAAGCACTAAAATTCTGATATTCGTGTGTAGAGAAAACTCTTCCATTTAAGACAGAACTAATGAACTTTCAACAAACTGTGATTGAAATTGAGACGGAATTTCAGGCCAGTTGAGATAACACTGTTACATCAGGACAACCCCGGCCAAGTCTGGATGTGTGGTAACCCCAGGGCCCTGAATTCTTCGTTGCTAAGTGACAAAAACTCGAAATTGTTTAGGCAACAAGGGAGAATGTGATCTATAACCAAAGTGGGAAAAGAGCAGGGGTATAACCAACTTTCAAGGAGAGTTAGAATTGGGAGCTCTGGCATGACATTTCACATTTACTCCTCTCTGTGCTGGTGTCCTTGGTTCATACTTGTAAACAAGGATTTCCAAGAGATATGTGCACCCTCAGGTTTATTGCAGCATAATCTACAATAGTCAAAAGCTGGAAAGGATCTAAGTACATATGATCAGATGAGCGGATAAAGATGTGGTACATATACTCAACTACTTTAAAAGATGAAATCCTGCCATTTACAACAGCATGTACGGTATTGGAGGGAATTATTCTTAGTGAGCTAAGTCACAAGGAGGACAACCATCACATGATTTTATTATTGTGTAGTATATAGAGAAGCCAAACAAAAAATGAACCAAATTAGGGTAAACCCTTGTGGCTCAGGAGGTTAGGTGGCTAAAGTTAGACCACATAAAGCTCAAGAACCCAAGTTCATGGCCTGGACCAGAAGAAAAAAAAAAAGTTAATCAAATCAAACAAAAATAGACTTTTAGTCTATAGAATCAAATTAGTGGTTACAAGAAGGGAAGGGATGGGATTGGGTGAAAGGGGTCCATTAGAATTCGATCATGGGTACTCAACATAATGAATAATATATAGATGTTGATCTACCTTAAACCTATATAATTTTATAATACAATGTCCTTTAATAAAATTATCTAAAAACACTACCAATAGCAAAAACAAAAGCCATGGGGATATCCAGGCTCTATCAGATTTCCATTTCACATCAACAAGGCATTGTCCCTCATTGCTAGTTCCAGTTTTTTAAACCTGAAGAAAAGAAACTAACTGGTCTAACGTGAGGTGTATGTCCATGCTTGTCACCATTGGAATGGGGCCCAGTGGTTGGCACCACCCACTAGAACCATGTGAATTGGATGCTGTTTCCAAAAGAGGGAAAGTAGGTAAAGCAAACAATTTATAACCACCCTCTGAGGCCTGTGTAACTGGTGATTGAACAAGTTGGAGTCAGTAAGTTATGAACAGAAAACTATGTAAATCTTTCTTTTCAGAAAAATATTTGAAAGGATGTTTGCATAGTGAAAGGTGTATCATCAGAGCTGGGTTTTAGGAAGGGTGAGATGGGATAAGTGAATTAGGTCTTACCCTGAGCCAAATACTCTTGGGTAGGAAGGGCTCAATCTCTTAAACAGCTGGAGTGCCTAGCAGGAGTCTAAAACGACTGTAACCTTAAAATCTGCTGTTGCTGGTATAGAAGTGTCTAGAAGGGCTTTGCCTTGACCATGTAACTTTAGAGGGCACTCTCAGATCAGTCTTTTCTCCTCTCTACTTGTTTGCTGACTGTAACCCTTCAGCACAAGGGGGTTCAAAGAGCTGTGCTCCGGCTCAGGTTGTTTTGGCAGAAAGCATTTTTGACTGGGATAAACACTAGGTCAAGTGAGAGTCTCCTTCCTCAGAGAAATCCTGTTACCTAAGCAGTGGTAAGAAACAGAGGGTCCCTCTAGAGTTCCCTGATAACAGTTCCAACTTCCTGGCCTGGCAACTTAGTGATTCTGCCGCCTCTTCTGATGTAACCTATCTCTGGTGGCTCAATGGCATTCTCTGGTCTTGAAGTGTGTGCTTGCAGTAGCAACCCTATCCCAGAAGAGACTGGAACAAGCAAAACTGCCCCTACCCCCCCACCCCCGCCCCAGCTACCCCACTCTTGCTGCTCTCAACACCAGAGCAGAGTCTATGAAAGAGAAGGAAGGATTTAAGGGCTGGTGAGGAAAATGGAGTGCCTGTTGATCTTGGCATGGTGAGCTTGAGCATTCTGTTATGAAAAGTGACACCATGGACGCCATATCAAAATTGGGCTAGAGAAAGTCAGCTCTGAAAAGGTCACTTTACTGTCCTCTTTGAACTGAATCTGACCCTTGAACTGGGCCAAATTGCTAACATTGCAGAAGGCCAACAAAAACAAGAGTATTCAGTTTGAAATGAGTGATGAAGAGAACTTTTGCCTCCTTCCACCTGATCACTTCACATTGTGGCTCCTTCATCTGACTATTAGCTCATCTCATTCTTTGTTACTCTTTGAAGACCTGGGTCTCTCTCCCAAGCCTATTGTAGGTTTCTGCCTAAATTTGGGTACCCCCAAATTGCAATTCTCTGCTCTTCCCAAATAAAAGCATTTTATTTACCCATTAGCCTTGCTGTTCTCTTATTGAAGGTTAACAGCATCTCTGAATAAATTCCATGGGGTGTTATTGGCATACTCCAAACTTTAAAGGCTTGGCAGTTAAGTACAATAATTGTCCCTCCTCATTAGCTCTCTTTTTAACTACTTTCAAAACAAACAAACAAAAGCCCATCCTCACCTGCTAAGCTGCTTGGGAATTTTACATTACTCCTGAGTTTGTAAACACCACAATGCTTTCTTGGGGTGGAAGAGAGGAATAGAGAAAGGGTCAGTGAACCTAGGCAGAAAGAAGACTTTATTCCAAGTCTAGGCACGCCTTTTTGACCTGGCTGTACTTAGAAAACATTTACTGGTGGATACTAGAAAATAATACAATGGAAAAATAGAAACCTATATCTATCAAGATGTGGTTAGGTGAAACACCTCACATATAAAATGTATATATATATATACTGGGATATACATACATATTCACTCAGTCCTTAGCTTACCTTTTTATTGGTATTAGGTGTTTTGCTGCCTGCTATTGAGTTGTAGGCATTCCTTATATATTTTTTAAATTAACCTCTGAAACCTCCTAGAGACCATTTTGACTTGTGGAGGTAGATAACTTTTCCACACACCTAAGTAATTCTCCAACACCAACTGGGTACCCCACAAGTCAACTCCTATCTGACACACTCTGCCTGCAGTTCCATATCCCACCATGGATAGCTCCTTCCTGCAAGATTATCCTCCCCTCAGCCCGCCCACTTCAGACAGTGCACATCCATCTTGTCACCTGTACTTCTAAACAACCAGCTATTAGAGGTTCCAGTAACTACCTCCATCTTGATTAATACATGAAAGTAGCTCATAGACCTCAGAAAAACAATTTACTTCCTAAAATACTGGTTTATTATGTTAATAATAATAAGATACAGCTTACGAGCTGCCAGATGGAAGAGGCACATAATGCACATAAGGCAAGGTATGGAGAGAAGGAGAAGATTTCATGCCCTCTCTGGGGAGCTACTCTCCCTGAATCTCCATGGGTTTACCAACCCGGAAGCTCTCCAACTCTTCACCTTTGGGACTTCTGATGGAGGCCTCATTACATACGCCTGATTGATGAAAGCATTGGCCCTTGGGGACTACACTCAATCTCAAGCCTCTCTTCTCTCCCTGGAAGTGAGGAGAGTGACAGAAAGTTACAACCCTCTAACCACATAGTGGGCTCTCCTCATCAATTTCATATACCTCCCCAAAATCACCTTATTAATATAAACTCAGTTGTGGTAGAAAGAGTCTTGTTATGAATAACAAGACACCCATTTCATCTCGATTTCAGGAACTGAGTACAAGAGACCAAATATTTTAATAGAAGATACTCCTACTGCTCTTATGTCTTAGAAATTCCCAAGTTTTAGGAGCTTTGTACCAGAAATGGGATGAAGACTAAATATATATTTCTTAGTAAAAATTACAATAGCACAACTCCCTATCAGGTAGACAGTTTGTGAAAGTTTTCTCTCATTCTGTAGACTGATTTTTTACTGTAATGATGATTTCCTTAGCTGTGCAGAAGCTCCTTTGTTCGATGTAGTCTCACTTGTCTGCTTTTGCTTTTTGCTGCCTATTCCTCTCCTATCTGTGAAATCCTAACTGTAGGGGAGAAGAGGAAACTTCCCCTATCTCTCTGGCTTCTTGGGCTGACAAGTAATCAAATTAACATCAGACAGAGTAGGAGGGAAAAGAAAATAAATTTAATTATGCATGGGGAATCTGCATTTAATGAGGATTGCAAGGTCATGATGAGAACCAGGGGCATTATCCTGTGGCAAGGGGTGAGATGAGGGTCTGGTGCTTCTTAGAGGAGCATTATATTAAATAAATAAACATATCCACATAAGTACAGATTGATAAGGGTTATTATTACTTCTTACTTCATAGTACTTCCCATGAAATTTAATATGCCAAATAAGTCTGATCATTTTAAAATCTCTTTTATTACGGAGGGAGAAAAATCTTCTGTTAATGTTAGTTCCAGTGATTCTTTGAGAAAAATCTCATGGTACTTTATTCCAAAAGACTTCACTTAAAATTTAATTTTGAAAGTTTGTCAAAATGATCTAAAGCTTTTAAGGAATTTGACTAAGGTCTCAGATTATTATAAAACTACAGTTGATCAAATTAATTGATCCTTTAATCAAAGTGACAATGACGAATTTCAAAGGCATACAGAGAAGCTTCAGATAGTTCTGAGCAAAACTTAGTTCTTAATATTGACAAGACTAGGTTTACTTAGTTAATCAAAGATCTAATGATAAAGATAACTTGAATTGCAGAATCTTTGCTTTCTAAATAGATTACTTAAAAGACAAATAGAAACCACTCACAATGCTTTTTCAGGATCGGATCAATAGTCCAGGAAAACTTCATCCTTGAAGTAGATGGAAAAAAATAACATTTTACTTTATATAAACATACTAATAATATTAAAGCTTAATTTTAAAATTCTTATATCAGTTCAGCAAATCTCATCTTGCTTTTCTTTCCATAGATTCTTTTCATTCAAACTTTTCACAACATTCCATTTTACATTCAGATTTTGTAAGAACTACTTCGCATTAAAAATCACTTTCTTTTGCAACAAAATGTACATCCATTCCTCATATCTGCTCATATGAAGACGCATCTTACTTTCTTTAATCAAGAGATATTTTCCATGTTATTCTCCTAGCTTTAATTATATACATTAATTAGAATTTTTAACCCTTAGGAGCCTTAATTTCAAATGAAAACTAAGGCATAAGAAGTGATGTCAACAACTGTGTGGCAAGGCAGACTGAAGTGTTACCACCATCTACTGGGGAGAAAGAAGAAAGACATTACAAAACTGCTGAATTAGAATTAAGGCAGCTGAATCACTGAATTATGCACAAACCCAAAAATGGTGGTAGATACCCTAAATTCAAAGACAGAGGAATACACCTTCAACCAGAACAAAAAGACAAGGTATGGCATAAAAAAGAGAATCATAATTCTTCAGAAACCAAGGTTAAAGACATTGAAGAGTGAGATTTAACAGAGAATTCAAAATAACTGATGAGCAACCTCAAAGATATACAAGAAAGCTAAAAAAAAAAAAAGCAATTCGAGCATCCCAGGAGTCAAATTAATAAACAGAAAGAAGAAATTAAAGATATAAATAACAAACTAATAGAGATTTGGGATTGAGGAACTCAATAAATAAGATTAGAAAGCTATGGGAATAGAATAGACTAATGGAGAAATGAATCAGTGAGCTTGAAGCTAGAAATCTAGAAATAATTCAGGTGGAAGGGGGAAATAAGATATAAAGAAGACATGAAGCAATGTTGTATTTGATTTTATCTATTTTATCTGTTCTATAGTGCTATCTGATTCCATTAGGGAAGGAATATAAAGATAATGTACATTCCATAAGGTGAAGAGAGAAGGGAACAGAGAATTTAATCAATAAAATAATAGTACTGCACATACGAGTCTATGAAACTACCAGAAAACCTAATGATCTAAATGCAAAGAGGCCTACACAAAACATGTATTAGTGAAACTATCACTAGTCCATAACAAAGAAAGATTAATGTGGTTAGGGAGGAAAAAGAAAGAATATAAAGTTACTTCCATCCGGCTATCATCAGTCTGCTTAGCATAAAGTACACACCAGGAAAGAGTGGAATGACATATTAAAATATGCAAAGATAAAAACTGCCAACCAAGAATACTGTATCCTGAAAAATAATCATTCAAATATAAAGGATATGTAAAGGCTTTCCCAGACAAACAAAAGCTGAAGAGTTTATCACCTCTAGACCTCCTTTACAAGAAATACTGAAAGGAGTTCTGAGAAAAAAAGAAAGTTCACACACAAAAATATTCCCTGTGGCTAACTCAGTTATTTCTTTGAATTCTCTTTTCAATTTGATCTTCTTATACCTACCACTGACAGCTGTTTATGAGAGCTTTCTGGAAAAAAAATTATCAGCTTTTCAAATATAGAAGTTTTTCTAATCCAAAAGATCCATGTCTGGCCATTATTTAATAATCCATACAGTATAATAATCAACCAATAGCTTCTTAATGTCTTAACCAAAGTGAGAAGGGAAGATTCAGCCCTCACAAAATTCGGAAAAGTTCACTGTCAAAGAATAATCTGAGAAAGTGAAGTCGTACATCGTGTAAGCACTGCTAGGGAGTGACGGGATTATATGATAGAGAAGGGAAGGGTCAACAGCAGCCTGAGAGTTGGTACAGTCAGACTAAAAGGATTCAGACTCAGTCAATTTGACTGACCGCCATGGAATCATCAGGGAAATACTCCTTCCAAATGGCAGAGACCAAAGTCCTGCTTCCGGTCCCATCTGGCATATCCAATAAACTTTTAGTCCATGTCTGTTTCTTTCCATGCCTTCCTGGAACCCCTACCCTGCCCTCCCAACCTGACATACTCTGTCTTGTCTCTTCTCTGACAATTTAATGTTCTTTTGTTAAGATACTGTATATTCCCAATTTCTACTCACCCCTTTGAGTTACTCATCATTGAGATCTTCCATGTGTATGCCGTATGTGCATGACTAAACTTCTGTTCATTTTTCTCTTGTTACTCTCTCTTCTGGCAGTCTAATTTGCAGCGTCTCAGTCAGGAAACCTATGATGATTAGAAGGAAAAAGAACTTATTTCCCTCCCTTCAACTGTAATACTTTTTTGCAGTTCTGAAATTTAGTCTCCTGCCTCTTTCAGAGCATTTTAGTTTGTGAAATATTTTCCATGAAAATTCAGGAAATTTTATTTATTTATTTATTTTTAAGTTATTACCTTTGATTCTGTAAAATGGAGTTTTTTCAGATTACAACTTATTGGTCATATTAAAGACTGATATCAATTATGTGCATCAGTTATTACATAATAACTAAAGAGCTCCCAGAAATTATGAAACTTAATAAAAGGGTTAACTTGAGGATTTGAACTTGGTATCAATCAGGTCTCTCTGTGTAGACTGCCTGCCTTCACAGTCTTGGGTGGGCTTTTTATAACAAAGGCCCTTGAGTAGGTGGTCAATTTGTAGCTACTTTACAAAAGAGGTGTGTTTCTGCCCTGTGGCTCTGAATATTATCTGGAGGTCCATGGAAAAGTCTAGCAAGAGGCAAGATCCAGGGTCCTTAAAATGTTCATATCCCAGGAGCCTTAGGAAATACTCAGAAAGGCTTCTCTCCTGTAATTTCTGTCTGGCAGATGGGGTGAGAGGTGTAAGCTCATTCAACCATTCTAGCATGGTTTCTTCACAGAACTAGGCCAGTTTTATTTTGACTAACACCTGTGCAAACTTTTTTTGGACCTGGGAGAGGGTGTCCCAGTAATGATTTTGTCTGTTACAGTTTTTCAGGAGAAACCAAGCGAGCACTCTTTGGATGTATTTTAGGCAGATTTATTACACACGTGGTCTCAGCTGGAATGTCTTCCTCCAAGAGCTGAGCCCCGGTTTCCGGTTAGAACACACTTATATAGGCTGGAGCAAATGCAGGAAGAGAGGGATGTAAATTAGGGGAGGGGGTTTCAAGCTCGGGAAGTTCTTTGTCTGCTGGCTACATTCCAGCCAACTCGGGTTACAGGCGGTGTCATGGCTTTGCTTCATAGTTGCCAGAAGTGGTAAGCAGGTCTTTTCCCCAAATGTCCACAGTGCTAAAACTGAGGGTTTATTCTGAATCCAGTGATCAGGCACAGGGTGGCTGTGTTCCTTCCAGTTCTTTTTAAGCACAAACCTGGACATGGGGCTCCTTGAAAAGGATGGAGACATGATGAGTTCTCCAGCCGCCGCAGGGACCGCACAATTTCCAGTTAGTAAAGGAGGAGGAACCTGGGGGAGGGGAGAGGGGTTGGAGTTCAGATTCACCTGACTGCTCCCTGACACACGCCCCTCAGTGTGCTGACTTGAACAGTGTCCTTGTCACTTCCTAGCGGGGTTAATGGGGTGGTAGGAAGGAAGAATCTGAGTGTATCTCATTGCTACTTACCCACAGATAGAAATGTCTTTTTTTATAGCTACAAGTGTATCTGTACTTAAATCTTTCCTGTTCTCTGAAAATAAAGACAAGAACTTTTCTTTATGGTGCTTGGTATTTTATCATATACTTAGTAAATCTTATGTACTTTTATTCAAGTTGAATATTACTGTGCAAATATGTCAAAAACAGGAAAACAGAAGAAAATCTAAATTAATCATAATTCTATCTTCCGGGGGGGAAAGTTATTTAGGACTTTATTATATTTCCTTAGCATTCTTTTTGAAAATTGATCCATATAGATTTTCATTAATTATAAGATGGACTTTTCATATTTTAACTACTCTGATATTGGCATGCATTTGTGTTGAAAGTAGCCAGGGAACAGCTATGATTCAGCCTCATTGACTGTGTATACATATTAAAGCATGCAGAATTAGCACCAGCTACTTGAAAGAAAATTCCAAAGAAAATAAAAACATTTTATTTTGAGGGACACTGTGTCATCAATGCTTTTGATGATGGATTTGGAAAATTGATTTTGATAACTTTGAGAGGAAAAACAGACTCAGAAGAACCAAATTCAGAAAATGAGGACATTTCAGCAATTTGTTTTTTCTTTTCATGTAGGCACACAAGTGATATATAATAATAATATATAAATTACACAACAAACCTATTTCAATAACTATAAAATAAAAATTCAAGATGATAAAATATTGTGTCCTAATACTTTTTAAAATGGTACATAAAATACTGGTATACCTTAAAATATAGATGGCATCATGTTATGAGAAGTAGAAAATTGGATTCATACCATACGATTATTTGGTAACAATATTAGGAGAATGGATTTATGAAATGTTCTTCACCAACACATTTATCAGTTGCATAGTATTCCACGATGTGACTCAATGCTGCCTTCTGATCAGCTTAAAGTTTTTTTTTTCTTTTCTTAATTTTTTCTTCTCTATGGAATCAAGAGCTGTAAGTCAAAGGTCAAGAAAATTTGCCTAAGACTTTTGAAGATTTTATCTGTTTTGTTTTCTATTGTGCTTATCACTGAAAACCAATCATGCATACTTAATCAAAACATTCAAATAGTACAAATATGAATAAACTTGGATACAAATATCACTATACTTTCCTTTCAGATCTTTTCACTGGATTTTCAATAAAACTCTTATCCAATTACCACATATGTGTTAATGAATGCCATACAGAGTGCCATTAATTGAGATAGGTATCAGGATCTTTCCTGAATTGCAACTGAAGAAACTAAGTAACAGTAAAAAGCTGGGTCAGTGCAGAGACCATGTGAACCTAGAGAGACTAATTGGATTCTACCACACTGTACTGCCTCCATGTAGTGCTTAGTAAATATTTACTGAATCAACAAATGTCTTTCATTGCTCAGAAATTTTCAACTTTTTAAAATCAAATTTGATAGTATTTTTTCTTTATAGGTCTGACCTTGGTGCCATGCTTAGTAAAGCAATTAAAATTCTTAAACAGATGAATTACTCAGATTATGTGCTTTAACTTTCGAGTTTCCAAAACATAACATTTCTTTGTAGGAACATGATCATAACTTCCTAATACTCTCTTAATCATGAAGCCAAGCATTATCATACACATTAGAAAACCAATTCATCAAATTGTTAATATAAGCAGGAGAATTGAGCACATAAAACATTGCTTTGGCATTTCATAAAGTCCATCTAGCATCAACGCTGTTACATAAACAAGACTTACTACATTTACTTTCATTATCCTGTCTGAGCCAGACTGTTATACATCACCTGGGACTCACTTGTAAAACCAACAGGCTACAGGTGATTAACAGAGAAGCCTGGGAGCATCTAACATCTGTCTGAAAGACTGTTGACAGATGAACAGTGGGTATGAAAGGCCTAACATCTTGCTAAGAAGTGTTTATCATGCTTGCAATTATAGGTCATTTTCAAAGAACCTTCAGACAAAAGGATCAATCATTCACTCATTGTGCCTTTTTTATGAGGTTGGCTGGTAAGTGTTACACCTAATACCTTAAATGACAATGATACTTCTCCCTCTGTCCTTTTTATGACTCCTTCTCCCAGTAGACTTGAGAAAATTCTGATTGTCATTTAAAAAAATTTTTTTTGAGGCAGTGTTTTCTTTCTCCCTCCACCACTCTAAGCTGAATGGATGCCATTTTAAACAGAAAAATAAAACTATTTTACATTCACACCTCATAGCTCAATTTTAATGATTTCAGAGTAGCTGAGAACTATTGAGAATTACAATTTAGTAATAGTTCTCACTATAATGTGCTTTTTCTGGTTTTATTTTTTGTTGTTGCTTGTTTTGTTTTTAAAGAAAAGGTACAGGCCGAAATGAAATGAAGGTGGGTAAACAGGCATTTTATTTATTTTTATTTAAGTTGTACATCTTGGTAGTTTCCTCTGCTCCAGACTTTAACCCAGGTCCCTGAGATGTACATGGATTGCACTCGGCCGGAGGTGGAAAACCTCCATCAGGGCATGTCAACTTTTTTCTGTTCTTAAACAACTCTGAGTATGGTACTGAGGCACAGCCTATTTGTATATTTGTCATTTTAATTTATTACCAGCCTTTTTGAGCAAATATCCACTGAAGACTTTCATAGAAGTATTGGCAAGAAATTCTGATCATGAAATACTTAAATAATTAACACTCCATTAGAGTACTAGTTTCCTAGGCAGGTCCTAAGAAAGTGCTATGTTGGGTATTTAAAGCAACAAACATTGATTCTCTCATATTTCTGAAAACTAGAAGTCTAATATCACTTGATAGAAGGACCATGCTTTGCTGAATCAGGTAGGGAAGAATCTTCCTTGCCTCTTCCTAGCTGCTGACAGAGGCCCTCAAACCTTCACATTCCTTGGCCTATAGCCACATCACTGACAAGTCTCTGCCTATCATCACAAGGTGTTCTCCTTGTTAGTTTGCATTCAAAGTTTTTGTTGTTGTTGTTGTTTTTTACTGCTTAAGGCAAAGGTAATTCTTAGAAATAACCTTGCAATCAAAACACATTTAACTTAGAAAAGTCTTAACCCAGCATGAAGTTTTCAACTGGCTGAAAGCCACCAGCAAAAGTGAAAAGGTCCCCAAAGGGCTCCAGGTTTCTTTAACAGGAGAAAGATGGAGAAGATTTGGCAACAACTGTCCTCTTCTGTTTTCTTAAGAGTACAGTAGTTATATTAGGTTAGGGTTCATCCCAACGCCCTTGTCTAAACTTGATTACACCTATAAAGGCCCTATTTCCAAAAAAGTCACATTCCCAAGAACTGGGGTTAGGACTTCGATATATATATATTTGAGGGCCACAACTCAGCACATAAACAGACAGGACACATGCAAAAACATCTTAGCAACAGAAAACTTTCAAGGTCAGGGTCTGGAAGAACAGGCACATTTTCTTAGCCTCAACAAAATCTATACACTTAAAGAAAAACACGTGCACTAAAGGGACGTGGTAAGTAATCTAGAGTGCCAAGGACAGAGAGGCAAAGGAACCATTGCTCAGGTAAAGGTTTTCTTTCCCAAAAGGAAAGTCATCAGCTCTTATGATGAATATCCCCTATATGTGACCCGTAGGACTTCCTTCCCTTGTTTTGATTCTATCTTCACTTAATCTTTTCATTTAATTTGGTTTTATTCCAAATTAAAGCACAGAGAACGATTGTGCAATTGTGTAATTATTAGTTAACACCTTTGAGTTAGTGTTTATGTATCAGTATTGTATGCATCAGGTTAGTGGGGCTCTGTCCTGAGAGGCTGGTTAGCGGTGATCTTCCTCTAGAGATCAGGAACCCAGACATGTGGCCGTGAACAAGTGTTGCCCCAAGGAACCAAGGAACCCGGTGAGTTGATCGGGCTTCACGTGACAATGCCCCCTTTCTCTATTCTATCCATGCAGACTCTATTACTGGTGTTCTGAATATATCAGATAATTAAGCACATACTCTGCAAATGACCACTATTTGCCTCGAGAGTGCCCTAATATATTGAGGATTTAATTGTTCTGGTATTCAGACTCAAGATCCTTATGAAATAAACAGTCTTTAGGAAACAGCTTTGTTTTCCAGAAACAGTCCAAAGATCTGATGGGCCTCCAAGGCCTCTGAGGCTCCCTAAAGAGTTGCTACGAAAGAGAAACAAAGGGAAGCTTTGAGGATTTGACACTAGCCTACTTCTGGTACTTCTACTTGACAGAGCAGACACAACTTCCCAGACTGAGCTCTTTCACCTTTGTTTTAGTTTTTATTGCTGCTCTTAGAGATGTCTGTTACTAATTCCTTTTTCTTTTTTCTTTCCTATTTTTTAAAGGAAAGGTGCAGGCAGGAAAGAAGGCGAGTAGGCAGGCCGACAGAAACTGATGGGAGGAAGAAACGTTTTATTCATTTTTATTTAATAGGTCATCTAGGTTTTTCCTCCTGGCTCTGGGACATGAACTCTGGCAGGGGACCTAATCTTCTCACTACCAGCTCAGGGCATGACTCCTTTTTTCTTTGATTTTGATTCTTCACCATGTACCGGTGTTTTCCCTACTGACAACTGCATACTCTTTCCTCACCCAATTCAAAGCCCTTTATAATCTGACCCTTAACTGGCCTCTTTTAAGCACACAATTCTTTTTCACACTAATGCTAACTGCAAAGGCTGCTGCCAACTCTAATTGATTTCTGGAGCATTCCCCTGACATTTTGTGTATGATATGAAGATGACTGGTCCATGCCCTGGGAAGAGAACATCTTCTTTTTTACATCTTGGTACTGAACACAATTTTGAAATAGAAATACATAACTGTTGCATGCAGAAAAGGAATCACAGCTGCTTGTGGAGGAAGATCAGTTAACTCTTTATAAAAGATCCCAAGCTTGACATTCCCATAGAAATTTACTAGTTTAGGAATCCAGTTTGAACTTATGAAAAATCACTATATAATTACACATGCCAGTTAATTTATTCACTTATCACACTTATTCATCTCCTTTCCATGCTCCAGATCAGAAAACAGATATCTCCTGGGATCAAACAGAAACTGTGTCCTCAATATTAATAGCTAAATCCTTTTAATATCTTTTTAAAACCTTCCTCAAAACTGACGCCACACTCCTGCAGACATTCACACTCATGCACTTTCACATATATTTCTTCGGATTAAGCAAATTTATTCCACTTAATCAAAGCTCTTAATGTTCTATCTCCTTTTGATTTTGAATCCAATCAATCTGATTATAGTTTGAGCTCTCAAACATGTTACTATGCAGTCTCTTGGTTTGTCCCAATAGGTGTCAATTTTGCTACTTTAGCTCTCAGAGGCCCAAGTTCTTGGGTCAGGCACTCTGCTGATTTGCCCAAGTCATCTTTAGTGACACACCTGGAACAGGCCCTGAGTTAGGAAGCATGGACACTGCTATTTCAAATCATCACCCAAATACATGTTGATACTAACCTCCCCTCACATCTGCGAGCTGGCCATCTGCCTAACCCCGTCCTATTTAGTCTTGTCGGAATACATACGTTCTAGGTCTTCTGGACCAGGTTGTCTTTCCCAGCCCTAGACTGCCTTCTCACTCAGAGCTGGGCAAATCTAGTGAAGCTGCAAGGGTGAAGGAGAAATTGGAGACGGTTCCTTTAAGGCACGGATCAAGGAGGGGAGGCAGTTTCCATTGTGGACACAACCCCAAGCTGCATTCTGGGGCCCAATTAGCGGAGAGCTGAGCAAGGTTTTTGTTTAGCTTAGCAACCGCCTGCGCGGCCCCGGGGGCCCGTCTGGGTACCTGCGCGGGCGGCCGCCGCTCAAATCTCCACTCTCAACCCTCAGTGGCGCTGAGTGGCGGTCGCAGCAGTCGCCTCCGTGAGCTCCAGGACCTTGCACTTTCGGGGGCGGGGGGGGGGGGGCTCTCGACACTAGGACCGAGAAAGGATTGCACCCCGCAGAGGGTGGCCCAGGTCTCCCAGGCGCAGCTGGTAACCTCAACAATCTGCAGGCGGACTAGGGTGTCGGTGGAGAGAGGGCCAAACACTTCCAGGCCTCCGCGCCCCTTCCCGGGGCCACCTCGTTCCAACCCCCGCGGGAGGCGGTGGATGGAGCCCCGCAGCTCAGCTCCCCTCGGTCTTGAAGTTGGAGCAGCAGCGGGGGCAGCATTTTCAAGGCTGGGACATGAAGGTCGCTGTGTTGGACCTCGGGTCTCTCTTTGCCAAAATCTTCAAGACCTCGACGGCGCCCTCGGCGGTCGCCTCCTCCAGCCAGTCGGGAGGCGTCGCCACCGTAGAAACTGCGGGTTCCGGCCGGAGCCCCTCTCTCAGCAGCGCGTCGGCCCCGCTCCTCTTCCCGGCTCTGGCGCCTGACTCCCCGGCCGCCCCGCGGGGGCCGCCCACCCAGCAGCCGCCGGCGCCCGTCCCGCTGCGTCCTCTGCTCGCCGCCTCCTACCCCAGGGTCGCGGTGGCGAGCCGAGTAGCAGAAGCTGGAGGCACCCCTCTGTCGCTGCCCAGCAGCCCGAAAGCAGCGAAATTCCAGCCCCAGTCCCAGCCCCAGCCCCAGCCTCCCGCCCCGTCCAGCGGTAGCTGCAGCGCCGCAGGCTCCCCCGCCCACCTGGTGACCTTGGCGCGGCCTCCCTCCGGCCTCGGTGGGGTCTGGGCCGCGCTGCCGTCTGTCGCGGTCGCCGCCGGCAGCAGCAGTTTAGCCGCGAGCCCCCGGATCCCCCGCCACACTGGCCCTGGAGAGCCCAGCACTTGGATGCCTTCCGGGCCTGGCCCCAAGACCCTGTTCTTCACCCTGCCGGACATCGGCGAGGAGTGGGCCTCGGCCAGCGACACGGAGGGCGGAGACGCGTGAGTAGCAGCAGGGCCAGGCTCCTCTGTCTTTACTTGGGGCTCTTTTTGTCCGCTTCTGCCACATCCACCTAGCCAGGCGCCCTACAGAAAAGGCGCAGTTTCCAAGAACTTCCATTAACTCCTTGGACACCCTGCTTGCACTTTCCCTGGGTCTTTATTTCTTGCATTTCTGTGCTTTTCCGCCTTATCCTGCGACATGCTTTTGCGCATCTGTCTCAGGGATAATCCGCTCTTTCACCGCGGAGAGGCGGGCGGGTGGGGTGCGGGGGGAATGAAGCAGGGTTTGAAGGAAAGGACAGAATTTTGTTTCTATTCTAGCTGAAGCGCTCACACACTTAGATGGTTTGAGAGTCTGATTTTCCCCAGAACTTTGAAAGCAGTCTTCCAGTCCCCTTCTCTGTTGCCGAATATAGCAGATGTGCAGGGTAATTTTAAGAAATGGTGAGACACTGTGCTTCTCGACTTACCAAGCTGTCCCGTTCTTATCCCAAGTGGGTAGGATTTCCTTTGTGGGACATGTAGTTAATTTACATACGTTTAACATCACCTGACACAAATGGAATAAGTAATGCTCAGGACACTGCTAATCATATACTCTAGAGCTCCTGGGTTCTTGCAACAGTGCCCCAAGGTACCCCAGAAACGCTGAAGAAACATTGCACTGGGAATTGCAGGACTCTTACCCTAACACACACACACTCACACACGTTCACTATCTTTTACTACCAAGAACTATGATGTAAAGTGCGCATTTTAAAACTAAGATGAATTTTTTTTCCCCAATGAGCTGAACATAGGGCTATTCTTAGGTGGGTACAAAAATTCTTATCCTTCTGGATCCTTCGAAAGAATAGTGAGCACATTTTAACTTACATTGTTTTGAAAATCAAAGTTACATCAAAGAATGTATAAAGTTAAAAAAAAGAAAAGAACAGTGAAATGATCAAAGTCATGTTAGAAGGGTCCACTGACCAAAAGAGATTTCTGCACTGTAATTTGGTGAAGGAAGAATAGTTTCCCCTGACAGCACAGAATGTCAGCCCTCCCTCACCCCCGCAAAAAAATGGAATGGAGAACTTTTAGATGAATATTGATTCTAACCCATCCACAGTCTAAGTAACTAACTACATTTCAGCAGAACTGGGTGATCATCATCTCTGTGCTAAGTAGTTACATAATATCCATTTTTTTTTTTTTTCATTTTAAACATCTTACAACAAAACACTTTGATCAATGAATAGTTTTCCCTAAGGGGCATCAAGTGCATTTGGATAAGTGACAAGAAATATGAAAGGCTAAGCAATCAGACCTTTGTTATTGGCTACCAGTCCTCAACATTTATGCAATTAATATTTTATGAGCAAACAGATCTACAACTGACCTTAAACTCTAGTCTTAGTGCTAAAACATTCAACATGGCCAGTGAAAGAACTGGTGTTGGTTTCTGTTCTTGAGCTTCCTGGTCCATATTTGTACTGTTCAAAAAAAAAAAAATTAATGTATCTTGAAGAGCACTCTACTTGACATTATCTGTAGTAGTGATTCATCTGCATTAGTTAATGTATTCATTTTACTGAAAGTGTAGATATATAATTTTAGATATTCAGTAAGAAATAATATGCACAGGTCTGTGTGCTCAAGGATCTATTTCAGTACATGCATTTGTAGTGTTTGTGGAACTTGACAGCCTTCTGAGCACATCATTTTTCTTTTTACATGCAGTTATAGTGCTTTTCATACCTCATCCCTTTTTTTTTTTTTTTTTAAATCATAAAGTTTTCAAAGGGGCAAGGGGAAAGGAAGAAAACATTAAAATGATTTTCCCTTCAATACTTCAGATCTTTTATATCTTGAAGTATATTTTTAACCGTTTGGATTTCTGCAGTGATGATTTATAATACTGAAGAAACCACTGTGATTCAACAGTGGATTTCAGTTATACAACTATCACCTCCCCTGTCAGTTTGCAGATCACTGTTGCTAATGATTAGCCTGCTTGATTAATATTAAAATAGTATATTTAGTTTTCTAAAACTCAGAAAGATGGAGAGAGGCAGCCTGACAAAGCAGGAGTGAGGGAGTGGCTAGAGAGAAGGGAAGCTAGAGGGAGGAGTAGCTAGAGAGAATATGGATCCATGTGAAACATATGTAAACAAATCCTGAGAAACAGTTTTATTTTCATAAAGGAAAGGTGTAGGCAGGAATGAAGGTGAGTGTGTGAGTAGGCAAGTAGGCAGGAAGAAAGAGGAAGAAGCATTTCATTCTTTTTTATTTAGTTGTTCACACTCGTTCCACCACCCCCAGCCCACTAACCCAGGACTCATGTGGCCTGTGCTCTTTTGGAGACAGTCTATCAAACCGCTACTTCAGCAGGGCACACCTAGAAGCATTAGTTTTAAGAAAATTGTGCTCAGTTACAAATCAAAATCCAAATTCAAAGTTTATTGACTTTGACGAAAACCCATGGGTTTTACAGTTGACCTGATTCTGTACTTGGCCTTTGTTGAAATGAAAATAGTGAAATAGATTTGAGTAGAAAGATAAGCATACATTCTTTTGGTTCACAATCTGTTTTTCACTAAGACTTTTGCAGACTGAGTTTTTATCTCTGACCCATGGATAGATAAAGGAACCTCCCATGGAAAAGGGCTTTACCCTTTTCATTTCATGAGATATACTGGCTGCTCCCTCTGGACCAGAAGCAGAAGAGAGTGAGTTTTATCTTATTCTCTCTCTCTCTTGCTTCCCCAGATATAAGATCCAACACTTTCTGTCTTCACCTTCACTTTCCTAGGCATTTCATTTATGCTTTGTACCTCATTTACACCATCTTCCACTCCACTCAGACCTCTTTACCTCCTTTCACACTTCTCCTTTGAACTATACACTTAGCACCTTGTAAAAGGTCTTTTTCTGCTTTGCAAACATCAGAATTCCAATAGTATTAAGGTGAAATGGTAGATAGATTGACAGATACAGCAAGATCTCTTAACATCATCCATAGGTTCTTGGAAATCATAACTTTAAGCAAAACTGTGTATATACTGAAATCAACTTTACCATAGATTGATGGACACAAGCAAGAATTTATGTTTCTATGGCATATTTCTAGTCACAGCAGACGTCTAAGTAAAGACCCCCAAGATTTCTGATCTTAAACAATTATTTGTATTCACTGCTTCATTTCTAACCCAATTATTCCAGTTTGGAGTTTCCAGTGGCCAGACCACCAGGCAGGAGACAACTCTGGGCAGGATGCCCTTCCTTCCGTCACAAGGTCTGCTCACATGCCCCCATGTGCACTCCGGCTGGGACAACTGAGACCCACCAAATGGACCCCGCAGTGCACATCTTTGGGACATGGGAGGAAACTAGAGTACTTAGAGAAAACCTGTGGAGATACGGGGAGACCCTCTAAACTCCACACAGACAGGGCTTCTGCTGGGAATTGATATTTTTCTCATCCGCGTTATGAACAACATTTGTTATTTGAGGACCTGCTGTAATGGATGAATTTTAGTAGCTTGACACTTCAGGTGGTCGGGAAGTATTTATTTCTTTTGTAAGTTATAGCTGATGACATAGAATTAATTATTGCTTTGTGAGTGACTTAGTTCCATTGTTAAAGTCACGTTACTGTGAAAACTGCCTGCAGGACTTGTTAACTTGGCTGATTGCATGTCAGCTCCTCTGATGTGGCCTCTGTCTGATGACTTGGGGTTCATTCTCAAACTACTGACTAGTTGTATAAATCTGGGCATATTTTATTAATTGACTTGGGAGAAACCATTTTAATGCACTCTGATCTTTGATCATTTTCCCTGCACAACATACAGCGGTTAACTTAATTAGAATCACCACTATTGCTTTGTCATACCTAGGAGGTTTTTTATCACTGGAATCAAAATTTTAATTTTCAGAAAAAACAGAATTTTCAGTAGTATCACAAACTGTCCAAGGCCAACACCTTGTGTGGCTCTTCCTCCTGTTTTTTATATTCACATCATGTATCTTTTTTACACTATAAAATCTTCACCCTCTGGCACTTAAGACAGCACATGTCCACAAAAGACATTGAATAAATATGAACTGGGTATAAATATTTTTCCTCGTATAATTAGCACACTTTCATGGATTTCTAATCTCATAAAAATCTAGAGACAACGTTAAAGTCTTTCTTTCAGAATAATTATCTGGTGTCTTTTTGTTTCGTTGTCTTGGAGTTTTCCCGAAGTTCCTAATGCTTTCCGCTGGGACTTTGCATTTCCACAGGGATGGTGAGCTCAGTAGAAAATGGTCATATGATGATTACTTCTATTGCAGTCATATAACAATTGCTTTTATTAAAAATAGGAATGATCTTGACTTAGTCTCCTGTGCATAACATTGGCTTAAAGTCAAGAGAGCAATTTTGTTGTGTCCCATGCAATAATGTTTAATTATTAAGCTTTGAATTATCTTTGTACTTTTATCATATTTAAAATATCAACCATTGTATTTGAGGTAATAGCTACATGTTCTTCTGCAATATAATTCAGGAGCACATTTTGAATTTTTTCTAATGAAATAGCTAACAGGTAGAGCACTTATATTTATCAGCTACATGACATTAATTTTAGGAGATTTGCCCTGATGGTTCTTTTAATAGCTATTTTAAATCATTAATAGTTTTGAAAGCATAGATTTGAAATCAGGTTGAATCTGATTTGAATCCCACTTTATAATTTTTCTGAGAATACATAGAATAGATTGCCAATTAGGTATTCACCTTGAGTACCTTAACTCATGAAAGTCTCACCCTCTCATCCATAAGGTGAGAATATAATAATACCTCTTCAAAGAGATACTGTAAGCCTAAAAGAGGTAACATAGAAAAATATTTCCCTATGATGGTTGGTTCATCAGCACTCAACACATGGTAATTACTATTATTTCATAGTTATCATTATTCTAAAAATATTTACTTATTTACAATCAATATCCTTTGTATAAAGTACAGTTGATTGCTTTTACCTTCAATAAGGTTTAAATATTTTATTCCAAATATTATCAACCTGTATTTATCTTTTATTCCATCTCAGACCCACATGGAGATAGACTTTTTTAACCATCAGGGCAAGAACTAGAAATGGATTTTGTCATCAAAGAGCAGGAAAAATAAAGATGCATGATCGAGGAGAGGCTTCAAACAAATGTGCTCACAGTTAAGAGAGAAGATGTGATAGATTATGGGAATGTCAGCGAGCCCACGAGGGCCTGGAGTCCTAAAGAATGTGTAAGGTTGGGGCACATAGTTTGGGTTTGGGAGGATATTCTAGGATATTTAACTGCATGAGCAAAACCAGAGAGTATAAACGTACATGTCACATAAGGAGTTGAAATTGCTGGGAACATGATGTTTGTAAAAAAGCATTGAGGGACAATTGGGGAGAGCCTGGGACACCAGACTCTGCTTAGGAAACACTGGAAAAGCCTAACTGTTTTCAGGCAGAGAAGTGGTATGAACAGAAGTGAGCTTTAGAAATTTAAACCAATACAGAGGAGAGAGTAAAAACAGAGAGATAGTAAGAATAAACCAGTGAAAGATATACAGACCTCAGAAAAATGTTCGAATGAAGTTTTAAAATATGTTCTGTTCACAATGTCTTTGGGCTGTGGACAAGAATCCACCAAGGGAGCGAGCTTCTCATCCTTATATGTCTTCTTTTACTTTGGATGTTAGAAGTCAATGGCTGTTTCCCATCACAACTCTCACAATTCACTCACAATCTTTACTGACAATTTCTCCCATAAAGCATAACTTGCAAACATAGGTACTTTTCAGACAAAAAGGAACCTTTGATGGAAAATGTATAAATGACATCTTCTCTTTTCTTATTGTTAATCTGCAGTCTATTTTGGGGAAGACTTCTTGTCGCTTGCTTATAGGCTAACCATATTTCCTTGAGACAGAAACAGGACATTGGGATGACAGAAAATGACCGGGTTAGATGCTGGTGACTAAAGGGAGGGGAGAGGAGGTGGAGCAATCCGAGAAGGAGCAGAACAGCCAGGCCAGTATCAAGTAAGTATTATGTGATGCTGACTGATGATGACATAGTTAATGACATCCATTCATACAAATGGCCAGGGCTGCTGCAAGGAATTTTGGCACCTTAGGTGAAAATCAAATTTGATGCCTCTGTGAGCCGTGTTCTAAATTGACATTTATATTAAAATGACCAGGATGGTTGGGAAATATGAATAAAACGGTACTGTCCCATGCATGATGCTATGTATGGTCAGCCTACCTGCTTAAGACTAATAGATGGTCATACTGAATCCCATAGGAAAGTATTGTATCACAATGAGGGTGGTGATCTTATGCCTATGAAGATAGTTTCCTATTTTTAAATTTAATTTCCATTTGGAGTTTCCATTCTGCACAGTGGTAGAAACTAAAATTCATTGATCTAGGATTTCTCCTATCTTTATTTTAGGCTTGTATTTCATTCCAGTGGGCTTACTGAGGACCAGAACACTCAGTGGTGGGGAAAAGGAGGCCACGTACTACTCTGTGATAAACTCTGTCCTCTTGGATCCATTGAAATATCTACCACCTCACCCTGACTTTCTTTATAACCCAGCTCTTAGGCACATATTTGCAAAGGCCCCCCAACTTAAGAGTCTCTCTCCCTTCTGAAGGCTCAGAGGAGGGAGCCCTGGAGTCAGTCTGTGGCTCCCTCCCCAACATCTCCATCACAGGACTTCCAGGAGGAGGATAAAGGCCCTATCTGCCCTGACATGCCACACAGCCTTTCTTTTCTCTGGGGTCCTCCCATCTTCCCAAGCATTGTTGAAGGGTCAGGGCACAGGTCCCCTTTAATCCTGTACCCCATAAACCTATTTTAGGTCACCCTCCAGGTAGAGCTCCATGTAACTGGAGGCCTGAATGTTGTGCCTCTGAATCTCAGTTGCCTAGGAGACATCTTTCAGGAACACGGGAGTGCTGAATGCCTGACTCAGGGCCCCCCAGCCCGAGGGATATGAGCAAGACACCCCTTCCTCCAGGAAGCATATTCCTCACCATGATGCACATCAAAAGGGGGGCTGCCTCTCTTTCAGCACCCAGTCCACTTCCTAGCTGGGTGCTTTCTGTAGGGTACCGTGTCCCTGAGGGGCTACTGTGATTTGTAGTGGCCACCCAAATTCCACATGTCCATTCTCGAAGCTCCCTGAGAGTCCCTTTCTCAGAGACATGGAAAAGTCTAAGCCCACAGCATCTCCCAATTCTTTTTTTTCTACGGGCTGGGAAGAAACTCCCTCATACATCTATTTCTTCCTAAGTCTTTTTTCTATGCCAAAAATTCATACTAATCTTGTAAGTTAAAGCTGAAAAAAAATAGCAAAGACAAAAAACAAAAAATCATAGCAAATCAAGGGGGAAAAAAAAAACTGCCTTCTCAGTCTCCATGGGAAGGGAAGAAGGTGGTTTTGTGTTTTTTTTTAACACTGAATTTTATTTGTTTTTTCTACTCTTTTCCTTTACCTTCTGTTCCATTTGGGATACTTGGGGGCTTCAGACCTCCCCATTTGGTACCTCGGATTATCAATCTGTCATTAAAGAAAATATTCAAAAAATTGAAAAACTATTGCATTCACTGTCTACCGAAACAATAAGTTAAAAACTTAGGGTTACTTAATGTGAGAGGGGACAGTGAAAGGAAAACCTTAGAGAAAAAACATTAGTTAACATTCAAAAATATTCTGCCACATACAGAGAATGTTCTTTTCACCCCATATACCTGCAGGGTTGTTGCCTCCTTGGATATGAATACTTTTATTATATGAATAAAATTTATTATTTTAGTCCATCAGCAACAATTTTGCTTTGGAGCAAAACCTCATGAAATAGCAGGTGTTCTACAAACATATTCAATTGGACATGATTCATTAAATGTTGTATACTATTCTTCAGTGAATAAATTTGATTCACATATATATTCAAGAAATTCAAAAGTTGCCCCTCTATTCTCAAAAGTAGAAATTGTCACTAAGACACCATGTTTCATTTAGCACAGAAAATAAAAAAATGATTTTTATTTACTTGAAATGATTAAATATCCAGTTTTATGAATTTGGAAAAGAAGCCAGAGAAGATGCTCTTTGGCAATGAGAAGAAAAACTGTCAGGCTAAGACTTTTCCTATTGCTGTTTAAGAAATAGGTAAGTAAGGCTAAGTTGAATGAAATAAAATGTTCTTCCCAAATGCATAAACATATATTCTTCTTAGGATCATGGTCATCTTAAATTTATTACAATGCTAGTAATGAGGACAAGGACAAACCTCTCTGTGGAAGCAGATGACTTTATATCAGGTTTATAGAAGGGTAAAATAGGGATTTATTTCCAAATGCATCAGGAAATTCAAATTCCTGTCATCAAACAGTAAAGCCTTAGAAACCATTTGTGTATATGTAAGACTTTTCACAGGCCTGATGAACTGAGTCTACATTGAACAAAAGGTGTCCCTCCCCCTAAAAACAAAAAACCCAAAATACAGTAATTTCATGGCTAAATTAATGCATAAAATAAATCCTAGGCAAATTTAAATTATGCTTGTAAAGTATATTTTAAAGAAGCAGGTGATATGTTCTCAAGGAAAGGTCTACTTCAACCCAATCTTTATTTTACTTATTTTAACATTTTAAAATTGTGTTTTACTTACTGATGTGAGCATTGCTCACATATGTATTATTCTACAAAGCCAAGGTTCTTGGCATTTGAAATAACAGCTGGCACCCCATGTCTGCTAGGTACCCAACGTGCGTGCATGTACGCATGTTTTACAAACACCATCATGAACCCCCAACACAAACGTGCAGGTTTATAATTCCATTTATAGACAAAGAAATGGAGTCTTAGAAAGGGTAAGAGCTGGTGGAAAACTTTATTATATACAGATGTTGATCTATGACGGTGCATACTTTGCATCTATATAACGTTATGATGCAGTGTTGCTTCAATAAAACCTTTTAAACAAGGATAAAAGCATTTTTTAATTCTACATGACTAATATGTGAAAAATGTAAATTCAAATCGACAGGCACTCTAGCCATCCACATATGTGTGTAACCAAGTGTTTTCAATGAGTTACTTAAGATGTTAATAAGGATTGAAATAAACTTCTAAGGTAAACAGTGATATTTTACCTGGGACAAATTGACACTAATTATACTCTTCAATAAAAATAAATTTGAAAACTAAAAATCATGTTAGTAATCTGAAAGTATTTTCTTCAGAATAATATTCCCATTAATGCTGAAAAGGAAATTATATTTAAAGCTTAATTTTGTCCATTTTGAAATACAGGTAATAATGGCTTTTATTATAAAGTCACAACTTTAAAAATAAAATATGAATCTTGCTAAGTCTCTTTTAGTTTATTACCTGTATCTATGTTTCTTATTACTCATTTTGCATGTGTTTAATAATAATTAAATATTTTATTCATACTTATAAAGACAGATAATGAGCAAGCATTTTCTTGCTAGATAAAAATGAAGAAGCAATTAGATATGGCCCTTGCTGAAGAAAGAATATACTTGCACATTAGCATTTTCTTAATTAGATGTTTCACTTAAGGATTTAAAAGAAACCTTATAATTAAATATTGACAACTATAATCCCTGCCAGAAATGTCTATTAATAATGATCTAATGAGTGTATTCTTTCACATAACATCGAACATTTTGGATCTTTCTTGTCTTCTAATTTCTAACATAAATATAATTTTGATGATCTAAAAATTCTAATAATGAGGTTTTTTTGTTTAAAGTCATTAAAGTGATACATTTTATTTACTTTTTAATTTTTTTCCTCTATCAATGAGATCCTTCTCTCTTGTATCTTCACCCTCTTTGTTGATTTCATTTTAAAGTAAGTTACACTTAATTTCAACGCAAACCTTGGGTACCTTCTTAGATTCCACTGATTTCCTTTCCTTTTCTTCTTTTTAACCCCTAGAAGTGGAAGTTTATTATACAGGATACAATATACAGGAGCAAAACGTGTCAGGAGTAACATATTCAAGTTTCAGGTGAACTGGAATGTTATTCTTTATTTTTCATAATCTGTGACAAGTTCTGATGCCATAGCAAAAATTCTAGTTGTCTACGTACCGGGGTTTCGGCTTTTCCACCTGTGATTCTTTAACTAATTGCTGCTCCTACCGGTCTCTCATGTCCTTGCTTTCTCTCTGTTAGTTCCTATTTCACTCTATTTTATAGACTTTATCCTCTACACTTTTCTCTTCAAGTTACAGAAGTTATTCTGGCAAGTGGGTATGGATATCTAGGGGCCAGAGATGAGTCATCTTGTATACCGTTGTTAGCATTTTGACTTTAGTACCTTGTTTAGTTCACTTTTTGAATTGCAGTGATTTTATTCTACACATTAAAATCAATGTGCACTCATAGGTTTCCCACATGTGCAGTTTCCCCATTCCTTAGATACTTGTTGACATATCCTGACCGCCACCAGTCACCAAGTGTTTTTCGCCATTGTCAGGTGGGAAATCATTAACTTCAACTCGTTGCAGTGAAATTTCTTATAATAGGCCACATAAAAATTATATTGTAAAAAATCCTGGGATCCTATTTAAGATGTAAAAGAAGGCTCTGTGGCTCAGGTAGCTAAGCAGCAGACTATGAAAGCCATGGACCTGGGTTCAGACCCAAGGCCAAGGGTGGTTAAAAAAAAAAAGAGACAGAGAGAGAGAGAGAGAGAGAGAGAGAGAGAGAGAGAGAGAGAGAGAGAGAGAAAGAAAGCCATTACTTATTTCCAGTGCAAACATACATTGTGCCTGAGTTCCTAGCAGGCTGCCTCATCTATACACAAAACCTCCTTTTGGACTGCAAAATAAAATAAACCTTGGGCTATCATTCTATATCCAGCAATTGTCTCTCTGTCCTTATATTCTCTTCTGATCCCACTGAAGTTTAAATCTTCTTGTTTTAAAAATACATTTTATGAGGCTATCCTTACCATAGACAGTGATTTGTGTGATGGATCTAGGTAAAGTCCATTGAAAACCTGGAAAGAATTTATCATTCTAGATGCCATTAAGAACATGCATGCTCAAGGGCATGCCCTTGTGTGGTTCAGGGGGCTGAGATGCTGGCGTGAGACCACGTAGAGCCCAAGGACTTGGGTTTGAGATCTTAGGCCAGTGGAAAACCAAAGATGAACAACTAAAAGAGGTCCTTCCTTCCTCCCTTCCTCCCTCCTTCTCACTTTATCTTGATATTTGCATTATTGGGGTGGTTGGAAACCAAATCTACAATATCTCTTATGTACGCCTGTAATGAAAGGATAGCAAATTTATTATAAGGTTACAGTAAAGAGGACAGTGTTAGTGATTCAAAGATAGATAAACAAATGGTCAGTGGAGCATAAGAAAGAAGCAAAAAACAGACAATAAGTAGATGCACATTTGATTATCGTAAAGTTGGTGTTGCAGATATGGGTGAAAAGATAGTATTTTCAATATGTAGTGCAGAATCCATTGTACATCCTTAAGAAAATAAAAGAAACTTGATTACCTAAGCCACACTGGACCAAAAAAAGTCAATTTCAAGTGAATTGGAGATCTAAGTATGAAAGGGAAAACAAGGGTGCCTCTAGAGGAACAGGAGATAATCTTTATGACTTGGGGAAGACAGATCTCTTAAACAGGAAAAAAATACTAGCTAGAAAGAAAACATTGTTATATTATATTATATTAAAATTAAGAACTTCGGTTAATCAAAGAATCCATTTACTGGTTTTTATTACCACAAGGCTGCTGTAAAGACCAGTCAACTCTGTATTGGAAGGAAGTTTTGGACAGGATGTCCTTTGGAGTTTGCTTTTGAACTGTTTAGCTTCTGTTATTGCTTTATTATTACTGAAAATGTTGGAAGAGAAATACCTAACAGTTCTAGATTAAGGATTAGAAGCACAGATGAATGTTGTATTTCTACCATGGAGACCAAATAATATTTATCATTTGATAAATTACCCTGGCACAGTACCATTTTTCTAGCTTATAGTTTTTTTAACAAAGCAACTTTATATAGACCTGTTTTTCATTTCAGCAAAATAAGCCACCAATGTTAAAAATAACCAAAGAACTTCATTTTGCTGCGCCCTGGTGGAGTAGTGGTTAGGTCGATCGCCTCTGAAGGGCTCAGGCCACATACTCCCACACTAGGGTTTCAGTCCCAAGCTGGGGGAAGGTGTGGGGGAGTGAACAACTAGATATAAATAAAAGTGGGATGCTTCTGCCTCCTCTCTCTTCCTGCCTGTCTCCATGCTTGCTTTCATGCCTACCTGTATACCTTTTCTTTAAAAAAACAAAAAACAAAAATTTCAAAATCAGGAGTTACCAAATTTCATTGAATCTAAGAATCTATAGGAAATCACACAAGTATTTCACATTCCACTAAAAAAGAAAAATATTGTCAGTTAAACTATGATACACTTTCTCATCAATTAGACTTCTAAATTTCATATCGTAATAGCTCTTTTAGATTTAATCAGATTTTTTAAAAAATCGTAGATCAATCTTGTGCTAATACACAAAGGAAAATGTTGCCTAAATAAATCTAACCATTCCTTTTCTTTTCAGTACAAAATGTCATCACTTTCTGGATTGTTGTGAGGTTTAGAAATAAGGGATGTAGATTCCCAGCCCTATAAGTGCTTGTCAAGATGAAAGCATCCATTAAGGATATTGATATTATGTTTTTTTAAAGGAAAGGTACAGGCAGGAATGAAGGTGAGCAGACAGGCAGTCAGAAAGAGAGAGGCGGAAGAAGCACTTCATTCATTTCATTTAGTTGTTCATTTTGATTGCTTCACCCTGGACTCAGGTCTTGAACCCAGGACCTTGGGATGTATGTGGACAGTGTCCAGGGTGTATTAGATCACTAGGACACGCCAGGATGTTGGTATCTTGACACTTCCCTTTGGCTGAGCACACTAGATACTGTTCTTGCAATAGCTGTTTCTGATCTAAATAGGGTTCTACATCTGTAATGGAATGAAAATTCACTAAATCTTGCAAAAAGCATACGATAGCCATGGTTTTTAGTGCCGTAAAAGATAGGAAAGATTGACATCTAGCGGCATTCTGGAAGCACTGCATGTAGACATTTCAATTCCACTTCCCCTCCTTTGGAACAGGAGTGTCAATGGAAGTCATTCTCTCTGTCTCCACATTGTTTGGTGGCCATGTGGGAGGCACGTGTCTTTAGTTCACAGGCTTTCAGGTCAAATGGCAATACCTCCATAGGAGACCTTCCTCATCTTCACTTGGATGTGATTGAGATGATGAAATTTTAGGGAATACTTCAGAGGCCTGTGTGGTGTGCATGTGGGAGGAATGTGTGGCAGAAGTTAGAGTATGGCAGAGTGACATGTCTGCACATTCTTTGAGACTCTTCCCATTGAGATGTGGGATCTGTTCGCCAGTGCTCTGATTTTGTGACTGTTCTGATAGTGGAGGATAGTGAAAGAGACATATGCCCATTCCACACCTGCTTTTAGAACTTTGATTCCTTGGAGCTCCGAGCCAGCACATAGGGATTCTGACCATCCTCTGAATGCGTCCATTCTCCTTTGAGATCTAAGGCTGTCTACACTCAAACAGGTGCAAAGAAACCGTTTATTCCTCCTGCTCAGCATCCTGTATGTACAGAAGTAAACCATCGCCATTAAATTAGTGAAAAATCCAGCCTATTTCTTGTGAAACTGATTTTTACTGGACAACCCAAAGATAGTGGTGAAAACCACGACCGACACCAAAATAGTAAGGAAGGCTACTAGGATCCATATCACTTTTACAAGTAATGAGCTTTAAAGTGGAAAATCATTATAAATCCTAAAATTAATGAAATTTAAAATCCTCTTAAGTGTGTGTGTGTATATTCATGGTGTGCGCTTGAATATATATGTATATTTATGAATACAAGGAAAACTGATGTATATCTGAAGTAAGCACATACCTGCTAATACTTTATATGTAAAGGGAGGGGTAAACATGATGGAGAAACAAAGTAAAAGCTTTTAATCCAAACATACAAAGCAACTATGCTTTCTACATATGCTTTATTGTTTGTTTTGTTTACTTTTTTAATGCCCAGGCTAGCTCCATACCATCATCCAGTTTTACTGATGAAAATACTGAAGGCAGAGACCTTAAGTAACATGCTCAAGATCATTCATTTAGGATGTGTGTGTCTCCCAGACATTCATTATATAGTAGAATGAACCCCCTAAAATTTAGGGGATTAAAAGTTCAATCATTTGTTATTCTCAGAGTACATCAAAATTAGGAATTCTGGCAAAACTTGGTTGGGTGATTCTTCTGCTCCTAGTCATGACATTAACACTGTGGCATTGACGTGGGTCACCGATTGGTATTTAACTGGCACCTGGGCTGGGCTGGAGGGTCCAAGTAGGCGTCACCTACACACCTAGCACTTTGGGTGGGAAATGGCCAGAAGGGCTGGTGAAGCTGAGCCCCTCTCCCATGTAGTCTCAAGACTTCTACTAGAAGTCTTGTAGAAATCTGTAGAAACCTTGCTTTGAAAATGTATTTATTTCAGTGAATTCTCTCCTATTTCTTCTAGTTTATGAGCATGGTGACTTGGAAATTTTGCTCTCTCTCAACACAGTGTCCACTGACATTTGTCCTGGCATCATATGCTCTCTGGTTTGTAGAAGAGTTATTGGACTGTAGAAGATAAAGCATTGATTTGAAGATGAGGCGAGGGACATGAAAGACAATAAGTCTTTGTTGCAACACTGGACCTAAATTTACTGTTTATCAGATTAGCACCTTGCATTTAAATTTTCCTTCTGCTACTCTTCCCTCCCCACGGCCTACTAGGAATCCTTTGATGCGAAGTGGGGACAGGTAGGTAAACTGGTTCTGTAGTTCTGCATTAATCCTGTTCATTAAAATTTGACTTAGAAGAATTCAGGGCTGCAAACATCTGTTTAAATGGACTCTCCTCCAGGAGAAACCCAGGGTCAAGATGCCCAGAGGGCCTTGGGGCGGGTGCCAAAAGTTAGGTGGCAAAGCTCGGGTTCCTGGATTATGAAATCTGGCCTCTGGCAGCGGGACAGAGCAACGCGTGCTTTCTCCGACGTCAGTTGAGGTGAAAAAGACGTCGGAGGCTTAGGAGACGGCGCGGGAGCGTGGTGGGCCTCAGAGGAGGGGGCGCCGGGCCCTGCCCGAGCTCCGCGGAGAGCGCGGCGGCCAGGGGCGGAGGGGAGGGCTGGGCGTGCTCGGAGCGGGCAGAAGGCTTCGCCCGGCGGCTCGGGAATCTGGCCCAGGCTGAGTCGGTGGCGCTGGAAGGGGAAGCAGCGCCAGGCGCCCGACGAGCAGCCGCGCCCATGGGCCGCTCAGACCGGGTCGGGTGCGCCCCTGGCCACACCGCTGGGGGCTCCCGCTTCCCGGGCGCGTCTGGGCTGCCAGTGCGGGGTTAGCGGGGCTCGGGGCGCAGGGCTGGGCGGGCGGGGAATCCCGGCCCCGGGGGCGCGGGGGCGCGCGGCTACCCGGCGCCTGCAGGGGCCCGGCGCGGGGAATCAGGGCCCTGGGGCGCCCAGGCCTGGAGGCGCGCGGCCCGGCCCCGGGGATGCCAGCCACGGCCTGGGGCTGATTGTCATTGGGTAAGTCTTGCCTGGGGCGGAGGGGGAGATGGTGGTACCGTCCTGCCTGATTTCTGCACCATATTGTGGTTTTGTCCTGCCGGCAAAGCCGAATCCATCTGATCTATTGCGCAGTATCCATTCATGAAATCTCGAGCGCTGACATCACCAGGCCTTTGCAAGAGAAGTTGCTCAATGTCTGGAGGATTCATTCCTGGTGTAGGCGACGGCTTCCCCAGCGGTCCAGACCGTCCGCGGAGGTGGTTTCTAGGACGTGCGTGTTTCAAGTCAGGGCCGCCTGAGTGTCCTATGGGGAGGAGCAGCTTCCTGATGGCAGGCCACCCAGAAGCGGTGCTGCCTCCCAGCCCCTTGGGAGTACTATGCTCATTTCAGATAGTCCTTTCAAGCAGAAATACACACTTTAGAAAGCTGCGACCACTCTTCAATGCTTGAATCACTGCAGGGCAAAGTGGCAGAAGTTTGTGGACTGTCTAGAGGCAACTTTTAACAAGCACAAGTAGATAATGCAGCCATGTCTGACAACTGGTATGGATCGCGGAGATTGGGACGCAGCCTTAATTTGGATGCACCCATATATAGAGCAATAGCGTTCACTCGACTGAAAACTGGGTGCTGTCCTCAAACGAATGGCCGTCAATGGCACAACAGACAATATTTAATCTTCTCTAAAGTTTTAGCTGCTTTAGATAGGGACTAGTTTAAGACTGTTATGTCTATGTGTTATGTAAGGAAAACTCAAGTTTTAAGATATTTATAGAACACATCCTGTATTTGGTGTCACTTTCTTAGACTGTAGATTGTAGAGGCGCTGAAAATTTTACCGTATTGAGTATTATGCATGAAGTAACAGTATGAGGTATAGTTAGAGGATGAAGAAATCAAAGAATCAAAATACATTTTAAAAAAATAAAGAAAAGGCAAATTTATAGATATGCTATGGTCAGTAACTTGCAATTCTGGTGAGAACTGCATGTCAGATGATCTGGGTCCTGGGGCCAGCTCCATTTCTTCTGGGTGACCTTGGACAGTCATTGGGTTATGGGCTCAAGTTCCTCTTTACAATTCTTCTGAATTCTCTGATCAAATATATGTGTTATCACACCAAACTCTTAACGTTCAATGAGTTCCAGAGAAATATGGAGAGTTTCAGGAGAGCGGAAGGGAAGGAGCAGAGCAGAATAAAAGTTAGAGAAACAGTGTGGAAGGAGCTGGTGTTTGAAGGCATATATTTTATAGTCACCACCTCTCCATTCCTGCATCTTGCAGGCCTCCTGAACTCTGCTCCACTTTGAAGTGAGTAGGAATGCTGATCTTGGCACAGATACGGTGTAAATAATTTTCTTATTCCTTTGAAAAGACTCTCCTATTCCTTCTCAGGAAAAGAGTGATTTTTTTTGGAGAGAGAGATTACTGTTCTTTTAAACAAAACAAACTGGCATGAGCCAGACTAGTGAACTTAATTTTCAAGTTACGCAGAAGGCAGAGGTGGTCTAAGAAAGTAGAATTGAGGACCCAGAGGCCATGTTGGTTTTCAAAGTCATTTTTTGGAGATGGCAGCTACTGTGAGAGCTGTAAATTTACTTCCTTTATAAAGGATAAAAAATTCTCCACAAATGTCTTGAATGTGGAGATTATTTGCATGTCTGGTGACATTGTGATCTTTGGCACGAAGCATGAGCCCTCAGAGTAATTATAGGGCAAGGAAGCCTTGCTCAAAAACATACACCTGTGAGTGTCAGAGCAAGATTCTAATCTACCTTATTAGCTATTCTGAAGGAACTCTATTGTATTTAAGTTTTTTCTCACCACCCTGGGGTTAAAATTATGTCTCAATCACAGGATAATTAACTCATGTATCAAAATACTTAATTTTCACAGGTCTACCTGATTGCTATTTGATGTCATATTTTTATATTTATGTAAAGAGTTAAGGAGGATAGCACCCTTATGGCTCAGGCAGCCATGGAGCCTAAGGTGCAGGCCATGTGAAGCCTGTGGACCTGAACTTGAGACCCAGGACCAAGGGTAAAAAAAAGAAAGTGTTATGGAGTCACAAGTAAATGCTGAATCATTGATGGCTATAATGCATCTGAAGAGGGTTAAACGTAAAACAATTTAGCATAAAATATTTTCCTATATTATTTTCTCTGGTAATTTTTCTTTAGTATCCTTTTTCTCAGCGCTTCTTGAGAGTACTTAAGACATAAGATCAATAAGGAGGGGGAATATATGTAATTCTATTATTCTGTCTTACATAAGACATATTTGGAAGGCAGCAGTTCTTGCTCATCTGTTTAGTAATTTGTTTTTAAAATTACTAAGAGTTGGCATGCCTGGAGGAGCTGGTGGACTCATGTCAATCACCTGGAAGGAGCACAGGCCACATACCCTTTAGTTGCGTGAACAACTAAAATAAAAAGAAAATAAATATGCTTCTGCCCTCTATCTCTTCCTGCCTGCCTGCCTGCCCACTGGCCCTCATTCCTGCCTGTGTCTTTCCTTGAAAAAAACAACAACAACAAAATTACTAAGGGCAGAATTTATTCTCTTACATTAATGTTTTTAAAAACTCACTTATATTCAGAAATACAAATGTTGAAAATTAGGTAACATTTTAGTGAAAGTAAATCAAACTTTAAAACAATGAATTCTGGGTACGCCCTGTTGGTTTTGTGGTTAATTGCTCTGGACACAGTCTACATACATCCCAAGGACCTGGGTTGGTGATGTGGGGTTGAAGGTGGGATCCGGGGTCCATGTGGAACAACGAAGATGAAAAAACTAAATAAAATAAATAAATAAAATGCTTCTTCCTGCTCTCTCCCCCATCTGCCTATTTCTGCTCACCTCCATTCCTGCTTGCACCTTTCCTTTACTAAAAAAAAAAAAAAAAAAATTCTGTTAGAAATGTTGAAAGTTGGTATACCCTACAAAATAACTACCATAGCTTAAGTTAATATAAAATATGTCATTTGTATGGGAAAGAACAGAAGCTGTTTACTATTAAACATTAGGGAGATATTTTGACTCTGGAGAAGTAAATGTTTTAAGAGGTTTAGGGGAAGGGCATTTTAATGATTAACATTAACCAGGCTATGCCAGGCTGTTTTAGCTTTATTTAAAATGTGGAAATTTCTTCTCTTTGATTTTCCATTAATGGCAATATTTTAAAACGTATGAATCCCTACATACCAAACACAAATGTCAAACTAAAGTGAGTGATTTTTTAAATGTGTTTCAGTCATTTTTAAAATTCACGTGTTTAGTGATTCGAAGAATTGGATGTATTTCAGAATGAATGTGGATTTACCCATTTTCCCCTGGAAGAATGGTTGACTTTTGCAAGCACATGGATACCTGGGCCAAGGACAAATGGACCCTGAAATGGCCCGGTGTTTGAATTGCCAACTCTGATGCCTTGGAGACAGGCTGTGCCTACCTGCAGTTTTGCCAACTTGTATCAGTTTGACTAAGTCAGAGAAAGTCATCTGGGATTTTTGTTTGTTTACATAAAGATGTGTGTAGGTTAATGCCAACCTTGATTCTAAGAGATATATAAATGATAAGGTGCTAGGCCCCAGTTCCTTGAGGATATGGTGTGTGTGTGTGTGTGTGTGTGTGTGTGTGTGTGTGTGTGTGTGTGTTTAGAGGGACATGGCAGGAGGAGAGGAACAACTTTATACAAAAAAAAAAAAATTGAATGTCTCAAAGAGTCAAATGTTACTACATTGGGGATCCTTTTCCTATTTTGTTTTATCTTATTTTTCAGAAGAGGCCTGGCAGAAGGCTCTAGAAGGCACGGTTTTACTATGAAAAGCAAAGACCCCTTACCTACACATTTTACAAGAAATGTACAGAAAGCCATTGATAAATATACTTGGTAAGAGAGTTTCTGATTTGCCAAATGAATACATGCCCATAACAAATATGGAAGCAAAATCAGGGATTAGCTAGAAATTTCTAACAGTAAAAATATCAGTTTCATATTTAATGATTTGTTACAATGTCAAAAGTATTTTACAATCAGTATACTGTGAAACTCACCAATATCTTCAAAGAAAGAAAAAGGAAGTAGACTCAGAGAAGCCACTCACCAGTATAGCCTCTTTCTAATAACGTTTTTTGATGTCACTTTTGCTCCTGCAGTGAATCGCTGTCATCAGTTTCTTCCAGGGAAAGCCTCACACCCACAGAGGCTCAGCACTCATGGTCTGGGACACAGAGTTCTGCCACCGGCTTATCTACAGAGAGGAGCTCGGTTTACTCTTGGCGAGATGATGTAGGTCTCAGTATATTCTGGATGATCCCAGGATTACAATTGTAATGAAGAATTGCTTTCTTATTTAAACAAGTATTTTCTACTCTTTTAAAAAGCATTTTGTATGGCACACACACATAGACATTCTTTTATGTGTTATATGAAAGCATTTAAAAATAGAGAAACTATAAGGGAAAATAAAAACTACTCATAATCTCATAGAGTCCTTAACTGTTGATGGCTTTGGTTTTCTACCTCCCAGCTGCCCCTCCAGTGTGTTATAGATGATTTTGTATGATATCTATGGCTGGATATTCAAGACAGACTTGGATAAATAGGAACTAAGAGAACATTTTTGGAAAAAAAAAAATTGTAAAGAAATCACCATGCTTAGGGAATTTCCCTCCAGTATTTTAAGTCAGATATCTTACATTCACCTTCTAAGTCTAGTGGCCATTATTAACTTGAATTTTCTTTATTCTTTCTGGGAGTGAATTCTCGGCTGCATGAGCTTTTATCCGCAGCAGCTCAGGCTTTTGTGCAGAACCCTGCTGTTGCAGAGGGAAACCTCAAGTGTCCCTAAGAATCCCAGACAGTCCTTTTTAGGAGGGGCCACTAGGACAGCACCAGAAGGCTCCCATTCCTGCTCTTTCCTTGTTTGTGACTGTTTTCCTTTGCATCTTTATTTTTTTTAATAATATAACAATTTTATTATTATTTCTTTTGTGTACAAAGCCATGCTCCTTTTAAGATGGAGAACTCATTTCTCAGTCTATGGGTCTCACATACCATACCCGCCACCAGAGCCCAGTGTCCTTAACTGCCCCTTATTCTCTCTCCCCTTTTGTCTGCCCTCCAACCCCTCTTGACAGCTATAGTCCGGTGTCTTGTGGATTTTTGCGGGGGTTTAGCTGTTTATTATTTCCTTTCATTATATTTCATATGTAAGTGAAGCCATCCTATATTTCTCTTTTTCCTTCCAACTTATTTTACTTAACATGATTCCCTCCAGCTCCATCCAGATAGTTGCAAAGGGCACAAGTTCTTTCATTCTTTCTTTTTTTAAGTAGCTTCATAGAATCCCATTGAATATATATATATATATATATATATATATATATATATATACACAACAGATTCTTTAACTAGTCATCTGTTGATGAGCATTTAGTTTGTTTCCATGTCTTGGCTGTTGTGAACTGTCTGCTATGAACATAGACATGCAGATATTTTTCCTGATTAGGGAATGTGTATTCTCTGGGTATATGCCTAGGAATAATCTGACCATATCAACAAAGAGAAAAATAAAAATCATATGATCATAGCAATAGATGAAGGAAAAGCATTTGATAAGGTTCAACATCCATTCGTGCCAAAAAACCTTCACCAAAATAGGAAAAGAAGGAACATAACTCAACACAATGAAAGAACTATATAAAAAACCCACAACCAATTTAATACTCAATGGCGAAAAACTGAGAACCTTCCCCTAAGATCTGGAATGAGACAGGGATGCCCACTCTCACTGCTGCTCTTCAACATAGCCCTGCAAATTTTGGCCAGAGCAGTAAAACAAAAAAAGGAATTCACATTGGAAAATAAGAAACAAAGCTATCATTATTTGCAGATGACATGATATTATACCTGAAAAATCCTGAAGACACCACAAACAAAAAATGTCTGGAGACAATAAATGGTATAGCAAAGTAGCAGGATATAAAATCAACATTAAAAATCAATAGCATTCCTATGCACACAGGATGATGTAGAGGAAGAAGAAAATTAAGAAAGACATCCCATGCTCAATAGCTCCTTTGCATTTTCAAAGTAGCTCTCCACTCCTCTCTGTACTGGGCTCCACATCTAGTTTGTCAACAATGGAAGGGAGCCTGGAGGGAGTCAGCTTTGACTCACCGGGACTTTCTCAAGAAAGAGGTGACTGGAAGGAAGGATAACCAGCCTGCTACCTACTCACACTCTTGCCTCATGAGTATCTCCATGGGAAGGAGGCTGAGAACCATTGTTTCACAGTGTCCACATTCTAGGATTCATTTAGTAGTACCTATCTTCATGTAGTAAGCCAAGGAGAGCCTTATGACTTCCATTTATAGAATGGAACCTATTCCAGACCCTCCGCTGGCTTCTAGTTTTAAACTTTCATTTACTTTTTGATGGTTCCTGTTTGCAAAAGTCACAGAATACAAAAGACAGAAAAATGAAAGACTCTTCCATGACCCAGACACCCAGATCCCTCCAGGAAGAAAATATTATTTGTTTTCTCCATATTTGTGTTTAAAATTAGATCACTCAATTCCCTTATAGCCTGAGAATCTAGTTTAATTATTCATTTGAGGGAAAAAGTAACATAGAAAATACTGAATAGCATTTGTTGAACATCTACCTGGTCTGAGCATTTGGATCAGGTATGTCCAACTAAATATGCATTTGGTTGCTGTGAGATATGCATTAGATTTCAGGTTCACACATGCCCTCGAAGGAATATAATCTGTCTGGACTCTTGTTCTGAAGCCACCTGTGAGCCTTGATTCTCCCAATTGTAATGTTTATGTTCTCCACCTTAGGTGGGTAGGACAAAGGACTCTTACCTCCCAACCACTGACAACATACAGAGGCTGAAGTTTTCTTTATTGAGAGCTTAAGGTAAACTACAGTTCAAGAGCCTTCTTTTCCCAGACTGAAAAAATTAATACTCTGTCCTCATCCTAATTACCATGCCTCCTTCGATAACAAGATGTTTTCTTCACTGATTAAAAGAAGATAGTGGTCCTTTCCATGAAAATAATTTTCTTTCAGTGCTCTCATAATAAGAATCAAAAATAATCATATTTTACAGATGCATGTCAGGTCCAAGTACAGGAGGGATATATGTCTGGTACATATATGTGTGCATGCATGTGTGTGTATAGATACACAGGTTATGTATGTGTATGGGTAGCTACATTGTCTGTGTCAATATGTGTATTTATGCCGATGTCTAGTATGTAAAATCTTGTCTCATCACTCGTGTGGTAGAAAAGACCTCTATTTAACAGCTGAAGAAACTGAGGCTCACAGTGGGCTTTATCAGCAGAGAAAAAATTGGGGCGCTGGTATGTCTGACTACAAAGCATTCTTTTTACCATGTCATACTCCTTCTATATAATGGGTTACCTTAAATATCTAAGTATCATTGATTATAAACTACATTTCTACAACTTTCTGTCATAATGAAATATGCGTTTCTGTTTTAGGAGTTTGACAAAGCCAATGCACAGAAAGTGCAGCAGTTATTCTGGGAGGTTGAGGAAATGTTATTTGAAGGGAAAGTAAGCCCTCAGACCCAGAATATACTGGCTGAATGCAGCGAGTGGGCAAGAAGATCCCTCCATCTGAGGTAGGGACGTTGCTCACAGTGATTGCGGAATGGGTGGTTGGACTGCTCTGTCCCCATTTCTTTATTACCATCAATACATTTTGACTGAAAGCACTTATCTCGTCAGAATGTCTATCCAGAACATGTCCTGGACTGAGAAATTTCATCCTTGGAAATGCTGAGGAAATGCTGAGACATTCTAATACTCAAGTCATTTTAATTTGTGAGAAGCCAATTTAGCTCATTTTACATATGCGACAACCGCCAGATGGAGAGAGTCATGCTTTCCCTCCCATTGACTGTCTGTGAGACAGATGTCTGTCCTCTGAGTTGAGAACAGGATGAGGGCAAAGTGGGAAAGAGTAATATTTGGAATGATTGGATTGATGACTCTTTCTACCAGGATTCCTTATGTAGGAAGGATTGTTTATTATTATTGTTATTATTATTATCATTATTACTACTATTACTTTGTCTATCAAAGATGAAGAATATAGATTGACTATGAAAAGCAACTTTTTTCCCTTTATTGACTCAGCTAAACCTTCTCAGTTAATTGGAAATTTCTTTACATTATATTTGGGAAGAATAAATTAGGAGACTCATGTAGGTGGATTTTCTGGTTACATCAATTAAGCAACCTAAAAAATACCCTAAGTATTTTTTATTGGTCATTTTCCATTCTTTCTTTTTAGGATATAAAATGTCCACTAGTTATTCATTGCAGATGCTTCTATTTTAGGTATTCTGCAATCAGCTTCTGTCACTGTTGTTTCACAGAATTAGAGAAAAAATGAAAAGGGTAGTAAAGGGGGTGGAAAAAGAAAAGATCAAAGGAATGTAAGCCAAGTATCTGTATTTATATACTTTATTAGTCAGCATTTATAGTTTCTGTGTTAGTTTCTGCCTAGCATTACCCTAGAGGTTCCATCCTATAAACATCTCTTAGCCACTCATCAGTCTGACAAATGAACTCTCATACAAAAACCAAGCAAATGCAATCATGTTTAAAAGCCTGAGAACATTTGCCTCAAATTCTTCCTTAGTGGCAAGAACAGTTTATCCTGTCTATCCTTTTATCATGATGTCATTATGCTTCTCATATATCATTATGTACCTTGTCATGTCATACTGTCTTCTTCGAAATAGTATTTTAGCCCACTTTTCATTGGCATTCCTCAACCCCATCCCCTTGCTCTCATACACACTCCTCTCCACCATCAGCCACATGGAGCTCACGCGTTCCTCAACAGACTCCATCTTTTCTGGGGCAAAGACCCAGGTCGTTCCCTCACCAGGAATGCTCAGCCCCTTCTCTGTCTGGAAGATGTGACACACAGTTCTGCTGTATTCTTCACGGGGAAACCTGCCTGCATAGGCAGAGTCAGCCTGTGTGGAAACCCTTAGAGACCCACCGCTCCACAAAAGGACAAATGAAATGAATGTGCGAAACCTTTTTCAATGTTCCCATCAACAGGAATAATAGCTTTCTATTTTTTCTTTCTTAAAAATCTCAGAATCTTGGGAACACAGCTAATCCTGCCAACCGATGAAGGGTTCCAGCATTTCCAGGGCAGTGAGCCAAGTTCTGTGGTCCACAAACCCTTCTGTGATGCCCAGGAACGCAGCAGCGACTTCAGAGAGTATGTTTCCATCAGTTACTCTGGGACAGTATTCATTGCATCTTATCCTTTATCAGATCTCTCTCAGGCATAAGCTGTGGAAGTTTAGATTTCAGTGAAGAACAGGGACAGAACTTTTTTTTCCTATGAGATGCTTCAGATTCTTAATTGTTGATGATAAAGATAATGGTGTGTGTGTGTGTGTGTGTGTGTGTGTATGTGTATGTGTGTAAAATGATATCAGGGGAGTTAACTTTTAAGTTGCTGTTTAACAATCTTCTTGAAAGGAAGGCAGGATCTAAAACGTACCTCGTTGTGAGGAATCTTGTGTTCTTTTGCTCATAGAAGATTTTGATCAATCCCTCTATGCCATTCACACATAGTTGGGGCAGCTCTGTGACTTCCTTTCATTCCTATAAAGAGGATACAAACACAGAGCATAGTTTAGGATTTTTTGTAGTCCTGAAACTTTAATTTAGCTTATGCTAAAATGTAACTCTTAAAGATAGGAGCTTTGTCAACTATAACATGTAATGTCTTTTTATTTGGGATTCTATACTTTCTGGATAATTTAAAGACCCATCATGATCCTGCACACATTGTATTTAAATTAATTTTATTGATGGAACATTGATGCATCAGAGCATCTATAGATTTAAGGGATGCATCATATTAAATTCACACCTGTATATATTAAATTAAGTTCACCATTTCAGTGCTTCCTTCTCTATACAATTGATCCCCATTACCCAACTCCTCTCCTCCTCTTTCTGCAACCATTCATTTGCTTTTATTGACTAAATATCTATTTTTTATTCAATCTATTCACATGGTTTCTCTGTGTACCAAATACGAGTGATACAAGGTAATAAATCTGTCTTTTTCCTTCTGACTTATTTCTCTTAGCATAATTACCTCTAGGTCCATTCATGTTGCAGGATTTCATCTATTTAATAGCTGAGTAATATTCATTGTATATATCTATATATCTATATCTAGATCTATATATCATATCTTCTTATTCACTCATCTGTTGATGGGCACTTAGATTGTTGCTAGCTCTTGGCTGTTGTAAATCATGCTGCAGCGAACATGGGGGTGCATCTATTTCTGCGAATTAATGCTATTGTGTTTTTAGGGTAAATACCCCATAGTGGAATTACTGGATTACACGGGATGTCTATCCTCAAGTCTCGAGGAGTCTCCTACTGTTTTCCATAATGGTTGCACCATCTTACACTCCCACCAACAGTGTAGAAGGGTGTCCTTTCTCTGCATCCTCACCAACACTTCTCTTCAGTCTTTTAGATAATCGCCATCCTCACTGATGTGAGGCGATAGCTCACTGTTTTGATTTGCATTTCCCTAATGACAAGCACATGCTGTGTTCTTGATGGTGTACGCTCATCCCTGGGAATCTGTCTCCCGCAGATTGTGCATCTCCGGCTCTCATGTGGTCCCCACAGCACCCTCCGCCCCTGCCCTGCCTGGCCTGGATCACACAGGGTTTGCTGCCATAACGGCATGCTCATCTCTGGAAGAAGAGGTTTACTATGTGGATGGGAAGTTTGAAGAGTATTTCGCTTTTGACAGAAAAGAAGAGTAAATAGAATTTTATGTGCCTTTGACTTAATAGTATATTTACTAATATAATATTTTATATTATAATCCCCACATTTTCGAGCTAAAGGATATCTAATTACAATATAGTATATGTGTATATATGTTGTATATATATTCAAATATTTATTTAATATTTGGCATTTATTTGAGTTATATGCTCATTTCCTATTTTATGTAATTTTCACTTATCCCAAAGGCTTGCCATTCTTTGCAAAACAGTGAATTCCTGAAAGATTTTTGAATTCCCAGCAGGAACTATATCTGCCAGAGCAGTGTTTCCATTACTCTGTGGCACACAGAGAAAGCAAGAACTGGTTCTGTGAGCTGGGCTACCAGTCATCTCGTGTCTGGTGGCTCCAGGTATCCTAGACCTGATGACAGAAGGAGCAAAAGGGAATTCCAGAATCTGCGCTAAATGCATATTTGGCTCTTAAAAGAACAAATAATGTATAACAGAAATGTACCTTCTGAGGGTACACTGGCATATTAAAAATAGTAATGTGCAGTTCAGAAGAGGATGTTTTTATATATGTATAATATGAAAAAATGCATGCATGATAGACAGCATTATTTTACCTTTAATCATGGATAGTTTCAGTAAGTAGAATGGATTTTGTCCTTAGTGATGAATATCTTGAACAACCATCTGCTCAGCATCGAAGAACGTGGCTTAAACATGGACTTCCTCCCATTTCCCCCCATGACTGTATCAAAGACGCCGTGATGGCAGAAGTGTTTGATCACGTCTGGACAAATGTGGTAGACATCATGGAAGAGCTGATTAAAAAAAACTGGGAGATGACACTCACAGGTACTTATTTGTAGAATTTGTCCTAATGAAACAAGACAAAACATGCACGCCTGTTCCTCAGCTTTGTGCCCCAGTCCCCTCTTTGGCCATATCTAGGTCATACTTAGGGTGAGGAAGGAGGTGAGCTTTCTGTCTTAATCTACAAGTGATATTTATTTTTTATTTTTATCTTTTTTAGAGAAAGAAGGAAGGAAGGAGGGAGGGAGGGAGGAAGGAAGGAGGGAGGGAGGGAGGAAGGAAGGAAGGAAGATAAGAAGATCTTGAACTCAGGTCCTTGGGCTTTATATGTTCACACCCTAGACATCTCAACCACCTGAGCCAGAAGGGCACGTCCCACAAGTGATTTTTTTTTTTAAGAGGAAGGCAGGCAGACAGGAGGCAGGAAGCGCGAGAAAGAAGAAACATTTTATTTAGTTGTTTATTTTCAGTTATTTCTCTTGGCCTCAGTTCTCGAATCCCAGTCCTTAAGTATGTGAACCGTGTCCCAGGCATGGGCTTAACACCTACCAGGCATGATCCCACAAGTAATTTTTAATCATTACAAAGGACATTGTTGTTTTCTGAATTATAAAAAATAATACATATGCAGTCAGGAAAAATCAGAACTATCAAAGAAAGAAGCTAGAAGTCACTTTTGTATTATGGTAAAAAGAAGGCTACCTAATCAAATGAGATAGTAGTTTTTCGTTGTTTATGATATTATTTGTAAAGTAAAATGTAAGCATAGCTAATTTAGTAGTCACTTGATTTATAACATGTTCTCTAAATGACTTAAAATTGAGCAGAAGCAAATCATAGAAATGTCAGTGGTGGACATTAATGACTATTGTTAGGTTATCAATGTGTGTAATAGGACAATGGTTGTATTACTTTAAAATCTTTATCCCATCAAAGTGATTAGTTGGGATTTTATAAAACACCAAGACTTTTTCTAAACCTAATCTCCCATCTACCACTGAAATGACAGCCATGTTATTATGTGTGTGAGAAAGTATCATACCTGTCAATTGCTTCTTGGGTCTCTGATCGCTTTAGCAGAGTTCAGGGGCCATAGCAGACTCATGGTAACTCAACAACAAATATTTTTGTTGAACAGTAAATTTTAAGTACATATATTAAATAACCTGATGTCTCTTAATAATACTGATTTTCCTTTTAATACAGAAAGAAAAAAACAGAAAGAAAAGTTGAAAGTAGCTGTGAATAAATCTTCCCATGTACTCATTTCCCATATTAACACTGATCTATCAAGCGTTCCTCCATCCAGAAGTTCTGAAACTCGAAGCATATCCCTGACTTCTCATCTTAATCCACTTCAGGTAGATATTTTCACTAGTCGCTCTCTTTCCTTCAGTCTTTATATCTTTGGTCTCAGTTTGTCAAGGGAACCATTCTAATTTATTCCATTATTAAGATATTTGGGTCTGTTTAATAAGATTATATAGAATTGTATCATGGAGTATAAAAGAATCACCATATTCTTTAATAGAGTAGGGACATTCCGATTTGAGATTTCCCATTTGCTTTGAGTGGTTGAGCTGTTTCCATGGTTTTGAAGAGGAAAAATGCTGTCCCCGAATATAGCTAACGAAGGTTAAAAATGTTCTCCCATCCCACAGTCTTATAAAACATTTACTGAGTATATTGTATTAGTTTTGAGGAATGATATGGATGAAGAAAGTATAGCCCCTAACCTATAAAATAAAAAAGTATAATATAAATCAGATGCGTACATGCTATAAGCCATGTGAAAAAAGTCTTTAAGGAAGAGAATGATTTACCCCAATAGATCTTGAGGCTTGATCTTTTAGGTTGGAGGTAAAATTTGAGCAGAAATCTGAAGAAATGATGGCATATAAAGGTAGGAAATCTGCATGGATTATTTCAGGTTAAGCAAAGGAACAGATGAAGGAAAGACAGGGCCTGATTTTGGAACTGGAACAATGATGGACCTGAGGGTTGGAGGAGAGGAGACTGGAGCAAATCAGGGCGTTGTGACGATACCAGGATATTTGAAATCGAGAGATCTAGAAGGGGAATTATTTTGGATATGTTGTTTAACTTTTCTAAACTTTAGTTTGTTTTTCTTATCTAGAGACTGATGTTAGTAATATGTTGTCCAAGAGATTCTTGTGAGGATAAAATCATATAAATATGTAAACACTCCTAACACAGAATCTGACAGATACTGGGCACAGTGTAGATTTTTCTTGACTTGCACCCTAAATATTGAACAAATCACTGAGGGTTTAGTTCATGTCATACCCAGCTTTGTAAAGGATATGCTATTTTCCCTTTAATCCCTACAACATTTTTGTGCTACAGGATACCTAATTACAATATTATATTATATTTATTGTATATATTGTATATATATTCAAATATTTAGTAGAAGGCAAGGCTCATGGGAGAGCTTCAGTAGTGCTAAGAAGGTTGGACTTTAAGTTTTGTACAGCTCATTTTGTGTACAGGAGTAGAGAAATAGAGTAAGACAGGATTCCTGGTCTTGAGATGCATACAATTTAGGTGGAGGGAGTCAAGCTGTGGAAAACAGTACTAAACACACACACACACACACACACACACACACACACGATGAGATGATCTTCGTAGAACAAATGAGAGTTTGAGCTATAATAATTATATAATTAAAATAATACATTACATTACTATATTGTAACTAGCTTTCCTTCAGCTCAAAAATGGTGTGGGGATTAGAGGAAAAATAACATGTTCTTTATAAAGTTGAGTATGACATGAAACAAACCCTCATTGATTTGTTAAGCATTAAAAAAGAAAAGAGGATACTTGAGACAGATTCAAAATATGCAGGTATCCCAGGAACAAGTAAACTGAATATATTTATTTATTTTAAAGGAAAGGTGCAGGCAGGAATGAAAGCAAGCAGAGGCAGGCAGGCAGGAAGAAAGAGGAGGAAGCACACTTTTTTTATTCATCTTGGTTGTTCCCTGGTCTTGGGATGTGAACTTGGGTCCTTGGGATGTATGTGGATTGCACCGGCGACTAAGGTGGCTGGCCAAATGGCTATCTTGTTGGGGCATGCCCAGAATTTCTTTATAAGATTGGAAAGACCAAGGTTTGAATAGAGCATGTGGTTCAAAGAGCAGTGCATAAAACCAACATCTAATGGATTGTTCTCCTCTCTGGTTAAGAATTTTATAATAAACCTTCTTTCCTTTTGCTGTTGAAAAGAAACCTTTGGATTTACTACTGGCTTATTGTCTTTTTTGGTCTCTTGATGCTTCCCCAATGGGTTTAATAGTATTTCTCACTTTGTATATTAAAATATGCAATACGAATCATATGAAAATGAACAGTTGATGACAACATAGAAAAAGAACCATTAAACTGCAAAATAAATACACCTGAGAAACAGGGAAATTATAAAACCTCAGGAGCTTTTCATGGTTAACTTATTGTTGTTTTTCCCTTTCCCCCTGTGTTGGGTCTCAAACCCAGGTCCTTGGGCTTTCCATGGCCTGCACTGTAGCTGACAACTCACAGGAGTGCACACAATTTGTTGTTTTATAACAACTTCATTTGTATAAATTTAAAAAGAAAGTAGACAGGGAAGTTGAAGTAAAAACAGGATACTAAGGACCTATTTTAAATAGTCAAAATATTCTAGTGGTAATTATAATAGGTCTTAATTTATCCCGCTAACATGTCTTCTTATATATTTGGAATATGAGGGAAATGTGATGATGTTTTCTACATTTATTCTTGAACTAGAATAGAATTCTAGCTTCAGAAGTTCTGTTTGCCTGAATCTAAATATTATTTTACCTCCTAGTTGGTCAAATTATGGGACTATAGAGGGAATTAATCATTACTTAGCCCTCACTTCATGCTTTTACCAATGTCATCTAATTTAATTTTCAAAATAACTCTATGAAAGATCATTGTCCCCAGCTTCAATACTGGGGAATTAACACTCCATGAATAAAGTCATCTTCCCCAAATCACCAACCAGGAAGCCGTTACAACTGAGATTCAGATGTAAAGCCTGAGATTTGGTTCTTGGTTTTGTTCTCAGGCCATCATGCTGCTTTGGGAAGGTCAGTGGGGTGACTGTGTAGGCTCAGGTTGGAGGTCAAGGCAAGGTGGAAGCACATTTTTTTTGTTCAGTTGTTTTTTCCTTTGCCTCTTCAGATTCTGTGTCTTCTTCCTCACCCTGGTGTGTGCTGAAGGCCCATGCTCACTGATAAGTTACATCAGAGGTGTTTTATTTTTCCCTGTGGCTCTGGGAGAACTTTTGAGTTCTTGCTTTGTTTCCTCGGCTAGAGCACGTGGGTTGGTGACATTTGCGCTTTTCATATTTCTGGAGCCTCACCCACACTTCTTTTCCACTGAAGGCCTTGGTGTGGCAATGTGTCCACAACATCACAAGTCTTGAGGAATTCAGCTATTACTTGTTAATCCCTTCCCACATCTTTTTTTAAATTTCATTTTTATTGTAACTGTAGTAACTATTCTACACATTAAAATAACTTCCTATACATAGGTTCCCCATTCCTTAGATATGTGTCAACACACCATGACCTCCACCACATCACCAAGTGTCCTTCCCCAGTGTCCAGCCTTCCCACGTCTTTTAAAGATACTGTACCTTGATTTAATCTTCCCCAAGCAAGTCAGTTTGAGTGTGCTATTTGTTGCCTGCCAATTCCCAACAGGCATCATCTGTCATTAGAATGGCACTGGAGCCTTTTACATTTTTTATTGTTATTGTTTTTTGTTTTTTGTTTTTTTCCCCAAAGTACAAAAGAGTATGCAGGAGTAAGCGTATATTTCTGTGAGACCAGAATTATATATTTCTCTGCCTTATTGTTTTAATGACCTACGTTTTGTCTTCTCTGATTCATCACTATATTTGATGACCATTGATTGTATCATGATTATTTTAGGTAGACAAAGAAGAGGAAAATGCTGTGTTTGTTCATAATGAAATTACTTTCTATATTTATCGTTAGTGTTCAGTAGTAATTTTATTTTCTGATGTTTGGTTTAATTAAATTTGAAATAAATGGGATGATCTAAAAAGTCAAAATAAATTTGCTTTGTCTTTTCTCAGATCCATCGCTTCTCCAATAATTTGTATCATGATTTGAATGGTGTGATGACAATTCAAGCAAAACCACTTCAGCAGAGACCTACTTATTTTGCAGATAGAATACAGTATGTATAAGAAATAATTACTCTGCTTCTTTACTCTTCTTTCCTTGGACTCTGACATCAGCAGAGGACATGCACTCATGAGAATCTCATTTAATCCCACGTTCATGATGTGCCAGAGCACATTCAGGGGAGGGTACAGCAGGCATGTAAGAATAAAACACACTGTCCTAACATCAACCAACCAACAATTGGTTAGAGCAGATGAAAACAGGGGAATGTTATCTGTGAATTCTTAATCTTGTAAATCTTGTAGACTTTACTGTTTGATTACAGTGAGAAACTTAGCACTTTTGTCCTGTTGATGATTCTTGAAAGAGAAATTGAATTGGAAATGAAAGTCTGTTCATTCACTCAACAAAAATTTAGGGATACCTTCTATGTGCCAGGCACTGTTCTAGACAGTATCTAGTAATGGGCAAATATATTTGTCCCCACTTTTCACAATGCTTACATCTGAGTGATTAACTTGCTTTCTCTTCCCCAGGAATGAACAGGAGGACCGAACACAGGGTGTAGGTGCCAGTGCTCTTTCGTCCGCGAGACATCGCCTGGCACGCATCTCAGATAGTCGTGGGCTACAGACTTCTGTAAAGAAAACACCAGTGCATAGGAGGCTGCCTTCTCTGACTTCAGACTCACAGAGGCTAAAAACCCCCAACGTGTATAGTGATGAAGTTCTTCGAGGAACAAAACTGTAAGTCTTGTTTTGCTTAAGGTATGCCAAAAGTCAAAGGAAAGTGCTGCCTTCCCTTTCGGTCTGTTAATATTTGCTTTATATGTGTTGGTGCTCCTGTATGAATGTGTAAATATTAATGATATATCTTCTTGATGGATTGATCCCTTTATTATTTTATAGTATCCATCTTTCTCTTTTAGTTTTTTATTTTATAGCATATTTTATCTGCTATGAGTATTCTTGTACCAGCTTTACCTTCAACTTGATTTGCATGGAATATTTTTTCCATCTCTTTACTTTAAATTTGTGTATTCTCACCCCTGAAGTTAGTTTCATATGAGAAGCCTCTTTTGGGTCTTGTATTTTTATCCATTCAGCTACTTCTTATGTCTTTTGATTGAAGAATTTTTTATTTACATTTAAGGTGATAATTGATAGGTATGTACTTATACCACAGTCAGCTATTTTCTGGCTGTTTTTGTAGTTCTTCACTGTTCCTTTCTTCTTTTTTCTTTTCCCTTGAGGCTTTAAGGCTTTCTTTAGGAGTATATTTATATTCTTTTTACATTCTCCTTTGTGTGTTTACTGTAAGTTTTTGCTTTGATATTACAGCGAAGTTCAAATATAACATCTTCTGTGTATATTATTTTGAGCTGATAGTTCAATTTGAATATATTTCAAAAATGCACTTGTGCTTTTCCTCACAGGTTTTTTATCTTTGATGTCATAATTTGCATAATTATCTTATAGTTTCCTTAGGCTAATTATTATTACTTGAATTTTACCAACTTTATCTTAATTTTCGCTATGGCTTTATAGGTGATTGGTCTATTTATTTTAATGTAAATTTACTTTTTCATATGTTTTCTTCCTGCTATTTTGTGCTTTTTTATGTTTTGCAAAGTTCCTTTAACATTTTGTGTAGTTCCTGTTTTGTGGTGATGAACTCCTTCAATTTTTTCTTGTCTGGGAAACTCCTGATCTCATCTTCAACTCTGAATGATAACCTTTCTAGGTATAGAATTTTTGGTTGGATGTTCTTTTTCTTTTAGCACTTTGACTATGTCCTGACACTCTCTTCTGGTCTGCAAAATTTCTTTTGAAAATTCTGCTGATGGTCTATGCAGTTTTCCTTGTTATGGGATTTCCCTTGTTCATGACATGCTGTTTTTCCTCTTGTTGCTTTCAAGTTCCTCTATCTTCAGTCTTTACCATTTTAATTATAGTGAGGATTACAGTGAAGAACTCTCTGAGTTCCACTTATTTAGAACACTCTGGGCTTCCTATGCCTGGATATCTGCTTCCTTGCCCAGATTAGTTTTCAGTTATTATTCATGCAAGTATTTTTTTTTTTCTGGCCCTTTCCCAGTCTTTTCTCCTTCTGAAAGCTTGATAGTGTTAATATTATCCCTCTTGATGTTCCACCAGAATTCCTAATCTTCACTATTTTAAATTCTTTTTCATTTTTTAACCCTGTGCTAAGTTCTACAGCATTGTCTTCCAAGTCATTTATGCACTCCTCTGCTTCATCCACTTTGCAGTTGACCCTTTTACTATATTTGTTAGTTCTATCACTTTATTCTTCAGCTCTGTGACTTCTGTTGGATCTTCCTATATTTTTGAGCCAATCTATTCTTTTCCTGAGATCACTGAGAAACTTTATAACTATTACTTTCCCTGTTACTTCAAAATCTTTCTCCAGAGTTTGTCCTGCACATTTCTTTGGTGCATGTTCTTCTTCTCCCCATTCTGCCTGATTTGTTGTGTTTGCTTCTTGTTCTTTTAGGCAATTTTGCCACCAATACTAGCCTGGGAAACCTGGCTTTATGCAGGTAATATCACAAGTAATTCAAACACAGCCCTCCTGGCCCCCTGAATTATAGTCACTTGCTAGCACAGCTGAATATCAGTAAATCTGGTTGTCAGTCATTGATAAATAAGGAAAAGATGACTGGAGCTAGTGGTCAGTCCTTTACCCCATCTGTCTTCCTGATATGCAAGTCGCTTAACATGGGCATTCTTTTGGAAGCAGGTTTTGATTCATTGCTCAGATAGGGAGCTTCACTATAAGGTGTCTCCTTCTCTGCACTGAGGTGCTCAGTTACATGTTGTTGTATTTCCAGGCAAACTGGCACAGACCACATGTCCTCTCCACCAGTTCAAACATCAAGAAGCAGGTTACCCCCAATTGGCTCAGAGACTGCTGAGCAGAATATGGCAGTTCCTGGATCTCGCCCAGTTTCTGTAAGAGAGATTTCATTACATTTAATACACCATTGAAATTGACTGTTGGAAAACAAAGGAATAAATTATATTTTTGGCATTTCCAAGGGGAATCAGTACTGTAAAACATCTCCATAGTCTGCTTCTTGAGAATAAATGGTGTGTGAGAATTTATACTAGGTGGGAGAGTTAATTCACTTTGTGAAATAAAATGATTTGAATTAAATCAAAAAGTCCAGATGTCAGGAAAAATCTGATGTTCTGGAAGGCGTCATGAAGAAAATAGCATGAAGTTTAGGTTATTACAGAGCAAATCCATGTCTGAATCCTGCTGCACGAACTCTTTATATGATGTAGTACAAATTAATCTGCCTCGGCCTCAGTTTCATCATCGATAAAAGGGCAATAATGATTACTATCTCTAAGAATTGTGATAAGGAGTGAACGAAATTGTGATGTTAAATAGTGTCTGGCAAAATTAAGAGCTTAATAGAATACCCCTGTCATTTTTGTCAGCTCTCGTTTTCCCAGCTGACCATTACCATATGTCCGGTAATGTAAGCTCAACTCAGCCATGTAGTGACAGGTCTGGGGAAGTACAGTCTGGCACTATGTAACCAGATTTCTCCCAGATTTATAATGAATCTTCACTGCACTTTGATACAAGTAACTTGTGTCTGTTTCATAAAACACACAAGGATCCCAGATGAAGGATGATTCAGACCTAGAGAGAATAACCAACTGAGGAAACATTTTTTTTTTTTTTTATATCCTCTGCTTCCTTGGCCACAGCAGCAGTACCCATTTCCAGAAGGCAGGAGTTATAAATTTTTAGTGTTTAAGCCTAGAATATTGTGTCTTAGAGTGAAAAAATAAAAGATGAATATGACAAAAATGTCTGATGAGGTGTGCCAGGGCAGCTTAATGGTTAAGTCCAACAGGTGTAATCCACATGCATCCTGAGATCCCAGGGTGAAGACCTGAGGTCAGGAGGAATAACCAAGATGAACAACTAAATAAAAATAAATAAATGTTTCTTCCTCCTCTCTCTTCCTGTCTGCCTGCCTACTCACCTTCATTCCTGCCTACTCTTTTCCTTTTAAGAAAAACTGTCTGATAATTCACAAAAACAGACTTACATTTCAATTACAATTTAATATGAGAATCTCACATGGTTGGCACACTCTAGTGGAGTAGCAATTGTGTCAGTCATCTCTGAAGGAGTACAGGCCACACACCCCTGGTTTTGAGTGCTGGGTCTAAGGGAAACAACCAGTGTGAACAAATAAATAAAAATAAAATTCTCCTTCCTCTTCCTTTCCCTGTCTGCCTGCCTACTTGTCTTCATTCCTGCCTGCACTTTTCCTTTTAAAATTAAAGAAAAAGAATTTCACATGGTTAAGATTTAAACTGGTATTTACCTATTATGACACTGTCATCTTATCAGAGATAATAATTGCATAATTAAAAATAGTTCTGTTTGCTCAGTAGATCTCGTTATCAACATCGAAATAAAAGTTTTCAAGCAGGCTAGTGAATGAATGTAGAAATGAGTGAATGACTGAAGTACATCTAGATATTCTTCTGTGAGTTTAAGGATTGCATTTGCTTTAAAGAACATCTCCTTCATTTAGTACAGAGGGAGGCCTCCGCAAAGTCGTGTGTTCAGTGCGATACCTAACAGCACAGAACGAATGCCTCTTCCGGAAAGAACTCTGACCTTGGAGCAGTTGTCAAGGCCCAGCACAACCAATACATTTCGGGTAGGTTCTCTGTGAGCCACAACTTTCATTCTTGTAAGTAATCGAAATATTAAAACTCACCTGTCATGTTATTTTCCTTCTAACAGTCAGATACACCTCGAAAAGGTTCATTGACACTGTTGGAATTTGCTGGTCACACATGGACAGGTCAAGGACTTTTGGCAGGTCAGTGTTCCCCACACATAAATAGAATGATGCAACTTGTGACAGCCCATGTTTCATAACGAGAAATGGAAGACTATCCACCTGGAAAGGATGCCCGTGTAAGGGAAATCACAAGTTTGTGGTCTGTGGTCAGGCCTCCGAAATCTCCATAATGAGCAAAACTGCAAAGATAAGAACTTATCTGCTGTTGGTGTTAAAGGGGAAAATGTCCAAATATTCTTCTTTAACTTGGGGCCCCAATCTCATAATAAAGAAAATGCTTTCTTATGAATCATGTGAGAAATCACTGTCTCTCCCGGCTACAGAGTTGTCATGGTTTTCTTCTAAATAATACCTAGTCTTAGATTCCCCTTGCAGATTTAATGATCAGAAGGCTTCAGAAAATTAATACAGGTAGCAAAGAATGTCCCAATGAAGAGTTTTATAGATAAATACATATTATTAACTGAGATGTTATTTGAAGAATAAAGTGTCTCATCTGAAGTCAGGTTTTAAGATATTTTGGAGAGGAGGTGCTTATTTCTAAACTTCTACCACTATTTTTGTTCAAGAAGGGAATGTAGAATTGTCTTCCATGTGCTGTCTGGATCCAAATGCCTGGTTTCCATCCTGGCTTGAATGCCTACCAGCTGAGTGATCTTAGGGGTGCTTCAGCCTCTTTGGGCCTCAGTTTCTTCTTTTATAATTGACTAAGAGGTCAAAATAATTATTAAAAAATATAGCAAAAGGAAATAGTTCAATGCCAGACAAAAATGATCTCTTTAAAAAGTATAACGTATTTATTGTATAATCTGGATTAATGTCAATGATAACTTGCTGCTTTAATGGCAATAATCAGCATTTTATAATTTTTTAATAAATTTAGTCAAATTAAAACATTGGAATAACAAAGGTTTATCATTGTTTACATCAGCCCTTCTATATAGTTCTATAGTAGAGTGATTTCAAAGATTCTCTAGCCCTTAAAGAATTTTCTCCTATGCTAATAGCTCTGGACTGCTGTGCTTTTTTCTTGCTCTTCTGTGTATTCCCTAGCAGTGTTAGTTGTCAATGTCAATGAGAAGAGTTGTTTCTTTAAAAGGCAGCCATGCTACATTTTCAGATATTTTTGTTTTTTAAAATATATATATACATATATCTACATATACCTACATATATGGGCTTATGTTATTTTGTAAATCAAAGTTACCTCTCTCTCTTTCTATATATATATAAAATAACAGAAGCCCATATATGTAGGTATATGTAGATATATTTGTCAAATATATCTCAACACACACAAACTCAACATTGAATTGCCAGAAGTCCTTCACCACTGTCCACGGGACCCACCCACCACTTGCCTACCCACCACCCACCCATGTACCTACTGGTAACCTCACTTCTAATGTCAATGTACAAAAATTGGTTTTTGTTTTGTCTGTTCCTTTGCTGTTTCTGTATATTCCCCATAGGAATGAGATCACCCAGTATGTATCTTTCTCCTTCTCACTTATTTTATTTAGCATGATCCCCTCTAGTTCCATCCACATTGTATTACACGAAAGGCTCATCCTTCTGTAGGACTGTGTAGTATTTCATTGTGCATATATACCACATTTTTCAATCCACTCACCTGAGGATGGACACATCGGTAGTGCCCAGCTCTTGGTCATTGTAAATAATGTTTCTAGAAACATGGGGATACATCTCTCTCTAAATTAGTGTTTTTGTGTTTTGGGAGTAAATACCTAGAAATGGGATGAGGGAATCATATGGGATTTCCATTCTGAATTTTTTGAGGAATCTCCATATTATTTTTCATAAAGGTTTCATTAACTTATACTCCCACCAACAATGTAAAAGGGTTCCTTTTTCTCTGCATCCTAGCCAACATTCGTTGTTTTCAGTTGGGGGTATTAGCCACTCTCTCAGGTGTGAGATGATATCTTCTTGCTACATTGACGCGCATTTCCTTAACAAGTGAGAAAGAACATCTCTTCATGTGATTCTTGGCCATCTGTTTGTCTTTGGAGAAATGTCTATCCTGCTCATTTTATGATTGGACTGTTGGTTTTTCTGTGGTTGAGTTTTATGAGAAATATATATATATATATGTATAATATTAAGCATGAAGCATTTTTCTTCACAGAACTATAGGTAGTAAGAGGGAGAGGCATCCAAGTTTGTTAACACATGACAATGTACCAAGTGCTCACTCTCGGCCAAGTTCTATGTTAAAGTTTCAAACACCAAGGATGTTTGGTCTGTGCCTTGAGAAAAGTTCTGTCCAGCGGGACAAAATGGAAAGAGATATGAGAGTGGTAAGCAGGGAGCTATAGAGGTGGGTGAGAGGCGTCCTGGTGGAGGCATGATCACAGGTATCAAGATGAACATAAAGGTTAGGAGAGGAAACTGAGCTTTGCATTTGTTTTAAATCTGCACTCCTTTTTTCACCAAATACTAAGTCAGTGTGTTTTCTCATAAATGCTTTGGGGACAACTATTATTTTTGATGTTCAGAGGCCTTTTTTCATTTCTACAGACGTGATGAGAATACAGGAGAGATGTTCCTGTATTTCTATGTATTCTCTTTCTCTGACAAGCAGGCCTGTAGACTTACTCTTCTTCCAGTCAGAAAGCACCAGGAATTGAAAACTTAGCAATATTAGTTCTGTAGCAGATAAAAAAGAAAGGAACACTGAGAGGTTTGGCCCCAACAGTGGGAAGTCTCTTATGTCAGCTGGCAGTGTCTCTGCCCTGTGACGTGTAAGGCTGTAGAGCACCGGGCTCAGCTTCCTGGCATTAGGGACTCACTTCTGGGGAGACGGGCCTTGCAATCGCAATCCTGGGGGAACACCCAGACAGCACCTGAACAGCACCCTGGTGTTGTGGGCAGGGAGTACCCCCCCTTCTTCCCAGGAGTCAAAATGCAAGTTTTATATGACATTTCCTTGTTTGTGCAAAAGTACACATTACAATAATTCTTTTCTAAAAAGCATCATCTGGGCGCACCTTTGTGGCTTAGCAGATAAAGCCATCGGACATAGTCTACACACATCCAAGGACCCAGGTTTTAGATCTGGGGCCAGAGGCGGGAAAACCCAAGCTAAACAACTGAATAAAATAAAGTGCTTCTTCCTTCTCTCTCTCTCTTCCTCACTGCCTGCCCACTCATCCTCATTTCTGCCTGCACTTTTCCTTTAATTAAAAAAAAAGCATCTTTTGTGTGGAAATTACAAAGCAGTCCTTTAGAGAACAGAAATTTTTAATCTTTAATGAGAATTGCTTTTTGATTGGTGTTTCAGGTTCCCAGTATCTGCCTAAATATTTTCAGAGGACAACTCTGACTTCAAGGAAGAGATTCCAAGTGGCATCTTGATACTTTTTCACCAGAATGAAGGCACTTGTTGGAGAATTCAGAGCCGCAACTCACCACTGATCACTTGAAAAAGTCAAAGAACAAGTATTATACTATGTATCAATTTGCCTGACCATCTGAGATCTTAGACTATCTGAGAGAAATGCAAGCCAATAAACAAGTTAATTGTGAACCCTGCATTCTAAAGAGAATACAAGCAAAAGACACCAACCTTCTTTACTGGAAGTATTGATGAGATTCTTTATGACTTGCTCAGAAGAACCTAATATATGTTTATAATCCATCATTTAGTCAATTACACACATATACATAATTAGTATATATATTTACACACTATTTGATAGATCAGTTTATTCTCTAGGAATATGCCATTTTATAACTAAGTATCTTGACCTATATTTTGTGTCTGATAACAATTGTTGATCATATCCAAATCCTTGTCACGACGAGGTGTTTCTCTTCACTGGAAAACAGTCACCTTTGCTACAGGGTGCTGTTTGAATAGGATTCAGATTGTTCTATCTTGGGCTGACTTTTTTTTAACCCTTTGCCCATAGACTTCACATGGTCTGTACTCCAGTAGCCGGAACCACAGGGGTCGGAGGCCTGTGCTGAGTTTCTTAATACCTTTTCTTGAAAGTACTTTAGTCATGACCTATTTTCATGAACTCCATTCTGTGTAATAATGGGACATGTTAGAAATGAGAATCATTGCTGTTTCAATACCTCTTTTGGAAGTCCATATTTAAGGAATGTCAGTGGCAAGTCCCCTAAGTCAATTTTGTTTTTAGTTTTCATGTTCAGATTCAGTTGGTCTGTTTTAAAATGTTCCATGTTAATTGATTGTAAGGCTGAATATGAACATGATTAAAATATACTCCATATTGCTTCTTCCTTACTGTTTACATTGGAATTATGTGTCCATTGGAGAAGGCTGTGAAGAAGCGATCTCCTTATTTTATCACCATCTGACTTTGCTCAAGTGTCACTTCTACAATCAAGCTCTCCCTGACCCCTCTGTCTAAAGACGCAGCTCTCTCTCTTCTTTTCCTGCCTTACTTTCCTTTTCACAGAGCGCGTGTCCCTACCACATATGGACATACCAAATGGAATGGAGAATGTAAAGAAGTGATCACTGGCAGGTGAATCTCTAGGTTCAGAATTCTTTTGGCTCCCCCACCCCACACAATGCTTTCCTTTATAGTGATTTAAGTCCTTAAAATTATTTGTCTCGGACTACAAATTGTCGTAATTTCTTTTTTTATCAGATAATTATATTTTATTAACTCAGTTTTCATTAAACTGAATAAGACTATCATTGTAAATGTAGAATCATTATAAATTTATAGTAAAATACTTTTAGACACATCTCTGGTTTTAAGACAGAGGATCATTGTCTACTTATAGATGTTTGGAAATTAAAAAGTATGTGGGACTTGAATTGGATTTTCCTGTGTCACAGGGCGAGATAACTGAAATGACCACAGGGCCTTGCCTCCAACTGACCATTTCTACTTAGCATTCTCAACTCCTTTTTCTGTAGTACTGAGACATGTTAGAAATGAGAGTCATTGCTGTTTTCCTGCTTCTTTTGCAAGGTCACAGCTCCGTAACTCCAGATAATAATCCTAACGTTTAGGTAGCCACACAGGCAGACAAAAGCACTTAGAGAATTTTCTAAACTCTTCCTAAACATTGGCTATAGAAACTTTTGGGAGAAAATATCAGTCGTAAAGTTCTCAAACAGAAGTGATGACTAGACATGTGAGCACTCTGTACTGTACTGACCCCTGTACTGACTGGTCTCTGGCTAGTTTTCTCTGACTCATAATCACTGCCAACGGTGCCCTAGAATTCTGTCCATTCTACTGTTCAGCACCATCAGGCTATTTTACATCAATTCCAGGAGGCATGCAACCCCTTCCTTAATTAGCCCTGATTTGTGAAACCTCCTGCAAAATGACTGATGTGTGTCCTAAACTAACATTAGGGAAGAGCATCCTAGAAAAATTACTCATTCCCAGGGGATCGCCCAATGACAGTGCTTGTTATTTGGTTTTAGAATTTTGCAAATCTACTAGTCTCCATTTTTTAAAGGAACGATGCAGGCAGGAATGAAGGCGAGCAGTCAGGCAGGAAGAGAGAGGCAGAAGCAGCCCTCCACTTTCACCCAGTTGTTCACGGTGGTTGCTTCCCACAGCCCCAGGTCCTGAACCAGGAACCCTGGGATGTATGTGGGGGGCTCCTGTATGCACTAGACCTCTAGGCCACTGGTGTGCACCCTATTATTTCTATATGTTGATCAAAATTTTAAAATACATTGCACACTAATCTTTATTCATGCCTTAGAAGTATCATTTTTGAGACAGCATAAAGACATGATTCACTGACTTCAAGAAGACCTTTTCAAAGTCTGTGTTTTATTACTGTATTCATGACCATATTTTCTTTATAGATTAAATAGAGGTAGAGTGTAGAAACAATGCTTTTATCAAGGAAGGTGATTTTTAACTGATTTGGTAAAAATTAGGGCAATGTTTTCACAATAATCTACTTAATGACTTTTATGTTAGAATTTCTGTTAAAATTGAAAAAGGCAAACTGAATTACTCCTAAATCAACTTTTAAATGAAGAGTAGTGACTACATTATTTAAAATGTCTGTTAATTTATCCAAAACCAAAGACAGAATTTAAAGTCATTTTCAGGATTCTTTTTTAAAGGGAAGGTGCAGGCAGAAACGAAGGCCAGTAGACAGGCAGTCAGGAAAACAGAGGAGGAGGAGGCATTTTAGTTTACTTGTCTTTAGTTGTTTAATTGGTTGTTCCCCCCAGGTCCAGTAGGCAAACTTCAGTCCTGGGGATGTATGTGGACTATGCTCTCAGTCAAGGAGGCTGACTTAACCGTTACTCCACAAGGGTGCACATAATTTTAAAACATAAAATACCATAGAAAACTGCTAGATTTTATAATTTTAATTTAAAAAATGTATATTGAAGTTATTCTGAATTAGATCAGAATTACTATGCAAATTAAGAGGCAAATTTATATCCTATAAATCAGTTGTGGATTATATTTGGTTTGTCATAGTTTTCTCATGACTACAGATCAATCTCAGTATTTATAATTCTTTGATTTTTCATATGTTATTAAAGTGTTCAGAGTTTTAAAAATGCATTTAACTTGTAAAAACTTATTTAATTCCTTATTTAAATTATAATTTGTATACATTTCTACTGTGCAGTTTTTAATATATAGATTATTAATTGATTTCTAACTATACAGCAAACTCTTCCCAGTGACTCGCACTCTGTCTCTCTCTCTCTGTAGTTCCTTATATTTGTGAGGCTTTTACATCACTTTTGCAAACTCCAATTTATTTCAGAAGATGACATTCCTGTTTGGTAGTCATGGATTTATTATTTCATCAAATATTTAACAAGTATCTTCTTTGTACTGTATTCTGTCCTAAGCATTGGTCTGAACAAGACCAAATCTTTGTTTGTTGTTCTACTCAGACAAACAGAAACATAAGAAATTTAAGTAATAATCAGTGCTAAGAAGAAACAAAACAGGACAAGTGACAGACAGCAGAAAGAGCTGCAACTGAGATGGAAAAGTCAGGGAAGACTTAATTGGCAGGGATAATATCTGAAAACAGACTCAAAGAAGATGAGAAAAGATACCATCTACGTAAGAAAAAATAAAAGAGTTCTAGACAGAGGGAGAAACACTCATGCTTAAAGCAGGAACATACCTGAAAGGTTTAAAACAGAGACCAGTGGGTCACAGGATGGACTCAACAAGGGGGTGAATAGTAGATGAGATCATTGGGGTCTGGTCTTATCAACTGTAAGTTAACTGAAATAGGAAGGCACTGGGAGTTTTGAGGACAGAGTAATACAGTCATAAGATGATGTCTGAGATCACATTATAGTGGTGCAACTGGTAAGTCAAGTGACTTTGGATATGTTTTGCAATTTTAGTTAAAAGGGTTTGCTGTTAAGAGTGTGATTGAAAGAATCAAGATTAACTCCAAGGCTTTGGCTTAACATTTGGAAAGAATGATGTTGGCATTTACTGAAATTGGAAAGAATTTAAGAGCATATTTGGAACCATGTTGGGACATGCTAAGTTTGAGATGTTTCATAATACCCAATGGAGATGTTGAGGAATTTGGGTATCTGTACCTGGGGTTTAGAGAAGAGGTATAGACTAGAGGTACAGACTTGGCAGTTGTCAACATATGTATGGTACTTAAGTATTGAAATGGATGAGATAGCCAAGTAATGAGTACAGAGATGCAGGGAAGAGTTCTAACACCTGGGCATTTTATTACTTAGAGATACTGGATATGAAGAGAATCCAGCAATGCAAACAGAAAGATGGTGAAGGAAAACTAAACCTCAAGATAATATGGAATCTTCTAGGTCAAATGGGAATAAATGTTTTTCAAGAAAGTAACAACGATTAAATGCTATTGATAAATCAATTTAGACAAGGTCTAAGATGACAAAGATTTGAGTCACATGGAAATAATGGAGACTTTGACAAGATCTATGCTAGTGGAAACAAGACAAATGTCTGATTGCAGAGGGTTCAGGAGAAAATAAGAGGATAGTAATAAGCACAATATGCATGGTCAGGAATGCAGGGAGGAATTTCTCTGTAAAGGAAGCACAGGAATGGATCTACAGGTGGATATGGAGTCAGTATGGATTTTAAATGTCCATGAACAGATGAATGAATAACAAAGTCTGGCATATACAAACAATGGAATTTTACTTAGCCTTAAAAAGAAATAAAATTTTGATACATGAAGAAATCCTGAAAACATTATCTTAAGGAAATAAAGTCAGGCAAAAAGGACAAATACTGTAAGATTTTACATATATGAAATACCTGGAATAGGAAAATTTACAGTGATAAAGCAGAACAGAAGCTACAAGGATCAAGGGAGAGTGGGGAGAAAAAAATTGCAAAGTAGAATCAAAGAAAGCAGAAAAATGAAGAACAAAGATCAATAAAACTGGAAAAAAATGAACACAAGCTACAAAAAAACTGAAGTCAAAAGCTGGTTATTTTAAAAGATATATACAATTGATAACAAGACTGATCAAGAATAAAGGAAACAGTTGCAAAATAATACGAAAAACAAAAACTGGTATTCCACAACTTTACTAATCCTATTGATGTTAAAAGGTAATCGATACAATTTGATTGATTTGATTTGATAAGTGAGATAAAATGTTTAAAATCTTTGAAAAATATCACTTCTCAACAAAGAAAAACCATGAAATCTGGAAAGATTCATTAAGACTTCAATCTCTTCCCAAGATCTGTTTCATATAAAGAACTTCACGTCCTGATGACTTTAATAGTAATCTTTCCAAATATTTAAGGAGAAAATAGCATCAATACATTAATACAGAAATATTTTTCAAGATAATGAAATGTCATTTGGTAAGGCTAGTGTAGCCTTGACACAAAACCTGCTAAGGGTATTACTATAAAAAGAGAAATTATATCCCAACCTCATCTCTGAATCTACTGATACACTCCTAAGCAGGAGAGTAGCAAATCAAATGAAGCATGTATGAAATGGATAATATACACAATTCCTAGTAGATTTAATTCAGAAAGGAAAGTCTGGCCTACCAGATGAAACAATCAACACAACAAGTGACATAGAGGAAAAACAAACAACCACATGATTTCTCAGTAGATGGATTAAAGTCTTTGCAAGAAATCCATTTGTAATAAAAAATGTTAATTAACTAGAAAGAAGGAAACAACTGGGTCCCGATAATGGGACCTAGGGGAAAAAAATACAGCAGATTTCATACTTGGTGGAAAATATTTAACTATATACTCCAAGTTCAGAAACAATACAAGTTTCTGTTACTATTAAGGTTATTAATAATTATATGAGCTACCTTTGTCAAATTTTTAGAAGGGCAAAGATATTTTCAAAGTTGCCAAAAATATTATTAAAATATGCTCATTACCAGAGGTTGCTAGGCATATTAAAAACTCAATGTGATACCGCTACACAATGTAACTGACTGGCTTTTTTAAAAAAGACTTTCAGGAGCTGAGAAGCACTGCACACAACTACAACTATCACAGATTGCTGATGAGTGTGCAAGTTGGTGCAACCTCTTGGGAAAACTAATAGTAATTACTAAGGCTAAGTATATGATATCTTCTGACCTAACAAATTCACTCTCAGTCATAGATTCAATAGAAATATGTATAGATGTATATCAAAGACATCTACAAAAATGATCATACTAATTCATTCATAACATAGGAAAATTGGAAACAAGTATTGGCTGTAAAATAGGTAATAAATGGTGGTAAAGCAATGGAATAATATCTGGCTGTGAAAAATAAGGAAAAATATTACGCAGAGCAATATAGATTCATCTCACAGATACACTCTTGAGTTTAAGAAGATCAATGCAAAGGAATATAGCAAACATGATTCAATGTTCTATTGTATGATCTGGGTCATGGATCATGGTCAAACTATACATATGAGTAAGTGCACTCTACCCGATCCTGGTGTATGTGATTCAAAATCCAATAACAAAGTTCCCTTTTACTTGAATGATTTGATATGTATAAATACTTGCTATTATAGTTTCTATCCGGTCAGTATCTATTCTGATGATCTAAATTAATTTTTTATATTGAAACTCATTCCAAGTGACAGAAAATTTAAGAAAATCAGTTTTAACATTTATCGAGTTGGTTGGTTGGTTTGTTTTTTTTCATTTATAACATCCTGGTCCATGACTTTAACTTTCAAAAGCACTTTTTTAAACAAGGGAGAGTTGAAAACAAGGATTTTCTAACAGGGAAGTGCCTTTTCCTTTAATAGAATATGAATCTTCAGGAGAGAAAGGAAGGATACCCCTTTCTTCTCATGGGTTAATTCCATGACGTCAGCATGCGCACACGATCAGCACAGAAACACATGTTAAGTCTTCACATTGACAATGTTTGCTTCCATAGCTTGTTACCTTTCATGGTGAACATTCTCAGGTATAACACTGTGCACTTTGCTACCGGGAGAGAGGATGCTGTCATGTGTTTCTTGTATGCCTTGTATACCATCTGATGGGTTTACTCTGAAATTTCCAGGGCAATAAGAGAAAGGCTCTATGTAGTCAAAAGGAAAGCACAAGAAAGACAACTATGGAAATGAAGAAATAAGTTTTATTTTGGTGTCCCTTTCCAAATATTCTTCAATGTCCCTCCTCCTCACCCATAAAATACCTTCAAAAAAGAAATAAACTTTCTAAGCCCAGCAGCTGAAGTCTATTAAAGTTTGTGTCCCAGTACCGAGCAACCTTGCTCTGGTCACTATGTGTCACCCTGAGCTCCAAGGAGGGGCCTCTCCTCTTAACTTATGACATCATGCATTGCTCTGGAGCATGTCTTTGCTTAGACTGATGTTGCCTGGAGCCTAAGCCTTTTTCTCAACTTCCTAAGGACACTTGGCTGCATGTTATTTTACTTGTATTGCCCAAAGAAATTAGCAGAGTTGGACATGAAGTCTCTACTTTTATTGCTGTAAATGGACCTTATAGTTCAGTCTAATATTTTGAGAAGAGGAAACTAAAGCCCATGAGATATACTTAGGGATATTAAATAAATATCTTTTATAAAACTCTTGAAGAGGTCAAGCAATACAGAAGTGAATAAAATTGTCAAGTTTTTCTCTATTCTCAGTTTAATTAGTACCTTTTCCAGACATTATTCTAGCTATAGACATTTTCTCCCAAAGATAACATTACATTCTATATAATGGTCTATAACTTGTTTCATTTTATAAATTATTTCAATTTTGACATTCCATATGTATTATTTTCCCTTAATATTTCATGAATCTCTTTACATTATTACATCTAGATGACTTTATGAAGTTCAGTTGGAGAAAAAAGCCTTAGAAATGTTGTTCTCTAAATCAGAGTAGCCCTGCAGGTGAAGGAGATCAAAACTTCATGCTGTGAAATAGTTAAACATTAACATACACTCTTTACATAGCTAGCTAACTAGCTCTATCACTGACACAGGCAGAACCACAGGAGGACCTGGTGACAGCTAGAACAAGAAAAGCAGGTCTAAAATAACTTAATGATTGTGGACCCTGGCCCTCATCTGTATCCCTGCATACAATACCCCTACACAGGCTCCTTAAAAAGCCCTGACTTTGCCTGGGATTCTGTGATAGCCTCGGGATCATAGTCCATCATTCTCATTTGGCAGGAATGAATCTCTGAATAAAAAGCCCACTGCTTTTTGCACCAACACCCTCCTACCGGACATATTTTAGCTTACAGAGAGCAGCCAGACGTTTTGCAAGTTATAGTGCCTGTGGGTAATGTAGACAGTTGTTGCAAAACTAATGGGATTGGCACAGTTTCTATAGCTTAGGGCCCTACTACTGGGAGATGGACACCACCAGCTCAGCACCTTTGTCTGGAGGATCACTTGACATGGAAACCAGAGTCAAGCGTGGGGTACCAAGAAGTAGCGAGGAGACACACTCCTTGGGCAAATTAGGGTATCCTTTTCACTGTCTTCTCCTTGCCAAGCTCAGTAGTTTGTCTTCATTCCCTTTTGAGAGTAACCCCAACTACTGCCTCCTTGAATCCACCTCTCCCAGCATCTCTGAGACGCTTTCAGAGACCCTGACCTTCATTCTTTCCTACCTGCTACCTATCCTGTTCCTTTAGGTGCTGGATTTTCAAGGATAATTTGGAAAATATTTGGATCACAACAACCTAACTAAGCTCTCCACTGTCTGTCACCCACCTGCTGCAAACTGATCACTAGTGTCCCTAAGGTTGTTCCCCTACTTTAGATGTGGGTAACTGCTCTGAATGACCCTGATGCAGAAGTCAGGATGCAATCCACAGCTGGGCAGGCAGCCAGTCCCAGCAGAGGACAGGAACTCTGAGAGTAGCACAAAAAGCACATGGTTAGATATCCAGCTGGGATAAATAAGTTCCGAAGGCTGAATTGCAAACCAATTTCTATTTTAAGACCCAGTGCTCTGTGTCGCTGGAATTATTCCTTTCCCAGTAGTTGGAGGCTTAAAACCGAAACTCAAACCACCCTGGCCCAGGATGATTCTCCACCGGTAAAGTACACTCTTTCCTCCTCCCCACGCACTTAAGTACCTTTGTTTAAATTCATCACTCTCTGGAGAGCTCTGAGGCTGTGTTCGGATCTTCCATTTTCTGCTTGAACCAAAGAGGCTCCTACGCATGACGTAGGCTTTTACGACGTACAACCCGGGAGGTGGTTCCTCTCCACCCTTGGAGCCAATACAGTCGGAAGGGCCAGAGCGGCCCCAGCAGGGTCGTGGTCTGGGTGGGGGTCCTCGCTTCCGGGAGGTCAGGCCTTGCCTCCCCTCTGCCCCAGAAGTGGGAGGTGCCGGCGCCACCTCTCCAGGCAACGACAGAGCCTGCCTGCCAGATTCCCGGAACTCGGCGCTGGACCAGGCCAGCGGCCCCAGGACCGCGGCCCTGCAGTCCTCGCCGTCTTCCTTCTGCAAAGACGCGGGCCGGCCGAGCGATGCTGGACCCGTGGCTGGTGCCCATCGGGCAGAAAGTGCTTCTCTGGAGCGTGGTGAGCGCCGTCTCCCTGGCTGGCGCCACCCTGCTCCTGAACCTCCTGCAGAGGGTGGCGAGCTACGCGTGGAAGTGGCAGCAGCTGAGGGCCATTCCGTCGGTGGCCGGCGCCTACCCTTTCGTGGGACACGCGCTGATGATGAAGCCTGACCCCAGAGGTAAGGGACGCGTGCAGGCGGTCACACCCCTCTCGAGGGCTGGGGGCTCCGCCCCGCCGCCCCCTCTACCCGGTGCTGGCTGCTGGCGGAGGAACCAGCACCCGCTAGAGGCCGGGTTCCTAATTCTATGCACGTTGCCTGTGACACCTCGCAAAACCGCTAGTGCCCTTCAACCCACAGGAACCTTCTCGTTTCCTTTTTTTTTTTAAATTGATTCTACTGAAGGAACATTGTATTGCATTCTAGCATTAATTGGGCTTGGGGTCCGCACGATAGCAAATTGTATCTGTTTATAATACTGTGTTTACCACTATTCCCTAATCACCTTCACTATACATTTAATCATAAAAGATGAACTTTTTCTTTCTGCATAGCACAGGATGCAGTATTTAACGCCTGTGCTTTTTCTCTTCCTTTACCATTTCATGACTACTACTCTCTCAACTCTGCCTGTCTTCTGTCTTTGCTTTTTCCTTTTGTTAGTCTTAAAGACAGAAACATTCCTGAAACAGGACAAATGTCATACCCTCTCTTCCCACCTTCCCTCCCTCTCGCCTCCTTTCTCAATTAAGGAACCAGGGTCATTTGAGACTTCTCCCTCTTCCCTCTCCAAAATCACTTGACCACAACTTTCACGGGTTCTTGACCTTCATATTTTAACTCATTTAAGGAGGTTACACAATAACAACAGAAGGCTGGCAGGACCTTCTGGCAAACTTACACACCAAGTTTCAAAAGTCTTATTTATTAAAGAGTGAATTATTTATTGAAATCATTTTTAAGAGATTATTTATATTGTTTTGGTGATGGGGGAAAAAAAAAAGACTTTCTGTTAGAAAGCTCCCAAAGTGCCTATTTGCAGTCTCCCCTCAGGGAGGGTGACTTCAATCCTGGCACCTGACTTAATGAGCACAGACACTGAGAGACTCGGGCCTGAGGCCATTTGCCCCAAATGGCACATTTTCAATGAGTGCAGGATCAGAACACTGTATCCTCACAGACGAGTTGTTAAGAGTAATTTTTATAGACTGAACATTAGCGCCAAAGCTTGGCAGACTATTTTCTATCAACTTCTGCTTTTCAAATAATAATTTTATAGCCTGAACATTGACTCCAAAGCTTGATGGGCTATATCCTATCCCTTCAGTTTCTGAAATAAGAATGTTCCCACTTTACTTCATGGGAATTTGTTGAGACCTCATGGAGAGTGCTACCAAAATACTGAAAATGTTTCTGACAGAGGAAATCCAAGTCAACTTTTTTTCAACAGATTATCAACGTGACTAACTGTATCTACCAACACATTTAGATATATGAACATCACATTTGTAAAAATCATCATGGTTAATACTGAAACCAGTGAACTTCTATCTACCTTATGACTTCATAATATTAAAAATAACTCTAGAAATATAGATCTCACAAAATAAAAAACAATATACTTAGAAGTCTAATCATATTATTTAGGGACTTTTTTGAAAAATGGAAATACCTACTGAATAACATCTTTTTCAAAATAACTTTATTGGATTTTATTATAAAGGAAAGGTATAGGCAGGGATGAAGGCGAGTAGGCAGGCAGGCAGAAAAAGAGGAGGAAGCAGCATTTTATTTTATTTTATTTAGTTGTTCACAGTGGTTGTTCCCTCATTGACCTAACTACTACTCTATAAGGGCGCACCTTATTGGAGTATTTAAAGTAATTATTCCCGGAAACTTTCTGAGTGAAGAGAATGACAAGACACTGGGGTATTTTTTTTTTTTTCGTTTTTTGTTTTGTTTTGTTTTTAAGAGACATTTATTCTAGCAACAATTACTGGATTTCCAGTTTTGCAGCCACGTTGTTTGACTTTGAGACATCGTTTAAAATTCTCTAAATTAGTGTTTTCTTCCCCTTACTTGCAAAACTATATTGCAGTGTTATTTTAAGGATTAAATTGAATGCATGCAGTTTTTAGATGATTGAACTTGCTTAATATTAGTTCCTTAATTGGAATCAAACATTGATTGAGACGACTCTACCTTGTACCTGGTATTGAGCTCAGCAGAGCTGTAGTTATCAGAATATTCTCTCTCTCTCTCTCTCTCTCTCACACTGTCAGTACCTTCTCTCTTCTACAAGAGGCATGCCTTTTATGTTGTTCAAATTTTGGCCTCAGGGAACTCAGCTGGACTATTGCAGTTGACTTTGGATGGCATCTCAACTCTAATCTCTGTCTTTCTGGTTCACTATGTACCTGCCTTCCCCCACTATTCCCTGATGTTGGCCCTGCTATCTTCGAACCATAGATCCAGGCTTCCCCGTCTCCTCTGTCAGATTAAACCAAGCCAGGCAGGATATTTTCATGAAGCAGGATATGTAGACAGTGCTAATTTGATGACTGCCTTGGGAACAAAGTCATTCCACCATTTATATAACTTCCCAAGGCAGTCATCAAATCAGCACTGTCTGCATACGCTGCTTCATGAGTCATCCCTCCTAGCCGTTAAATCTGCGGTATCTTTTAGTCAAAACAGTTTTCAGAATTGTTGTGCAAAAAAGCTGGATCAAATCAACACTATCTGCATATCCTGCTTCATGAAAATATCCTGCCTGGTTTGGTCCAATCTGACAGAGGAGACGGGGAAGCCTGGTTCTATGGTTCAAAGATGTCAGGGCCAACATCAGGGAACAGCGGGAGAAGGCAGGTACATAATGAATCAGAAAGACAGAGATTAGAGTTGAGATGCCATCCAAAGTCAACTGCAATAGTCCAGCTGAGTTCCCTGAGGCCAAAATTTGAACAAAATAAAAGTCATGCCTCTTGTAGAAGAGAGAAGATGATGAGAGAGAGAGAGAGAGAGAGAGAGAGAGAGAGAGAGAGAGAGAGAGAGAGAGAGAGAGAGAGAGAGAAAGAGAGAATATTCTGATAACCACAGCTTGGGAAATGCACATTATAAGGTACAAGCATCTCTGATGTTTGTCATTTCACAGTTAACAGGGTTGCTTCATAGATGTTATCTACTCACAATTAAATTGTTACCCTCCAAATTAAGTCATTAAATCATTTAAGATATAAGAAACATGGGCTATTTAAGTGACATATTTAATGTAAAAATAAAATAAAACTGCAAAAGAAACAATAAGAAACTGATGACAAAATTCTCAACTTGATTGAATTTCCATTACATGTTTTTTTTTTCCCAGATTTTTTTCAGCAGCTAATTCAATATTCTGAAGAATTCCGTCATATGCCACTGCTGAAACTCTGGCTTGGCCCAGTGCCACTGGTGATCATTTATCATGCAGAAAATGTGGAGGTGAGTATGTGCAAAATCTGATCAGAATTCCACTGCACATGATTTATTCTCAGCAGAATAAGTGCATTAAATGTGTCCTTATATATAAAGGATTTCAGTACTTTGATCATTTCATGAAGTATTTTAGGATATCCAGGTAACATTTAGTGCGATCCAGATGTAGTCTGAATCCTGGGAGATTAGCATCCTCTAGGTATCTCTATACACTTATTTTTGGGTCTCAATATACGTGTTGTCCCTTTTTGGAATGTCTTCAGAAAAATACAGTTTCTAGAACCACCAACAGACTATTCAAAAAGATGAGCACATGTTACTTCAGGCACTGTTTAATGATTCTAAAAATACCAGACTACTAATACCTGAGTCTTTTCCTTAAAGGTCTCAGAGTCTCATACTATATTCATTATAAATGTATTTTCTAAATTAATGTTCCTAAGGGAGTATGCAAATAGGTTATTGATAAGGCAGGTATTGCTAATCCATGCTGTTGAAATTGCTGCTAAAAAATACACCTTTTACTTATTGTGACACTGGAGAAATCATCCGGTGGACTGATAAGAATTTGGGTCAGGGAGTAAAAATGGGATAAACAAATTTTTCTGAATAGAACAGTGTTAAAAATAGAAGTTTCTAGGCACTAGGATATATCTTCTCTAGTTATTATGGTGGAAATGTTGGCGTTTCCTGGTACCTTGCTCTAGAATCTTGGTTCAGAGTAGATAGTGAGGGCATTGGACAGAGCTTCAAACATTGCTGACCTAGGATAAGTATGTTTCGTATATGTAAACAGAGATCTGTCCAGAGTAGGGAGTCCAACAGGAAGCCTGGAAGCATTTGTACTCAGATCCAAATGCTCATCCCGTCTACATCACTTTGATGCCTAGTGACCTGACCACAACCCTGGCTTCTGAAGTTATTTTTATGCTGGAGACACCCCAATGTGTCCCTTCAGCTGAAGCTTTATCCTGAGTTCAGAACTGCTTTCAGACCATGCAAACTGAGGAACTCCAAGGCAACAACCTGAAAACGAACTCATGATTTCTGTCTCCCTGCATATGGTCTTGCTCTGGATTCATTGCCCCTCCTCTGTTCCTCTCCTCCTCAATAAGTGACTTCACTTGGTTCCTAGTTCACGGCCAGGGGATCATCTTAGACATTTTACTTTCTCTTGACTTCATTTAGCTCCCAGGACTGAATGACAGTATATGTCAAAAGTGATTGAATTTGTTTGAGGAACAAGAATTAAAATGAACCAGAGAATTAACAATAATGAAATTTTGCTTTTAAAGTGAAGTTAGTGTACCCTGGTAGAGCAGCGGTTGGGTTAGTCGCCTCCAAAGGAGCAAATCACAGATCCCTGGGCTCAAGTCCCAGAACTGGTGGGGGGGAAATAACCAGTGTGAACAACTAAATAAGAAAATAAAGATGCTTCTTCTTCCATTCTTTTCTGACCTTCCTGCCTACTCGCTGTCATTCCTGCCTGTACCTCTCCTTTAATTAAAAAAAATAAAAGTGAATGTATTCTAACCGGGTATTCTTATCACTTAGATTGTTTTGATGTCTATATCTCTCTCAAAGACTTTTTTTTCTCTTTCTAAGGTAATTTTAACCAGCTCAAAACAAATTGACAAATCCTACATGTACAAGTTTCTAGAGCCATGGCTTGGGCTAGGACTTCTTACAAGGTATTCATCTGCATGTTTGTAAATCTTTCTTGTCAAAACAGTTGTTTCTCTGGGCAACCTGCTATTTTAGGCACCAATAGTTTTCTAGGAGCAAGACCGTGCAAACAGGAAGTAGAGAAGAAACTGAAAGGATAAGTCTGGCTAAAAACAGACCTCTGATAGGAGGTCAGGGTTTATGGTAATTGCTGGGTTTTATGATGCTACATAACCACAGTGTCCCAAGAAGAATCAAGGGGTGCTGATACATGAATAAATAAAGGAAAGGAGGGTTTGGAACAGGGGAAATCTTGAAAATCCAATGAAAAATGTAAGTCGATCTCAAAGTATATTAAGCATAATAATCTCCATCCTTGACCTGGTATCCTGAAAGAGAACTCTATCCTCTGAGAGAGTCCTGAGAAATAGGAGATATCAGTGTAGAATCACAGGGCATGTGGATTGTTTGAGGACTAAGATATTGAGTGAGGAGAAATAAAGTTCTAAATTTTCAGATATTCAAAAATTAGAAATTTAGAAAAATTCTTAAAATTTTACGAATTTTACGAATACTCTTTTACACATTAGTAATACAGAACAATTTTCAAAGTATTCTCTCTATGAATATATATATATATATATATATATATATATATCTTTGTCTTTCTGACCACTACACTTGAGAATATTTACAATAAACTGTTTCAAGAGAAATTTGTTCATATGACTATATTTGTACTTTGTTTTGGATGTTGCTTCCCTTTTATTTGTAATAATATATTTATTGTATTTCTAGTACTGGAAACAAATGGCGATCTCGGAGAAAAATGATAACACCCACTTTCCACTTTACAATTCTGGAAGAATTCTTAGATGTCATGAATGAACAAGCAAATATATTGGTTAATAAACTTGAAAAACATGTCAACCAAGAAGCATTTAATTGCTTCTTTTACATCACCCTTTGTGTTTTAGATATCATCTGTGGTAAGTCTCACTGATATGTTTCTGAAGTTAGGGTTTAATAATAAATGTTCCAAATCAAAAAGAACATACCACTAGAATGCTGGCAAGTACACTGGATACCTCAGGGTGGTTTTGCTGCTAAGTTAGCCACCTGGAGAGGGGTAGCCAATCCCAGCACTTTGAGCAGGGTAGTCACAGAGCCAGTATGGCAGCTGAAAAGGTCAAAGGGATGAAATTACAGGAACAGGAAGCAGAGAAACAGATGGTTCAAGAGCTGATGGAAATGAGGAAAAGCCATTTTAAAATACACAAGAACAGAACAGAATTTGAGTATTTTATCATGTCTGCCACTGTAAAATAAACACAAGTAACATGCATGGACGGAATGGCTGTTTCTCACCATATTTTGCAGAAACAGCTATGGGGAAGAATATTGGTGCTCAGAATAATGATGATTCCGAATATGTCCGTTCAGTCTATAGGTAAATAAAGTCCTTTTGATTGTTTTAAAATTGTCATTGAATAGGTCTTTCAGAGCTATTGCTAGTAATAATCTGTGTTGTATCTTTTTTATTGTTTCATGAAACATTGTACCACGAATTAAACTGATTTAAACCTACTGTATTTTAACAGTAGAGAAATGTTTTGTACATGATGACACACCTGAATCATGCAATCATTTTAAATGATCATTTGATAATGCATTGAGGGATTACAATATAATACTGAGTGCTAGAAGAAGATTTAAACATTGCTTTGGCGTGATGGCCACTAGGAATAAAATATGGTTCACAGAAAAAACTAGAAGACATTATACCTAAATGTTAGCTGTGGTTATTATTGTTTATGTTGTTATATGTTATATTGTTATTGTGTTTCATTTTTGTTGTTACTTAGTCTCTTTCTCCACACTGATTATGTATTCTTTTTAATTGAAATAATCAATTTTATTTTTAAAGTTGTTTGTGATTATTCAGCTAGTAAGAGGCAGGGTCAGGAGTTGATTGGATGTGTCCTATTTCTAAACACACTGTTCATTTCACACAATAAATTTTAGTACATTTTTACTGAGCATCTATCATCTGCCATTCATGGCACAATATACTGACTAGGCTAGCTTCAGAGTGGCACACAAAACAAAGCGTGGGAGAGAGGCACTGACACAAATAAATATAAACTTATAAATTGTAATCATTGCTTAAAAAGAGAAGATATTAGAGAGGAGAACAGGGATATTTACAGACTGAGGAACGGCCACTCTCAAGAACTGGCATCTAAATAGATCATGAAGGAGGAGACCACGTAGAGAGGTCTTTCTGCTGCATCATGGAAATGGTGAGGGAGATGCAGGGACAGCTATGTGACGGATGGCTATTTAATAATCAATCATCTGATAAAAAGGAAAGCAAGTTATTTTTCTTCACTCCAGAGGACGGAACTAACTGGACATTCAAGGGAGGCAGATTGCATCCTAACAGATGATCTAAGAGCCACAGGCAGCGGGAGGGACTGGGAACTTTCACCACAGAAACAGAACACGAGATCAGATGGCCATCTAATAAGGGCATTTTTATAAAGGATTCTTCATTTCTCTAAAGAACCCATTATATTTTTACGCTTCTTTGGATGTGTAATAGTCCATGCCTTCATTATTGGGCATAAATCATGGAACACTGGGTAATCTATAAGACAAATCATCATTCCTATATAATCTACTTAATGAGACCAGGCACCAAGTAGTTGCTCAATAAATACACAATGGATTTATTGGCTGGAGTATCTTTATCCTGTTTATAGAATGAGCGATATGATACATCGAAGGATGAGGATGCCCTGGCTCTGGTCTGACCTGTCGTTCTTTATGCTTAAAGAAGGATGGGAGCATAAAAGGAGCCTAAAGATTCTTCATAATTTTACTACCAATGTAAGTTCCTGACCTTTTTTACTGTGGGAAAAATATTCATAAAATAAAACAACCAGGACACTCCTTTACAGGTATCGTCTGGCAGCATTAGCACATTCACAGTGCTGTGCTGCCTGCACCAGAGCACTGAAGTGCATGACTATAGGCTGTGTTAACACACCCATTGCAGGACTGTGAAGGCCATCTCTTATAACAGAATTGATTAGGAATGAAAAAGTAGACAGTGATGTTTTGAATATAAAATATCAGTCTTTGTGTTAAAGATGTGTTCATGAAAAAGCTAAATATGATGAAAATATACACCCCACTTGCCTTGAAATGTACTGATTAAAGTAGCTATTTCATATTTTCTTTGTTGTAAATTTCGGTGTAAAATATATTGGAACTGCTTCCTCACAGTGAGGTACATCCTCCCAACAACAAATGAAGCAGTTACCAAGTCAGTGGATGACTTGGATCCGAGATGCTGGATTGGTTGGTTACAGTGGAGTATTCAATCACTTGGCTTTACTATGACCTACAGTTTGTAACATAGGTATAATTATGTTGCTCCTTAAATTTCATGCAATGGTATCAATAATAATAATAATAACAATAATAGCAAAAATAAATTCCAAATCGGATGGATAATATTCTTCATTTAAAAACATTGAAAATTGCATACTGAGTGCCAGATTTTTTGTAAAAGTGATCTGGCCTTTTTCCCTTAAAGGTCTTAGGATTTATTCATTCAGACCACAAACTAGCAAGTTTATGATCAGTTGCCTAGTAGGAGAAAAAAATGGAAACGTACAGCTTAATTAAGATTATGGGCATTAATTCTTTATTTATTCCTCTAATATGTAATGAGCATTCTTAAAATGCCAAGTAGTGTTCTAGGGGATGGAAAGACATCAATGAACACAGACAAATTTGCTGCCATATGGATTAGTCGTTGAGTTGGAGAAGACAAATACTAAATAGCAAATATGATGTTATGTTGTAAGTGAAATTGGAAAAACAATGAAGTAGGGTTAGGAAGAAGTGATTGTTAGGCACTAGAAAGCAGTGATCAGAGAATATCTTTCCGATGATGTGAAAATGAACAGAAATCCAAGAGAAGGGAGGAAGCCATTCTGGCAGAAAGGACAGCAGGGGCACTTGGGGTGATATAACTAATCAGCTTCCTGTTTCTTTTCTCCAGGACAACAGGTTAATTAGAATGATCTATAAGTAGTCTATTATATAATGATTGCATTCTCGCCACCTAAACTTTTACTCATTAGTCCTTCAAATCTCTTGGGTCAGAGCTAGCATACTTTTCTATTACCATGTAGAAAAGACTGCAAAAATAGCACTTGAAAATTATGAACTTGCTGACATGACATTTGTTTTTAAAAGTCTTACCAAATAATGCTTTAAAATGTTAACAGGAAGTTTTACCATATTTTCACAAGAGCCTAAGTTATTATTGAGATACAACCAACAGGAAAGGCTTAAGAAAAATTAATCGAGCATATTTTCTTAGGAAAATATATTATTAGTCTATATCAAATTCCAAATAAAATCATGTGCTTATTGACATCACATAGGTCATTACCGAACAGGCCAATGAAATGAAGAGAGATGAAGAATGCAGATGTGATGACAAGAAAAAGAAACGCAGGGCATTTCTTAACCTGCTTTTGAATGTAACTGATGATGACGGAAATAAACTAAGTCACGAAGACATTCGAGAGGAAGTTGACACCTTCATGTTTGAGGTATTTTGCGTTTTCTTGTAACACTATAATAAATCCCGCTACTTTGTGGAATACTCAGCATAATTTTTAAATCTAATTTTAAATAATATAATTAAGGAAAAGTCATTATAATTAGAAATTGCAAAATTTAAGGGCCTGATATTGTACTAGATTCACTTCCTTCTTCAGAAAGAGTTTGAGCAGTGGGGGGAGGGGGGAGGCAGCAACAGACACATCATTTTATTTTTCTCAAGCAAACGGTGGCTCATCAGACTTTCATTAGAAGCAGAGGAGCAGCGACCAGTTGCTCTCAGTTCTCTATATTCATCCTTCCTCTTTATCTCCGGAACCGCAAGTCTTGTTTCCCCACTGCCTCCTGTTAGAAGTTACACCTGAGAAGTACTTAGCTAATACTCTGAGCTGTCCTGAAGAACACAAAACGTCAGTCATGAAGTCGTCCTTACAAAGATAATTTTAGGCTCATCCTGGTGGCTCAGAAGTTAGCCGTGTGCCGGGGGACGCCCCACGCAGCTGGGTTTGCCTCCCGGAAGTATGGCCCAGGACCAGGGGGAACAACTAAAATGAGTAACTAAAAAATTTCAAATGCTTCTTCCTCCTCTCCTTTCTTTCCTGTTGCCTGCCTGCCTTCCTCTTAAAAAAATAAACAAACAAAAATAAACAAAGAAAAAAACAAAAAACCAAGATAATTTTATCTATGTTAAATATTACCAAAGGTGTATCTCTTAGTATGTAGCTTGCCAAATAGATGGAAAGAAATAAGAAAGTACCATGTGTTAGTATCCTGGAAATGGAGGAAAATGCAGGAGGTTCTGAAGGCTCGGCACCTGCGAACATGTGGACAGGAGGCAGCACACGTGCATCTCCCCTGGCGGGGAGCGGGGCTCCACTACGCCAAAGAAAGCGAGCTGTGTTCCGTCAGGGCTCTAGACCGGACTGTTGGTTCTCACTCCGAGCTGGGGAGCCCCAGGATGGGCCTAACTGTTCCAGATCTCTGTCACAATCTCCCTAAGAGTAAGCCAAAGAGATGGATTAGATCAGTGGTTTAAAGTACTTTATGTAAAAGAAATGCTATGCAGCTCAAGTGTTTGTATCCAGGTCACTGCACTCACAGAAGGGGTTAGTGCCCTGAGACATTCCAGGAGCCTCCACCTTTTCCTAAGCAGTCTGACCCTGGGAAAGTTAGTTTTTTCTTTAACCTCAGTGTTTAACCTCTAAACTGAACAGCTGTCTCAATTTTTCATGGAGTTTTTGTGAAGAAGAATTGAGTTATTTCGACATAGAACTTCATATATTGGCTAGAACTCAGGACGTAATTGGGCGTGTGGAGATTAGTACTCAGCATCACGGGGACTCCCTGTGTGCAGGAAACTGGGGGCGGGGGAGCGAGAAGTACATGTCTGGCAGGTTGGACCTCAAAAGTCAGACTTAACATTTTTTACCTTAAAACTCTCTAGCTTAGCTAATTCCTTTGGAACCCTCCCTTACTGGCACTGCACTACCACTTCTTGCAAATATATGTGTGACTGAACTCTCCCCCCACTCACGAACGCCACCTTGATTGCCTGGGATGGTTTTATTTGCTTGTTTATTTCTCACTAAGGTGAGATGCTCTATAGAATTCATTTGTGGTGTTCTGTCGAATCCAGAGACAGTTCAAAATAGAGTCCTCCTTCATAATCTCAACATAGCTCTGCTTTGAAGCTACTTTCTCCTTTCATTTGTAGGGCCATGACACAACCGCAGCTGCAATAAACTGGTCCTTGTATCTGCTGGGGTCTTATCCAGAAGTCCAGAAAAAAGTGAACAAGGAACTGGAGGATGTGTTTGGTATGCTGACCCTGTGGGTTAACTTGGGTACCAGTATTATACTGTGAGTGCCAAGTCCACCAGAAATAATGTCATTCTTGCTCACCGGGGTACAGTAGGGCCCATTCAAAAGACACCGTGATGGGCAGGAGGCTCCCATATGGGGTCCCTTCCAGGACCTGTCTCCTCTGCGAGTCTGCATCAGTTCACTTGCTGGTGTTTGCTAGAGCCCAGCAGTGAGGGCTTTCAGTACCTCAAAGGAAAATCTTGTGCCGTTAATCAGTCCTCCCATGGCCTCTTTCTCAGCCCCTGGCAACCACTATTTTACTTCCAGTCTCTGAATTCCCAATTCTGAATGCGCCTTATAATTGGAATCATAGTATGTGACTGCTTGTGTCTGGCTCTTTTACTTAGCATATTGCCTGACTTTATTTTGATTATGTATAATAGCAGGTCTGCTTTAGCTGTAGGTCTCTAACACTCAGTGTTTGGGTGAAATATTCTTCCTTAATGTCCCATCCACACACATATATTCTTTTGGTGTCATCTCATGGACTTACTTTCATCAGGGAGGTCTGATCATCTGGCTACCTCAGAAGACCTGAAGAAACTTAAATATCTGGAATGTGTTATTAAGGAGACCCTCCGACTTTTTCCTTCTGTTCCTTTATTTGGCCGGCATATTAATGAAGACTGTGAGGTTGGTAAGTGTTCTGAGACTAGAATAGTAGGTAGAGCAGTGTTTTTAATGTCTGTCTTACTCCATTCTCATGGCATATTGACCACCTCTTGACAGCAGGTTTCAAAATTGTGAAAGACTCTCAAGTGCTCATCATTACCTATGCTCTGCATCGAGATCCAAGGTACTTTCCAGAGCCTGAGGAATTCAAGCCAGAGCGGTTCTTTATGGAGAATTCACAGGGACGCCATCCATATGCCTATGTGCCCTTCTCTGCTGGACCCAGAAACTGTATAGGTTTGTACCCATCAGAGTTGAGTTGACTTTTAGGGGCTGTTGTATTTGGTTTCTCACAATAATTTCTGTGAATGTATTTTCCCATATGCAATAGTCTTTTAAAGCATCATTTCCTTTTTCTTTTACTATTCATTATTGTCTAAAATACAGCTGTCATATAGTATAGTGATTTCCTATGTTGCCATAACAAAGTACTATAATCTGCATGGCTTAGACTATAGAAATTTATTTCCTCACGATTTAGAAGTCTGATATCAAGTCATTAGCTGGGTTGGTTTCCTCTGAAGACCCTCTCTTTCCATTTGCCTCTGTAGCCGGTTATCTTCTCTATCTTCACATGTTCTTTTCTCTGTTTATATCTGTGTCCTACATGTTTTTCTCTTTGTAAGGATACCATTCATTGGGTCTGAGTTCATGTATATGAGCTCATAGTAATTTAATTACCTCTGACAGGCCATATCTCCAGATAATAAAATTCTGAGGAACTGGGAGTTAGGACTTAAACATATGAATTTGGGGTAGAGCTATTCTTCAGTCCACAACTAAAACTTAATCATTGTCATGATAGAATTGATAGATGTTATAGATTTGAAGTTAAAGAATAATATACTTTATTTTGGAATCCTTATTTATAATATTAGTTCTATTTAGCCTGACTTAATGTTTGCAGTTTTTTTAGGAATCACAGTTTTCGTATACAAAACAAAGAATGCTTCCATATGGCCTGCTTGCTTCACCATGCATTATAAATACTTTTAGCTTAGCATCCCTAAAATTTTTTCATTTATGTAAATATAGATATGCGTAAATGGGGCCAGATTTGAATGGATGAGTCTGAAGCTTATTTGGTGACTCTACAGTAAATTAAATTAAAAGCCAATAAGAAATCAATCTAGAGAACAGATTTTAATACTTCAATGAGACTAGGCTTCATCTGGGGTACTGCTTAAATACAGATTCCCCAGTCTACCCCAGCTAGATATACAGGGTGAGAATAGAGAAGGCACTCAAGAATTTTCATTTTGAATGTGACTCCTAACTGATTCTGATTCTCTCAGGACCTACTGTGAACATATAAAATCAGTTTGTTCCTCCAATAGGACCTGTTTTCTTACATTGGAATTATATCTATACTTAATTTGATATTATTTACATTAATTCGAAGGTCAAAAGTTTGCCATAATGGAAGAAAAGATCATTCTTTCCTGCATTCTGAGGAAGTTCTGGGTAGAATCCACCCAGAAAAGAGAAGAACTTGGTTTGGTAGGAGAGCTAATTCTTCGTCCAAGTAATGGCATCTGGATCAAGCTGAAGAGGAGAAATACAGATGAATCCTAACTATACGATTGGACTGTGCCCTTAAAGCCTTTCATTAGAGAAAGTTCGAATTCAATTTATAGATCATGAATTCATTACTCTTCATTCCTATAGCTAACTTTTTCTTATTCCAACTTAGGTTGGGGTCAAGTTTACTAAAGAGAGAGTTTTCTTTTTTATTTTCATACTGTTCTTGATCTTGAGAGTAATTAACTGATTTTGTACCCAAATAAATATATATCTAGTTTTCAGTAGCAGCATCCCAGGCAAAATCAATTTCAATGAGCATATCTGTTATTTGGTTGCTGGTTCAGAAACTTTTTAAGGTATTGTTGACATGGGAGGATATAAATTCATTGCTATATATATATATATATATATACATATTATATTCAAATAGTATGTCTAAGTACGTACACTTAGGGAGCCTATTTTTTAAAATTTTATTAGTGAAATCAACTATAAGAATAATAATTATTATGGTACTTTTCAGATTTTTTTCCCCTAGAGTAGGTCATTTATAACTTGATTCACAGATTTGTTTCCTAATTCCCTTGAACAATGAACTGGTAGGTGTCATATTCTTCATGGTATCAAAGTTATCATTCTAGGTCATATAATATTGGGAAAGATTTCTCTTGGTAGTTTCTAATCCCTCATAGTGCCTTATAGTATTGATTAATGGTTCTTGGAGATGATAGGACCTTAGAGCTTATTCTAGTTATACTCATCTTTATTAGAAGTTAGGGAATGCAATGCGACTGATGAAAAAGTAAGATTCTGATCAATGTCATGACTCTGTTCCATGACAAGGCTGTTAATGGACAGAGGTCTATATTCTAAATGTTTCTACTTCCAATCTGATGCAATTCACTGAAATATGCTATTACTTTATGGAATCATGTCTATAACTAGAATTGTCATTAGAAAGCAGATCATTGGCCTCTGATCTTGGCATATTTCTTCTAAAATTCTTCCATCTTTAAAGGAAGAGAAACCACTCAGTTATATTTAGAAAACCAGTTATTATTCATTACCTCGTTTAGAGCTAGACTTCTAGTAATTTGATCTTCCAGAACATAAATATCAAGCTGACAACTGATGCTGAATTTTAATTCCAGAGACAGCCTCTCTACTCCCTTGTTGAGTGATATGAAAAAACTTCTTTTAATAAATTATTTTAACAGGATTATTTCTTTAGTTTTCCCAAGGCAATTGCAAATAGACGCAATAAAGTAAAATCAAAGAATACATGTTCTCCAAAGGAGATCAAAGGATGAGGTTACAAAACCAAATCCATCTGATCTGATAAGCACTGCAGGCTGAGACACTGACAGTGTGGGCTGCTCTACCTCTTTCCTGCCCCTCAGAGCCCCAATGCTGGTTCTCAGTCCCTATGCTGCTAAGTCAAAAACATGACACAGTTGAAGAAGGTTCCCATCATATGGCTAACTTTGTTATCTAGAATGTGCATTTGTGTAGAAATCTCATTATCGGATTTTTGGATACTGAAGTTTTATTCTTAGAAATCAGTATTATTTCTCAATTTTTATGCATTTACTTTTAACCTTTTCTCTTTTTCATTCCAGTGACCCTCCTCTAGATGTGAAATTTAATCTATAGTAAACATTGCTTAATGTTACCTCTTGGGCCTAAGATTTCATTTAGCCCCCCCAAATGATTTTTAATTCATAATTAATTGGAAATTACTTAAACTGCGTCAGATTGAAATTGAGAAATTATGTCATAGTCTTTACTATTGAAATGAAGATGCTGATTTTTAGTTAGATGATGATCTAGTATTTGTTTATATTCTTATTGCCTATCTTACTCCCTGTGTAAAAGAGTTACGTCAAGTAAATAAATTACATTTGAATATGGGTGTTGTTTTCTTTTCAAAATTTGATGTCAGTTGGAAATGATCATTTAAAAAGTTTAATTCAGTGGGTGAATGGTTGATAATGAGTAATGATAGAAGTAGCGGTTCTTATTTGATGTCATCAGTGTCACTCAGGCTTTCTAACAATGTCCCTGTTGTTGTCATAAGTCTATGATATGATTTTGAGTTTTCCTGACTGAACATAAACTAGAACAGAAATAGAAATACCAGAAAACTGCTTAGCTATAAAGAGAAATTTCCTAGGGGGACCTGGGAATCAGCTAAAACCATATGCCTCATTGGGCCCAGGGGCTTACAATCTAGAAATCTTTCCAGGGGATGAACTATTGAATTGATATTCTCTTCATTATAAGGGACAACTGAGGAATGTTAAGTTCTGAACCAACTGACCTGGTTCACCATTCAAGAAGTATTGGTCACAAAAAGATGAGTTTTCACCCTAGAATGTATTTTGATCAAAATATATTTCTTTCCAGAATGAAGATGTAGGTACATTATTTTTTTTCTTATATTAAACCTCCTGGTTTTCTAGAAAATGTACCCTCATTTTTTTGATCTCTTCCATGAAAAGCCATGGTAAAGAGAGAGGAGTGACAGAAGATGCCTTTTAGATGCAATGGTTAAGGACAGTATCTTATGTTTTTCACTATTCTGTTTCTGTTGTTTTTAAAGGAAAGATGCAGGCAGGAATGAAGGCAATTAGGCAGGAAGAGAGAGAAGAAACATTTTATCTTTATTTAATTATTCACATTGGTTGTTTCTCCCCTGCACCCAGGACTCAAACCCAGGGCTATGTGGCCTGAGCGCCTTCAGAGGTGCCTGAACTAATTGCTACTCTACCAGGGCGCACCTCTCTTCCCTTTATTTAAAAATTGCTACAAATAGCAACTTAGCCCTCCTTTTATTTTGCTTTCTTCTACATATTATACTGCAAGGACAGTGATAGCTGTTATGTTAAAAGTTATTCTGTTAATAAATAATGAATTTATTTGTCTACTTTATTGGTATTACATATACCTATATAATTGGAGTATTACATACAGAGGTGCACTACTAAGAACAGAACCTAATGCATGACCTGTCTCAGGACCATCTAACGCTACAGAGACACAAACAGATGACATCCTTCAGGAATCAAAAACTTACAATCAAAAGACCATTCTCAATGAGCTGAGATTCTTTGCTAAACAGCAGCATGCTATAGCTTTCGCTCATCTGGGTTTTTTTTTTTTCTTGGTAGTGACATCTGGACATACAGCAACTTCATCGGAGAACTGAAGCTTTTGCTTTGTTTCCCCCTGAAAATCAGAGTCTGGTAGTTCCCAAGGAAGGCAGATCGCCCCTCAGACTCGGGTCCATTCACCCATCAAAGGCTCCCAGGCTCCATTAGGGTTGTTCTTTCATTCCCTCACCCCAGAAATGTCCAGCTCCAAACCCCTCTCTTCAAGCCACTATCACTTCAATAAATATTGCCTATGTTCTTTTGTGGTGTGATGAATTACTACAATCTTAGCAGTTAGGAACAACACCAATCTATTATTTTCATAGCTCTGTCAGTCAGTAGGTAGTTCTGCTGAGTTCTCCAGTATCTCACAAGCTCAAATAAAGGTATGGAGTTTCTGGAGGAAAAATCCTCTTCCAAGGGCATACAGTTTGTTGGAAGTATTTAGTTCCTTGTGGTTGTAGGACTGAATACCCCACTTTCCTCTGGCTCTTATCCAGCGACCACTCTTAGCTCTAGAAGCCATTCTCAGGTCCTCGCTTGCTGTCCTGTCCATCTCAAAGCCAGCAATGGAGAGTTTCCCTCTCGTCGTTTGCCTCCCACAATTTGAATTTCCCTGGTTTACGTTTATAGCAGAAGAAATGCCTTTTGAAGAGCTCATATGATAAGACACGATCTATCCAGATGATCACCATTCTGATTAGCTCAAATTCAACTTTTTAGTAACCTTAATTACACCTGCAAAGTTGCATTTTCAAGTAACCTAGTATAATCATAGAGAGATAAGGTAGCTTACACTATTTGGTCCAGAAAATTAGAACTGGAAATCTTGGGGAACATTTAGAATTCTTCCCACCACTGCCTCTTTGGTTCTTTCTGAATTTACAAAGACTTTTTAGTTTTATTGTATTACTAGACCAGGATGTAAGTTTTACTGTGAGAAAAATTCAAACAAAACACAGAATTATATTTGAACAGGTAAAAATCTGTAGTCTCACCTTTTAGGAAGATATCTGAGGGTTTCTATTTTGACCTGGAGATAGGGCACTTTTGTCCCAATCATATTTTATTCCTGTTGAGGCTGATAGCAGATGAGATCCCAAATTAAATTTCTTTTATATGCACAGGGTAGAGGATTTCTTTTTGCACCAGCTAATACTCTGAAACAAAACACAGTATAGTATGCATAGCTGAAATAAGCCACCTCACCACAATTTGGGAATATTTTATTGGCAACATTATCCTCCACTTTTAACAAACACAATGTTGCATGTTAGAATATCTAAGAACTCTTTAAACCAACTGACGAGCCGTAAGGATGTATTGTACTTTTGAAGAAGAGCTAGAAAAGAAAGGACCTGTAGTGGAGATTTAAGTATGATCTTTAAACATTTTAAAAAGCACAGGAGAATAAATTATTATGCATCTAGTAGGATTGAGGACTTAAGGATAAAAGTTGCAAGAAGGTATATTTCAGCATAGAGGGAGAATTCTTAAAGTTGAAAATCAAATAGAACTCCCCTAGTAGGAACAGGCTCCCAGGACAGCCAGTAGTTTTTCCAGAGAAGTTCTCTGACTGAGAAGTCTAATCTCTGTGGCAGGAAGGCAAGGGAGCAGCTGTCAGTCTACTTTAATCTGAAAAGTATGGCTTGTCCATTTTTTCATCATTGCAGGCTATACCATGTCTGTGACAACTACTCAACTGTAGTTTGAGTCTGAACATAAGCAGAAACAATCCATGACAAAGGGGCTGACTATGTTCCAAAAAAATCTTTATTTCGAAAAACAGGTGATGGGCTGATCTGGTCTGTGAACTGTGGCTGGTCATCCTCTATTATAACTCATTTCTTGAATTTGGTGAGAGTAGGATCTACACTTGGCCAATTTTTTTCCAGGCTTAAAATTTCAGTATTAAACGATTCATTGACTAGACCATAGGAAGGTTTTTATGTTACTTGCTAAATGATCTTCCAGGATGGATATACCAGGTAAGATATACCCACATTTATTCACTGGTGCATTCAGCTAAGTATAATGGGAAAAGTCAGTTGTGTGAGAGTAATGTGGCATGACCTCAAATAACTGGAGTAGTTAAGAACATTTGAATACATGGAAACCTTTGTGTGAATCGCTAATATGAAATAGTTAATATATTAAAGAGCTGAACAGAGGAGTGGACCCTACATAGAATATGCTGACAGGGCAAAAAGTTGAAACTATTGGCAGAAAACCTAAGTCAATATTAGAGGTAAGCAAATACTGCCTGCAGACCCACATTAGGAAAGCTTGAAGAACGTCCATTTTTAGGTGGCGAGAGACATCCTCACCTTCAGAACCACTAAGCAATTGTGCTTTCAGGTAGAGAATTTCTCTTATTCTGACTGCCTCCAAATGGTTTTTAAAATTAAGAATAGTTTTGACTTTATGAAGAAGCTATGAGTCTATGCTCTAATTTCCTGTATATTTAATGTAAAAAAGAATGATGTTCTATATGTGGAATTATTTAAGTGTAAGATATTTTAAAAGCAAATAAAATATTGCTGATTTAAAACCATTAAATGGGCTGGAATATTTTCAGAGCATTTCAAGACTTAGAGATTCTGGATCAATGCTACTGCCAGTTTACAAAATTTTCTTTTGCCCAAATCAAGAGGTTTCACGAATGTTTAATTCTTCTCTAGCAATTTCTTTTCCATAATTGCTAAAACATAGGTGACAAATGAACAGTAAACACAATGTAATCTGGGCTTTCAAGTTGTCTCTTGTACCAATCCCTAGTCACAAATGTACAGAAATCCCTGCTTTCTGCACTGGTAATTAATTGGGTGCTTAGATTTGCAATTCAGGCATTTATAAGAAAATCTATGTCATCTTAAAGTTCACATTAAGTATCATCTACAACCACAGTTATGCATGGATTGCTTTCTCTTTTAGGATGATTTCATTCAGGCAAGCAGTTTATTTCATTAGTTTGTTTGCGACAGTTTCCTGTGGTAAGTGGATTATCCATATGCATAGTTAAGAGTGTGTGAGTGAGTAGTTATCAAGTCACGACAGCCCTGGAGAGAGCTACTGAACATACAGCTTTGGGAAGGAGCAGATCTTGATAATCACGACACATGTCCTTTTACCGCCACTTCTCAGATGTTCTGTCCTGGACACCAGAGTGACAAGCCCAGAAGTGAGAGTGTCTTTGGGCTTATGTTATCAGAAATAGTCATTTCTGTTTGAAGTAACCCTTTACTAAGCAGATTTTAAACAAGTGACTGTTTTTAATCAACATTTTTGAAGAATCAACTTTATATGAACACTAAAAAAGTATTAGGCATCTTATAATGTCCAGTTCAACCTGAGTATCTTAATGGTACCAGGTACATATTTATACTCTTTCTTGGGAACCCATTTCAGAAATGAATGTATCTCATTTAAATTTAATTTAAAAACCCTCCATTTGAATCATTCTGGTTTCAAACTAAGCTTTGATCTTATTCCTTTCTCTACCCATTCCATTATAATTTCAGAGAATAAGGGTAATTCTAGACATTGTTTTTCACAATCACTGTAGATTGGAGTTTCCTCTGTGCCACTGTTATAGGTGGAATCTGAATCTATGTTGACTGCAGATGGCCCTACCATGTGATTGTTTACTCACTTCTCAGGTGTCTGGCTAAGATCAACACCTCTTGGGTAACTCACAGTTGTAAAGGATATGAGTACTTCAAGATGAAACTTTTCTCCCCCAAATCCACATTGTACCCCCATGCCTAAATGCTCATGTGAGCTTCATCTTAACCATATGTAAATCCATTAAATGATGAGGAGTAGAAGTCAGAAATACTTTGGACCAGAGTAATGTCATTTTTTAAAACAAAAAAAACCATGACAATACTAGGAAAATTAGAGGTACGGATAAGCAGAAAATGAAAAACTGCACATTGTCCGTGGTCCCATAGTGTAGAAACTGTCATTGTTAAAAATCTGCTGCTAAATATTTCAGATATTTTTCTATTTCCACATTTACACAATACATTTATTTCCACATTTAACACAGATGTTAAATGTGCACACACACATATAATCATACACACATATATACACAGAAATATATATTATTTTGTAACTTAAATTCCACATTTATAGCATCGGTCCATGCAAATGAATATATATCATATTTTTGGAGCAGAGTATTCTTCCTTATTTGTGGTATTTTATATATAAATTTATAAAACCATATTCAATTATTTCTACAGAATAAATGTTTGGAAATAAAAATAATAAATACAAAGGTGTGAGTAATTTTGAAAGTTTATGATAAGAGTAGGCATCTAACTGCTTGGTGACCTGTTTTTAACACTCCTTTCTGGAGAGAGTATCCTAATTAATTCCTGGGAATTGCTGCCTCCCATTCTGGGTCCATGAGGTGGTGACCCAGGCAGATCTTTAGGAACCAGTGAGTGCACCTGTTGCTGGCAGCAGCGACCTGCTCAGAGCAAAATCTTGTGGTAAGTTTTTTTGTTTATAGTTACATAGGTAAGATTCTCATGTTTTCCCAATTGAACTTGAACTATGAAGGAATTCAGAAACTTAGACCTAATAACTTGGCAAGTGCATGGTGCATGGACACAGGTGCCAGTGTGACATAACGTAACATAATATTTCCTGTTCTGAGAGCTTATGTAACAGTGCTTTACAAGCATAACATACACTCTAAAAGACAATGTAAACACACCTATTATGTATTGTCATTACCCTCTCCTCCTCCTCATCACCATCAGCAACTTACAAAAATAAGCAAGAAAGAAGCAGAGCTTTCTTTCCCATCTGCTCCATTATTGGTGTATTTCTATTGGCCCCGAGTGGACCGAGTCACGTGGTAATTCACAAAGGCTCTATCGCAGATGGGACTCTTGGCTACTGCTAGTCATTGTTTGCACTTTGGTCTCAGGAAGGACTGCTACTTGATACTTACGAATCAAACAAAAACACTTATTTAAGAAACAATTCACTTTGCAGCTAGTGATGTCACCGTCCAGTACTTAGGGTTATGTGTTTATGCGCAATCTAGGCTGCCTGTAAACCTGGCAACTCGTATTCCCAGAGCATCTACTTGAAGAGATCTCTGCTCTTTCTAAATACAAACCTTACTTAAGGGTTGGTCATCATAGCCACATACAAGAGGAATAGTAGCAACAGTAGCTAGATTGAGTTGCCATAATAGGGCTCAGGACCAGAATCTGCAGAGGAGTGAGTTAACACAAAGGAAATGTTCATCTTCAGCGCTTTATGAAATACATGTCTCTTAAGCTTCCCATTTCCCGAGAGGCAATACACAAATATTTAAATTGAAGCATGGCTTCAAGTGGATATATGGGGATGGAAAAGCTGTCACTGGAATATCCTGTGGCTAAAGTGAAAGTGGTATTTGAGTTGAAAAAACTTATTAAGTCGACTAAGAGGGTCTGTAAAGGTAAATACAAATTTATATGCTAAAGGTAATGCTTTAATATGAAGCAGTAAAGATAGCACCTAATAACAAAATAACATGTGAGATAACAGTAAAGATAGCATTTAATAATACAATAACTATTTATAATAATGTATATACTGGGGATTTTAGAACTGTGAACAATTCCAAACAGCAAACAGTTCAAAAGTCATTTCCAACTTAGTATATGTATACATTCGCTTAAACTATCAAAAAATGGAGTTTATAGAAACTGAGAAAATACTGTCTCTGTACACATCCCTAAAGTAATCAATACCCAATCACTGTTAGTTCAAATTAAACTGAGATTATGCACAATATTAAAACTGCACACTAAGATAGGGAACAGGATTAGAAGACAAAGAACTGGGTAAATCTGTACCGCTCTGAGACTCAGTTACTTCTTTTAAAAAAAACAGAAAAAAATTTGAGATACATATAATAAAGCCTGTCTCTAGCTTCCCTTACAGAACTGTTGGGAGACTCTTGTGGGAATGTTGTCATAAAAGCATTTTGAAAAAGAGATTATATATTCTTAATTTTTAATGATATTTTCACAGCCAGGTAGGGAGAAACCAAGGTAGGACTAAACTTTCTTGGGGATAATTTATGTACAGATTATTGTATGATGTAATAAAAATCAACCAGGTTTCTATTGTTCACATAGTCACCCTAATATATTTCATTCTGCCTCTATACTTGAAGTGATGTAATGGTCATTCAATGGTCACTTCAGGAAGAAGTAAGTTCAGAGCAGAGATACAAATCTTAAACTGTTCACATTGGTTCCAATTTAACATGTTTTTTCAATGATTATGCCCCAGGATGCCTGATTCGATGGTATGAACACACCTTTTTCAAAGGTGGGGATGTAGCAGCCATCTACACCCCAAGTGCCCAGCACTGTCAGATGGCATGCACCTTCCACCCTAGGTGTCTGCTGTTCAGTTTCCTTCCTGCAAGTTCAACTAAGGACACAGACAAAAGGTAAAAGTTTATATTTCATCTTAGATGAGTCAGTCATTTTTTAAAATGGAATCAGAATGCGCAAAAAAGAATAGCACAGGGTATATTTTTCAAGTGGAATTCAGAACCTGCTCATCGGAAGCACCTGGTGTAATTCTTACCACATAGATTCTTAGGTCTGACCTAAAACAACTGCTGCATTCACTTAAGGTAGTAGAAGCTAGTCATTTTCTATCAAGGATTCCAAGAAACTGCTTGTAAATCATTAGGTTAAGAGACTGTCTCAAGAAAGAATACTAACTAACAGGAGAATATTTCATCTGAACAAGGAAGTATACTTGCTGTATAATTATGATCTCATTTGTAGATCATAGTCCTGAGAAAATATAGCAGAGGGCAAGCATTTTGTTGAGAATATAATTGAGTAGTATCCGGGACTGATAATTTAGGAAAATAAGAGCAATGGGAAGACAGTTTGTCATTAAAAATCATGAAGTTGCCTAAGCACAGCCATAGCATCATCATAAGTTTCTTTAATTTTAATTACTATCCAGAATGGATATAATGATAAAAGCCATCGCCAGGTAGGAATAATTCCTCAAAACTTTAGGAACATAGGAAAAATCATTAAGTTTATTATATTTAAAATATGACTCAATAAAATGTATTAGCTGGATGAAAAGACGAGAGTAGCACCACAAAAATGTTTCTTTTGAAAATAAACTAGAGGGTGCACCCTGGTGGCCTAGTCTAGTATGTTGCAGTCCACGTCCAATCCCAAGGTCCTGGGTGCAATTCCCCGGGGCCAGGAGGAACAACCACGTGAACAAATAAATAAAATTAAAGTGCTAAAAAACAGATGAAAAAAAAAAAAGTAAGTAAATAAATAGTCCACACTCTCACTAAATTGCCTCAAAGGAAAAGTGAGATACACTTCTGGGATGCATCTCTTAGGTTCTCGATAGTTGACCCAGGAGATTTGGAAGTTTCAGACAGTATCCCCATTTCATTTGAACCACTATAAAAAGGTTGGAGAGAGGTGAAGAGACCAGTGGAAATGGGCAATCTTCCAATTTACAGACTCTCTGAGCCCTTCCCTGAGCCCCATTCACTCACAAAGGTGGTATATTAACAATTCCATACTAGGAAATCACCTCTTCTCTCATCAGAGGACCTCAAGGAAAGAAGTGTGTGAGCCAGCATTGATTATAATAACCCTCAGTGCAGCTCATAAAAGTTCTTAATCAAAGTGATTCTGATTCTCCTATTATTATTATTGCTCCCCTACTATGCAGAAGAGGATGACCACTGCTTTGGGGACGAAACCCCATGAGGATCAGCATTTTGATGTTTGTTGATCCCAGCCTCGCTCTTTCCTTGAGAATACAGGGAAGCATCTTTCCAGTGCCTACACTGATATAAGACCAACTGGCATTTCATGCACCTTGGTTCTCAGCATTATCTAGTGCTCAAATTCACTTTTAATATGACTGGCTTTTTGTACTTAAAATGTGAATGGAAAGGAAAACAGTGTTGAAGTTAGGTATTACAAAGACTGGTAGATATTATGGAATTGCTTCTAAAAATGTTCTTTCCAGCATGTATTAGAGAAGCTGTAACATTTTCTGCATTCCTGGTTATATTTATTAGTGTATAAAAATGCTTAGCATTTCCTCAATGTGTGTTTATTATCCTACCGTCTAAGTGAAGCTACTTTTAAAAACAGGTTTGGTTGCTATCTGAAAGACAGTGTTACAGGAATCCTGCCAAAAGTACCAAGGACAAATGCAATTTCTGGACATTCCTTAAAGCAATGTGGCCATCAAATAAGTGGTAAGGTGTGGGTCTCTGTTAAATTTTAATAAACAATGGGTCTATCTTACAATAACTTCTGCTCAAAGTCTGTAGCATCATGGATTTTTGGAAGAGAGCATTCATAAAGATAGTAAAGGTGGGGTAATATTCTGGATAAACAGTCTTTATCAGTCAACAGGTCTTTAACAAGCCTCCATTGTCTATGAGGTCAGCATTACAGTGTAAGATTTACAGAGATCAAATATACATCCAAACAACAGTCTCCCCTTGATTCTTAAAGACAACATAGAGCCAACCCATGGTCGCCAGCTAGGGGTGATTTTGTCCTTTCTCCAGGGGACATTTAGCAAAATGTCTAGAGACATTTTGGTTGTCACAACTTGGGGGGATGCTACTGGCATCTGGTGGGTCGAGGTCAGAGATGGTGATAAACATTCACAAGGTAGAAGGAAGTCCCCAACGCAAAGCTTTTCTACCCCCAAATATCATTAGTCCCAAGATGAAGAAACCCTGTTGTATACTATTAAGCCTAAATTGAAGGACTGGGCTCTGTAAATGTTGTTAAGAATAATACTTAGAAGAAACATGATGCCTAAGAGGCCAAATTAATAATGATGCTTATTGCTACAGATGTCTTGGAAAACAGTTTCCAGTCCTTATCTAATAAATCGAGAACAAAGGAATTGTTTGGCTAATATGACTAATCTGAAAGTGAAAAGTTCTAAAAAGATTCAATTGATGAGTCAGTAGAATTTTAAAAGCACCATGGTATGATTCACTCAATACACACACTCACACTTTATGCCTGTAGGTTGTAGAGTAACCAGTCTTCAGTCATTAACATGGGGCTCTGACTAAGCAAAGTGTGATTCACATGAGAAGGAGAACATATCCTATTTTATAAGATCAAGTTTATATTTTAATACAATTTAGTATAGATTAATTAAATATTATTTTCAGTTGTAGTCTCACATTAAAATTTAAAGAAAAAGTAGTAGCATACTTTTCTCAATATTCCTTAGTTTTTTTTTCCCCCAAATTTAGTCTTATTCACTTCGTCTAATGTTCTTGTAAAGCATCCTAACTTAAAGTGACATTAAAGTGAAAAAGTGCTCCCAGGCTCATAAAATCTCTGAGCTCAGGACTAATTTTTATTTAAATCATTTAGAGGTCGGTTTATAGCTTCCTGCTAGTCATAATAAAAGGCTTTTAATCTGTAAGTATCCTAGTCCAACTCTTAGGCCTTTTTTCTTGTAGAAGAATTGAAAAGGGATTCCATTTCTATAATATGCAAATTCCTGCATGCTTGAGCTACTGTGAATAATCTACTGCTCTGGCTACCTCAGTATATTCTTTTTCATCTAGTTTGTATATATTCTGTCACTCCTATGATTAAATCTACTTTTATGACTTCTTCAACTATACTCTTTTTGTGGAAAACTACAGACAACAGACTCATTTATACTGCTGGTTTCCTGAAACAAACATCTAACTAACAAATTTGTGTCTTTTAAAAAAAAAAGCCAGTTCAGAAATGTAACCACTGGCTATCAAAAGAATTATCTATAATTTTTATTATGAATTTCACTTGAAGGGCACTTAAAAACAAGAATGGAAATGGCTTCATCAAGCATGTATTGATTAACACTCTTCACATTTTATGATAATGATTTGGTACATAGATGATTTGTAATCAGACAGTAGTAGCTGAAAGTTGAGAAATGAACATAGAGAAGCTCCTTCACTCAGTACAAGGGGTTGAAGTCATGTCATTTTGTTGAATAATGCAAACCCGGAACACACATCATCTCTTTGTTAATCACTCCCTATTCAATGTTAATTGCCGCATGAAATATTACCTGTCTTGCTGTACATACCTTGCAGTTTTGAAAGCAAATAACTACATTTAATGCTATTGCTCTAAAACATTTAGAATGTGTTTATTTCCAGCAGAGTTTGATTACTTAGTGACATAGTAAAAATCCAAAGCCCCTAATTAACAGGGAAGTTGCCAGAAATGGAATATTATCTTTCAAAACTATCCAGGCCAAAGGGTTAAACAGTTAATCAACTGCTACAAAGAAAACTGACTTAAGTTGCCCATGTATTTTATTTGCACAGCTTGCCACCGAGACATTTATAAAGGAATCGATATGAGAGGCGTCAATTTTAATGTATCTAAGGTTAAAAGTGTTGAAGAATGCCAGAAAAGGTGCACCGATAACATTCTCTGCCAATTTTTCACATATGCCACACAAAAGTTTTACTATGCAGAGTACCAGTGAGTAAAATGTATAGTATTTGTTCTTTTTAATGGTGTCTTTAGGGTTTGTTTTCTTCTCTTTTTACTTTAATCTGAAAATCAAACAGGACTTTTCAGACCTAACCACTCTCCTTATTTACTTACCCGATATTGCTGTCATGTTTTCCTAAAGAAGGTAATTTCCATTTGTTGCAAAGATAGGCTGTGCACGTGGAATGAGGGTTTCGTGGTGTAAAATAAAATCTCCCAACTCATTCTCACCCTAATCTCCCCTCTGCGTAGGTAAAGATGTTTCTTTGATTAATAATGCCAACCCCTATTATTCATTATCAAGGTCATTGTTATAATTACTTTGTTTATTTTCCACTGACCATAGATGATTTGAATGCAAAGTGGACTGCCCCATGTATGTTGCATTTTAGGAAGCAAACTAACCTCCTTTGTTCACATTCAGGAACAGCTGCCTATTAAAGCGCAATACAGGTGGAATACCTACCGGTATAAAGGTACTGGATAACGTGGCATCCGGATTCTCACTGAAGTCCTGTGCACTCTCAGAAATTGGTAATCATATGGCTACTGTTTCCCCCGCCCCCAAAAGATATCAATATTCTAATTTCTGGAACCTGCAAATGTTGCTATAACCCAGCAGAAGGGGCTTGGTAGATGTAAATTAAGGACTTTGAGATGGGAAGATTATTCTGGATGACCTGGATGGGCTCCATATAGTTACACCTGTACTTCTAAGGAAGTCAGAAAGAGATCTGAAAATATTACATTACTGGCTTTGAAAGTGGAGGAAGGGTTGTTAGCCAAGGAATGCAGGTGTCCCTTAGAAGCTGGAAAAGGCAAGGAAACAAGTTCTCCTATAAAGCAGCCGGAGGAAGCCCTGGTGACATTTTTAATTTTATCCCAGTAAAACCCATTTTGAGTTTCTGATCTCTGGAGCTGTCAGGCAATTTGTTTGTGTAGTTTTAAATCACTGAGTTTGTAGTAATTTACTAGAGCAGCAATAAGAATCTAGTACAGTGATACTGTAGAGAAAACTATCAGGTCATTTCTTGGTAGCATCCATTATCTAGTGAAGTGATTCTACCATATGAATGAAAAAGACCCTGTCTTTTCAGATATAATTTCAATTGAATTATCCAGAAAAATTGCCATGACAACCTACTTATTTTAGTATATCAGGTGTAACTAACAAAATGTTATTGAAACCAAATCACCAGTAGCCAGTCCTACATAGTATAGAATGCCAGCTCTTTGTCAAGCCCTGCATCAGATGTTGGGCTAGGAACCCTCCATGGAACATCGGGAAGTTGACAACAATGCCTTTCTCTTCCCATTTGGGTCCCCTGTCCCCTAGCATACTGCTCCCATTTTGGTTCATGTCTATGATGATTGCATTTTGAATATTCATAGATTTTTCTTCTGGGAGAGTTTATGAAGGTATGAACTATGGGAGATAGGGCTGTTTATTCAAGCATGTTCACTTCTTTACTCAGCACCACTCCTCAAAGTGCTCATTACACTCAACAGGGAACTGACCAAAGCAGCTGCCTTGGACCCATCACTGCTGCTGTCTATAACCTAAAAGTCACCCAATGTGTCTAACCTCCATTTTCATCAGTTCTTCCACGCTTCTGATGTTTTCTTGACAAACCGAATGGGTTCGCACATTACTTCAACTGAAATTAGCAACCTTTACAGAGGGACAAATATCCTGGATATTTCAAGAAATGTTTTGGGCTGCCAAGGGTCTGGCTTTTCCTTTGGTAAATTATTCCAAATTCCTTGGGGATATCTAATAGCCAGATGCCTCTTACACCAATCTAATGCTTCCTCTGGGCCTGACTGCCCAGATGAATTTCATGTTTCAGCTGATTTGTAGTCATGACCATATGTGTCCTTTGGCTCTAGTTTGATGAAGGATTTCCTGGCCTTTTCAGATAGGAAACCCGAGGCTCCGGAGATGAAGTGATATGCTCTAAGTCACATGGCTGACAGCAGTCAGAACATGGACCTGGGTTGTTGGATCACAAACTTCATCCCCAACATTTTTTTTTTAATGTAAAGGGAGATTATATTAGAAGTGCTTCTCAACCCATATATGAACACATTGTGTTTAAAGATTTCCTTCTCTTATTGTCCACCTTCTTGCATGGGTTTCCAGAATAATGACATTTCTCTACTTAATTTTAAAAACTTATTTGCAACTCAGATAGAGAGAACTCTTACCATATTACTTAACTTACTTAACTCCTTTACTGAGGTGATGAATACATTTTCCAAACCCCAAAATAAAGAATATAAACATAAAGAATATTTCTTATTATCACATCTGGGTGGAAAAGGCAGTTTGGTAAATGGGGCTGAATGATAAAATTGTGATTACAGGGAGCAATTTCAGTGTCTGAGGATAGTCCAAAGGTAGTTGAAATAGAGAGCATTCTATAAATCAATAGGTTTCTTGGTCAAAATATATACAGAGACTAAAAGAAGGGCCATGCAGTATGTTACACAAGAAAAGCAAAATAAAGAATAAATAAAAACATTTTCAACAGATTAGTATATTGTACTGAATGTATTGTACATATTTAATATAAAGAATAAATATAAAGTGCTTAGATATTTTTAAACAAATAAACGTATGTATGCAAAGTTAAGGCTTAATAGTTGTTTATCAGAGGTTCTATTTGGCAGAGAATTCACATTATAACTGCCAAAAATGCAATAAAAATAATTATCTGCATAAATGTTGTGCCCATTTTACATTATTCTTTTCTGTCATTTGATATTTTTTTCATAGCAGGTTTAAAATTCTGATACATAATTTGTGTAACATAAAAATCACCATTTAAAGTGTACAATTCAGTGTTTTGTCATGTTTTAATTCTAATTGTACTTCTCCAATCCAGAATTTTTAATTCTTTTTAAAAACAAAATTTCTCATTATTGATATTTTTTTCTGTGTAGAGAGACATTATTCTCATATTTCCTTTTGTTCTACAAAAACAACAACAAAGACCTGTTAAATAATCATGTGATAACTTCGAAAATTAGATTCCTTCCTTCCCCTGAGTTTGTTATTGTTACTATTTATTTGATGAGTTTCTTGAACTGATACTGTATGGTGTTTATTCTTTGCTGTACTTGGCCATTCTTGTCCCTGCTTGGTTTAGTAGATAACTTATGATTGGACGGAGATTCCCTTAAGTGTCTGTAAGCAAAAAGTTTCTCTCCCTTTGACAAGGGACTTTTAGTGAGTGTTGGGGCATGCCTTTCAATGGGTAGGCAGCCATTTTACAACACTGCCTTAGCTTTCACTTTCTGTCCACACAGAGCACTCTGTCCCACGTGAGAGGTTAGGGCTTGCTCAGATCTTTCACTGGCACATGCACAAGCCTGGTCATACATGTCATTCTATATATGCATGTGACCTTCTGGATTCCCTGAAATAGGTCAGAGAATTTCACACACCCCTGGCCCTGACATTCTTTTCCCCGGTTTTTCTTTTTAAGCTTTTTATTGGGTTGTTTTCCTCAGCTGCTGCTACTGCTGCTTTAGGCAGCTACAATGTTATATAATTACCAATTTTTATTTTCCACAACCACTTCCAAGGAAAAGACTGCTAACACTGAGGAGGCTGAGATCAAATAAATTTAGTTCTGGCGAGTGGGGTCTTCCTGACACTTTCTAGACATGTAACACGATGAACTGGGGATGGGACTTTGGAGTAGCTCAGCCCCATTCTATCCCTTTTGTGGCTGATAGACTTGTTTTGACCATGGTTTTTGGGAAACTTTCAAGATTTCCAAGATCTGAGGCATGGGGTGGGGGTGGGGGGGTGGGAGGGGGGGATAGGACAAGTTAACGCCCCACAAAATTCACTGTTCATACTGAGATCCAACCATTTTTCTTTCTTTTGCTTTTTAAGGAAAGGTGCAGGCAGGAAGAAGGCAAGTAGGCAGGCAGGAAGAGAGAGGAGGAAGAAGCAGACCACAGACCTCTGCTTTCAAGTCCTGGGTCTGGGGGAAAACAATCAGTGTGAATAAGTACAGATGAAATGAAATGCTTCTTCCACTTCCTTCTTGTCCTTCTCATAATTGTTATTATAATTATTTAAGCTTCCATAATTTTCACAGATTTTTTGTTATCAAATTGAGTAAACAATGAAAACACAAATAAAAACAGAATTACAAAATAAGGATAAAAAAGTGGATTTCCTCTTTTCTAATATCAATGAGCACTTGTTTTTTTTATTAGCTACCTGATATTTTTATTAATTTTTCATAATATCTAGAAGAAATATAATACAAAACTTCATGTTCCTAAGGCCTGAACTTCAGGGTTAGAGAAACATAAAGAAAATGTGAGCATATGGTGAGTCGTCTAAACATTTTACATTGGTTAGGCATGGACCAAGGAGCATAGGTTGAGCTATTTGTTTTCTCTAACAACTGAATCTTTTGTTCAGCGCTAGATCAATTTTTCGCTCTTCTAAATGATAAACATTTGAGGATATTTTAATAGACTTTTTTCACTTACGATGTTTGGTGCTATGAATAACAAGTAGCCATCATTTCCTCAGCAATGATGACAAAGTGCAAGCAAATTTATCATGATATCATTTTCTGAGGAGTATCTCTGTCCTGTGCCTTCCCAGGTTGCCACAGGGACATCTTCCAGCATCTTGCATTTTCAGATGTGGATGTTGCCAGCGTCATCACGCCAGATGCTTTTGTATGCCGAACTATCTGCACCTATCATCCCGACTGTCTCTTCTTTACATTCTACACAAATGCATGGACTATAGAATCACAAAGGTGAGTATGAACGTGCAATGTACAGTGTTGCTGTCCTGTCATCACTTCAACTGCATAGTTTGAATTTTTTAAGTGTTTTGTTCCTTTCCCTCAAAATGCCTGAACCCAGTTTAAGTAGGTACTTTTCTGTCAGGTGCAGATCAGTTAAGAGATTATATATATATATATATATATATATATATATATATATATATATATATATATATATCTTTTTTTTTTTTTTTTACCTACCTTCTCTTACTGAAATATACCATTGACTCAAGGAAACAACAGCTATGCGAAACAAATGATCTAATACCTTTTTTACTGACCTTGATGTTTTCAATGAGCTTGAAATAAAAAAAACATTTGCTTTATGGCTCTAACTTCTCTGTTTCAGAAACCAGAGCCCTGTTTATCCTGATGAAGATTCTGGTTCGACCTCTTTCCCCTCAGATAACTCACCTTTTTCTTTTTGTACAAGATGGAACTAAGAGAAGGGGGGGGTATTATAATATAATAGCAGCAGCATAAATCCTCTGAATTCCTTTTCCTTTTTAATTAGAAGGTGGAACTTCAGCATTCACCTCTTTTCAGACGGTCTGTGCCTATCAGTTTCCTTCAGAGGGAACTCTGGCTTGATTTACATTTAATCTCTGTAATTTGCAAGAGTCCTATAGTCTGATTTACTTTAAAAGAGAGTTTCTCAGAAGATTATAATTTGTAGGAATGCTTCTATTTTTTAATGATATGTTTTGTATTTGCCCTTAATGTAGTTTTCTTTCACTCTGTTGCTTTTTTTTTTTTTTTTTCTTAAAAAAAAAATAGAAATGTTTGTTTCCTTAAGACTTCCAGAAGTGGGACACCGAGTTCCCCTACTCCTCAGAAAAACACCATCTCTGGACATAGCCTTTTAACCTGCAAACAACCTTTGCCTGGTAATGTGATTCAATATTACATCAACTGTGATAATTTCATGATTTCCCAACAAGTGACAGTGATTAAACAATCCTCCATGCGCCAGAAAGTGTCTACATGTCATTTACTGCTGTTTTCATTTTTTCCTGTTTCCAATCGGCCCAGAGCCCTGCCATTTCAAAATTTATTCTGGAGTTGATTTTGGAGGGGAAGAATTGAATGGGACCTTTGTTAAAGGAGTGGATATGTGCCAAGAGACTTGTACAAAGATGATTCGCTGTCAGTTTTTCACTTATTCTTTACGCCCAGAAGACTGCAGAGGAGAAAAGTGAGTGAACTTCTTTTTCAAAGACACTTGGCAATAAAGTTTCATGAAGTAGCTCTGCTATGGAGGTTTCATCTTTTTTGCTGATTGTTCTATTTAGGTGTAAGTGCTCCTTACGACTATCTTCAGATGGTTCCCCAACTAAGATTACATCTGGGACACAAGGGAAATCTGGTTATTCCCTGAGATTGTGTAAAAGTGGGGATGGCTCGGGTGAGTAATCCTTTCTTTGCGGAACCGTAAAGGGATGCCTGTGTTGTTTGGATAGTTTGCTGTGTTTTAGCTAATGGAATTATGCATTTTGCCTACTTGGTTGATACCCAGCCCTAAACTCCAACACTCTCTTTTAAGTCTGCACAACGAAAAAAAACGCACGCATTGTCGGAGGAAGCAACTCTTCTCTGGGAGAGTGGCCCTGGCAGGTCAGCCTGCAAGTGAAGCTGGCAGTTCAGAGCCACCTGTGTGGAGGGTCAATCATTGGGCACCAGTGGGTCCTCACTGCTGCCCACTGCTTCGATGGGTAGGTTGGGGATGAGTCTTATTCAGGGCACTACCTCGGCTTTCTGTCTTGAAGGATGTAAACTCAGTTTCTCCATCAATAAGTCAGGTTATTAATAGGTTATTCTTTGTTTTATAAAAGACATTTCAAAGCAGAGACGGAATGAAAAATTTTAAACTAGTATGTCTGATTATTGGCCAGTCTGACCCATGAATAGAGTGCAGCCTGTCTGTGGGACCAAGGCTCCTTGGGGAATAGCACTCCTTCTTTACAAAAAATAAATAAATAAATAAATAAACTAAAAATGTCCCAGCTTTTGTCAGCTCCATGCACCACTTCCCAAGTGTGTTCTTCAAAGGTTTATTTTTCTGGCTCATAGGAATTTTGCTTTCAGCTCTTTGATTCACAAATATACTAAAAATAACACAAAAATGTGATAGTTTATTACCCTTATATATTTCAGTGACTATAAGCTGACAGAGTTTCTGCTTGATTAGGCAAATAGTACGCATGCGGAGTTTTGAAACACAGCCTCTGTAGTTAGAGCGTGGATTCAGTCAGCGCTCTGTCATTTATCATAAGAGGTGTGGATTAACTTGAACAATTTGTAAATCTTTCCTAGCTATGAGTAATAATAATAGTGTTGAATTCATAAGGCTATTGGAAGTGTTAAATGACACACTCAGTGACAGGAAAAAGGATCAGTATCAAAGGCACCTCTTTCTGATTTTAAATGGGTGTTTATTTTTCCCTCCTAGGCTTTCTTTGCCGAATGTTTGGCGCCTTTATGTTGGCATTTTAAACCTATCTGATATAACAACAGAAACACCTTTCTCCTACATAAAAGAGATTATTATTCACCAAAATTATAAAGTTTCAGAAGGTGGTCATGATATTGCCTTAATAAAACTTGAGACTCCTTTGAATTTTACCGGTAGGTAGCATATTGAAGGAGAAGCTGTATTGCTGAATTGTATTGGTTTAAAAGTGGACATCAATTTGAATGAGAGGTCAGATCAGGAAAGCCTGTCTTTATTTTCTGGTTGGTGCAGTTGGGAGAAAGGTGAAGATTATCGGGGAAGTTAAGACCAAAAATTGACCAAAAATTCTCTTCTACTTAAGGGGTAAGAGATTAACAGGGCCCATCACATAGGAATACAATTGCATCTTTAGTACTGAAGTAACTGACATAGAAAACATCTTTGCCACCTGAGATGCAGTGCTTCCTTTGGCAAGAGTAGACGTTCCACTGGTTTGGGCTGAGGCATATTAACACTATATGATGGCAAGTGGGAGTAGATACTAATGTCCAGGTGTAACTTGAATAGAGAGGAGACTTATGCAGAAAGAAGAGCTGGGAAGATTTTAGCATCTCAGTTGAAGGTGCTGTCTTTGGAGGCACAATGTCCCACAGATGTTGAATCCCATTGTGTCCATTAAGAACTATGACGTTGGACAAGTTGTTTTTACCTCTTTACACTTCTAATTTCCTCATCTGTAAAATGGGTGTGATAATTACCCCATTGTTGGGTTATAATAAAGTCAGTTATTACGTGGAAACACTTAAAATAGTGCCTGAACAGTGTAGACACTGTTCTTACTCTGCTATCAAGGATATCACACACAGAATAAGAGACAGAACTTTTAAATGCTTTTGCCAATATATTTAGGTTCTGAGTTTTGAAATTTAATCCAGAAAATTTAATACCAAAAGGGTCATACAAAAATGACTCTGATGGTAAGAAATTTTCTTGAGTAATGGGCCTTGAAGTTGGGCAGAAAGGAAAAAGATTATTATTTTTGGTACTACTCTTATCCACATAGAATAGGGAAAAGAAAAGTGTATAGTTTTAATCTCCGTAACTTTATCTAACCAAACTCTAATTTAAAAATTGTCTTTTAGAATTCCAAAAACCGATATGTCTCCCATCCAAAGATGATACAAATACAATTTATACCAACTGTTGGGCAACTGGATGGGGTTTCACAAAGGAAAAAGGTATGGAAGACATTTTAAATGCTCCTAAGGCAAGTCTAATAGGTTAAAGCACACATTGTAGATCAGTTTAATTGGCCTCTGTCTAAAATTACATCTAAACTCCTGATCTTTCCAATCTATTCATTCACAAATATTTATTCAGTGATCTTAAGATGTATTTTTGCTGGAGCCTGGAAAGTTTGATAAAGTAACCTTTTAAACTCTTACTTTATAATAAAGTTTAATTGTTTGATTTCACATAAGGATTGGCCCCACATAAGGGCAACAAGCCTAGTCAAGACCACTCTGGATTAATAGTGTTTTTGTGCCCCCGACATCATGTCTCCCTTGATGTTAGTGATGGACACTATAGGCAGGTATGCTGTCTGTATTTATGGCAAGCTCTTAATCTTTTTTTAATGCACTCTTCCTGAAATTTGATGGTCTATAAACTACTTTTTATGATATTTTGAGTACTTCAATAAACTATATAATATTACAAAGTAAACTATTGAAATTATAATAAGATATCAAAATACATTTTAAAAGATGTGACATAATAATACCCAGACTTCTTTATTAATATAGTAAGTAGTAAGTTGTTCTAATAACTACTGTAACTTTGAAGTTGTGATGAGCACAGATGATATAATCAGTTATCTGCCATAATTGTAATGTGATTTGAAAATATCTGTGATTTCTATTGGTGGTAAAGTCAGAGGTACTACTGATACTCCAGTGTTTGCTGACTACATTTATCAGTGCAGAGAATGTTAGACATCAGTTGGAGGTTAGTTAAAAATTTTTTTATTCTTATCCAAGTGTATAGACCATGTGAATTCTTTCTATGAACCCTAGGTTAATAAACTCTGCATATGAATACTTGAGTTATTTCAATTACCCTTACTTTTTTCAGAAGACAGGAGATTCTTCCTATCTCAAATTATAGGCCTGACAGACACTATAAGGAATAATATTTTCACCATTCTTTACAGAAGATAGCTTGCCAAGCTCTCTTCATCTTTCCTAATTTAATCCTTTAGTCAACTAATTCACTGTTTTGACTGGTGCCTTGAGACAGGAAGAAATTAAAAATAAACTTAATTAAACAAAGAAAACTTCCAACATATATCCAAAGGGACCCTGGAAACTGGTGGAGATTAAATTACTTGTAAAAAAAATTGTTTTCCATGGAAAACACTCAGTTGCGCTTACTTGAAAGATACTCCTCTATTGCCATTGGTGGTTTTCTCTTTTTTAAAAATCATATATTTTAAAATTATAATTTGGGTATATAAAACAAAAACCAAAAGGTAAGAACTTCTAGGCTTTTGTTTTGAAGGCTATAAAAAAGGAATTTCTGAGAAAATTCTGTGGAATTGAGAGAATGGCAGGGAAGCAAAAGCATTTGGGCAACCTCAGATTCCGGGCAGCAGCACTGCCTCAAAGGTGTTGTGTAAGATGTGTGCACACGCAGGACTTCTCTCTCCTCTCTGTATCTGTCTGTGTGTGTAACTCTACCTTCCCACTTCACTGTCTTATCCAAAGAATTTACCTTGGTGAAAAGTCTGCCTTTCTCACTTATATAAAGAACTGAGTCTTGGTCGCCTCCTGGTGGCCCAGTGGTCTAGTGCACCTGGGCGCAGTCCCACATACATCCCAAGGTCCCAGGTTCAAGACCCAAGGCTGGGGGAACAATCAATGTGAACAACTAAATAAAAATAAAGTTCATCTTCCTCCTCTCTCTCTAAAAAGAAAAAAATTAAAAAAATAGAATGATCTTATTTCCATATTTATTGTATTTCCTCCTTCTGAAGTTATACACTGATTACTTCACAGGTGAAATCCAAAATACCCTACAAAAAGCAAACATCCCTTTGGTATCAAATGAAGAATGCCAGAAAAGCTACAGAGATTTTGAAATAACCAGACAAATGATCTGTGCTGGCTATAAAGAAGGAGGAAAAGATGCTTGTAAGGTAACGCATTCAATTATGAGAAAATACATAATAGGCTATTGAGAAAATTCATTTAAAATGTATTTTCCAGTAGTATGCCAATAAAGTTTGAAAAAGTCAGCTAAATGACCTAATAGTTTCATAAGTAAACTGTAACACATTGAATGCATAGTTTATATAATTTATGCATGTTTAGATTACGTGCATGTCACAATCCATGCAGGGGCATGCTGCATTTAAAGGTAGAACAACTGAACACATAATACTTGACTAAAATATAAGAACATGAGATTTATTTGACATTAGAATGCCAAATTTCTTTGCTGGTATAAATGGAAAATGCAACCATCCACCATGGAGTTAAATCAGTCATGTCAGCCAATAGCAATGAAGCACATGAAGCAGTGGAGGAATGTGAAGAAAATGGATGCGCGTGGTGTGTACACGTGTGTAGTATGATGACGAAAGTTGAAAGGCACATCTGTCATAACTTGCTCTCATTGTTTTTTCCATACTCTGTGACACAGGGAGATTCAGGTGGTCCTTTTGTTTGTAAGCACAACGGAATATGGCATTTGGTGGGCATCACCAGTTGGGGTGAAGGCTGTGGTCGCAGGGGACAACCAGGTGTCTACACCCGCGTTGCTGAGTACCTGGACTGGATTTTAGAGAAAATGCAGGACAGTGATGGACAGTCTGTGATGAAGCTGCCATCATGAAGATTTGTAAAGGAGGGGAAGAGCCCAGTTTGCAGCTCAAGTTTTACAACGTGGGTTCAGTTCACATCCTGAGTTTGGGGGTCCTCAAGTGCAAAACTGTGAAGCGTGGTAGCTGTCCTGCATCTCTGTCCTAAGGTTAAGAAGGACCACTGCACCCAACACTGCAGAGGGCAATGTCTTGCAGACATGTTTTAAGCATTCAGTAGTAATGCTAATAATGGAGGTAACAAATGAACTTTTCCACGATTGTTTGTTGTGAAATAAAATGGCAAAAGAATGTGATTCAAAAGCGTTTTCTTCTGATTATAAAACAGAAGTAAAGATAAGTGAGTCCAGATTCCAGCCAGTGTCTGGAATCTAATCTTACCACTTCCCCTGGAATTCAATGTATCTCAGAATTCATAATTTCATCTCCGCCCCGCCTGCATGGCCATTAAACCACTGCCCGCCTTGTCCGGACGGAAGCACCATGAGCATGGGTTTTGTTTTGCCAAGTGGAAGGGAAGACATTTTTTAAATGTTCGCTTGTCCAAGAGGCGGGCCACCTGAAGCGGGGAGAACAGCAGCACTTCTTCCCGCCTGAGCTCCTACCTGGCAACTCTGGCTTTGCCGCAGGCTCCCACCTGAGTGTGCAGGGCTGGCCTGTGGGGTGGCAGCCCCTGTGCGAGGCTCATCAAACAGGCCTCCTGGAGCGGAGTGCAAGGAATCTGCTTCGCTTTGGGGGCAGTAGGAGGGTGGAGGGCAGACACAGAAGATGACAGGTTCTGTAACATAAAACTCAGTCTTGCTGGCACGCTCTGGTGGAACAGCAGTTAGGTGCGCTGCCTCAGGCTGACAGCCCAGTCTACATATATCCCAAGGACCTGGGTTTGCAACCTGGGGGCTGGGGACCTGGGGAACCAACTAGGATGAACAACTAAATAAAATAAATAAAATTTGCAGCCTAGCACTGCTCTTGCCCTGTGACAGCAATATATGAACACGTGGTGCACGGAGCACATGTCCATCTGATTCAAGGTTAACAAGGGCTCCAACTTCTGTTGTACTCCTCACCAGGGTGTGGGGAAACTCTAATTTCAACTAAAAACTTTGTATTCTAGTTAGTGTTTCCTCTCCCTGCTTACTAAACGGTGAAAACCTTTGAAGGAAGCTCTCTTTCATTCATAGTGCATATAAATGGACTTGCAGTAAATGTCTAACGAATGAATATCTCTATTCTAAGGAGGCAGCAATGGAGTCTTTCAGAGATAAATAATTAATTCAAGGCAACTGTCGAGGACAGAGCCAGGACTAAGCATAACATTCATACCCCAGGTTATATCTTCTAAGGACCATATCATGCTGTTGCATAGCATGAAAAGGCAGATGACAGTAGCATTTATCCATCATTTATTATTGTCATTATCATCTAAGGTAATAGTTCTCAACTGGAGACAATTTCACCACTCTTCTCCCCAAACTAGGGGACATGTGTTTATATCTAGAGACATTTTTGATTGTCACCCCTGGAGAAGGGGTGCTGTTGGCATCTAGTGGGTAGAGAGAGACCAGAGATGTTGCTAAACATCCTATCATGCAAAGGACAGCCCCACAGCAAAGAATTATTTGGACCAAATATCTATACAGGCTTCCCCCGGTATCCGAAAGCAGAGTGTTCCTATGAAAACTTTCTTCAGCTGAAATGTCATAAATGCCAATTGTCATTTATCCAAAAATAACCTACCAAGTCATGCCAAAGAGCACACAAAGACCTATAATGACACTAGCATATAGTAAAAGCAGTAATACACTGATGAATACACTGCCTTGTAGTAGTTCCCGAGGAAGGAACATAGTTGTCTTGTTGCCTCCAAAACAGCTGCTGTTAAACAAACACTGAATGATACTTTCACTTTTAACCCTTGTTATAAAAGTGCAAACCCCATTCAGATTTTGATGAATTTCTTTCAATTAGCAAAAATGGATAGGCCTTTCATAAAAGCCAAGTGGCATAGTTAGAACTTTTGGAAAGTGGGGGATACCTGGAACACCTGAGAAATCTTGACCTAGGGTCAATATTAAAACTTTTATAATGAAAAGAGGATGTTTCAGAGAGAGTGTGGACAGGGCTGTAGGACATGGGAGGCTTGTTCTTTTTCAACTCAAGTCTTGACCAGAGAGAAAAAACTCCAAGAGAAACCCGAATGAGGTTGTAATTGAGGAATCTCCTCCAGCGGTTGGCCTGTGTGGTTTTCCCTGCCCCAGACAGAAGATTTTAGGTCACCAGATGATCCTCACTTCTGACTTGCACTTGGGATCTGTAGATTAAATTCTGGATTTATTTATTTACTTTTGTCTAGTAATTCCCCATTTTCATTAGGCAACAAAAGTCTTTATTTCACTGGGGAAATAAAAAACTTGACCTTTAGATAAAGGCAGTTAACATCAGAATTCCAAAGTGCTATGGTTAGTTAAAAAAAATTAGTTAAAAAAAGTTTTTGAAATACTCTCAGTTTGAAAGGAAGGACTATTTACTCTCAATGAGTTTCTAAGCAGTTAAGACTAATTTCTCTTTTATTTGAATAGACAAAACTATTTTTGAATCCTTACATTGTATCAAAGGCTTAAGAGTTTTCACCAGCTACATAAACCAAACTCAGAAAAAGATTTGGTTTGCCAATGAAGCATCTCTCTCACTAGTCATTCTGTTTATTTCAACAGGGTTGAGAGTTATCATTATAGTCCTTCTACCAGCGTCAGGATAGTGACAGGGTTTCATGGAGTAAACAACGCAGGAGTGTAAGGGCCTTACATAATTTCACATTTCGGTTTTCCATAAAAAGCCTTCTTGGCATGAATTTGCCATTCTATGAATTTTGTGAAAGGCAGTGTATCATAAATAGGTCCTTTTTGTATATCTCGAATATGCTTAATTTTAATGAGAAACTCAAGAAAGCAACTAAGGACTTCTTATACTAAGATAGGTCATAAAATGGGTAATAAGTCAAATAAAAATATCTGAATAACTGCTTTCCACGTAGTGTGTCATAATAGTTCCTTAGCATTTTGAATAAAGATCTTTTCTTAAGTTCAAATCCTCTCCCCCTCCCCCCAAACACACCCCTGCAACTCTCTGGCCTACAGAACAAAATGCTGACTTCTCTCTTCTTTTGAAAAATTCTCCAACTAGTTTACAAGGGACTTAGTTTCAAATATATGCTTCCTAACTATTCTCTCACTGCCTTTTTCATGACATTCTCTTTCCCTCTATCTTTCCCTTTGTGCAAGGTTTTGAAAGGATCCCCACTGTTTCTAACCTTGGGTCATCTTAATAAGTAGACATCTGGCCACCAGCTTTAGAAATCATTCAGATAATGGCAACATTGTTGTGAAAGACATAAAATAAGATTATTTCTATCTCTAAATACTGAAGTTCTCCAAGTAAACTGACATCATTTCTAAGTTTGGAAGATCACACTCACACTAGCACACTGTCCCACAAAGTACAACATGTCCTCTGGGACATGATCAGCAAGATCTGGAACAGGAACAAACGTATTTATTTCTCCCCTTATCTTCAGAATATTTTCTTTAAGTATGACTTTATTTATTAAACTAAAACATGATTTTTATAGAAAATTATGAGACTTCTCTGATCCATAAAATTATCTTTCTCTAAAATGTATTTATATCAGATACATATGAAGTATTTTTTTTTAATTTATTTTAAGTTTCCATGAGATGACATAGAAATCCTTAGGGCTTGTTAGTGTCTACTGCTATAAATGAATAGCCTAAAGTCTAGAAAGATAAAGTAACTTGGCCAAGAACCCAAGGGTATTGACTTGTGGTACAGGAAGCTGATTTATGCTCTTTACATGACTAGAAGATTACTTAATAGATCTGGGTAACTAATGAATTGAGGACACACATCATCACACCATCCTTCCATAGAGCTTTTAGCCCTTCTCCAAGGTCAATGGGAAGGCTCTTAACAGAAATCTAATTAGGTGAAACCCAGAATTAAAATCGATAAGCTCTCTCATCACTATGAACTCCAACAAGCCCTATTACTAGAAAGGGCCCTCCAGGACAGAGGGAATTGATCTGCTATTTTTTGTTTGCTTGTCCTGCAACAGCTAGACATGTGACTTCCCAGTTCTCCATTTCTGTTCCGTGTACCAAGATTTAAAGAAACCCATGATACTCACATATTTTTCCATCAAAAATCAAATGTGACTTCTAATGCTCTCAACAACAAGTGGAATCTGTACAGGCTTCTGAGAAGTTAATTTTAGATACAGGGGAGAATGTGAATCTAAAAAAGCAAGGCACTTCCGCCCACCACCCAGCCCCCAACAGCTGGAGTTTTATCACTCTACTCTACTGGGTATCAGAAGTCCATCAGCCTTTCTGAGATTTCTTTTTAGATGAGAATCAAGTTAAGCTGGAATTAATGGTTGACAGCTGATATTTGACAGCGTGGTTACGTTCAGCTTTGACTAGCAGCCCATACTAAGTGTGAGTTTGGCCAACTGCTAAGGCACATAAGCAAGTTCAGTCTCTAAAATTCTCTAGCTGTCTCTGCATGTGTTATTGGTTAGAATTCACAGTAAAATATGAGGAAAAATAATGTATTGAAAAAGCAAGCAACTCTACCAAGGAACATTTTCAATATGCAGAGACTTGAAGACTTTCACAGGCATTCCGTACAAAGAGACAATGTTACATAACATTGGGAACTAGTAAAAGTAAATATTGAAGTTAAGTGGACATTACCTACACAACATCATTTACAGGAGGATGAAGACGATTTGGGGAGGTGAAAAACATTAAGAATTGCAGGAAAAAAAGCGAACACTTTTCAGGTACAATTTCAAAAATTACTTTTTCAGATTTTCTCTCAAGCAATGATTTCCTGAAGTGGTTATTTCTAATACGGGGGGAGGGGGGTAGTTTTAAAAATTTACAACAGAAAAATTACTGATTTTTAAAATTAATGTAGCATGTTAGAAATTTTTAGTTAATATTTTAATCAATTTGAGAGGCGATGCAGAATAGAAGTAAGCTTGTACTCAAAACAAATATTTTAGAAATTTAAAGGATATTCAAAAGCAATATTAAAAAAAAATCAGAAGTGTTGACTTATCTCTCTGACGTTGGGTTTTCATAGGGCGGTTAGTGCAATGCTTAGTGGGATAAGTACATTTATAAGTCACCAAGACAATCTAGTAATGCATTTCAGCAGAACTGAAAAAACGGAAAGCTTCCTAAGTAGAAAACCACTTCAAGCTCTTTGATAAACATAAAAAGAAAGACTTTAAAGATGGAAAGAAAGGATGTAAGTGAAACAAGAAGACAGAAATGGAAAAATTGAGTTGGGGAGTAGGGCCAGAATATGACAATGAGATATATCTGACTACAGGCAGAGGAGAGAGAGAGCGGAAAGGAAAAGGAGAGAACTGTCTGTCCATAGTTCTTAAGTGTTGAACACTCCACACATAACCATGCTGAAAAATGTGCTAGGAGTTGGGAAAGTAAAATTCAGTGTTGTGACATGAGCCTTTGAATACGATTGAATTAACTACTCCCCATCCCAATCTATTTCCTATAAACCTTGATGTCATTCATAAGCTATTGAAAAATCATGTTATGTTCTAAAAATATGCACTTTTTTCTTTTTGTAGGATGATTTTATTATGTCAAATGGTACATTTCCTTTTATTTGCCTCAGTTTCTGGTGGTAAGTAGAGCTGTGTCTTAAATACAAACTGGAAATAGCTTAGTTTCCTGATGTGTAGATTAGGGAACAAGAGGGTATAAATCCAGAGAGGAAAAGTCACACCAAGGTCCTGATATTGTGGAATAAACCCTTGTTATCCATGCCAGGGGTAAAAAGTAAAAGAATTTTATTTATTTTCTACTTAAGGTGCTAGGTCTTTTCAAAGCTGAGAAGGATATTGAGATGAAGCAACTGTTCATAATAGTAGAAATTTATGTCTATAGCTACATTCATATTTCTATCTATGTTACATGTGAAAATACTTAAAAGCCATATTAAAAAAATAGGTCCTGATTTACTTCAATGATTAGTTAGTTTTTCATAAAGTTGCAATTCAATTCAAAACATACTAGCAACTTTGGATTTCAAAATATGTGAACATTCAAAATAGTCTGTTCATTTCAATAATTTAACTATAATGTTAATTATCCACTCTTCATTCTGTCCAATAATCTTATTTATAAATTACTTAATAAATATTCACAGAAGGAATTCAGCACTAGTTATTTTTTGCCCTTTTAGCCCTTGTGCTTATTCTTTATCAGAAAGAAGTAAGCATTCCTTTAAAAAATGTTACATATATTACATTTAATTTCTGTTACCATTGCTAGCATTTTATGTACATTTAAGTTTCTCCATGTGAAAAATGACAAATCTTTCTAAATAGAGTTAAAATAAATAAATTCCACTTAATGTATTAAACTATACAGTTCATAATTTCATTTTTCTTAGTCACAAGAATTGTTACCCAGGTTATTATAGACATTTTTTGTAATCACTATGAAATAATATAGTTATTTCATTGGAAATAAGTCAGTGCTAAATCAATGGACATATTTTGAACATTAGACTCAACAACTACATATATATATATGTATATGTACATTCACATGTACATATATATAGATAGATAGATACAGATATACAGATTACTTACATACACAGAGCCTGTTATCCAGTCACAATAGAATTGAGCCAAAAACAAACAAAAGACAAATGGAAAATCTTTGAAAAGATAACAATGGAAATTAGAAAATATGTCGAATTGAATAATAATGACAATACAACATGTCAAAACTTTGGGATGTAGCTGACTCAGTGCTGAGATCAACCGTGTACATTTAATATGCATACACTAGCACAAGGAAAAGGTAAAGTTAATTACATAAGAATTGAGCTCAAGAAGATAAAAAGAATATTCAGTAAATGCAAAGAAATATGGAAGACAAAAGAAAGAAAATAGCAGATATTAATTTAATGAAAAACAAGCATATTATGAACATATATTAGAAAGTTCAACTTTGTCACACTCTCCATGCATTATACAAGGTCATTAAATATTGCTATGCAAACCCGACAGAAGCATTATGATAGAGATGTTATGATATTAGACAAATCATCACCCTTTTTTCCTCATGAACATAGGTACCAATATAAACAAAAATTTTCCAGACTTCATTGAGTAATATGTTAAAAAGTAAGGATGGCTGTATCATGACAGCACTGGGTTTATTTCTGAGATGAAAAGTTAGTTTAGCATTCAATAATTAATAGAAGCAGCACTTCTGAGTAGACATCTAAAGGAAATGAAAACAGACACGCAGAGACTACTATTCCTACTAGCAATATTCACAGTAGTCAAAAGGTGGAAGCAACCGAAGAAGCATTAATCAATGGATGAATGGATAACAAAATGTGATGTATACAATGAACAATTATTCAACCTCAAAAAAGAAAGAAAGTATGACAAATACTACAACAAGGATAAACTTTGAAGATATCATGCTAAATTAAATAAGCCAATCACAAAGGAAATTACACTATCTGAATTCCCTTATATAAGGCATAAACATAGAAAGCAGAAAAATGATTGCTAGGGTCTGGGGGGAGTTAAGTGTTTAATAGCTGGAGACTTTAAATTGGCTAGAAATAAAACATTTTCTGGACATGTACATGTTACTACAACAAAAATTAAAATTATTAAAAATTAGTAATGCAGAATTTTTTTTAAATAAAATTTCATTCATCATAAAAACTTTTAGCAAATCAAACACAGAATGGAAATTCTTCTACCTGCTGAAGGATATCTTAAAAAAAAGACGAGCAAAATTCCAAACCAAAAATGTCTAGAAATTTAATACTTAATATGGAAATATTGAAGTTTTTCCTAGAAATTGAGACTAAGATAAAAAATTCTATCATTACATCTATTAAACATTACACTGGAGGTCCTAATCAATGCAGCCTGGAAAGGAAAAACAATTAGAAGTGAAAAGTAATAGAAGAAGTACTCAGATGATATATGATACCTCAAAAAATTAAAAGTAACCCACACATAAATTATATATTATATTAGCAAAACTCCAGAAAACAAAGTCAATATATAAAAATCAGCACTTTCAAGTGTCAGATTAACCATTTTTACTGACTCTAAGAAGTTATATTTGGATTGTGAAAATCAGTTTGCTGTGTAAAATTATATGACCCAATAAGGGAGGTTATGTTTTAAGAAATTTAGCACATATAGTTATTTACTAAATAAAAACCTTCTTAAAAATAATGTTTAACGTGGCATTTTTACTTTGCACTGAGATAGATTTCCATGGTCAATGGGAATATTCTGGGGTGTGGATAAGACTCTCCAATAATAGAATGACATATAGGTCTATTGGAAGTAATAGAGAATTTGGAGAGAGAAGACAGGTCTCTGTTAGCCCCCAGGCCATTCTTGGAGAAGCTTCCAATTTTGGAGAAAATCATGCTATAGACAGAGGTTTGAGCTGAATGTAAAAGATGTATAAGGCAGATTTCTGAGGAGTGTGTGAGACAGGAATCTTATGCTCTCTTTTCTCCCATGAATTCCTTCAACGGTTAGTGAATATTTGTACTCTGTTCTCAGAATAATGCTTTTAAAGGCATAAAGAAAAAATATACAGAATTACCAAGAAATCAGTTGCACTGAAATGTGATTAGTTAAAATATATTTATAAATATATGATATAGGAATAGATAAGCTTATTAACATAATACATAACAAGATTTAGTGGTGAGTCTAAAATAACATAGTAATAATTACCAATAACTAATGAGTGATCATTAGATTAGTAACGAGTGATAATGAGATTGAGATATCTGAATCTGTTTTTCAAAGCAGTGATTTTTTTTTATTAAGACAATGTCACAAATACCATGAATACAAACGTAGCTTGTTGCTTACATTAATAATACAATTAACAGGATATATCACATTTCAGTTAGAGGTTAGTGAAAATAAAGACAAAATTTTCCCTCATCCAAGTCCATAGACTTCATAAATCCTAGAAGCCTCTCGTAATAATTTTGACGACTTTGTACCTACATAATTTCCCACACATTTATTAATATCTTGGTTGTTACCATAATATTTGAGTTATAGTTTATTCTGCCTAAGACATTATTATTTTCCCCACATAAATTAATGAATAAAATAATAAAATAAATTATATATATATTACATTAAGAAGACCAAGGGGTATACATCTCAATGAGAATATATTGAGATTAAAAACTACACCCTTCGGATGTGCCCTTTTAACTCAGACAGCTGAAACTGGTGTGTGGACCTTCCAAAGTCCAAGGACTCAGGTTCATGACGTAAGGTCCTAGGAAAAACAAAAACAAAACAAAACAAAAAAAACAAAAGAAGAAGAAAGGAAAAAGAAATAAACTACAACCTTTATTTAGTGACTAATAATAATGCACTAAAAAATCACAACTTGGAATATTAGATATCTCTTTCTAGAAACACACACACAAATGTTCAACTTTATGCAATGCAGTTTTGATTTAAAAAAAACTATTGCTGTCAAAAGAGATTCATTTTTTTTTTTTCTGAGAGTCTAAATTCCTATTAGTAAACTGGTTCACTTGAAACAGTACATCATCACATCTAGGGTCATTGAATGCTACTAGAAAATGATCACTCTGGAGTCTGTTTCATATAAATATGGAGTTTTGTACAAAGAGAGGCAACCAGGAAAGGAAAACACAGGTGGTCCATTCCAGATCTGGATTGGATCCTAAAGAGCATCTTTTGCCAGTAGAGACCTGAGAAATTATTCAATTACCCACAAAGTATTTCAGCCTCCAAGACAATCACTTGTAAGCACAAGTCCATTGAGGCATGTGTACCAGTTTGATTCTCTTTGCTGTCTGAAGCTGCTTATCCAATAAACCACAGAAAAATGTTTCTTGTCCTGATTTTCAAGCTCAGGCCCATTTTCTGTTAAGTAGACCTGTTTTGCTTGCGGTTGTGGGATTATTACCTAATTAGATATGCATCCATCAAAACCCCTAAAATAACACGTGCCATGTACTATATACCAGAATGTGTGCGTGAACTGTTGGAAGACACCTACTTCCAGGGAGGAGACCTCACTACGGTTTTCACACCGAGTGCCAAGAGCTGCCAAGTTGTCTGCACCCTTCACTCGAGGTGTTTACTCTTCACTTTTACAACTGAATCTTCATCTCAAGATCCTACCAAATGGTAAGTTTGCATTTCTATAGAGAAGAAATAGGTTTACACAACAATGACCCACTAATAAATTCCCAACCATCACTTTATAAGATTTCTCTGTAATATTTAATATTTCATTGAAGGATAATTTGTAATTGTTAATATTAAATTTTATAAATGTTATAAATGTTAACAATTACAAATTATCCTTCAATGAAATATTAATATCAAATATTACAGAAAAAAGATGTCTACTCAAGTTAGGAAGGAATAATCATGCCTTTCACAGTGGATTTTCCAACTTTCCTTGTGATCTTGATATTAATAGTACACTTTCCTATTTCTTTTTCTCTCATTTTTTTAAAGAAAAGACACAGGCAGGAATGAAGGTGTACAGGCAGGCAGGAAGAGAAAGGAGAAAGCAGCATTTTATTTTATTTTTATTTAGTTGTTCCCCTTAAACTCTGGATATGAACTTGGGTTCTTGGGATGCATGTGCACTGTGCTCTGTCAGAGGTGCCTGACCTAACCGTTAGTCTACCAGGGTGCACGAATTCTCCCTACTTTTATGCCTACTAATCATTTTTGCTCTTTATTTTTTAAAGGAAAGGTACAGGCCGAATGAAGGCAGACAGGCAGACAGGAGGAGTGAGGAGGAAGAAGCATTTTTTTCTTTTTTTAATTTAGTTGTTCACACTTGTTACCTAGCCCCCCGACCTGGGACTTGAACCCAGGGGTATATGGGTGTGCTCCTTAGGAGCAGACTGACTTTAACTGCTACTCCACCAGGCACACCTCTCTGTTTACTCTTCAATTGACTACTGATATTTGATATCACTTAAACTGGCATTTTTCCATCAATTATTTTAATAGAAAAAAGTACACATTTATAAAGATAATTTGAAAGAATAGTACAATCATCTGATACAACAAAAACTTTTTGCCATTTTTTCTTTATCTACCTATTTATATTTTTAACCATTTGAAATAATTTGAAACACAGAAAATTACACCCTTAAATATTTCAACACACATTTCCTACACAAAAGATTAAAAAAATACCAAGAATTCCTTTATATCATCTCAATTTCTCCCAAATGTAATTTGTAGTTATTAACCAGAATATTATCAAGATGAATAAATTGCATATGGTGTTTTAAAAATTTTTTTACAACAATCCACCTACTCTTTTTGTTTCTATGTAGAACCAGAAAATTCAGTAATAGTTTTTTTTGTAGAATTTAAATTATCAACATTGATACAGGAATCCCTCACCTATGGTGGGAGTTATGTTCCAGAGACCCCTGCAATAGGTGAAAATCCGTGAAGTAGCAGCTGTTATAATTTATTTTATTATTTATATATATTTTAAGGCTTTCTAAAACCCTTCCTACTCTCCTATCAACACTTCCCACTCTCTTATAAACACTTTCTACACTCTTAAGCCTACATAATTTTAACAACATATAAAATTCTCTGTGAGTACTCACTAGTGAAGTAGATGTGGATAGCAAAACCCCGCGATAGCGCAAAAATTCCGCGATACAGTGAAGCTGCAATAAGTGAGCTGCAATAAGTGAACTGCGATATAGCGATGGACGACTGTATTTACATAGTACCTTGACTAAAATGGACTGTTCAAGCATCTACAAGAAGAGATTAACAAACTTTTTCTTCACAAGGCAAAAAGTAAACATTTTAGCTTTTGTGGGTCTAGAAGGATAATCGAGGATATTATATAAGTACTTACCTAGATATTTAGAAGGTAACCCTTTGAAATATAGAAGCCATTCTGGGCTCAAAACCAGTCTGGCTGTCTACTTCACTTACTTCTGTTAGGAAGGAGTACTATATATTACCTTTTAATTGTAGGCATATTGGGGTGAATAAACAACTCACAGTCTTGTTAAGAAAATATTTGTTTTGGCATGAGATAGAATCGTTTATTTCCTATCTTTGACTTTCTGTGTTTTGACTTTTAAGACCCATTATTTTAAAAGGTAAACTCCCACCCAGTAATGTTATATTTTGAAAAGCAGGTTTGCTTGTGTACTGAAAGACAGCATTGCAGAGACACTACCAAAGGTGAATGTGACAGGAGCAGTTTCTGGCTATTCTTTCAAGCAATGCCCACACCAAATAAGTGGTAAGATGTCTTTTTAGAATGAATAAATACTAGTTATGGTGATGTATCATATAGTTACATGGAAACTTCTGGAAATCTTCTAATGAGGCTTTTTAACTGTAAAAACGAACATACCTTCATGCGTCCCTCCATCCCCACCACTATAGTTCCTTAACATTTCTTTACCTCATAGAAGACATCTGTTACTACAAGTTTCCATCATTTATTTATTTTCTTGCTCCTTCTCAGCCTTAAGTTTATATGAAAGTCCTTATTAAATATACTAATTCAAATCCAAGGAGGCAAATATAAAGGTTGATACTACTACAATTGACTTAAAAATGAAATAGATACTTGAGTAAGTTGACTAGCAAATCAATCAACTGAGGAGACAAGAGAAACCAGGTAAGGTAATTCAAACAGGAATTTGTGAGTCTAATATTGCTGCAGTATAAAAAGGACATTGACAGTCTTTTTACTTCTTTCATGTATGAGCAGGTAATAAGCAAATTAAACTGAAAACAAGAAATTTGTTAGAAAAAGAGGGTGAAAGACTTGCAAGATAAGTCAAGATGAAAGTTGCTAAGGAAAAAATGTAGAAATTGCCCCTGGAGTCTGAAAATAACCGTATTTTCTACGTGTATTTCCAGCTTGTGACAAAAACATTTATGTGGACTTAGACATGAAGGGCATGAACTATAATAGTTCTATGGCCAAAAATGCTCAGGAATGCCAAAAGAGATGCACGGATGACCTCCACTGCCACTTTTTCACATATGCAACAAGGCAGTTTCCAAGCATAATGCATCGGTGAGTGAGTTGTAAACTGAGCCTGGAGCCTCTCGGATTGTATGTAGAAAACAAAATGGGGATTCATTAAAGAAAACTTTACCAACTTGATGACAAAATTGTTTTTAATCCCCAAAAGATATTTCTATAATAACTACTTCATGGTAAGTGCATTTAAGGTTCAACCTGAATGCAATTCATTTATGGTAAGGGGTCTGTCTTTCACTGGCACTGTTATAAAAGGACATACTTTTAATAACAAATAATTCTATATATAAGTATATATGCTAAGCATATTATTTATTTATTTATGTATTTTGTATGTTATTAAATATTCACTTAATATATTCCTTAATAAATTGTTATTTGTATTAAGTATCCGATACTTTATATATCATATAATTTTTATATTTAATGTACTGACATATATAAGCATATAGTATTGTCATATGTATATGATGAACCCGTATCCTAGCTAATTTAAAATTGGTGATTTTGAGACAGTTATAATTTCCCTATGTCATTTCTAACCTAAAGGATGCTATGAACTACCTCAGAGAATCTAAAAGAAAACCTACTCATAACTTTTCAAGTAATAAATGCCTCATATTGGATTTTTCAATATTTCAGGGGATAAATCAGTGGTCTAACAAATGTAAAAATAATCTGATCTCTAATGATTCATCTGTGCTATTTTTTAAAAAAGGGAAATTAACTTTTATGTTTAGAAGTAATTTGATTTGTTCTAGATTTGTATATCAAACTTCAAATGTCCTGTGTCTAAGACAAAAGAGAAATAAGTTCAAGTGCTTTTGGATTTTAACTTTAAATTTTATCATTCTGTTCTCCACATTTGCAAAAAGGATTAGTAGAAAATAAAGTAAAGCAGCAGGTTTATCTCAAAAACAACAGTAAAAGAAAACTTCCAAATTAAAAATTAAGTTTTCACAGCTTGTCTTTAGCTCAGCTCACATGCTATCATTTTACTATTTTGTATCTAAGATTGAGCATAGTAAACACAGCAAGCCAGGAAACCAGGAGTTGTCAGGCATTATAATAGAGTTAAAATGCTAAAATTGAGAAGGACTTGTCATTAATTCCTACGTCTCCATGTCACCATCCTTGCCAAGTTGTCATCTTACTCATGAAGACACAAAGCTGACAAAGTACACAGGGTCACTGGGTCTTTCCAGAGTTGGCCTTTGAGTCCTGCTCTCTGGCCTCTCAGGTCACTGCTCTTGACAGTAATTCCTTCGCTGCAGTGCCCAGGCGGTCTCTAAATGAGAGTTTATCTTATTTTTGTCCTACTTGCATTTGGAAGAATAAAACATTTTTACATTTTTGTTTTTATTCAGTAACACTTGTTTATTGAAGTACACCCAAACGGGGATGCCAGTCGGAATAACGAAGCTCCATAAAGTGGTGTCTGGATTTTCATTGAAATCCTGCGCACTTTCTAATCTGGGTAACTATTATTTTCTTAATGAGGTAGTTAACCATTAAACAATAGGTGCTGAGGATATGTATAATGGGCCCCACTGAGGGTACCAATTTATGCTCCCTTCTGAAATGAACCTAACAATCTTTTACCTTCTTCATGTGAAAAATATCATTATGTTCTACAGTTTTTATTTGAATTAATAAGTTTAAAATAATCACTTCAGCTTTCCTAAATTATAAAAAAATAAGATCCTGGGATAAACAAATTCTTTATTACAGTTTTATTTCTTGAGAGCAGTCTTTGGTCCATAGCAAAACTGAAGGAAAGGTACGGATTTTCCACAGGCCCTGATCCACATATGCATAGTCTCTGCCATTATCAGTATCTCCCATCAGTGTAGTAGCTTTGCTACAATGGATGAGCCTACATTAAACCATCATAGTCACCCCCAAACCATAGTTTACATGGTGATTTACTTTTGGTGTCTTACATTCTACAGGTTTGGATAACTGTATAATGACTATATCCATCACTATCGGTATTTTTAGTATCCTAAAATTTCTCTGTACTTCGCCTGTTCATCACCTCCTCACCTCCCAACAACCTTTTTCTATGGGATTTACAAATTCTATTGGTGACTGAGATTTTACTGATTCTATTCATAAACTGATTTCCTAAACCTGTTTTTTTTTTCTTTCTGTTGCACAGCTTGTATTAGGGACATCTTCCCTAATACAGTGTTTGCAGAGAGTAACACGGACAGTGTTGTCGCTCCAGATACCTTTGTCTGTCGCAGAATTTGTACTCACCATCCCAATTGTTTGTTTTTTACTTTCTTTTCTCAAGAATGGCCCAGAGAATCAGAAAGGTAAAGAGTTAAGATTAAGAGTAATGCATTTATCTTTGAAAAACAGCTGATCAAAATCCATCATTAAAAAATTCTGAGAAACTACTCATTTAATCTATAATGTCTTTTAGGATAGATAAAAGTGACAAGGAAGAATTCCTAGATTATCTTCCTTTCCATTCTCCACCTACTAACCACAAATCCAGTATTACGAAGTATTCTTATTTTGCTTTAGCTTAGGGAGGTCTCTTCGAGCAAGGAGAAAATTGCCTACTTCTGAATGGAAACAAAAATAGGTTTGGTCATTAAGAGGCAACTTAGTCCAGTTTAAGAAAATAAATTGAAACAGAAAACGCTGAAATACCAGTGAAATTTCAGACCCAAATTGGAGAGAGATGGAAATGAAGGCATGTATCAATGGGATTGAGGATGATGATGGAAGTTTGAGAACTGAGACTCTCTTTCCATATGGAAAGGAATTAATTAACCCTGGAAACAATAACAGAATATGGGAAATGTCTGATTATCAGAGAGATTTTTCTGGTTTTGCCGTCTCTCTTGAAAGAGATTCACTAAAAATCCTAGTAAGTCTGCCTCGAAATCAAGATTCTATTCTCAGCTTTCTCAGACCCTTTGGCATTTGTTTGACTTGGCTGCTTATTTTGGGGGAGAGAATGCCCAGAGCAATTCAGTCAAGATAAGCCCTTGAGTTCCCTGTCCATCAAGTATGCCTGGTTTTCGATTGAATAAAGCTGTAATTTCAGAAACACTAGGTCTGTCACATGAAAGTATATCTGTTACCTACAAAAAATATAATATTTATTTTGAGCCCACTATATACTAGACATACAAACACTGGGGATGCCATTAGTGAACTAAACAGATTTTTAAAAACTTGCCTTATTTGGACCAGAGTGGAAGTGAAGGGGAGGGTTCAGTTTAAGATATACTGTCAAAGGAGAACTAATGAGATATGCTAATGGACTGGATGATGGCTGTGAAGGAAAGAGTCAGTGATAGCTTCAAGATTTTAGGACCCAGGAATTAAAAGGATGGAAATGCCAATGACTGAGATTAGGAAGATTTCACAAGAAGCAGATTTCAAGAGGGAAGAGATGCTTATTAGACATGTACAGAGAAATGTTAGAATTGACAATTGGAAAGAGAAGTCTGGAATTGAGAAGAGATCTGTGTGGGTGTCCCCAGTATATAGTTGATAATTAAAGTTATGAAATTGGTGAGATAATCAAAGGAGTGAATGCAGAGATAGAAGAAAGGAAGTTCGAGTAGAGTCTTGCACGATAAATTTCAGAAATTAGATGCCTTTGTAGTGTGTTGTTTTGTGTTAATTACTACCTGTTTTTCTTATTGATTCCTTTTATAAAGTTCCTAATAATATCTTATAGGGAAATAATACATTTAATTCTTAATACAGGGTGAGACAGGAACATGGGTCCTACAAGTCGACTTGATTAAAGTTAAATTAATTAATATTGAATATAACTATATGTCTATTTCCTCAGCTCTATTTCAAGTGCTCATTAGCAGAGAGTGGCTGGTAGCTATTGTATTGGACAGTATAGGCATGGACTTTTTCCATCACTGCTGAAAATTCTATTGGACTCTGGTTTGGTGCTAGTTAGGCAAAGTTATTTCTTTTCCAGCTGTGTGAGGAGCCTGTGAATGGATTTCATTCATCCTTATCTAATCCAAGACTCACTTCGGAGAGATTTCTAGGTAGCATAAAAATTCTTGAATTTTCAGATGGCTGGGAGTATTGTGAGGAAGGAAATAAAAAAAAAAGGATGCTAGAATACAGACCAGGGAGCAAGTTCAGAACATTTTTATGGAGAAAAGTTATTCCGTTTGGAAAATTTGTCTACAATTTATAAGATCTCATTCCATGATATATGAAGAGTCCTTTAAAGATATGAAAATCTTTGCCAACTGCTATTTAATTTTATAATTTAATTTCACATTTTACAAATGTGCCAAATTAAAGCACATCTTCCATTAAAACTAGGCAATACAGAGTTCAGTGAAAGCCCAATTATTTATGCTTAAAATGTGGTCTTCCTAGTTGAAAGTAACAGAAAATTGCATATAAAAACATTATTATACTAATTTTCTCTTCTCTGTGGCTCTCACTGATTTTTCATAATCATGTATATTCTTTTTGTTTATCCTGTATAACACTCCTAGCCTATCTCAAAGATTCAAGAATTTTTATTCTACCTAGAAATCTATCCAGGGAGAATGACAGATTCAGATAAGGATGAGTGAGACCCATTCACGGGCTCCTCACACAGGCAGCACCTTCCTGGAAGGAAGTAACTTTTCCTAACTAGCACCAAATCACTGTCCAATAGAATTTTCTTCAGTAATGGAAAAATTCCATGCCTATATCATTTAATACAATATATGTAAGGCATTAAATACCAGTAAGAACTGACTTCTATGTGCTGTAAAAACGTGGATATGTGTGTGTGTGTTATATTTACATTTTCCTTTTTTATTGTTAGAAATCTTTGTCTTCTTCAGACATCCCTAAGTGGACTACCAAGCACACGCATTACAAAGAACAAAGCTCTTTCTGGTTTCAGTTTACAAAACTGCAGGCACAGCATTCCAGGTAACAATGACAGCTCTGTCTTCAGGTTGACATCAACAAATTGGAGGGCACTGATGAAGTGAAGGTTTGTGTCTCATGCCTCATATGTGATCTCCTGCCTAGTATTCTGTCATACTTCATTTTACCACAATATGGATTTCCTGGGAGAAGAACTGGATATTGTTGAGGTGAAAGATCATGAAGTCTGCCAGAAAATGTGTACCAATGCCATCCGCTGCCAATTTTTTACCTACTCTCCACCTGAAGGATCTTGCAACAGAGGAAAGTAAGACATATAAAGGGTTACGTAGGTGTTCCTGTCCCTTCTCTTTGAGAGGTTTATTGTGTTCACACCATTTTGTTCCCAACTTGCAGGGGTAAATGCTACTTAAAACTTTCTTCAAATGGATCTCCAACTAAAATACTTCATGGGAGAGGAGGCATCTCTGGATATACATTAAGATTATGTAAAATGGATAATGGTGAGTTTAATGTCACAAATGTATCTTAGCAGTTATTCTACACCAAATATAGATGACTATGAAAGTCAAAGATAGCCACAGAGAAGAGAAAATGAGTAAAACCACAGGTTTAGACGCAATTTCTTAACTACTTCCGCCTTGGATGACCACATTTTAAAGGTAAATATTGGGCTTTCACTAAACTCTGCATTGCCTAGTTTTAATTGAATATGTGTTTTAATTTGACACATTTATGCAACTGGTATTTCATGGTGAGATGCAGGCTTAGCCAACACTTTTATGTCTGATTCTTATTGTCAAGGCAAATGATCTTTCTTACTATCCTTCATAATTAAAATAACAGCATTTTTGGTTAGTCAAATCATTCATTTTCTTCTCTATTTGATCCTTAGTTGAAACAGTCATCATGTATTAAAAAATTATATATCTATTAAAAAAATTCAAGTAGTTCTTTTTCAGAGACTTTTATTCTTTCAGAATTCCTGCGAGGTTCTGTATGTTTATTAATATAGACAAAATGACCATAAAACCGTATTAATTTGCAACAATGGATGTGGTAGGTTAGAAATAGAAAGATTGTCTAGATTATACAAGAGCTGCAATAACATAAAAAACACTAATTAAAAATCAGATCAGCAGTGTGTCCATCCCAGTGGACACTTTTAGAGCATAGTAGCAAAAGACTGTAGGCAAATAATATCACCTAAGAAATGGAATCCTCTATAGGAAAGAAAATATCAGACCCATTCCTCCCTAAATTACCATTTAACCTGTTATGACTTTAGTATTTATTCAGTTACATAAAGTCGTATGTTTTTAGACTCTTACTGATTTGTATCCAATATTACAATGTACTATAAATGAACATGCAACTGAGACTTAATGAGTAAAATGAAAATGATAAGTATGATTGTAATAGTTTTTGAAGTATAAACATCTTTTATACTTAGAATTATTTGCTCTACTTGGAAGGTGAATAAATCCTTAACTTTTTGATTACTTGTTTTGAAGAATGGACAGTATCATATTGTGTCTGCTACGAACATCCCACCTAGGAAAGCATGCCCTCCTAGAGTATGAAGGGCTCTGGTCATTTAGATGGTTCAACTTTCTGTTAGAAAACAGTCAACTGAGTTATATTCCATACATTCTCTATTTTTCTCGAATAAATTTATGTAAGACAAGTAAGAGCATTTACATAATGCTGTTGTCTTAATTCTGTGGAGTACCAGAAAGGACACGACCAATCTTGTTAATGATGTGGACCTAACTTTAAAAGTGGGAGCCAGCACTTGTAACTAAAGTTACAGAATCCATTCTCTACCCTGCTTTCTTTTACTATCTTCTCTGTTGAATTTATAGACTAGTCTATACGGATTACAGGATATATCAAGTGTAGATTGATAGCTAAAGTAGAAAATACAAGGTAAGGGAAAACAATGTAGTGTGTTTCTAAGTAAAGTAAAACTAGATAATTAGGTTTTGCTGTACTAGATTAAATAATTATCTAATATGAGAGGGGCTATCTAAGAAGTTTATCATGTCTTGCACTCTCATTGATCAACAAACTAACTTAACATTTCAAGATACAGTGTAACTGTCATCAAGAGAAACATTTCTTGGCATGCCTTTTTGACTTAGGCAGCTGAGATCATTGGGGTGTGGACCACGTAAAGCCCAAGGATCTCAGTTTAAGATCTGGGGCCAGGAAGAAAAACAAAAGTAAGCAAATATATAAAAGTGCTTCTATTCATTCCTCCTTCTCCTCCCTCCCCTCCTCCTCTCCTCACCCCCACTACTTCTGACTTCCCTCCCTCCTTCCCTTTCCTCCATCCTTTAGAAAAAAAGAAGACAATCCTGTGATCTACATGCACAGGAAACCTCAAGAAGCACTGCTCTAGAATACTAGAATACTTGTCTATGAAATAGAATACACAATATTTGTCTAAGAACATCTCCCTCTCACAATATCTGGGTTACTGGGGCAGATGTGGTTAGGGCTCCAAACAGGAAGGTGGGACGATCCTGCCCAAGGCAGCCAAGAGAGGAAAGAAATAGGTTAAAGCTGAACTAAAGTCTTGGGAAGTTATCAAGAGTTGAGCCCCAAACCTCCAAACTGTCAACAAGACCAAAGAGCAAAAGCAGTTCTAAACATAAGAGCAATCCAGGTTTGGATGTGGGTGGAGCAGGAGAGACTGGGATCAAAGGTCAGCCTGAGTGGAAGGGGATGGGGTAGGAATTGCTCAAAGCTGAAAGCTGAGCGGAAGTTTGTCGACTTTTCTTAACAGTAGTTCTTAAAGCGTAGAAGGGCTGTTTTACAACTCACATTCCAGGGCTCCACTGCCACAGTTTCTGATACACTGAGTCTGAAATGAGACTGAATGATTTGCATTCCTAACATACCTATAGGTGATGATATGGGTCTGTGGGCCACACTTTAAACAACAATCAGGGTTCTGGTTTGAGGGACCACACGATTGCCTTATGGCACCAGATGTTATTTCAACATGACTTAGTCATTCCATGTTGTTGGGCATGTTTGGTGTGCCATCTTGACTATGAAGTTTTTTCAAGTCCGGTCATAGCAAATTATTGAACACAGGGAGGGTTTTTTTTCCCCTTTGCCTGAAGGAATGTAATTATTGATGGAATACGAAGACTTAGGAAGCTTCCTTCGATCTCTCTGTTACAGAGTGTACAACCAAAATCAAGCCCAGAATTGTTGGAGGGACAGCGTCTGTTCTGGGTGAGTGGCCCTGGCAGATAACTCTGCACATCACTTCACCCACCCAGAGACACCTGTGTGGAGGCTCCATCATTGGAAACCAGTGGATATTAACAGCTGCTCATTGTTTGAACGAGTCAGTATCATTGCTGTTTTCACTTGTTGATCATGTTCATGGATATATTCAATCTATCACTAGTATTTCAATGAATATTTTAAATGCAAATAATCCTATTTGTTAAATTAATCTTTAGTGAAAAAAGCCAAAGGAAGAGTCAGACATGTTTTAGTAGCATCAGAATAGGTACAGAAACATGGCTGTTTGACTGCATATTACTCCACTTTCCTATTTAAATATATACACACCTTGTAATTTTTATGAGTATAACATCCTTTGTGCATTGTCTGGGGGTTGGGTCCAGCACCAAACTAAAAAAAAAAAAAATCCCCGCCCTCTAAATCTAATTTGCCATTCCCTCTCTCTTTTCCTCTAGTGTTGGCACATACAGAAGGCACAGTTCATTATGCATCCTCAAATTGGATTCCTTGCTTATGTCAATTTTAGTATCGGCCAAACATGAAGACTCCATCTAAGGAGTCTTTGTATCCCAGGAAACTTGAGTTGATTAAACTTCTTCCTCTTTGCACTTCAGTATCTTCAAACATAATTTTATGTTTGTTTTTATCAATGTGAAGTTTACTCACATTACAAACTCAAAGGTACACTTGAGGTAATAGTATATAGGGAAAATGGAGTACCACAAAGTCCAAATGAATTTTTCTGGGTCACAGCCAATCGGCAAGTTCGGGGCTAAAGCCCAGAGCTCTTCATTGGTGTATTTGCATTTGTGGATGTATGGGTGTGTGCTGGGGATGGGAAAGAACATTCATTTATTTTTATGTGTTTAGTATTAGATAAATTCTAGTCCAGGACTTCTTTATAGGAGAAATGTGTGACTGAAAAATCTTAGCATGAAATTACTTCTTTCACTCTAAAAGATCACCAACGGCAGAAAATATTAGATAATTAGCAACGATGAGTTAAGTACTAATAATAGAGCTCAAATGTTTGGAAATTCTTTAACAAAGCAAATTTCTTTTCCTCTGTTTACCCCTTAGGGTAGTGTCACCTAAACATCTGCGTGTCTATAGTGGCATTGTAAATCAATCAGAAATAAAAGAGAACACCTCTTTCTTAGGGGTTCAAGAAATAATAATTCATGATCAATATAAAATGGCAGAAAGTGGGTATGACATTGCCTTGTTGAAACTGGAAGCAACAATGAATTACACAGGTAGGTAGAGTGTGACATGGTCAGTTATCTACAATGATGGCCTAGACAGAATGTGAACGGTGACCAGATTCATGTTCTGACTTAGCAGCCTCCCCGGTGTTATTATCATGAAAGGCAGAGGGTCTGCAAAGCTAGTCTTTTAGTCTTTTAAGATTGACACTCTTTCCTGATTGTTGAATCTTAGTTTTGGGTCTGAGTTGAAGAGAGAAATTTTCTGCAGGCTTCTTCAGATGCACAGAATGCCATAACTTTATAATACATTGAAACATTAAAGATTATTTATATCTCCATTTGGGGGAAGAAGGAGGGCATGTCAGCACAATGAAGCAAACTCCAGGGTCACAGACCAGGTTCAAGTGAGGGGGTGCTGGGGAGGGCATGATGTGTCTCTCCCTGTTCCCTCATCCTGGGATGTGTGATATATAATGCCGAATATGATGGGTGAAAATGTACGACAATGATGGGAAAAAAATACGTGTGTGTATATGTGTGTGTATATATATATATATATATATAGAGAGAGAGAGAGAGAGAGAGAGAGAGAGAGAAACATGCTATATAATGTAAGCGAAATAAGAGTCTTTCCTGGGAAAAAAGATATATTTTGCTTCTAAATTATGATTTTTTTTTAAAATTTAGATTCTCAATGGCCCATATGCCTACCTTCCAAAGGAGACAGAAATGTCATCTATACCAACTGCTGGGTGACTGGATGGGGGTACAAAAAATTAAGGGGTAAAAATGATATTTCTTCACGTGATCAATCCTAAAGATAAAGATTATAGTTTATTCATAAGCTTTTCTGTTATATCAAATCATACAACTAAAATGTCAATAAGATAATATTATTCAATTGCATAAAGTATATTAATAAAAATGGAAAGACAGAATCACCAGGTGAGGATGATAATCACATTTGATTAGAAATTTTAAACATGACATTCTCTTTTTAATAAACTTTAATGTGAAATTTAGCACTTTTCAGTGAATGTCTTAGCCTTATCCAATTATTTTCTCTAGGAAGTAATTTCAGTTGGAGCCATAATTAATTTTCTGAACTTAATCGACATTAACAAAATGATACTCATACTTGTGAGAACGGTGTCTTCTTCGTACTGTGTAATTACAAAAGGTCAATAACGAAAACCTAATATTTTTTTCTTCCTTGTGTTTTACATAGGTATGATTTTTAATTTAAATACCTATATTTAGGTTAAAATACATGCATTTATTGGTTATATGTTTATTCTATTAACCATCCATTTTTTTAGGCAAAATACAAAATACTCTCCAGAAAGCCCAGGTGCCCTTGGTGACAAGTGAAGAGTGCCAGGCAAGATACAGAGGGCACAAAATAACCAAGAAGATGATCTGTGCCGGCTATAGAGAAGGAGGGAAGGATTCCTGTAAGGTAAAGCTAGTCTCAACCAACTGAATATACTCAAATTGCTATGTTTAATGCATTTTTAAAAGCAATCTTCTGCCATTGAGCACGGACATAGTGCATGTGTTTTACTTACACTAGCTTCCAAAGTGGATACATGGGATGCAATCCGGGTCTCTGAAGTTTATTAAAGGGGCCAAGGCAGAATTTTAGGTGAAATCACTTTGGCAATGTGTATTTAAGATGAAAAGCATCAGAACTGATCTGTGTGCTTTTTCTTTTCTTCTCTTACTATAGGGAGATTCAGGAGGCCCCCTGTCCTGTAAACACAATGAGGTCTGGCATTTGGTGGGCATCACGAGTTGGGGTGAAGGCTGTGCTCAAAGGGAACGACCAGGTGTCTACACCAAAGTGGTCGAGTATGTGGACTGGATTTTGGAAAAAACTCACGCTGTGTAAGAGATGCCTTTGGACTCTCTTACAAAGCAGATTATTCCTTAGAAGACAGTTTTAAATTCGCCAAAGACATGAAGCCATCACTTTCCTCCACAGGTTATATGACTGAGACAAGAACACATTGAAGGGGCTTGGTATTTGTAAGTACATACCAAAAAGAAAACCAAATTGTTATTTTTTAAAACTCTCATCCTCTGATACTCATAGTTTGCTTTCAACATCCATCTGTTGATTTTTTAAATCATACCATTACTAAGTCAAAGAAAACTAAGTGATGTTGTTTTTGAAGATTAAAATGTAACCAGATATATCAGTAAATGAGTAAGCTGCAGCAGCACCAAAGGGTCTGTTAGAACTGATAAAAGAAAGCATCATTAAAAAGATCTGTTCAACAAAGAATGAGAACTGGAGAAAATGGAGAGAGGGGATGGTGGCCACTGATTTACAAGAATCTATCCTCTGCCCATGTGAACAGATTTCTTTTGAAAAGGGATAACTAAATTGAATGGCAGATTTTCAGAACAATTAGGAATTCTTTCGTCTTTTCAATTTTTAATGTTTTTCAAACTAGTTTGGACAGATGCAAGCTCTGGGTGTGAATTTCTGTATGCGAGAGGATTAAAGGCAGACATTCATCTGGAAATGGTACTTTAGGGATGAATCTTAAAGATGTACTTTCCTAGAATACTATCTGAACCTACATTATAAATTTCTTGCGCCTGGTTTTGGGTAGAGGAGGCTGATGAAGATGAAAGGAGTAGGCTGAGGCCTTCCCAGATAGGCTGCCACTGTGAGTGTAGGTTGACAAATGTACATTTACAGAAAATAAAGATTTTGGACAGAAATCAATATAAAAGATATCCATACTACAGGGAGAAGACAATTTTGGAACAAACTGATGGTTATAGTAGAGTCTTCATGACAGTAGATCCCTGTAAGTGGGGTTTTACCTTTAGTGCAAACATTCACCTGCTTCTTTCTGAAAGAGGGCAGTAACTGAGAATCTGTACCGTCTCCAGCACATTTTCCAGCCTCTGTCAACAGCTGTATAGTTCATTCAACAGGAAGACATTTATGGACACACTGAGGAGTGGGGAAATAGTGGTGAGCAACTAGATATGTCCCTGCCCGCAGGAAGCCTCCACTCTCATTAGAATGAACGACAGAGATAAAATAATTACCCCAAATATCTACTTGTTAGTGGGAAAGGGAAGGATGCACCGAGTCCATGAGAATGGAAAGGAAGGATTTGGAGCAGATTCAAGATAGGGGTAAAAAGGAAATTGTTCTGAAGAAGACAAAACAAAAATGCAAGTAAACAGAAAAACTCAAAACAATTGAAAAGACTTTCTGGCACAAAGAGGCCAGATCCAAAATGCTTTTAGCTTCAAATAAGACTGAGATTAAAAAAAAAAAATTGAAGTGTCATTAAGGTTATATACAATAATAATAATTTTTCTTATCTGATTATCTGTTTATTGTCTTAGTAGACATTAAAAAAAGATTAGAATTTAATTCCAGATAAGAACTTGCCCAGATTGTCTCCTTTGTTCAAAGGAGAGAAAGATGCATTGAGAGAGAGAGGGGGGATTATGTGTTAATAATTCATTTCTGAAGAATCATGTGTTATGCCTTCAAAAAGGATCTCTCTGTAAAGTATTCCCAAGAAATATTTGAGAAAAATATACATTTTAGTTTTGTGCTATGTACCTTTGCATAGTCTTAAATTCTGAGTAGCTACTATAGTTCCATGATCTATGAAAATGAAAACACTATGATATAAAATAGACAATGAAAAGAGTCCTCTCTCTGAACCCAAAATTTGCACACTGTTCCGTCCTGTGCTCTGCTGCACTTAAGAGTTCTGTCCTGGGAAATATTTCTGATTGGTACAGCGAGGGCTTCCTCAGTCTGATGTTCACAGAAATCCGGCATCCCCTTTAGGGAGTCCACATTTTATTTCACCAGTTTCCTACTGATTGGGCATTTGGATTGTCTTCAGGTTTCCTTTTAAATGTATGCAGGTAAATTTGTAGGACATGTTCTAGAAGTAGAACTTTGTTGACAACAAAAAGGATAAATACATTTGTAATGTTGATAAAAGTTGCCAAATTTCTCTTCAAAAATTGGCAGCAACGTCCTTTCCCATTAGCAATGGAAGAGAGGGCCCTGCTTTGACTCACGTTAGGCAATTTTGGACTGCCTGAGAGATGGGAAAAATTATACCTATGTAGTTTTATTTGGCAATTCATTAGGACAGATGACATGAACTATCAAGGCTTAACATCAAATTGTTAAACTGCTTAATTTTTAATTTTAGCATGTAGATAAAAACAGAGTATGTACCTTGTGGTCTTTTTAAAAGAATAAAATTCTTACACAAATGTTGCAGAATGTACATTGTTCAAACTGGATAGTGGTTGAGTGTGGTGGACAGATTCGTGGTGTATCCTTCAGGGTTACAGATACCAATTCGGAGTGGAGATGGCCTCACCTCCAGGTCTGGGGGGGTCCTGGTTTGTGTGTGTCCAGCACCACGATCCCACCTTCTTTGCCCTGGGAATTAATTCCTGGGTGAGAGGTCCAAGCATTTGGCACAACAGAGATTGGAGATTGGTTGGGAGCTGTTACCCTGAGAAAATACGAGCTTTTCAGTGGCTGTGAATGAGGAAGCACTGGCCTTGGCTGTGGTGACAGAAATCTTGAGAAGCCAGAGATGTGGCGAAAGCACACCCAAGGCCTAAATCAGCTCTGGGTTTTCCTTCTTCACAGCAACACACACAGCAACGAGTCCCCTTTCAGGCTCGTCAGTTCAAACTGAGTTCTCAATTACCTGTTTCATGGAAACATGAGGATGCACTGGGACTTAAGTGACCCCAAGTATTATTATTTCCCCAATTCAATTAAATGTTACCTTCATGTATTAGGCACTTATTTACTATACTGTTCTATGGGACAAAATTTATTTTTTCTTCTCATCTAAAAATTGGTTTTGTTGAACAACTTTGATTGTAAATACTCAGGAAAGGTTGGCTCTACTCTTTAGAGTAGTGACACCCCACTGGGGCATGTACACCAAGGTTCTCACATGACAGCCAGTAAGTCACCATTAATTCTAAGGAGTGATCCCAAACTTTAGAAGAAGCATATATAATACTAAAACATTTACTTAATAAAGATTTTATAAATAATACATTTTCTATTATGTTATGATCTATTTATGGCCTTCACTATTGTCCCTGTCTCTAAAGAATCAGGGACACTTTTATCCATTTTGAAGAAGAGGCAGGTCTCTCCCTGGACCTGTTCAGACCTACTTCTCCCTTCAGCCTCTGGGCTCTACTTTGTCCTCTAATGTCACTTAGTTGTGTTTTCTCCACATCCTACACCTGTCTGGGTCAGACCTGGCTATTCCCTATCCTTGTGTGAGGGAATTTTCCACATTCTGGTAGCAGAGTCCCAAGTCCACACTTGGAGAATTTACACACTGTATTCATGCGCCAGCAGCAGCCAATCCATGGTGGTGGCATATTGTCACAACTGTCTTTCACTGCGTCTTCCCACAAAATATATGTGCGGCCTCCAGTTGTAGGGATGGGTTGGGTCTCCCCCTGCCCGGAAGTGGCAGTGGCCACAAGTCCTGCCCAAATCTCCCACTCATTTCCTTCACATTGTGCATGTAGAGTGTTCATTAGTCAGAGGGGTGCAAACTACTTTTTCCTTTTCTGAGAGAATATTTCTACCTTTTCAAGGCCATCCTATAAACTAAAAATAACTCTTCAAAGAAAAACTTCAACTAGGAATGTGCGTTGAGTGCGTGCATGTGTGCATATGAAAGAGAGAGGGAGAGGGAGAGGCAGAGGGAGAGGGAGAGAAATGGAAACGATTGCTTCTGATAACTGCCAACACTCAACTCCAACTTCTCCTTCTCTGGGCTTCCTCATCTTCAGATGCTATTTTAGTTCCTGAGTTTTAAGACTGAGTGTTTTAAAACAACAGTAATTTATTGTCACACAGTTTTGCATGTCATCTATAATGAAGGTATCCTCAAGGCCTTCTCCCTCCAAGGCCTGCGGGCAGGATCCTCAGCTTCTGGTGGCCCCAGGTGTTCCTTGCTGTGACTGTCTTCACATAGCCTTCTCCCTTGTAACTCTTCCTGCTTCTTATAAGGAAACTGGTCTAGTGGAACTAAGAGCCCAACCTAGTGTGTAAAATAAATACTGTATAGAATATTACACTTACTGTCATTATTCATTTAATTCAAACTTTCAGAGGAAAGACTGCGTTCAAAATGCCTCCTATTGTAACTGGCACAAACAGATGCTTAACAAATCAGTTTCCTCTCTTTGGCACTTGGGTATCAGGCAATTTTATTACAAATATAATCATATATAGTGGGATTCCCAGGAGGAGATCATAATTGTGTGTGTTTTACTAGCTCCATAGAAAGAGGAGTCAGTATTGATGTTTTTCCTGTGGAGAAGCTTCCCACGTACTTGACGCCCAGGGAGTGTGAGCACACTCTGTGACCACAAGACCTGTCCAAGGACACACCAGTGCAAGGCAGGACTGTCCACACCCTGGGGAAATCTGGGGACCCTATCAGTGTCTGGCATTGTCAACAGAATGGTCAGGGTGATGCTCATGATCTTGGTGGGGAAGGAGCTTAGTAAAGAACACAAAATTTTCATCATTACATGGAAAACAGTACCGTGGGCTTTTCTGATAAGTGTCTATTGCCACCACTTAAAATAATTATTCCTGTTAGAAGAATGGTAAAGCAGTTATAAGAACTCAAGACAAAAGTCCCTACCTCAGAAATATCTAATTGAACAAATTGGTATTTGACTTGTAGAACTGAATGCCTTTTTCAAATCATGACTTCACTCACTTTGCTAATCTTAAAAAGATGTTTTTAATGATATTTCGGCACCAGATATATCTCAAAGTGACTAAAATGGCCGCAATCAAGATAGGCCTATTTTTCAGACTTGAAAGTTCATTTTTCTTTATTCGTATCATACTTGTAAATGAGAAGTCGAGACAGAAGGGGCAACTGTGAACATTCTGACAGTCAGTACACGGGTCTACCGCCATCAAAAACACGTTCAGCCAAATTACAGGCGTAGGTACTCAATTTTCTGACTCTTCCAATTTAACTCAATTCCAAGCACTATATATTTACAACTGTGGGTCCAATTCTCTCACCTCCTGCTACTCGGGTTTTTAGATTCCTGTAAAGAGTCATCTCTGCGACGCTGAGGACTGGACTATGAAATTCAACATTGTTCTACTGTCTACTCAATCTGTTCCTTTTTATTTACTGACTTGCTTAAAGAGCTTGATGAGATGGAAGGTGATATTTGGCACATGGGTTACTGGGGACCCACAAACCGTTAGGAGGGGAAGACTTTAGTGATCGGAACCACAGAAATGAAGCCCAAACCGTGCAGGGACCTCTCCCAGTAACCAGCAAAAGTTGAGGCAAAGGCTGAGCTTCCTCCCAACTTTCCAGACTTCAACTACTGGGTCCTGTTCTACCAGGGACCAACTAAAAGGCGAAGGGAATGAAGGGTGGTGAACTTAAAGCAGTATACCGAGATGCTGACATAATGATACACACCTGAAACTTTCATGTTAGAATGAAATGTTTCTTCAATTTTAAAAATTTAAACGTGAAAGGAAGTCAAATAATAGAGTATGATGGAAGAGGATCCACTTTGTCAGGGAATGTATTTCCCTTTGTTGGTCCACACGCATTAGAAAAGAACACACGGCTTACCCTGGTGGAGCAGCGGTTAGGTCAGTGGCCTCTGAAGGAGAACAGGCCACATACCCCTGGATTTGAGTCCCAGGTGAGGGGGGTTAGGGTGGTGAAAACAGTGGGTGTGAACAACTAAATATAAAATAAAGATGCTTCATTCTCCTCTCTCTTCCTCCCTTGCCTGTACCTTCCCGTTAAAAACAAAACAAAAACATGCTTGTAAGCTGTCGCCCTTATTACCTAAAGGCATTTTACATAGTGTCCACTTGTAGCATTGAAGGTAGCTGACAATGCTCAGAGTCAAGAAGGGGGCTGACTGCACATTCTCCCATTCCCACCGCACGCCACAGCTTCTAGCACAGTGTCAGGGACCAGCAGAGTTGAAATAATTAGGCGCTTCTCAAGCAGCCTCACGGAAGGTGAGACTGTAAGGATATCATCTACATCACTAGCATCTCGCTCTCGTTGAAAGAAATCAAAGCAGGCGTTCTAGAGTGATCAGCTTGTTAAGTGGGTATCACAGTCATAAAATTCAGTATTGTCAGTGATTAGTTTAATAACAGCAACAGTACTCTGACTGGCAAGAATAAGAAAAGAACCCAGGAAAGACTATCACAACACCTGCCTCTTCTGGAGCGCCGGCTATGCGCTGCACGCTGAGCCGTGTGCCTTCCTCCTCCTTACACCTCACACCCACACCCGAACCTCACATTCCTCGTTACCCCTCAAAGTCCTCAATCCAACCATGTAAGATAAGGTGTTATCATTCCCAACACAACTTACCATAATGTTACTGTTTTTACAGCGGGTGGAGGGCTGGAGGGGGAAGAAAGGAAACCAGAAAACAACCAGTAAATATTTTTCAGCTAATTCTCTGTTATCCCACTAGATGGCACTTTTATACCTCTTTTACTTAACGGTTTAAATCATAGCATCTGGGCAGAAGGCACTTAATTCATAATATTTTTAAATAAGTCTGTACACATTAAATCAAATCAATTGCTCAATTCAAATATACTTGACTTTTCAAACAATTGCTGTAACTGTCTGGTCCCTAGATGGTAGTTTCTCCCTTAAACCAGAAGTTCCGGAGCCCCAGGGCCTTGGAGACTTGTAGTGGGTGCACATTGGTTGATGTGGCACAGGGGGCCACCTGGCTCCACTACCACACTCCTGTTGTCACTTGCCATCTTACTGAGTCACATGGCTTAGAACTACTTCTCGCCATGTCTTTGTGGTTTCTGTACACTGTTGTGATCCCCTCCCCGACACACACACAGACGCCTTCACCCCGAGGCGCCCCCTTACTCCCGTCCCTCCTACACACTGATGGACATGCAAACAAGATCTCTCCCTTCACTACTCAGAGTATTAAGATCAAGTTGCAACATTCAAGCAAACAAGCAAAAACCTTTGAACACTGAAGCTTTGGTGGCAAAAACGAAAAAGAAAACAGCCCCCAGTCCCACCCCAACTCAGAGGTACATAGAGACAGAACCACTACCAGACTCTCAGTCAACCTCCTCCATTGCGGTTTCCCTACTGGCTGTGTGTTTCAGCAAATTCCAGCCACAGGCCCACAGGGCCACAGGGCCACATGGCAAAACCAGGCTTTGTGTGTCTGAAGCGTATACTATTCCTGTGATTCTGACACAGAAAACCACTTAGGGAAGAACATCTATCAATATTTGGTTTGTCTACTTCATATGACCAGAGTGCAGGCCTCAGGTCTGCCTTAACTGGTGGACAGTGTCTAATAAGCTGGTTAGAGACTTGAAAAAAAAAAAAAAAAAGAAAGAAATGGAAAAACCATTTGGAAAGTCTGGGGCAGGGGGAGTTAGGTGAGACTCTGGAAAGGGCGGTGCGAGAGCGTCTCGCTTCCATGTAGGAACACCAGAGGGCGCAGTTATCCTGTGACCTGATCTCCCCCTGAAAGTAGTAGAAAACCAGCTTGAAGTATTAAAAGGTCATTCTCCTCAGTTCCATCTTACCCTATCTTCAATTTGTAGACCTCATATTTTATTTCAGTTAGCTTTTTTTCTTGAAAAAACAATGATGAGTCTAAAATAATAACCAATTTATACATTTTAAAACAAATGTCCTAATTTTATAAAAAAATTCATGTCATCTGAGTTACTTGATATTAATGGTTCAAGTCATATAAAATTTCTTTTAAATATCTTAGTATGTGCTTAGCTGCAAATGTTCTCTTCCTAACTATAATGGAAGCTTTGGGGCTAGGTTCATGTCCAAATAACCAAAAACAATCCTTTAACAGTCTTTTAAGTATCTAGGAGTTTTAACGGCATTTTATGAGTATACATACAAAATATATTTCTTGAGAAAACTTTGTAAAATACATTAGATAGGAATAAAAATCACTCACGATCTCAATGCCTTGCTTATATTCTGACTTAAACCTTCCCAATCAGTTTTATATTTCAAGGCTCTAATAACAACAACTTATAAAGGAAACTTCATTGCAGTGCTATATTTGGATACAGATAGAAAAATCCATTATAGAACACAAGCACACAGAATCTAGATCTGGATTAAAAAGTGAGATAAATCGTAGTACATATAAATGGACCTACACTGATTTAACTTCTCAGTAAATGTCAAGTTCTTTAGGCAAACTGCCTCTCCTGGTTAGAGGATGATGGCTACTGCCTGTCTCCTGCCCTAGTAACGCCTTATAAAGTGGTATGTGACAGAGAAAGCCAGTATTTATTTAATATGTTTAGCAAGCATGTACAAAAATAGTTATACAGCCTATCCTCATTCTTCAATATGGAAGTATTTTGAAAATAAATAACCACAGAGACAACATAAGAGTTTTCATATATTTCCATTAACACTCTAAAACATCTGCACTTTAATATTCTTAATTCTCCAACTCTTTATTTGCAGAATGAAAAGCCCTTCTACTGCCCTAAGTTCCTGAATTTAATCGAAAGGTAATTTAAATACAGGGAGAACCTTATTACGAACTTCATTTTAGAACTATTTTCACTTATAGAAACACTTCAGCGCATCCTGCTCTCAAACATTTAGATGCTTATTTTTCAGTAACTATTATGGCATCACAGATAATAACCATTATCTGCTGCCTTCACGCATTCTTTTTTTTCTGAATTTTAAGGTAATGTTGCTCTACTAATATTTTTAAGAAGTAAAAAAAACACATTAAATTTTATTGTACGCAAAGCTCTCAAAGAGAAATTAATGCCATGAATGAGACTGGACAAATTTGATAGCATCTTTTCTTGCTTACATTTTTTTAACTTGAGTTATTTCCTAAATCTTAAGATGTCAGTTAGGTTGTACTGCCATTGTACTCTCCAGTTGGGGCGCTGGAGAGAATGGGATGTGCAGTCTACCACAGAGGGTAGGGCAGGCTGGTAAGGGTCACTCGCATGCATGTGAGCATGTGTGCAAACACACACACACACACATGTTCATGTCCTCATCCTCTGAACCTGTGAATGTCACCCTACACAACAAAAGGCTGAGATGGGGAGATTATCCTGGATTATCCAAGTGGGTCCTCTTAAGAGAAAGATGGGAGAAACAGAATTGGTTATGGAAGCAAGAGGCTGGAATGATATAAGGAAGGGGCCACAGGGAGGGAATTCAGGTGACCTCTAGAAGCTGAAAGGGGCATGGAAGCAGATTTTTCCCTCAGAGTCTGCAGTCATCAGCAGGATCACAGCCCTGCCGATACTTTAATGTTAGTCTAGTAAGACTGCTATAGCCTTCTAACCTCAAAAACGAGGAAACTGTGTCGTTTCACGTCACTCATTTGTGGTAATTTGTTAGAGTAACAAGAAGAAACAAATTCAGGTGGTTTTAAGAACTTCACTCTAGATGGAGATCACTGCTTTACTATATAAGATGATTAATAGATGATTTTTTAAATGTTTTATGGGGGCGGAGAAAAGATCTGTTGCTAAAAGTTTGCCATGACAGCACACTTGTATGATTCAAAAGTACTATCTATATTAATAAATTTGCCCTTAAGTGTCCCAAGACTATTTTACCCTGAGTCTTTAAAGTCCCACTCTGCAGGATGCACAGCAGGAGACAATGGAGACTAAACATTGGAGAAGCCGCCACCACTTACACTATTTCATGGTCGAACAAGAGTCAAGGTTAGCCACGTCATCAATCCCTTGCTCTGCAGTCACACAAACTTAGGAGCATTATAAAGAACACAGGTGCATGCAGAGCTGATCATGAGTGTGGGGAAAATGGCACTGGGAACACAACACAGAGGCAGGCAGACCTGGCTTGGCTCTCCCAATTTCTCATATTCAGAATGCACAGCTTCCAAGGAAATGAAATTTCTTTCAAAAAGGCATCTTATTTTCCTTCACAAAAGAAAAATATGGCATTTAGTAAAACAAAACTTAGCAGATGATTTTACCTTCTGAGGAGGTGAAAAATCTGGGCTAAGATAGCTTGCATTGTCTCTAGTCTGGGAGGTCGCATGGCTCCTGATATTTCCTGTAATCTTGAAACAATAACTTGTGATTACAAGATGTATGACAATTCTCTCCAATCAGAGACCCTGAAATTCTTTTCCTGTCTAACCGATCACCAAGGTCTTGCTTCCCATTACAACACCTACATCCACCTGTCATCTTTGCAGCTGCCACCCAATGTCAAGCCATTATCACCTCCGTCTCGCCTGAACTAATATGTCTGCTAACAGGTACTCTGTTCTATTTTCTTACCATTCTTTTCCCTGCAAGTAAACACAGATTTTCAATATAGGAAGCTGATTATGGACTCCTTACATTAATCCTTCTACATCTTTGGTTTTCATCTAAACGTGGACTCCTTACCCTAGGACTCCTAAGGCCCTCAGTTTTCTGGCTCCCACATCTCACTAACCTCCATCATGCCAAATCGCTCTTCCTCATTCACCATTCCTTACCAACAGGATTTTCTTAGGCACTTTCCCGCCCAGCTTGGAAGATGCCATTCTCAGCTCTTCAACTGAATGGATATTTCACATTTATCTTATCTCTCAGTTCAGATCCACATCTATTGAGGGGTCTTTCTCATGACACTCAGTAAACTAGTCCCTGTCATCAACCATCACCAACATAATACTCTTTTTATGTCCTTAGCATAATAAAGCATTATCTTATGTGTTAATTGCCTAGTTTCTTTCCAATATCCGAACAGAAGTTCTACTTTCTATTTACTTCTATAACAGTTGATTTTCAATAGTTATTTGCTTAGTTAATTAACACATAATGAGTACATTAATCAGCAGAAAGCCCATTGCTTCTGGCTGGTTCATCATAAACTTCAATTTATAAACCAGAGCAATATAATATTTCAATCCATGAGGTTTTTCTGTTTTCCCATGCTTGTTACTGGAAATTTAAGTTTCTTTGTAATTATCCCCAAGAGAAGGTAATTCCCCTAAAAGATCTCGTCCCAGGAACAAACATTTATCATAAATGAATGCACTGCTGTTAATGTGACAAACAGCTGAACAGATTCGTCCATGTTCCAACAGAAACTCTAACAGAGGAACTCTATTCAACCAAGCGTTGAGATTTAGCTGCTTCTTAGGTTCTGTGTGAAGTTAGGGGTGGGTCTGGGATGTGCTTTAAGGCCAAGTAGAATGGAACGATGCCCTCTCTGCAACCTGAGTTGTGCTCATATCCCAGGAGAATATCTATCTCTAGAAAGAGGGTTTGACCCCATTTCAGAAGTATCTTTAGATTTCCTCTCTTCTGAAGAGGGAGAAAAAAGGGGAGGATGTCTGAATGGCTAAGGTTCTCTAACCAAATGACTGGAAAAAATGAAACAATTACATCTGGGAGCACTGATACGTTTTATCTGCATAGCAGACTTGGTTGGGTTTTTTGTTCGTTGTTGTTTTTTAAAGGAAAAGTATGGGTAGGAATGAACGAGTAGTTAGGCAGGAAGGAAGAAGCAGTAATTTTTTTATTTAGGTCTTCATCTTGGTTGCTCCTCTCAGACCAGGGGCACAAGCCCAAGTCCTGAAATGTATGTGAACTACGCTCTTGGCTGAGGCAGCAGGCCCACCTACTTCCATCAGGGCGCTCAGGTAGAGTTCATTGATAATGAGCTAACAATCTGAGGTGAAGCTCTTCACTGACTCAAATTCACTGCTGGCACTCCCACACCTACTGTAAAGCATTCTGGCTGACGCCACCATCCAGAAAATACTGCTGACTCAATGACTGCTTTCTAGTGCACACGATTCCTTTTCTGCAGTTGAACGGAGGTGTCTGACATTGGATCCATTTCCATGTTCAGGTCCATTTTAGTTGTTATTGTAAAGAAGCAGTTTACTTCCTGTTGCATGAGCCCTAAATGAAAAATAGTCCCAATGACCTAAGGTAAAACAACTTGAGCAACAAAAGGAATAATGTAGTATTGGATTATGTCCTAAAGTGAAAATGACAAATATTCCTGAGTTCGCTGATAAAAAATTGTTGGATGAATTTAAAAAAAAATGAGAGAAGTGAAGAAAAATGAGAAAATGAAAAAAATGAAGAGAAAAATCTCATATACAGAAGAATTCCCAATAACTTATGGAAATGCTCTTCTCAGAAAAGCAAAGCATCACTCTCCATTCAGGGTTTGGTGACTTCATTCCTTAGTATGGAGAGATTGGAAAGGTGAATTTACAGGGGGGAAACTGGCTAAGTGATCATGGTCAACATCATCAGCGAAAAGTCATGTCAATAGCATGTAGTCTTTTAAAAATAAAAGATTTCTGGTGATATAATTCACAAACCCCATAAAGCACACTTTCTAAATGCACAGTTGAGTGATGTTTAGTATCTCCAGACAGTAGCATAACCATCTTCTAATTTTAAAACATTTCCATCACTTCTCAAAAGAAACTTCATACCTATTAGCAATCATTCACCATCCCACCTCTGCCCTCCCTCTTCACCTATCCCAACCCCAAGTCAAAATTAATTTAGGTGCAGCAACTATATATTTGTCAATTTGGACATTCCATACAAATAAAATCTTACAATACTTGCTCTTTTGTGTCTGACTTTGTTCACTTAGCATTTTTCAAAGTTCATCTATGTTTTGATACATCAGTACTTCATTTTTATGGCTGGAAAAAACTCCATTGTATAGATAGTCATTTGGCTTATATATTAATAATTGATAGACATTTAGATTGCTTTCATTCTGGGACTGTTGTGGGTTGTCATATCATGAATATTCAAGCACCAGTCTTTGTGTGAACTTATTTCCCCTTCTCTTGGGTACGTAACCAGAAGCAGAATTGTTGGGTTATATGGTAATACTGTGTTTAACATTTTGCAGGTACTGTCAAACTCTTTTTGAAGGCAGTTGTACCATTTTAATTCCGGTCAGCAGTATCTGACGGTTCCAAGTTCTGTGCATTTTCCTCAATACTTGTTAAAATGTGTATTTTTATTACAGCCATCCTTGAGGATGCAAAGAGGCTTTGATTTCCCTAATGATTAACCATGTTAAGAATCTCTTCATGTGTTTATTCACCATTTGTATATCTTCTTTAGGGAAAGATCTATTCAGTTTTAATCAAGCTATTTGCTTTTGTTATTGAGTTGTAAGAGTTCTTTGTATGTTCGGATGATTAGTCCCTTGTCAGGTATGTGCTTTGCATATATTTTATGCCATGCTGGTTTTATTTTTTATCTTCTTGATGGTATCCTGTGAACCATGGAAATAACTAATTTTGATGAAGTTCAATGTATCCATTTTCTTCTATTGCTTCATAATTTTGGTGTCATATCTAAGAAATGACTGCCTAGTCCAAAGTCACAAAGATCCAAATAAATCATATGATTTTTTCTAGAGGCTTTATAGCTTTAGCTCTTAAATCTAGGTCTACAATTGACTGAGAGTTAATTTTTGTGTATGGTATGAGGTAGAAATCCCATTGGGAAATTCAGTTGTCCCATTACCATTTGTTGAAAAGTTTATTCTTTCTCCATTGAATGGTCTTGGAATACTTGTTGAAATCAATTGGTCATAAATGTGAGGGTTGATTTCTGAACTCTAAATACTATTTTACTGATCTTTATCTAACCTTATGTCAGCTTCAAGGTCCTAATTACCATGGTTTTGAGGAAGTTTTGAAATCAGGTAATGTGAGTCTTCCAATTTCATTTGACTTTTGGGAGTTTGATTATCCTTAGTCCTTGAGCTTTTGTTTTAATTTTAGGAGTATCTAGTCTTTATTTCCTTCCTGTTTCTTGTTTTTATTTACTTTGATCTCTAAAATGCTGATGTATGCAAGTAACACTTTATTTGGTTAACCTTTAATAGATCTTTAACAACCAGTCCCACTGGAATAAGAAGGAGGTGTTTCTGACAGGTTAACACCTAGCATTTTAAAATGGCTTGTTTACTTTCCATCTCTGTATGCATATCTTTATGACAGATTTGATTCTTATGTGATCATTTAGATTCTGGTGTAACATTATAAAATTTTACTAGATTTGTATTAACCTCGCTAAATTTATGTTCAGTATGCTAATTTTTAATTGAAAATAGAGTATCAAGTCTTATATGGTACTAACAATGTGATAGGAACTTACTGTATGAATAAGTACCATTTTATTATTCTAGTTTTAAAAAGGAGAAAATTGAGGCATAATGACATCAAGAATTAGAAGAACAAGTAAGTGGTAGACTAGAAAAATCAAACCCATTGTGTGGGGCTCATGATTCGTTTTTTTCTACTATATAAGGAGTCATCGAGTGATAGATTCTGAGTCAAATCTGATCTCTTCTTGATTTGGGAAATAAAGTTGTAGCAGAACACAACCATAACCATTCTTTACATGTTTCTCTCTCTGCTTTGCTCCCCAACAGCAGAGGTGAGTGGTTACAGAGAGACCCAATAGCTTACCAGACAAAAATATTTACTCTGTTCTTTAACAGGAAAGGGTTGCAGATCCCTGCACTAAATTATACTGAATCTCATCATAGTAATACTTACTTTGTAGGTAAAAGTAAACAATGTAACTGATTAGAAGTACTTAGAAGAGTGTCTAGCACACACATAGACAATAAATGGTTACATTTATTATTGTTTTGCATATTCACATTATAAACTAAAAATAAGTTCCTTTCTTTAGCAGCTTATCTGTAATGAATTTTATACTAAATTGTTTCTCTATTTTGATCTTACAGACTAGATCATACTCACTGGTTTGCTTTCCTTTCTCATTGTGGGCCTCATTTGAGCACCACTCATAAATTTTCCATCATTCCAACAAATAAGAAATGTCTGTAGAAGCTAGGATGTTTATCATGAAAAAGACACTCATATGCCTTTTCCCAGCAAAGGATGATGTAATGACTACACTATCAGAAGAAAGGAGAGACAATTTCCAGAGAGAGGGACTTGTTTCTGCAGTGCTTATGACCTGATCAGGAAGATATTACACAGTGAATTCCCAATCCAACAAAGGAGAGAGAGAAATCCAATTTAAAAGCAGCTTTGACTAGATTTTGCTGCAAAATAGAAGATGATATTGAGCTAAATAATTCAAACTTATATTCGCTCTCTGTTGGCAATCGCCTGGTGATAGGATTTCAGTGCTTAATTCTCCCTTTGCCTTCAGCCTAATCTGGTACCTACTGAACACTGTTTGATTTCCCATAAACACTTAATAAAGATTTGCTGAATATTGCATACAAACATGCATACATAAGACCTGCAAGAACAGATAGCAGTACAACCAAAGGAATAAAAACTTGGCTATGTGTAGAGTTTAGTGAGGGATATCTAGTATATATATTTGTTTTTGGTGAGCTTTATTTTAGCTTTATCTTTCCACAGCTCTTAGGACCAAGGGGAAAAAGCATACCCTGATTTCCTATTTACTCCATTTGTTTTCTATATTGAGGTAGGGATGTACATGCCCCAGGGAATAATAAGGCATATGCAATTGGAGGTGCCCTCAGCCACCTCACAGGAAACTAAATATCAGCAAGGCTGCCCTGTAAGATGCAATTTGCTTCCTTGGTAGATTTAGATGACCTTCAATGGAATGGCTTCTAGAAATTCATTTAGCACTCCAAAGACTAGACATGAGCATCAATGGTAGACCTCTTCTGTGATCTCAAACCACATTGCTCTAATTACCACTACGGCGCAGTGTCCAACAGCATTTTCAGCCATGGTGCAAATACTCAGCTGCTCCGTCTAGCACAGTGGTCACTGGCCTCATCTGGCTTTTGAGTCACTTGACTCTAACCAAGGTGATCAAGGAGCTACATTTTTAATAACCTTAAACTAAAACTGAAGTTGAAATAGCCCCTCGTACCTAGTGGCTACCATTTAAACAGCACAGATGCAGAAACTTAGGATAACTACACCATTTTGTTTCTGTACACTTGACTTTGTTGACCACAGACGTCTGCAGCGCAATAAACGGGATCCTGAAAATTAAAGCTGTTTTGACCTGAAGGTAACGTGTGACTGAGTGTACTTTCTTATAGTCAGGGCTACACTCAGACTTTTAGAGACACCAAAATCCTCACAGTGCCACTCCTGCTGTCACTGCCTATTTTCATGCTGTGTATGTAATATATCTTAATTATGCACATATTAATTACATATACATATAGAATACACACAAACATATATTATACATTATATATATTAGTTACAATAACTGGTTACCATAACAAAATAACACAACCTGGGTGGTTTAAGTAATAGAAACTTATTTCTCACAGTTCTGGAACCTAGAAAGATCAAGGTGTCAGCCAGGTGGGTTCCTGGGGTGAGTTTTCTAAGGTTTGCAGACTCCGAGGCTTCACATGGCGCAAAGCAAGCAAGCTCTGGTCTCTTCTTCTAGAAGGACTCTAATCCCATCAGGGGACCCCATTCTCGGGATCTCTTTTAAATCTAATTATCTCCCAGAGATCCCACACCCAAATACCATTTCACTAAGAGTTAGGACTTCAAATCATGAGTTTTAGGGTCACACCAGTTCAGTCCACAGCAACAACAGACACAGACACAGACACACACACACGTTTAATAATATTCTATGAAGTGTCACAATGTCCTATAAACTATTGTATCCTAGCTCTTTTCCATGATCACTATTTCCATGCATTTTTAAAAACATCAAATATAAAATTCTTTAAAAAGAAAAACACCTCAACTTTGCTGGTGCTCAAAGCACTCACATTTGATAGCTAAGTTGGCAGCGACAGACCTCAGGAGAGAGCACAAAACTGTGAGTAAGACTGAGGGATAGGGAGACTCTCATCTCAAAACCATCCTGGGGTGGAGGTAGAGAGAAGAGAGGGGTATAAAATGCAAAATTTATAATTAAAGTGTAAGTAATTTCTAGACAGGTGAATATAAACATCAGCTTACCATCTTTTAGAATCAAGCCTCAGAGCCATAGCTATCCTCACTGGTGGATATTTTATCTGCAAAAACTTTCTTTCAGAAAAATTCAGCCTGGACCCTTATCATAAAAATAAGATGGAGTTGAACAGCTAGGTAAGCAGACGTGCAAGCTCCAGCCCTGTGCATGTCCCTGCAGCAGAGGACCTCTGAGAAACCCATGGGTGCCAGGGAAGTAAGTTTCATCCCAATGATATAAAATACTGGTACTAACACCACTCAGAAAGGTCCCAGAATCAGTGAGTCCCAGCACTGAGCAGTGCAGCATTCTAGCCCCAAAACAGACCTGGAGTGGGGAGTCCCCTGCAGGGTCCTGAGGGACCCACCCAGAGGTCCATTTGGGACTACAGGAGGCAGGAAAGGAAACTTCCCCCTGGGAACCACTACCCTACATAAACAAGGGCTTCAAGTCTGGGTAAGATGGGTTAGTGGTCAGGGCGTCCTGCTCCAGTCTGAGCCTGTCTGGGAGACCAGGGGAGCAGGAAAGAGAGAGGAGAGAAAGAGGGGAGATGAGAGTTGGAAAATAATAAAAAAGCTTCATTACATAATTTAACTGTGTTTGGTACAAATGTCCAAAAACATTAGTTAAGACAGCTAAACCTTTCATAAACAAATTTCATTCATGATAGTTATGGGAGAAGGGAGGCTGGACAAAGTCTGTTTCCCGGGCTCCAGTTTATTGTTCAAGTCCTGTTTCCCCTCACTAAAACCCAGTTTTCATTGTGCTTAAATATAGTATTTCACTGTATACGGCAAGTCAGTTTCCCAGACACAGACTCTCAGACAGATTGGCACGCAGAGATCTGGGCGGATGTGGTGAGGATCAACATCTGGAGAACTGAGCAGCAACGAGCCTCAGGAAATTCTGCGGGTGGGACACCCTGGGGCTGGGCTGTTCAGTAGAACTGTGCCAGGTTCAAACAACAGTCCATATTATTGCCCAGCCCTGTACAAAGAAGGAGGCATAAACTTGGCCTGATAGCTCTTGTTGAGGACAATTCCTAAAAAGAAACGCAGCTCCGAGTCATTCATCTGTCATCAAAAATTACTGTCTCAGTGTCGAGGGATGATCTGGAGAGTGTGAAACAGAATTCCCCAAACTCAGCATCCTGTGGGCTGTTGTTTATCAGGGTTCTATTAAGAGACTGCAATGACAGAATCAACTGCAGCAATGGAAGGAATTGAGAGATACCTATTTCAACACTCTGCTAATGAAAACACCAAGTCTCAAGAAGATGACTGTTTCGCATGTCATTGGTGGTCAGGCTTTGGTTGCCATCAGAATCACCTATAGGGCTTGTTAAACCACAGATTAGAGGGCCCTATCTCTGAGTTTCTGATTGGGTCGATCTGGGTGGCACTAATAACTGCCCAGATGCTGCTGGTGCTGCTGGTTCAGGAACCACACTCTGAGACCCTGGGGGAGGAGGGAGTGTTGGGAAGACATTTTCCACGGAAGGGACAGCACATTATTATGGTCCATGAAAGAGTCCTTGAAGAGCATATTTCTGGGCAATGAGCAGCAGACTTGTGTGAGAGGATGTTACCAGTGGTGGTCAGGAGCCTGACTGTCTGAATTCAGATTGCAAAGGGTCGCCTGTGTCTTTAGACACAGTGTGTATGTGGCGCCTCCTCTGTTGTAGGCACACTGAGTAAGGCCCGGGATGCATGTCTTTAATCTGTTTAGAACCATTTAGAATACTTTCAAATTTACAGAGAAATTGCAAAGATAGTTCAGAGTTCCCACATGTCCCCAACTCAACTGCTTTACATTTAACATGTTACATTATGGTACATCCATCGCAATGACTAACCCAATGCTGCAACATGATTGTTATCTAAGGTCCATGCTTGATGCACATTTCTCCATTCCTTACCTAATACCTTTGACTGTTCCGGGATCCATATAGAACAGCACATTACATTTAATTTTCATGTCTCCTTTGACTCTCTCTTAGCTGTACCCTCAGTTTTTCTGACTTTTCTTGTCTTCCTTAGTTTGACAATTTTTTTTTAAAGGAAAGTTTCAGGCAGGAATGAAGGTGAGCCGAGATAGGCAGGCAGGAAGAGGAACAAGGAAGAAGCATTTTAGTTTACAATTCTAAGGAGTGCAGGGTCAGTCATTTAACAGAGTATCACTCAACTGAATTTGTCTGATATCTTTCTTATAACTTAGTCTGGGTTACAGGTTTGAGGGAGGATGACCATGGGGTGTCCTCCTCCCACATTGTATCAAGGATGTGCATCTATATCTGAGATGCCGACCTTGACCATTTGACTAAAATAGCACTTAACACCACCATAAAGTTACTCCCCCCATGTGTATACTGTGCTCTTTGGAAGAAGTAACTACTGAAGCCCACGTGAGCTGTGGGAGGTTATGCTCTATCTCCTTGAGGGTGAGAGTTTACATATTATTTGGAATTCTTCAGCATAGAGATTTGTCTATTCTCCCCCATTTTACCTTATTTGATTATTTATTTATATCAAAATTAACTTATAGATAGTTAAGTATTTTACCAACTTCCTCCAGTGTTGGCCATCAAGAGTTCTTGCAGGTCACTCCTCTGTCCCTCTAACAGACTCTCCTCATTGTTTCTGGACCACTTCCTTACTTTCCCAAAATACAACATGCTCTAGGCTCATCCTGCATATTCCTACCCCAGTCCCAGAATAAGTCATTTCCCTTGTCCCTTTTTAGTGGAGAACAGTTATCAAAACCAAGATCTGGACACCAGGCATATTTTTGCTACTAGGGAGTTGTTGCTTCTAGATCTTCTGAGATGATAAAGCAAGGAAATATGTGTTTATACTAACCACACAGAAGTATAAATATTTCTACATGCACCCATTTGTATCAGTATTAAGGGACAGGTGAATTCACACTGTTGTCTATGGTTCCATGCCATTAGTACATGGATCATTCTATGCTCCCATAGTGTGAAACCTACCATCCACCATCCACTTATTTAATTGCTCAATATCAGAATACAAGTATAAAGGTTACAGAATGTTTAGCCTACACTCCCATGGGAAACATTTTATCCAACCAGACTATCATGATTACAGTTTCTTTTAACTTCAGTCTTACAGACTGGTTTCCAGTTACTCCAAGCACCTTCTCCTCCCACCCTTTACAGTAAGATCTTTATTTTTTTTTCTTGTAATGCAGTTGATACTTTTATAATATTCTGCATTGCATCCTTGCAGTCCATGACCACCTAAATTGTTCTTCTTACCCTGCATATTGCTAAAGTAAGTAAACAAGGAGGTCACTAGACTGAGGATTCTAATATCTTAATAACTCATGTCAGCAAACCCAAACCTAAGCCAGAGTCAATGCCTCGGGATCCAAGAAAATGAAACCCTAACCAGCCTCAAATAGTCAACCAGGTTTTCCCAAATAAGGCAACTGCTTAAGCTATAGCCAATCAAATAATTGCCTTATTTTTGCTTCTGTGTCTTTCCTACAAAAACCTTTCCCCTAGCTCCTGTTGATGGAGCACTCCTAACCACTTTTATTTTAGCACTGATTGATTTGAATCAATGCTTTTTCAAATAAACTCATATACATTTTAATGTGCTTCAGTTTATCTTTTAACAATACATTAAGGTTGACTGTGTTGTAAAGTTCTATGGGATTTGACAAATGCAGTGCCATGCACTTGACATTATACTATTATACAGAAGAGTTTCAACAATGAAACATCTCCTGTACTTTTTGCTTTTAAGCTTGATACCACTCACCAACCCCCCACACCCCATCCTCACCCCAGATAAACATCTGGCAACCACTGATCCATTTACTCTCTCTACAGCTTTGCCTTCCCCAGAACGTCATAGAGTTGGAATCATACTAATGTAGCCTTCACAGACTGACTTCATTCATTTAGTAATTTTTATTTAAAATCTATTCATGTTTTTATGTGGCTTCATAGTTCATTCCTTTGTTATTACTGAATGACACTCCATCCATATACCACAGTTTGTTTATTATTCACCTATTGAAGAACATCTTGATTACTTTCAGTTTGCTGTGTGTGTGTTGTTGACTTTGAATAAAGCTACTGTAAATAATCAAGGGCACCTTTTTGTGCAGGCTAAGTTCTCAATCACTTGGGTAAATATCTAGGAGCGAGACTGATGCATCATGTAGTATGACAATGTTCTGCCTTGTAAACAATTGCCAAATTGTCTTCCCAAGTGGCCAGACCAGTTTGCATTCTCAGCTGGGAGTCCTGTTTCTCCACATCCTTAACTGGCAATTGGTATAATCAGGGTTTTTAAAAAATTATAGTCATTCTATGTATGTATGGATATATTTATGCATGTATGTAATGGTGCCCCATTGTTTTTTCATTTGTGTTTCTGCATCAATATAGAATGTTGAATACCTTTTCACAGGATTATTTGCTGATGAGGTATCTATTCAACTCTTTTTGCATTTAAAAACTTGAGCTGTTTATCATATTGCTGAGTTTTAAGATTTTTGGATATTTTAGCTTAAAATTCTCTTTCACACTTGGGCACTGTAGAGATTTGCTCCCAGTCTGTTGCTTTTTTTTTTTTTTTTTTCATTCTCTTTAGTGTCTTTTGCAGAGCAGAAGATATTACTTTAAAAAAAAAAATACCTCTGGTCCTGGGTCTCGAACCCAGATCTGTAGGTTTTACCAGCACAACAGCTGCCTAAGAGGCCTGAGCCACAGGGGCTCACCTAGAAGTTTGTACCATCAATAAAGGCCAATTTCTTTTTTGTTTCACGGATTGTACATTTAGTGTTGTATCTGAAACCTCATCACCAACCTCAAGACCATGTAGATTTATTTTTTTTTTGTCTAGAAGTTTTATAATTTTACATAGAGGTCTATGATCCACTTTGAACTGATTTTTGGGAAAACTATAACGTCTAGATCTAGGTTCAATTTTTTTTAAATATAAATTTTCAATTGTTCTATCTCCATCCATTGAAAACAATATTCTTTCTCCAATGACTTGCTTTACTAAAATCAGATAATGTGTCTTCCAACATTGTTGCTTTTCTTTAGTATTGTGTGGTTACTATTATGATAATGGGTTTATTAGAAGCCTGGTGCACTACTAAAAGCCTTGTGCTTTTCCCTATAAAATGAAAGCTTTGCTATGTCCAAAAGAGCTTGAAGAGAGAATTTCTGTAAGTTATACCAAGGGCGAAATGGTAAAGGATATGGAGTGATGAGTCCAACAACAATCCATGTTGAATCAAAGTTAAAAAAAAAAAAAATGTTTTTTAACCTTTAAATCTCCAATAACCTTGATTATGAATGCTTGAAGCACCCCGGTTATACTTTATAGTGTTTAGTTCCAGCATCTACTTGGGTGTTTTTGTTTTTTAATTGTGATAAGTACATTTAACATGAGATCTGCCCTCTTAAGCGACTTAAGTGAACATTCAGTATTGCTAACTATCAGCATGATATTCTACAGCAGATCTCTGGAACTAAATGATCTTTTATAAAAGAAAAGAACAAATACAGAGCTTTTTTAAAAAAGAGAAAGCACAACAATATTACAGTCCGGGTGAAAAAAAGATTTTTTTTCTGTGTCTAAAAGCTGAATATTAATCATATACATGGTCAGACTGCAGGTGTGCCAGAAATATCCTCTCTTCGAAAACGCTGTTCCCAAAGCTCTGCCCCTGGTACTTCTCCTTGGGAGAGGTCTGGCTGGCTGCCTCATAAAGAGCCAGAGAAGACCATAAGGACCTGTCCACCTTCAGCAAAAATAAGGGAAGATGAGAAAAAAGAGTAATGAACATAGTTGATGAAGAGACAACTGCAAACTCTGCAGCGTGTCTCAGGCTAGTTCTGAAGGAATGGAAGCATATCACTCATTTTTTTTTTTCATAATTTAAGCTCTGAACCACAGAACAATAGAATAATAGCTCAGGTAGTGAAAAAGGAGGATTTCTGTCAGTAATAGGCTATGCATTTTCTTAACTGTTGCATTGAAGGGCATATTGAGCAGAGCTGTGGTAACTATGGTCTCCCCTGACTGCAGTCCCATGGTCACCAAATCCCCTATTCTCTGTGCCATGATCTGGTCTGGAGGTGTTCCATGCTTGTCCCCAAGGGGTAAAGTTATCATGGTCACTTCTCTTTGCTTTTTTGTATAGTCTAATTTTCTAAGATTGAAAAAAAATGTAGAACTTTAACCTTCAGATTGCCAAAGGAACTGCTTTCTTTGCTGTTGTTTCTTTAAATGGAGATAAAAGTCTCCCTCCTTTCTTCCCTCCCTTCACCCACCCTTCCTTTTCTTCCTTCCTAATTTACCTATGAGAACTCACTCAATACAGAGGACAGCTGGGTGGTGAAGTCGGTGACTCCACCATGCGAATCCCTACTCTGGGCCACACACCTGTTGACCTTGAAGGCAGCTATAATTAGTTTGCTAAAATTTGATTTTACTTTGTGAATGAAATGTCAAGTTTGAGAGTGCGATGAACAGATTTTTTTCATGGATATTTGGTACCTTGAGTTGCAAATATATAAAGACTGGTAGATAACAGGGGAGTTTCACATGGCAAAAATTAGAAGTGAGAAAATTAAGACTGTCCGGAAGCTAAGCTAACAACGGCAGAGACTTCTGTATATTCACATTTCATTCTCCTCTCTTACGTTACATCCACCTCCCACTCTGTAGCAATGGGTAGAGTAAGTAATATGGTGCTACTACCAATGGATTGTGGCCAAAAATAATGTGCATCATTTATAGGCAGGAACATCTTCTTGTGGTTATAAAACTGTTCAGCATGTTTGCCTCCTGTTGTGATTGTGGGAACTTGGGTTGCTACAGAGGAATCACGTTGGAGATCACGTAGCAGACAATGGGCCCGCGAGCTGTCCACATACAGAGAGCTCTGCGCAAAGGAGAAAAAACACTTTGTATTAAGCCACAGAGATCTGGAGAGTGGTAGTTAATGTAGCATAACCTAGCCCATCCTGGCTAATGGATTTCCATTATTTCCACATCTCCAGTTTAAGTGACATACCACACTGCCACTGCAGGCTCTCTCTTACAACCCATACTCACAAGTTATCTTAAATCATTTTTAAAATAATTCAGATTTCTTTGGAAATGATGGTGTCATTTATTTTAGTCTGAAACTTGAAAATTCTTACTAAAAGTAAGCACTAAGCCCCAATTTTCAAGGTGTTCTTTTTATTCCTTATTTCATTTAATATGAAGGAGTCAGGTTTTCACACTGCCTACCACAGTGCAGAGTCTGGAAATGGAGTCTGTCACCTCTAGTTAGTAAGCACTTATATTGATGCTCAAGTGTTTCTGCGTACTTTAGAAGTAATTCTTACTTACTTTTCTGCACTATTGAAAATGGGAAAGGGGAAAGTGTTATTTGAGCTTATCCACTGTAACAAAATTAGTGATACTTTCTTTTTTAATCTCATTTTGAAGCAATAGCTAAATACCAGTTATGCCCTATTATGAGATTTATTGGTAGAGACAGAACCTTCATATTTCATCTATTGAGTTTCTGTGCTGAATTTGGGCAGATTCTCATTCAACAAGTACTATAATAAAGATGGAGGTCAAATTTTGCTAAATCACAAATGTTCTAGTGAAGATACATGTATACATACATACTTCAGGGCCTTTTAATGAAAATAAAATTATTGAATTGATGATTTTCCAAAACATCTCATGATTTTTAACTGCCTTTTATTTTTCAACAATTAGGCTTTAAAAACCTTTATTGTATTCTACTTAAATGACTTTAACTTGTATTCCATGATAGGGGACATTATAAAGACATAATTTACAAATTATGTTTGATCATAAAGGGGACACTGAAAAATGTACTTGATGAAATCCAAAAAGAATAAAATCTCAAAATAAGTAAAAGTAATGATAGAAAACTTTTAAAGACTGTATTTCTGCAGGAAAGACAGTGTGATGGGTTTGTGCTGTTTAAAAGAGCACCATTGCATGGACGTTATCTTCCTTTTCTGCCTCTCGTAGCTGAAGGGAAGGAAAAATGAAAAAGGAGAGGCAACAGAGAGAATCATCTACCTATGTGCCTCTCAGAGGAGTGGTTTTTGGCATTTAAGGTAAACATAATTTGAGCAGTGAAGGAAATTCTCATGTCATACAACCTGAGATAAATTAAAATGAGAGAGACAGAGAGAGAGAGGTAAAGCTATAAACATTCATATACACACACACGCACACATATAAACCTTGGTTATAATTACACATACAAGATTAAAATTTAATTACATAAGTCTGTATCTATACATATATAAACACATACATATATACATATACTGGAAAGTAATGAGCATTTTTAATATATAGATAGGTGGGAAGGAAGAAATGAATAAGGGAGGAAAAGAGGGAGACAGGGAGGGAAGAGAATGAAAAGAAAGAAAATTAGATATGAAATGAAATGCACCAAAAAGTTAACAGAGGTTATTAATGAATGATGAAATTATGTATGCTCGGTAAGGAGTTAGCCGTGATAGGGATGTAGAGGGAGGGGAACAGAGGAAGCCTCCAACCAGAAGGAGGCAGACAGTGAAGAGGTGCCAATCTGCAGTCCTCCAGCTTAAAAAGCAAGTCAAGATACTTGTTCCACCCCAGGATAACCCTGGGTGGGGGGATAAGGGCTACTAGACTCTTTAAAAAGCCCAGCCTGAATCTCCTGTGGTCAGTTATCCTTTTGGAATATGGTCTGCCCTCATCTTATCTCTTAAAGGGTTTACTGTCTTCAATAAATTTCATTTGCTTTTGCTTTCAAATGGCTGTGCTAACTTACTTGTTCCTGGAGTGAGTGGGCCTGACAAATCCTCTCTTGGACCTACAAGAATCCTGGCTCCAGATCCCAACAATCTCAGGGTAACAAAACAAATTGCTAAACCAAGTCAGCTCCAGCAAGCTATGGAAAACATCCTGGCTTATAAAAACCAGCGATACCCTCCCTTGGTACTGAAGCCGTTTTGGTCTCAGTCTGTCTGCATTCAGGTGCCCTAATAAACCTCTGCTTGTCTGCTCACTAATGTTTCTCTTCCTAAGAGATGATGAACCTAACAATATACATTAATTGTTTCCTTTGAAAACACTTTAAAATTCTTGCTTTAATGGCTAGCTTTATTAATAAAAAAAAAAAATAGCAATGAATGCAAATTTTAAAAGGTAACATGAAAAGTACTGAGTTTACTTAAGCCTGATTTAAAGAAAAGGTTGTACACTTTAGATTTCTGATTTTTAGTCCAGGAGTAAGGAGCTTAAAGTGTTGGGAAAACTGGATATTCACATGCAAAAGAATGTAATTGAAGCCCTATAGTGCACAGAAGTTAACTCAGAATAGATTAAAGACAAAGACCGAAAACCAAAAAATTCCTCGAAGAAACTACAAGAAAGCTTGACACCAAATATGACACCAAAAAGCACAAGCAGAAAGAAACACATGGAACTACATAAATTTAAAAGGCTTCTGCAGAGCAAAAGAAGATCTACTAAATGAAAAGGCAATATATAGAAGAGGAGGAAATATCTTCAAATCCCCTATTAGATAAGGGGTTATTATCTAAAATACATAAGAAACTACAACTCAATACAAAACCCAAAGGATATTATAAAAATGGGAGAAGGACCTCAGTAGACATTTTTCTAAAGAAGACATGCAAATGAATAGCTGGTACTTGAAAAGGTTCTTAACACCACTTATCATTAAGGCAAATCAAAATCACAAGGAGCTATCACCTCCCCTGTTAAAACGACTATTATCTATAAAAGTATTGATAAAGTGGAAAAAAAAAATCGGAAACCCTAGAGTACCCTAGTAGAATGTAAATTGGTGTAGTCACTACAATGAAAAACAATATGGAGGGTCCTCAAAAAATTAAAAATAGAATAATGCATGATCCAGGAAATCCCACTTCTATGGAATCAATCCCACTATATATGGAAGGAAGTGAAATTCTACCTGAAGAAATATCTGGATGCCCATGTTCATTGCAGCATTATTTACAACAGCCAAGACAGAAAAGCAAGCGAGTACCCACTGAAGAATGAATGGATAAGGAAATGTGAAATAGTTTTGCGTCACTGGAATATTGAACTATAGACTGACTAGCTGTGCATTTAGTACTGCCTCTGAAAAGAAAAGCATCAGCAAACAGCTCACCAGGTAGCATGTCTTCTAATATTGTTTTCCTTCCTGACATTTTAGGATCCCGTGAAAGTAAACACATGTGAAGCCACTGAGGAAACCGCAAAAACCAAACATTCAGATATTGTTTATAATATCTTCATTTGTTGCTGAATATTTTGTTTATTATCAAAGAAACGTATCCATAGCCTTAGCATTAAACAGTGTCAGAACTGGAGAAAACGTCAGGGCTCATGAATCCAATCACATTTTTCAGATGCAGACTAGGAGGCTCCGAGAGACTGAGTGACTGTCCCATGCTCACAAAGCTCATTAATGATAATGGTGAATTTAAACTATGGGTCTAAACCTTCATTAAGGGCTCATTTCTTTACACATGTCGCCATCATTACTGCCAGTTATGGTAATTTTTAAAATATTCTAACGGCTCCTCACTTACATCAGAACAATTCATTTGTTCTTTTTTGAGTGTCTCTTCACAGCACGTAATCATTACCTTTTGTGGAGAGAGCATTTCTAGTTGCTACTCTGAAGAAGTCACTCTCATTGGTGTTTCTTCTGTCTACAATTCTGCAAATCAAAATTTCACCCAACGTGGGCAATTACATTCACTTACTACCATCACAATAGCACCTTCACACGAAACAATTTTCTAATAACTATATCACCTCATTGTGACAGACTTATGAAATTGGTTGCACAGGATTTTATTTTAGTCTTTATTTTCCAGAAGAGAAACTCTGAAAAGTTTCATGACCCACCCAAATTCAGAGCTAATGCATGGGTGAAGTAGGTTCTGAAACATCTTCAGACTCCTAATCAGGTGTTTTTCTAACTATGGTTGTTATGTGGAAACAAAGTGCTATAGTAAATATTTGATTTAAAACACTTTTCTTGGCACCCTGAAGGCTTAGCAGGTAAGTCTGTGCCCCTGGGTCAATGCAGTCCATACACAGCCCAGGCAGGGCCCAGGCTCATGTCCCAGGGCTGTGGGGAAGGGGATGAGGTGGGGTGAACAACTAAGATGAACAACCAAGTGAAAAAATTGCATGCATCTCCCTCCTCTCTTCCTGCCTATCTGCTGTCTGCCTGGCTGCCTCCTTGCCTTCATTCCTACCTGAAACTTTCCTTTAATAAAACAAACAAAACAACACTTGCCTCAAAGTCTTTGTTTAATTGAAGGGATGTCTTCTTACTGACTCTTTAAAGATATTGTGTGATGCTTAATGTAAACCAAAGATGGTAGGCAAGCTACATGTCACCTACTCTGAAGCTTGACAATAAAATGAACACCTCTGAAGTACCCTGCCATACCCCATAATACTTTGAATTTGAATTTTCTTCCTCTTATTAATCTCTTTCCGCAAAGATAATGCTTAACATCTTCTAAAAATTAAAAAAAAAAAAAATTAGGACAAAAGCATGTGCATTATTAACACTATATTTTGTGTTTTAAAGTTACATATTTTTCTAAGTAGTATGCTGTCTTCGGAAAATCACTCTTTTCATTAAAATTGTATTTTTGAGATTCTTTCAGGTTAGTCTGTATAATGGGAGTTAATCCATTTTCTACCAAATCCTATTCTGCTATGCAAATACCTTAACATAGTTTTAGTCACATTTCCATCAGTGGATATTTGGGTTGTTGACACCTATTTTCTGTTGTAAACAATAATACCAGGGACATTTTAATACTTGTCTCCTTGGCAAGTTTTCAAATGTACGAGACACTGCCTTAGTGGTTTTTAGTGTTATTATAATAATTTGAATCTTAATTTTTCCAAGCTAATGTTTATCAAGTGAGTGGTACTTCGCTGAGATCTCAAGAGCTACTTCTTTTAAAGCTAATGAGGGTAATTTTGGTAGTTATTTGTAATTTGGTTTCCTTCTCTTTGAAATCATTCTTTACATCTTTTGCCCTTTATTCTACTTGTATTTTTCATTCCTTTCTTCTTGAGAGGTAGCAATTTGGAATGCAGTAGAACCCTCTTACCACAGTGTTGTTTTCTGAGGCTTCAATTACCTATAGTCAACGGCATCTGAAAATATTACGTATAAGATATTCTAAGAGAAAACACACATTCACAAAAATTTGTTGGTGTATTCTTATAATTTCTGTTTTATTATTAGTTATTGTTGTTTATCTCTTACGATGCCTAATTTATAAATTAAATTTTGTTATGGGTATATATGTATAGGAAAAAAACAGTGTTTAAAAAAGGTTTCACACCAAGGGCCATGGGCCATAACACTCTCTTTTGAAAACTCGATCCTCTCCTTAGTTATCTTCAATGCCACACCATTTTTTTTTGTTGTTGTTTTGCTTTTTTCACATATGGGTTAGTCTGTTTCTTGGCTCTTTATTTTGATCCTCTTGCCTTTTTTTTGCTGTTACTACACTGTCGTAGCTGCACTACAGTGTGTTTATTAGCTGCTGCTTTGCAATACGGCCGCATTTCTGGTAGGGAATGATTTCTCAAATTCTCCTTCATCAACATCTTGATTACTATTTGTTTATTACAACATGTTTAGAATAACATATTGCGAAATTTCTCCCCCCCCAAAAAAAAGGAAAAAAGCAACTGTAGGATTCTGACTGGAATTGGTTTGAACAGAGATGAATTAGCAAGTGAATATTACTGACGATAGTTTGGAGCTTTCTGACATTGAGTTTTCTTATTCATGAACACAGAATCCCTTCATTCTTTTTGCCTTTATTACAGCTTTTTTGCAGCTTTTTTAGTTTTCTCCATACTATTTTTACACATCTCTCAGCAGATGCATTTCTGAGCATCAGGTTTTTGTGGTCAATTTTATTTATAAAACTACATGGACCTGTTGATGTCTCTGTGCAAAAAAAAAATCTGATTATAAGTTGAATATTTTAATGGAAAAATATTTGGTCTAATTTACTACTGGAAGAGCCTAGTGGTCAAAAATTTTCTCTCTCTAGAGAAAAACACTTTCTTCTGCTGAGAGCCAGTGAGCACTTCTGACCTAGAACTATTTCACTCATTTTTGTCGGGGTGTATATTCCTATAGGGTTCCCCTAAACTCTGCAGGCTCTGCTGCTCTGGAGTGTCAAACTGGCTTCTGATTCTCAAAGAAGCTTTGCTTTTATGTTAATAAAACGATGCCTGCCCCTTGAAGACAGCTTATGCAGGACATAAGCATTTATCAGTGCAAGGGTCCTGCAGAATACCGTCTGACACACCACCAAAAATGAATGTCTCAAGCTGACTCTTAAGGAAGCCACTTAGCATCATTCATGACTCTCAATTTCTACCAAAAAGTATAGAGTACGCTTACTTGAGGTAAGGTATGATTAGGCCACCCATGACTCTGACATTCCTCTCTGGTTTTTCACGTCTCTACCAATGAGACCGTGGTGAGATGAGGGCAATGCAACACAACAATGCATTTGGGAATGTATATCATAGGTAGGCATCCCATAACACATGCAATTCCTTATTTTAAATTAACTCTCATGCTTACTTTGTTAAAAGAATAATCTTGCATAAGTATATTGAATTCCAGTGGTCTTCCTGGGATAAGCATAGTCCAGGAATGACCAGCCATGCTTACTTTTAGAAAATGTAATACTACTTATTTAACTTCAAAAACAATTCAGCATTCTAAACATGACAAACACAAAAAAATCAAGAAAACACACCCCCAAAACCCCAAAATATTGCAAGTGGTATTGAGTACAGAAAGAGCTTACACTTTTTCATTGACCTAGTAACTCCTCAGTTTGCTGACAATGAATGCGTTTGATTATAAACAGTTTAAAATGACCACACTTAATTAAAAGAAAATTCAAACACTTCTCATGTCAGCTGAGCCTTCCCCTTCCACAGCCAAAATGGGTGTAGAACGCTGCCACCACGTACAAAAACAAAACAACCTGAAGCTAAGTGGTTGACCACTGCAGCGTCCACAGGTCCAGCCTGACAGGGCAGGCCATGAGCTGTGGCCTTTCCAAAGTCACCTTCCCTACATCAAGGGAGGAACCAAGCAAGGAGCATTAAGAGTTTGTCTGAGTTGCTTTGCTCTTTCTACAAAATATGTACAGTTGATAACTCAGGATTTCTAGTCAATCACTATATAGCTAACATCACCTTACAAATTAAAAAAAGAAAATGTCAGAAAACATCTTTAAAATGTTTTGTCACACCAAAAGCAAACAAAGTGCACTGAGTGAGAACACAAGAGCCTTTTCATGTTAAAAATGTTTGAAAACACATACAACTCTGACACAGTTTCAGGGAGTTACACATATTCACGGCCACTTCATATAAACCTACTGTCATATAAATATAACAATTCATTGAACACTACAATGTGATCATGACTGGACTTAATCTAATGAGGACGACAGACATGTCCCCATCAGAGATGTGTCCTATGGTGCTCCCCTAATCTAAGGTTTCACAAGGAAACAGATAAAATTTTCTTTGTAAAAATATATCCTACTCTACCCTTTCTTCCCCCTCCTCCTCTTCCTCTTCTACCTTTTAGTGGGTAGCTTGAGCAGGGCCCTTTGTGACATCAAACTTTCCCCTTTCAACTCTCACTGGGTGACATCGTTCTTGTTCTTTTGCAGCTTTGCTGTCTTTTGTTCTAAGGTTGCTTTTCACTGTGACTTATTCCACAAGCCATCCAGCTTCTTTGCAGCACTTTTCAACAGAGACGCTAGCGTTCATGGATTTGGTCTACAGACACAATTATGAACAGAACAGGAAAAAAGGAAAAATCCAGAAGGTGGCTTTTGGGGTCATTAGGGTCTTTCTTCCTGCTTCCATCAACTGGTCCATACTCCTTCATTCCCCGATTCTACTCTACTTTATCTAACTTTGCCATAGACTTTTCTTTCCCAAACAGTCTTCCACTGCTCATAGTGCTTCTTGGAAAATTCTGCAAAAATGACAAGGACCTCTATGTTTTCCACTTAGGTTCCTCTCTGCCCGTCTTCACAAAGAAGGCATGAGCAGACCTCTTGGCCTTTGGTTTCCTGGGGTCACCTTTAATCATCCTGGCTATACTGCTGATGTGGGCAGCGCGGGGCATGATGGGTGGCTCAGCACTCATCAGGCTGGAGCTAGCTCCAGCTATGCTATCATTTGTGATAATACTCTAACATCTCCAAGTCATCTGCTCATTTGTATGGACTGGAACACTTGAGCATTGCTCACAACTTTCTTTTCTAAGAGTTCTGTTACCCACTATCCTTAAAATGAAGTACTGTGCCTTATTTATCACTATGTCAAACTCCAAGAAAATGTGTGGGGTACTGAACTCATCACAGGGAAGACAGAGTAAAGTATACAACTTGTTCCCTTTCTTAGGGCCATGGCTATATATTATGTTTGAATACAGATGATCCCATCTACTGATTTGTAACTTGGTTTATGCTATCATAGATATGCGTGTATGTATGCATATATGTATATATGTGTGTACATATGTAAATATTATATATAAATGCATATATATTATATACAAATGTATATACAAATGTATTTATGTAGTATATGGAAAACAGCAAAAAAGTTGAAACATTCTATGAATATTTTTGGAAGTGTCACTCACAGGAATACGTAACTTGACTAGTGAAAGTTTAATTGCACTCATTCTAAACGCCAGAGGCATAGCTGGAAACTCATCAGCCTTAGCAGAGAAGTGAGTTCCAGCAGAACAATGCAGCCTAATTAACACTCATGCTTCTGTTCTTGCTGATTGTATACTCCATGCATGTAGTCTGGATAATCTGCAAAATATTTTTCACCATTTATTCTTTCAAATAAACATTTACTGCAATTCAGAAATACAATACAATGAAAAAGACTAGGTATGGATCTCGGAGTCTCCAGGAATACACAAAAGAGGCAGCTGTGGGAATGGAAAAAAGTGCTTTGAAAGAAGTATCTACAAAGTATCCAGGACAACAACTGAGAGAAATGAATTAGATGGGGGTAAAAAAAAAAAAGAGTAGCCTTTTCCAGGAGAAACACTACAGGAATATTTCAGACAGAAGGAACACCATATTGTAGTGCCTATGATACAATGTATTGCAATGAGAAAAGCATGACTTCACATTCTGGCCTAATTACTTCCTACGCTTTGGTTGACAATCACTTTCCCGAGAGAATCACTGCTTCTTTGCAAATTAGGCATAATTACCTATTTTACAGGACTGTTGTTCTAATTGAGATGAATAAAAAGTGCTTAGCGCAGCAAACTGGCTCATAAATGTCAATCAAAAAGTGGTACATTTAACGTGCAAAGGCAAATAAGTCACGATAAATCACAATCAATAAATGAAGGTGTACCCTGGTGGAAGAGCGGTTAGGTCAATCACCTCCTAAGGACGCAAGCCACATACCCCTGGATTTGAGTCCCAGGTCCAGAGGACCTAAAAAATTGAAATAAAATGCCTCTTCCTCCTCTCTCTTCCTGACTACCTGCCTATTTGCCTTCATTCCTTCCTACTTGCCTTTATGCCTACAACTTTCCTTTAAAAAGAAAAAGAGAACAGAAAGAAATGAAGAGGTAATTGTTAATATTTTTCAGTGATATCCAAAGTGTTCAAAGACTCATCTCTTGTTTATTTCTATTTGATCTGATTCTGAGATCTTTGAAGAGTTTGAAGATAGTGAAGAAAGAAATATTCATTATAACTTTGCTTTGCTATATATTTGTCTGCTTGTTTTATTTTTTAAGTAACATTTCATTACAACATTATATAAGTTTCAGGTGTACATGATCAAAAGTCGGCTTTTATATATATCACTAAAAGTTCACCACTAAAAATTCTATTCTATATACTTGACCACTTTTACTTGATTTATCAGTTTTATTCAGGTCTTACGCCGTTTTTAAATTGGACCGTTTTCATTTGTTGTTGAGGGATATAAGCTCTTTGTATGTTTTGGATATAAGCTCTTTGTATGTTTTGTATATTAGCCCTTTATAGAACGTATTATGTGTAAATATCTTCTCCCAGTGAGTACTTATTGTATATATCTTATTGTCTTCTTTTTTGTGGTGGTTTCGCTCACTGTTACAGAGACTTTTTAGTTTGATGTAGTCATATTTGTTTATTTTGGCTTTTGTTTCTTTGTCCTTAGAGTTGAGTCCCCTAAGACTTGTCTGAATATGATGTCATGGAGTATATACCTATGTTTTCTTCTATACATATTATGTTTTCAGGTCTTACATCCAAGTCTTTAACTGATTTATAATTAATTCTTATATGTGGAATTAAAAATCTAGCTTCTTTCTTATTTTTTTTTTACATGTGGTTATCCAGTTTTCCACACACCATTTGTTAAAGAGACTTTCTTTTTTCCAGTGAATACCCTTGATTGCTTTGTTGCACATTAACTGTGCATATATGTGTGGGTGTAGAGTTAGGCTCTTGATTTTAGTTCATGGGCTTATTCATCTGTTTTTATTCCAGTTCCAAACTGTTTGATCACTATTGCTCTATAGTATAGTTTGAAGTTGAAGAGCATGATTCCTCTATTTTTCTTATTTTTTCTACAGATGGTTTTGGTTCTCTTCTGAGGTTACATACAAATCTTAGTACTGTTTTTTCTATTTCCTTGAAAATGTCATTGGACTTTTGATAGGGATTGCACTGAATCTGTAGACTGCTTCGGGCAAGATGATCATTTTAAAAAAGTTAATTTTTCTAGTTCATGAGCATTGAAACCTTTCCATTTATTTTGTCTTCTATTTCTTTCCATAATATCCTATAGCTTTCAATGTACATGGTCTTTTCACCTCCTATATTATGTTTATTCCCAGATATTTTATCTTTTTTAATCCAATTATAAATAGAATTGTTTTCTTAATTTCTCTTTCCTCTAATTCACTGTGTATAAAAACATCATAGTTTTTGCATGTTGATTTTGTATTCTGACACTTTATTGCACCATTTATTATTTCTAACAGGTTTTCCATCTTTAGGATTTTTCTAAGTATACTATCATGTAATCTGCAAATAGTGATCATCTTATTTGTTTTCAATCTGGGTTAATTTAAAGGTTTTTACTTCCTAACTGCTCTAGCCAGGACTTCCAAAACTATGTTGAACAACGGTGGTGAGCAGGAACACACCTGTCTTGTTCTGACAGAAGGTGTTAATTTTTCACCATTATGATGTTAGCTATGGGTTTGTCATCATAACCTTTCTTAAGTTACATTCCTCTTATTATCATTTTATTGAGAATGTTTATCATGTATAGGTGTTGACTCTTGACTTTTTCTGCTTGGATATGATCCTAGAATTTTTGCCCTCCCCTTTATGTGGTGAATCACATTAACTGATTTGTATATGCTGATCCACACTTGCATTTCTGGAATAAATCCCACTTGATCATTACATATATTTTTAATGTACTGTTGAACTCAATTTGCCAAGATTTCATCGATGATTTATCATTCTATGTTAATCATAGATATCATTCTAAAGATTTTTTGTTTTTGTTCTGCCCCTATCTCTTTGGGGATAATTCCTATTGGGTTTGTAAAATATATTTGAGAGCATTCCCTCCACTTAATTTTGTGGAAGGACTTAACTAGTATAGATAATAGACCTTTGAAACCTTGGGAGAATCTACCAGTGAAAGTTAAGTCATTCGAGTCTGGGTTTTGTTTTTTGAGAGAATTTTGATTACTATTTCAATTTCTCTATTCATGATTGATCTGTTCAAACTATATCTTCCTGATTCAGTCGTGGAAGACTGTATGAATCTACAAATTCATCAATTTCTTCAGGATTGGCAATTTCATTTTCATTTCTGATCCTTTTTATTAGTTTTATTCTTCTTTCCCATGAGTCTAGCTAAAGGTCTATCATTTTTATCTTTTCAAAGAACAAGCTCTTAGTTTCATTAATCTTTTGTGTCATCTTTTTTGTTACCAATTGCATTTATTTTTGTTTCTAATTGGTATTATTTCCTTCCTTCTACTGATTTTTGGTTTCTTCTTTTTTCTAGTTTCTTCAGATGTAATGTTCCATAGTTACTTGAGACATTTCTTGTTTGGTTTTGGGTTTGTTTGACGTTTTTTATGTGGGCCTGTTCTGCTATGAAATCCCCTCTTGCTACTGCTTTTGCTGCATTTCATATGTTCTGATAGCTTAACTCTTCGTTTTCATTTTCTTCCAGGTTATTTTTCATTTCACCTTTAACTTCCTCATTGACCCAGGAGTTATTCAGAAGATGTTGTTAGTCTCCACATGCTTGAGGTTCCTCCAGTTTTGCTTTGCTTTGTTTTTTTCTGGTTGATTCCTAGCTTCATACCATTGTAATGAGAAAAGATACTTTCTACAGTTTTAATTTGTATATGTTCATGGAGACTTGTTTTTCATCCCAAAATATGAACTCTCATGAGGATGTTCCATGTGCACTTGAGTAGAATGTGTATTAATTTCCTCTAGGGTGAAAAATTCTATACATTCTATGTATGAGGTATATTCCTCATTTAAGTCATAATTTCCTTGTTAATTTTCTGGCTGGATAAACTATCTATTGGTGTAACTGCTCTGATAGATCTTTCACAATGAGAATCTGTCATTAGATCTTTTGTGATGGATACAGTTGGTTTGGTGGAAATTTTTGTTTTTGTTGTTATTTTGTTTGTTTGTTAAAGTCATCCAGCCATTCTATGTCTTTTGAATGGTGAGTGTAGTCCATTCACAGTTAAGGTGATTTTTGTTCGAAGGGGTTTTATTATTGCTATTTTATCTTCTGTTTCCTGATTGTTTTATATTTCTATTGTTTCTTTTTTCCATATATTTCTATTTGCATTTTCATTTCCATGGTGATTTTATCAGTTTCTTTATCTCTCCTTCAATGCATCTCCTCTCTAGTTTTATGTTTGGTGGTTACCATGAGGATGTACCTACTTTTATATATTTAAGATGGTCTTTTCTGAGTGGACATGGAATTATCTTTTGCCCTTACAAGCTTCATGTTTCTTCCTTCCCTCCTTCAATGCTTTTCTGCTTTCTCATCTTATTCCCACTGATTTTTCTGATTGTTTTTCTATTTACTATCTTCCTTAAGGTTTTATGTTTGTTTGTTTTTGTCTTTTCATGTTGAAGAACTCCATTCAGTCTTCTTGTAAAGAATATCTGGTGGTGGTAAACTCTGTTAACGTTTACTCTGGAAAAGTCATTATTACCCCATCACATCTGAATGACAATTTTGAAGGGTAGATTACTTTTGGCTGATATGTTAATCTTTTACTATTTTGAATATATCATTCTTCTGGCCTGTAAAGTTTTTGCTGAGAAATCTGATGACAGCCTGATGGGGGTGCTTTTGTAGGTTATAGCCCTTTTTCTCATAGCCTTTAGTATTTTTCTTTATCAATGACTTTTTGTTTTTTAAAGGAAAGATACAGGCAAGAGTTAAGGTAGGGAGGCAGACAGGCAGGAAGAAAGAGGAAGCAGAAGCATTTTATTTTATTTTATTTTTATTTAACTGTTCATACTGGTTGTTGTCCCCTGAACCCTGGGACTTGAACCTAGAGGTATGTGGGCTATGCTCCTTCAGAGTAACTGACCTAACCACTACTCAACCAGGGCATGCCTATCAGTGACTTTTGATAATTTTACAATATTGTGTCTTGGTGTGTATATTTTGCATTTAGAAATCTGGGTGTTCCATCAGCTTCTTGGACTTACATGGTGAGTTCTTATCTCCAATGTGGAGAATAAATTTTTGGCTATTATTTCTTTAAATAAGCTCTCTGCTCCTTCCCCCACTCTTTATCTTCTAGGATGTCTCTTATCCTTATGCTTTGTCTTCTCATAGAATCTGCTATTTTTTTCAGTTTCTTCATTTTTTTCTAAATCTTGCATCTCTCTCATCTTCCCATGAGAGTAATTTCTGTGGTTTTATTTTCTATGTTATAAATTCTTTCTTCCGCAAGATTAGAGCTGGTTACTATTTATGACAGTCTTCATTTTTTATATTTTTCATACAATTTGCTTGAAATTATTTTAGCGCCTCAATCTCCTCGGTAGAGTTCACTGTAGTCCATCATTTCTTTCCTGAGCTCTTGGACTTTCCTTTGAGCAGTTAAGTGAGATTAAGTTTCTTTATGACAGCATTTCTAAATTCTTTGTCTGCTAGGTCCTCCAATTCTGAGACTTGGGTGTGATCTCTGGAGATTTAATTTTCTCTTCCTTCTATTGAATTTTGAAGAGATTATTTATTACATGATGATTTAGTGTGTGGCATGGTTTGCTTATTTTTGTTTTTCCAATAGATGGCACCGTGGCTTTAGTTTTGAGATACTCTTGTTTATAGGGTCATAGTGGAGAGGAAAAAGGGAAAATATAAATAATAAACATAATCTTGGAAATGAGGAGAAAAGGCCAACCTAGACTCAGGGTCTCGCTCTGCCTCTTCTGTTTGTGACTAGACTAAGACCTGATTGGTGCCTAGAATCTGTGCTCACAGATACAAGCATCATGTCACCATTTTTGTTGTGGACAAGATGTTGCTTCAGCTTCTTCAAATCCCCAAGGGGGTGGGGGTGGGGGTGCTTACTTACTACAAAGCAAAACCCTCACAGTAGTTAGGCTCCACAGACTTTGTAGCTGTTTGCCTCCACTGAGGAGCAAACACAATGGTGCCTGAGTATGGGTGACCCACTGCCTGGCTACTCCCAGCTGGGTTGATGAAAGCCAGCAGAACAGCCTCCTCTCTCCTCACTCAGCCATTTCTGGTTGAGTTGCCTCTTGGGCCACTTTCCACCTTCCTTCAGAAATTCAGATGTGAAGGTCTGTCAGTTGTCCTCTTGTAGAAAAATAAGTGAGACGTGTGTGGCGAGTATTGGCTCCTAATTGTGCTATCAGAGGAGGATTCATGGAGGTTGTTTACTCAGCCATATTAAGATGTCACTCTTGGGCCCTGTTTTTTTAATCCACTGTCAACCTCTCTCTTTCAACTGTTGGATTTTGGCCACTTATAGTTCATTTAATTATTGATACCTTCAAGTTTCAGTCTGTCACTTTTTGTTTTCTTTGTTCTGTTTTTGTTTGTTTGTTTCTCTTGTTTTTAAAATGTCTTTCAGTGAGTTACATGAATATTTTAAAAAATTATTTTTATAGTATATTCTACTTAAAATGGTTGCTCTCGGCATTATATTATATAAACATTAGAATCCAGTAGTGTGAAAAATTTTAAGGAAATGCTTTCAAGGAAACTTTACAATCAAAAAAGTATTTTGTATGTCCCCATATATTTGTTTCCAATGTTCTTCCTCCCATATACTCCAAGGTTCCTTCTTTCGTCATTTTCTTTCTGTTTAGAGAAATTCCTTTAGGAAATACATGATTTATCCTCCTTCTATTACTCCGTGATCTTTCTGGAATTCCTGTTATTCAGATGATGTATCTCCTAGAACGACCCTTTAATTTTCACATCATTTCTCTTTCCCATGAATTATTCTTTCAACTCTGTTATATAGGGCATTTCATCAATTTTATATTTCAAATCTATTGAGTCCTTATTTGTCATAATCATTTAATTTGTAATGTTTTCTTTTCCAAATTTCCCCTTTTAATTGTTTTGACTTAGTTCATGGATACAACATCTCTTATCACACTCAAGAAATAAACCGAGATTTTTATTTTTTAGGTCCTTTTTCTGTATAATTTCTGTTTCCTCCAAGTTTCTTTTTTATCTGTTTATTTGCTGTTTTCATCCTTATCTTACCTATAAGAGGCCTTCTTCATGTTATTGATTATATGTCATTGGTTATCTGATCACATATATAAGCTAAAGCTTTTAATCACTGAGGCTATATAGGATGACGGTGTGGGGGCATTTTGAGGGAAACTCTGGCATAGGAAATAACCAGAATGGCATTTTGCTTTTATGCTAGTACTATTATCTAAAGAAGATTCCTCTCATCTTCTACTTGGAAACGTGAAAGTTATTAGTCTGAAGGAGGTATTAAATATATATGCATCAAGTGTGTATATACTCACTTAATCCTTTGTACTTTGTAATCTATTACTTATATTACAATTGTGTCTTCTGTATTCTAAGGCAGAGATTCCCAACTTTACTCTGCCTAGAGTATAAAATTTCCTTTAAAACATCTACATTTTCTCCCCACAACACAGTAACTCTAAAATGTATTTTTTTTTTCAAATGAAGCAGAAGGAGAATATAAGAGAGGCGATAACAATAACATGTTTTGGTAGGTGAAAAGCAGACATAGATATGTGTTAATCCAAGTAGGAAGCCCAAGAAATTAAAATTCTAAACCATGGGGGAAAGCTAAAAATTAATAGGAGTTTTTAAACACAGAATTTTTTAAAGATTCACAAGTAAGTGGCACCAGGTAACTCTGACATAGGAGTCAAGGAAAGTAACCTAGTACAGAAAGAAATTTTTAAAACTTCTTTAGCTAGAAACCTACTTACGATGGTACTTTTTGCCATTGGCAATTTCCCCTCTTCATTGTTCTAGATATTTGGGTTAATCTGCCATCACTATGAAACACCATACTCTAAAGCTTTCCTTTGGTGATTCATGGATTTGGGAGCATAGAGATTAATTAGATCCAAAAATGTGGCATAGAGAAAGCAAGAAGTGATGTGTGCTGTTTTGGGCTTTGGGGGCATGGCGAGAGAGTGAGACTAGAAAGAGAGGGAAAGGCCGAGCTATGCAAGGTATATAAAGACAGGGTACTTCTGTCTTTAGTTTATTGCCTCAGACACTTCAAATAATTATGCTTTGTTAACTTCAGGAATTGCTCATTTTTTTTTTTTTTCGTGAGGGTTGTGTGTGGAACACACACCCTGTTCCCACCTAAGGCCATACTTGTCATCATAGTGTCTTAGGGGGCATCTCCATGTTTCATCAGCAGGAACATTCTGACATGATTTGGCAACAACCCGCCAAAACAGAAACAGACCAACCCAGGTTTCCTGCTTACACTGAGGCCTGCCAGGGACCTTTATTCCTGATTTGCTTTAGTCAAGAGTGTCAGCTGATACCCTTTATTTCTAACTTCATATTCTTATCTTGCAATGTTTTCTTTCTTTGTAAGTCACTTGCAATCCATTATGGAACAGGAGGTATATTAATTACCAGACTGAATTAAATAGAATTGATTTCCTCAATTTGGATTATTTGCTATTTCATTTCATTGGTTTTCGGGGAATTGGCATTAAAATGATTACTAGGTACATTATCACTCATCTTACATTAAGAATCAATAAATAATGATTAGCTGGTAATTATACATTGCTACACAAAGATATATAATTGAAACAGTCTGTCATTTACAGAATATGAAACCAAGTTAATTTCCAGTGACCTATACTGAAAATTCTACTCATGTCAAAATTTGGTGTATTAAATGCAAATTAATTAGGACCATATGGATAAAATTTCCTTCAAGCAGGGACAGATTTAAAAATGAGAGTACATATACTTCATAAAATATTAAGTGAAGTCAATATATGAAATGTTTCAAATAGCTTAAGCTATTTAATAACAGCCATACCACTGACCACTATACATGATTTCCCATTAAGGACCCAGATTCGTGTCATGGGGCCAGGGGGGAACAATCCAAGATGGACAACTAAAATAAAAATGAATGAAAGTGCTTCTTCCTCCTCTCTCTTTCTGCCTGCCTGCCTGCCTTATCACTTTTATTCCTGCCTGAACCTTTCCTCTAAAAAAAATTTAGGAAAGTGTCCGTGTTAAGAGCATGACTGGGTCTTTGCAATACAACACTTACCTCCACTACTAACTTAGTTGTTAGGCCTTTTCCCCTACTCTTGGAGGAAAGAAAACTTGAGAAAACAAGTGATTTAGTTTCAGTTCTTTCTCTTAACACTTAGGACAACTTAGACCTAAGCACACATTAAAGAATAAGGGAAACACAAAACTTAAAAGCTATATCCATTTCTTCTTAACTCCAATATTTAATTTTCTACTACTATAAAATGCAATACTGTTTTGGTTATGAAGTTTTCATATATTGCAATCAGCATTGATAAGTTTATGTTATTTATGATTACAGCAGCATTTAATAATATCATTACACATTACTCAATGAATAGTTAAGGGAGAATTACAACAGAATGAGTGTCTCATATAAAATTATGGTTAATTCAAATAATATACACTATTCTTTTTGATATTCAATTCTGAAGCATGCTCTCTATAGGTAAACATCCAAATATGACAAAACATTCACAATGTATTTTATACAAAATATTTTTCTTTAAGGGAAATGGATTGATTTAAAAGATAACTACACTGGAAAATGTGATTTATTTTTGTAAATAACTATCATGGAAACTAACATAAATTTCTCTTACTTTTTATTCACTGTGATATTAAGTACTGATGGTTTTAATACTCTGCTGGTTTCATGCCACAACAGACTAGAACTCACATGGCTGACCCTTGTTAGCACTTTATGTTCTGACAACAGTTGAATGTTCTGTATTTTCTATGTGTTTTTACATTCCAGCTGACTTCAGCGTTCTGAAGATGGAAAAGGTTTTCAGTAGGTGGGTAAACTATTTCTCCTTCCTTATGAACGCCAGAAGCATACTTGACTTGGAGCAGAATCCTTTGAAAACATGATCTGTTAAATCGAGGTCTCTCAGGGAATGCCATGTACCAATTATCTTTCTAGAAGGGATTTTAGCAAGACATTCCTGGTCTACCTAGAATAGATTGCCTCCGGTCAATAAATCTGCAATCTGTGGCTGGCAGCTGTGCTGGAAAATGAAAGCTGCAACCAGCAGAGCCGCCTGATATGGAAGACAAATGAGGTGAGTAACTCCTAAGCTCAATGGCAGCTTTGTGCTAACCGATGCCCCACATATTTCTCTCTCAGAAACCAAACTCATCCTTGCCGAAATGGGGATCCGTAAAGCTCCATCTGACTGATTTAGACTCCTCTAGATATTAATGGTATACATGCCATTAACAAAGGCTTATGCTGTGTATGACATGTCTTGTGTGTGAATATGATAGACAAGTAAGGTCTCTGTGCTCAATCAATTTGAAAATCATAGAAATTGTCAACCACAAATTGTCTTCACACAAAGGAATGACCCTAATAGCACATCTGACTATAAAAATATAACGTTAGGTCAATATGCCCTTACCATTGTCTGATGCAGAAGTCCTGGAACTGGTTCCCTGCTCTGCTCTTTTGATGCTATTAGGCACATACAAAGTTCTGTTGGAACAAATACATTTACTAGTAAAGATATCTGCTCAGGCAAGGACTTTTCTGACAACAGTAATGATCTCATTATGTATTTTAATAGTTTAAATAGTGCCTTGGAGAGTAAGAAGATGTTCCATTAAGGGAAAAAAAGCACCAGCTGAGTTGTCTCATTAATGAATTGAGCCACTCATTAACTAATCTTTTCCAAAGTCTCTAGTGACATCATGGCTAATGGTCACTAGAAATACAGAAGTAGTTTCATAGAAGATTCTCAATCTAAAAGCTTTGCAGCTATAGCATTGATTACTTTGTACATAGTAATAATAATAATAAGAGCAGCCAACTTTTACTGAGTGCTTACTACATGCCAGGAATATATCAGAACAGAGAAAACCTGCAAGGACCAACTGAATTAATTCATTCCGCTAGCCCCCAGGTGTCTAACTCAAGTTATATATAAAGTTATTAAGTTGGGTCAATTGACATAATTAGCCAACTGTTCAAAATCTTACAGATGGCGAGTACAGGCAAATCCCAAAGGTTCATGATTTATGAGGAGATATATTGCATCTTGCCTCTACAAGGAAGAAAACCCCTTTTTCTCAGGCAGTATAAATCACCACCCTGGGGTAGCAGAGGAAGTTTTGTTGTTTCTCCCTTTAATCTTCCTAACCTGCATTTAAAAGCAAGGAACAACAATGAACAATGAATACAAGGCACTGTAGTTAGGTGGTATGGAAGAAACAGACAATGCTTAGAGCTCATTAAAGTTAACTTTCTGATGCTTCCAGCAGCTGATTCAGATCATCTAATTCCTCATCAAATCCTAAAACAGAATTTGTCACAGAAATTAATCCCTAGTAGTCTATGGTAGAGGTCCAGAGCGTGAGTGTCAGGAATCTCAAAGTGTATATTCAAATTCCACCTCTGCTTGTTACTAACTGTATGACTATGTTCAAGTTATTCAACCTCTAAGAAGGTTATACATCATACACACACACACACACACACACACATATATATGTGTATATATATATATATATATATAAAATGTACTTGCTACCCACTAAGTATCCAAATCCATGTTAGCTGTTGTTATTTTTGAGTTTATTGTTAAAAGCGGGAATATCACTTGGGGCAGTTAATTTCAGCTATATCATGCCTCAGTTTCCTCTGCCTGAGATTTCAGTACCTCTGCTGTCAACCCTCACTTGAACCCAGTCTGAAATTTCTATTTTATGTAAACTTCTCTCCCAGAGGGGACCCTACTTCCTTTATACCCTTCCCATCAATTCCTTCCTCATTCCCAGACTCCAATCCACCAATATATTTTTGCCATGGATTAAGCATACTGATGCCCACCTGTTTATGAGTATCAGCAGATACAATAACTTTCTTTGCTATCCCTGCCCCAGTTAACAGCTGGACACCTTTAGATCTCAACAATAGCCTCCGCCAGAGCTAAGCTTGACGTTTGTACAGTGAATCACCTGCCTGCTCCAGTTGAGAGCAGCCATTGTTTTGTGTTGTGTTTCCCAGGTGCCTTCCTTAGCTTCTGTCTCCACCCTGTCAGCGAAGGCCCTGGTATGCTTCACCCATGAGAATTTTCTATATTAGGATATGCAAAGAAATAGAAATTCACAACAACTTCAGCAAAAGAGTTTATAAATTTTTTTTTTTTAAGAGAGAAAGGGAGAGAGAGGAGAAGTATTTTCAGGAAGGAAGGAAGAGGAGGAAAAACTTCTTTATTTAGTGGTTAATTTTGGTTTTCCACCCTGACCATGGGTCTTGAACCCTGGACCTTCAGGTTTACGGAGCCACCTGCCAGCATCTCATCTGCTTGAGCCACAGGGCATGCCCATAATTTACTTTTTAACATAATTTTATAATCTACTCCTAAAATACTTGGAACAACTGACATAAAACTTATTATTTTACAACCCATTTGTGTTTTGGTAGAAGTCTATTAACAAATACTAGCATAACATCCAACTTAGTAACACAAACATGTTGTATCTTTTAGCTAATCTTGTATTAGCATATGCTGGTGTGGATATAGGAGTATAACTTTGTCTCAAATTCCTTACTCATCTTTCTCGGTCTATAAGAAAGGTATAACAACCATATTTTAATACTACTGTAACATTTAAATGTTATCAATAATATTCAGCATTATTTTAGCAGAAGGAATTCTATATATTTATCTGAGACAAAAATATGCTTCTAAGCAGACATCACAATCTATCATCCACAATCAGCTCCTCCTCTAGAATCTATGCTGCTCAGTAGGTTCTGTTTTACTCTTAGCCATACAATCTTACAGTTTGGGAGGCATTCAAGTATCATTTTAGAAAAAATACAAATAAACTGGAAGTATCTTTTAGATAGCATTGTTTTGAAACTCGCCAAACATGACTTTATACAAACATCTTAGTGTGCTATTCCTTAAAAACATTTTTTTGTTTTTAAGAGGAAAGAAGCAGGCAGGAATGATGGCAAGTCGGCAGGCAGGCAGGGAGAGGAGGAAGAAACATTTTTAAAATATAGTTGATTGTTCATTTTGGCTGCTCCCCTGCCTCTGGCTGCAGACGCTTTAAGTGCGCTTTAAGTGGACTACGCCTCCACAGCTACAGACAATACCTGAACCACCAGGGCATATCACAGAAACTTTCAAAATAAAATTGTCATTTTTAAGAGCAATTTTATGTTCACAGTAAAATTGAAGGGAAAGTTCAGTGATTTTCTGTATACCATCTACCCCCTTCTATTCATAGCCTTCCTCATTCTCAGCAATCCCCACCAGAGTGGTAGGTTTTGAACCTACAATGATGCATCATAATCACCGAAAGTCCATATTTACACATGAGTTTACTCTTGGTTTTGTACATCCCATGAGTGTGAATAAATGTATAACATATCTATCATTATGGTGTCACACAGCATTTCCACTGTCCTAAAAGTTGTCAATACCAACCTATTTATCCCTCCTTTCCCTTGCCAACTCCAGGAGTGTCTTACTGATTCCACAGATTTGCCTTTTCCAGAATGCCATCTCACTGAAATTAAAGAGCCTTTTAGATGGACTTCTTTCCACTTAAGTAATATGTATTTAAGCTTCCTCCATGTCCTCTCATTGCTGCATAACTCATTGTTTTTCAGTGCTGAATATTCCATTGTCTGGATGCATCAGTTTATTCACTCACCTACTGAAGGCCATCTTGATTGCACACAAACTTTTCATACGGGGTATTAAATGCTGGAAACATAATATTCCATAATCAAAGCAGTCCCACCCCATCTCCCACTGTCATACACTGGAACAATTAGTTTTCCATTAATGAGGTTTAGACCTAGTCTACTATGTCAGTTTCTTGTACTAAGACAGGTAATCCTATGTGACAACCCCCAAATCCCAGTACAAGAAAGGTTCGTCTCGCATTCATACAAATCCAACGTGGAGGCTCCTGGACCAACACACCCCTGTGCACTTCTCTTACAAGTGGTGACTGCAGAACTCAGGCCCTTCCTGTTTGGATGACCTCATTTCTACACATGACCTCCAAGCCTGCTGTGTGAAAAGAAAGGAGGAGCATGAAATCTCCCATACAGGTGTTCATGGCCAAGTCTGGAATTATCATACAGAATTTCCACCTTTATACCAATGAATAGAAACTAGAACCATAGCCCCCACATACTTGCAAAGAATACTGGAGAATATCTTTCAGGGTGCACAAGGGGGAATTAAATTCGTTTACAAATGAAGTACTGTCCTTGCCATACCCTTAACAATCCAAATTACATTTACAACGTAAATAAATTATATCGATTTAGTTCTTAATAGCCATATGTCAAATCTCAAACTGTTGTAAATTATAAAGGCTAGAAATCAAGGTCTATGTCATTCTCAGTGACAGCGTCTCCTATAGTCAGAATCCATAAATCTGCAGGTAGTTGAGTAAGTTCTCTTTATACGGACATTCAGAATGAAAATAATGCAGGTGACTGTGGAGAGGGAAGAGGGCAAACTGACCTGCTGCCGGAGCTGTGATTAATCATAGACTGGAGAACCGCAGAAAGCAACATGACACAAGAGTGAATTAGGCAATGCTGTAAAGTTTTTACCAGAGTACTGTCTACCAGACTCCTTACGCATGTCAGATGTCCTACATACCACCATTAATAACTGCAAAAGGCCTCCATGAGGAATGGAATTTCCCCCAACTGAACAGGCATAATTTTGGCCACTTCCACATGAAGGAACTTTCTGAGGCAACTGCTGACATGGAAACAAACAAAAAGCTTTTGCACAGACAACCAAAAAGAAAATCTCAACAACTTTACTAAGATGAGATGGCTTTCCACTGCCGGCACATCAAATGCACTCTCTCAATTACTGGCATGTTTGCTTGTTGTAACAAAAGCTTCTTTATATAATATGGATAATTAGTCTTGTACTCAGTTGGGGGTTCAGCTCAGCTTCTGTCTCAGTTAACTGAACCAGGCAGGGATTAGCTCCGGTGCAGGATGCCTGCCAAGAGGTAATCCCTACTGGATGGATGAAAATGAACCATTATTAAAAAGTCTTGTTCTGGCCTTAAACATTTCCCTGTGTTTTCCCGGCACTGCTAGAGTTATAACACACGACGCCTCAAGCTGTGTACAATCCTAGGGAGTGACATTCTCACAGGACTATCATGCTTTCCACACTGCATTCCCATGTGGGACGCTTTCAGGTTAGTCAATGTATCTACTTGCTCCAGAATTTTTTTTTCCATAAAGAAACCCTGAAAATGTAATCACTTTGTCTCAAATACTTTAAATGTTCCTCAATGCATTTAGGATAAAGACCCAAATTATTCTAATAACCTCTGGATTATATGTGGCCTCACACTGTCTCTTTAGCCTCCTCTCATAACACATGCCCGCAACCCCCTTAGGCTCTGTTCTCCAGCATCCAGCATCCATTGCCTTCTCTCTGTTACCTTACTCAAGGCCCACTGCTATCTCTCCCAGGAATCTGTTCTGCCTTCTAGTCAAAGCTCAGTTGTTACTCAAGAAGCATTTTTTGACCTTTCAGACTAGAGGAAAATCCCTAGGTGTGCTTTTTTTGCAACAGGATTATTTTCTGTACCAATTTTTAGCATCACATTTCATACTTCTGTTACATAAACTTCCTCCTTCACCTTCTCCTTCTAGATAGATAGATAGACGGACAGATTTGGCATAAGAGGTGGTGACTACATTGCCTTTACTTTCTTCCTAGATATTTTTCTGAAGAATGCAAGAGCTATTGATTAAGAGCAAACTTATATCAATGATAGTTCATTTCTGGTCTACAGAGATTTTGTAACAACCTGGAAAGTTTTTTAAGATCATTCTCCTTCTCAGTAGCTAGAAATCTATTAAAGCAGTTAAAATCCATAGGAATGAACCAATTAGAGGTGAAAATGTGACCTACTGGGAACAATTCTTAAAATTCTAAGTAACTGTAACATAGTTTTATAAAATGTATTGCACTGATACTGTAATACCTGGTCCTTGTAGTAAATCTGTCCCTATAAATGCTTTCTCCTTTTCAATATTGCTGTAAACAGTAGCATTATCACATATATGATTTTTAAATGTTTCATAAGAAATCTACAAACTACCTTAATTTACATGTGTTTCCTCAGTTTAAAAATGCCTGTCTTGTATCTGAATTTGTTTTGTATATATGTATTCTACCAATTAATGAATTTTGCCATTTTAATACTGCATTATTTCTTTCCTTTGTTTTGTGTAAAAGGGGGAACATTTAAAAAGCTGAAATCATTTAAAAAGTTGAAATCCTCAAAAAACAAGATGTAGAATATGTACAGAAGATCTGTACAATTATATAGTTCATATTTGCCTTATATCCCAAACTCTCAAGTTTCAAGGAGCCAGAGACCATGCTGATTTTGCCCTTTCTAGCACTTCCAGGATAAGCCTAGCTCCTAGGACATAGCTGACTCACAAGAACACATTTCACTGAAGGAAGGAAGGATTGGAAGTTAATTAGCCTTCACTTTAAAGACAGATTGGCCATTCCCAGTCAGGGCCTCCCCATTCAGGTTCAAGTGCTCTACTTCCTCTACTTACAGCTGCGTCCTGCTGTTGACTGCTTTGCTCAGTACCTTATTTTTTCCTGCCAATTTTGCTTGCAGTTGTCCCACTTCAATTCATCATTCTGCCTGGTAACCTGCAAGTCACTGATCCCTCATCCAGTCAGCTCCTGGATGCTCCTCACAGGCTCGGTGGGGGGTTGGGGGGGTCTGCTGGCTCTAGTCCAGGGTACCTTCTCTAAGTGCCCAGCTTCATGTTTAACATTGCTCCCATGAAGCTTTGATGAAGCCATTTACAAACTCGTGATGGAGGAGGCAACGTCAATCATTTTCTAAACACTTCTCCCATTTTTGTTGTACTCACCACAGGGAGCTTTATGCTTTCAGGGTTAGTTTTTTTGTTTGTTTGCTTTGCCTCTGATGGTGATTCATCTCTTTCAAGGCAACAGCCCTGTACCAACTCCTCTGTCAGTTTCTGTGTATGGCTGCACAAAGAAAATAAAATTTAATAATAGGACCCATTTGTCATTAAAAAAAAAAGATTCCTATAACTTCAGAAGGATTTAGATTGCTCAGATTAAAATTGGCTCTTTGAGGATCTGACAAAAACATGTTAGTAGTTACATATACAAAGATTCTTACACGAAGAAAGAGTATATCATTTCAAACTAGAAATTCAAGGATATTAACTGCCTTTTCTGTCCACACGTGTACCATAAGATGCAATGATGAGGCCCTAAACTGTAGTTATAAAAGAAATCTATTGGTAGGGATAGTCCTAGTTTATTTTAAATACCACTTAAATTTATCCTGAACTTCACCTAAATTCTATATTAATTCTGCAGCCTTCAGAATAACAACCCCTTTGCTGTTGGGAGTGAGAAGGAGGAGGATTCCTAAATCACTCAACTGTAGTTAGATATGCTGAGAGACAGCTCCATACATGGTCAGTCCGCCATTATTCAGGACTCTGAGGAGACAGCCCGAAGAGCTCATTGATCTTGAGATTTACGAAAGTCAAGATATGAACTCCTAAGGCCTTTATTGGTTGATTTACCGCTGACTATTCTATTTGACTTTATTTGCCTTCCCATCTCTTCTAGTTCTTCATGGTTTCCTACCTAGTTTTGTTTTTTTATACTAATGAATACTTTCATTCATAACTTCATAGCTTACTTTCATTTATCTCCTAGTTCCTGACATGTTTCAACCTATATTCCTGATCTTTTCTTGATCCTAGGACACTTTTCTTTAAGTCACCTTGCAGAGGGATGATACAGGTGATAGCCAGGATGGTGCTCAGAAGGAGGATTTAAGAACAAGAAGGTGATGGTAGAAAAGTAACAAATGTTCAAAGAAACAAATGTTCAAACTGACCACGGTAACTACACCAACCTAACCATGTCACTTGCCTAAGATAATACGAATCAATTAGGGAGGCATGATAATAGCTGCTCAAAATGTGCAGATCAACAGAAAGTCAATTAGGTCCCCTAAAACTACAGGAGTGCAGGAATTAGATTTTAAAAAAGTAAAGGTCTTCCTTAATGATCCCCTGGCAACCATGACATAAGTAAGTCAGTTGAGTGTATGGAAAATTCCATTTCCTGGGTACACAGGACCCTCCTTGAGCTTAGTGAGGGGCAGTTTTACTGCCCACAAAGCTCTCTCTGTCTCTGTGCCATGTACTGTCATCCAATGTCTTCTTGAATTCATTCTGCACTGACTGTACCTCAGGACACAATGGTGCCCTGTGCCTACTTACAACAACCTCAGGGGACCATGATCAGACGTTTTGAGAGATATAATCTATTTGTTATAATTACTGTTTTTTTATGGTTCCTACTAAGTAAGGCATCTCATCTTGCACTCATACATACTAACTCCTTTTGCAATAAAATTTCTTCCTTAACGGTGAACTTATTTATGCCAAGAACTCTTCATTCTTCAGCACAAAGTTGCAGTTATTATTTATATTTGCCTTTATATAAAAATCACTTCATATGTAAAATTAAATTTTTTTTAATTTTTACATTCAAAAGAGTATACGGTGACTACTATTAATTTACTGATTACCTAACTCAACTCTTCTCAAAGGTGGTGTCATGAGATGCTGGTGGGTGGGTCACTGTTGTGAGTAGGGGTTCGAGTCCCTGGTCAGGACGTGTGGTATGCATAGAGAGTGAGAAGCTGGCCACAATCGAGGGTAAAAGCACAGGTTGTTTACATGAATCAGCTAGGCATGATCTAGCCTGCAATGGAGAATGTGCAAATCTAGGGTACAAAAACAGGTAGAGAAGTCCCCAAACTCTGCTAAGTTTACAAAGTCCCAAAATGTTCACAGATGTGGACATTACCTACTATGTCCATTGTCAGTCTGGAAAGCTCGTGGGAACTCTGTTGCTGGCCGGGCATTGCTGTGGGCCGAGCTCACAGCTCCAGGTGCAAAGCTTGCATGACCACGTGGGTCTGACAGGAAGCATCTGAAAAGGCTGTGCCAGAGCTCTGAAGAACTCAATGAAGAACTCAATGACTAATCAGTCTCCTGGCTCCCTCTTGCTTGTCAGCAGAGACTGAGTCCAATAGTCTCCAAGGGGATTTTCCAGAGGTCCCTGCCAAGCTCATGGGCTACTGGATTCTATGCAACATCGCTCCTTTGCCATACTTGGTGAGAGAGCCGATCTCTACCTGTGAGATCACATCCTGTGGACTGCAATCTGCTCTTGTATGGCTCTTTTATTCGGCTATGCCCATCAATCAGTCCTTGCAGCCTTGAAGCCCTCACAGTCTGTTCTAATAAAGCTATCTTCAGACTTGCTTATTTCATGACATGGTTAGTTTTTCTGCTTCAACTTTCATGTATGTCCAGTTGTCTACATTCAGATAATGATTTTTTTAAAAATTTTACAGCACAAATTTACAAAGATAACTTCACTCTTATTCACATGGTCATAAGTTATAAACACAACAATATAATCTTAATGTTAACAGATACTTTTAAGAATAAAAAGGGACTCTATTAATAATCACACTGGAACAAGAGGCAAGAAACAAAAACGGCCCTGGGCAAACTGGAATGTAAGTCACATTAGTCAACTGCCACCCTGAAGTATGCTGCAGAGCACCTGGACAATAGTTAAAATACTAACACGTAAATAAAGCAGATTCAAAGTTACTGCTCAGTTCCAATCCTCCCTTCTTGCCTGGGTGGATGAAAATGATTACAAATTTGTTTTGTGCTGTCTTTAATCATAAAGATGCCTGAGCTGCCACAAATAAATCCTGACACAAGGTAACAGCAATATTGGGTCAATGTTTTAGAGGAAAAAGTATATAGGCTAAACAAAGGTCACTGAAATTTAATTTTATGAAATTAAAACTGGACTTCTGAGAAAAAATAAGGTTTATTATTTGTACCAATTCACTGCTTCTTCTCCTTAACTTCCCAGAGAAGTCTGACTTTATTAATCTATTTATGCTTTAATATACATATATTTTATTTTTTATTACCTTTTGAATCACAAAATATCCTCTTCCTACTCATTCAGGACCTATAATTCCTAGAAACCTGTATATTCCCCAGATTCAACTGAAAGAGATAACATGCACTTAAGAACATTTTGATTTTAAAATTTTACAGTCAAGCTAAGTTTCAGGTAAGAGTGTTGTATTTTGTCATTTCTAATTTATTAATTTTCTAGTTTTAATAGGTGGGAAAGCGAACAAAAAGTCACCTCTGTTTGTCCAGTCTTCCAAGGGCTTCCTTCTCTGCAAGTCCCTTGACATGGACTGAACCACCCAGTTCCAGGCTCACACCCCTGGATCACTAGATTTAGTCAATTTAGGAACGAGCACCTCTCTAAGCAGCAGGAATTTTCTCTTTTCTTTCTCCCAAGTAAAATCTGCAGAGGAAAAAAGCTAACGAATCTGAATTCATGACAAAAATATCATGGCCCATTTAAAGAGTTATACTTTACCTTTCTCAAAAACTATGAGCAAGTCTTTCACTTGGTTCTAGACTTCCAGAGGGAATTTACAACAAATTCATAGAAGAAAAGAACCTGAAGGTCCTAAGGAGAATGATCTGTAGCAGTATGCATCCTATTGGGTTTAAAATGCTGTATCCATCTATGCATGATTTTATGACAAATGATTTATTTCCATTATCATTGTTCTAAATTATGACTACTGTTAAAATAGGGGGAATAAATGCAGCTATGCATACTCTATTCCCAGGAATAGTATATCTAGAAACTAATTATGCAGGAAATTTATGAGAAGGTTCACAAAAAGTGGCGTTACATCTACTAGTATATGCTTATTATGTATTACTATGTTTCACGCATTTTTATTGTTTTTATCTATAACTATATCATAAGTCCCTAGGAGGAGCTTTAATTTTTTAAGTTTGACTTAAAAATCTGAAAGGAAAAAAAAAATTTCCTGCCAGGTAAAATCTAGGTAATAAACAGGCCACTGTAATAAAAGAATAAAAATTCATATAAACTTTATATTATCTATGACTAAAGAGAAATTAGAATTTAAATTATTTCTAAGACTTAATACTATAGTAGCTATTTTAATTATCTGGGATGCTATTTGATATCTATAGTATATTGATATTTTTAGAAGCACATTTTTTAAGAATCTATTCATCTGTGATGTAAACACAAGATAAAATAATTCTGTTTTTCATCCTTCTCTGCCCTAACCTTGTTTATATTAGGTAGAAAAATTTAACAGATAAATTTTATTAGTAGCTGTCATATGCAAGACAAATTCTAAGATATCAGCTATATCTCTTTAAGTATCCAGTGAACTAATTTTTGGTTCGGTCTCTTATAACCTTTGCACACAGGAGAAGGAGCTGCATTTCATTTATCACTGGACCACAAAGAGAAGTCCGAGTATGACTCAAGAGATGCCCATGAGTGTAAAAGTTTGCTTTCAATCTGGCCATTAAATGTAAATAGTCATCTAATAACATAATACATTTAGAGCATGCTTAAGAATATCAAGTAAATGGCAGCAAATGGAGATACATACATACATACATTTTTCTTAGTATATAACAAGCTCTGAAATTTTCCCAGGCCTGCCATCATAAAGTACTAGGTGGCTTAGAACAATGGAAATGGATTGCCTCACAGTTCTAGAAGCCAGAAGGCAAAACTCAAGATATTGGCATAGCCATGCTCCCTCTGAAACGTCTAAACAAAGGATCATTGTTTCTCCTCCAGTTTCCAGTGGTTTGCCAAAAATCTTTGGTGTTCTTTGGCCTGTGGCAGCAGAATTTCATACTCTGACTAAATCTTCACATGATGTTCTCTTTGTATATCTTCACAACATCTTTCCTCTGGGTTTGCCTATGTCCTAAACTCTTCCTAAAAAGACATCAGTCATGTTAGATTAGAGTCTTCCCTAATGACTTCACATCAACTTGGTTAAATCTCTATTTCCAAATAAGGTCACATTCTGAGTTATCAGGGGTTAGGGTTACAATAATCCTTCTTCCTCTTCTTTTTTTTTTCCTGAATGGTGGGGTTGGACACAATTCAATAAATAATTGATGGTACATCTCTCCTGTTAAAACTAATATCCTGGAAATTTAACATTTTCCATTGTCTTAACAGTTAGGTCCAAGATCAGGAAATGGTTAAATGACAAGACAATATGAAAAGGAAATAACCAAACCAGAAAAATAAGTTTTGCAAAAAATATAATCATCCTAGAAATAAAGATAAATAAAAGTTGCCCAAGAATAATAGATATTTACTAAAACTCACTAAGCAACAGAGAAAATTAAACAAAAATAAAAAAGGTAAAAGTGCAAGAGAAAAAATAATAAATTCAGAAGATAAGCAAAGAAGATTAAACATGCATGTAACTGGAATCTTGAGAGAAGAAAAACAAAATAATTGAACATAACTAATATTTAAGTAATAATTCAAAACAAATGTTCCTGAAGTAAAAATAAGGCCTGAATCTATAATGCTGAACCAAATGAAGTTGTCAATATTCAACAACTATTTAAGTTTACCAATGGCAATTTTAACTGAGTAAATGTAATATACATTTAAAGAGCCCACCGAGTATGTGGGGGGAAAAAATGATCCACAATCCCCAACACTGAAATATATACTAGCAAAATTGTTAATGCTCATAAATCAAGAAAATGATGTTTCTGTGTCCCTAAAAAAAACTTATAAATAATTTATAAAGTAAAGAAATAATGTTTCACGAGATTTCCAAACATTATATAAAAACCAAAAGAACAATGGAGTAGCATTTTCTAGAAACACAAGGAAAGAAAGCAATAGTCAATGATTTTTACATCCAGTCAAATTTAGCTACAACTATCAAGAGTTTGAAAATAGCTTTAAACATGTAGAAACACTTGGAATATTGTGACCTCAAGCCTTTCTTGAGGAATAAATTACACAACAACCTTCACCCAAACAGGTGATTTTGGAAGAAATGAAGTACTGAATATTAGCTATAGTTACATGCAAACATAAAGTTTAAGCAAGATTAAGATAAATTAAATGCATATAATAAACACCGAGAGTATAAAAACAATTCCACTTTAAAAATGAGAGGAATAAAGCAGACTAAGTTCATTGATTGCTGCTTAGATAATATGTGTGAAAGGATGCATTAAAGCTAATAAACCAAACAGTAAACACTTTAATAAAGGAAGGGGAAACTACAGATTTTATGAAAGCTATTAGTGTGAAAATTACCACACTACTGTGTGGTGGTAGGTAGGTTATAAGAGACCTCAAAATAGAAATATAAAAACCTTTGAGTTTGAACTGATTTTGAATTGTGAATTCAATTATTTACATCTGCAACCACTCCCTTGCATTTTTTTTTCACATATACTAGTTGTGTTTGTAAGAAGTAGAGAGTAAACTAGCTTTATTGGCTCTCTGCTTTATTCTGGGCTTTGTTTTATGTGCTTTATTCATAGAAATCGCTCATTTGACTGTCTCAGATACCCAATGACACAGAATTTTCTTATTGGCCCCGTGTTATAGGCTAATTAGATAAGAAGAAATGCTGTACACTCGTGTGCCCCTAAAATTCAAATGTTGAAAATGAATACCCAATGTGATGGTGGGCTCTCATTGCCACTCAACCTGCTGGTGCCTTCATCGTGGACTTCTCAGCCTCCAGGCTGTGATAAATAACTGGTTATTCTTAAAGCTACCCATTCTGTGGTAGTTTTGCTCTAGCAGCCCAAAGAGACTAAAACAAAGAATCTGTTTAACAATTCAGAAATCTAGCTTGAACTAATTGATTAGCCTGACTTAGAGGTTTCTTCAATGGCGAGCATTCTTTACGCGGGGCTTAGAGCATTTTAGTCTCCCTTGTGATCTTCAGGTATCACTGTTGCTCTTTTCTGAACTGGGTGCCGTGGACCGAATAATCCTCAATACTGTTGTCCTTTCTTCCATTCACTTTGTCTGACTAAACCTAATCTAAGGGTAAATCCAATTCTGTGCGTTGCCGAGACAGACTCCACAGCGCTGCTCTACACAGCATCTATATAGCGGAATGTGATCGCCACACAGTACATGACCTCAAGAGAATCATTATCAGACGTCAGAAGAAGCAACATGTCCGCACCTTCTTCACCCATTTACTGATTAATTACCCTAGATAATCACAATATACCTTTCCTCTCCTCAGATCCCCAACAGACCTCCACAATTTGCTTCTTATCTCAATGAGAAACAAAAACTATCATAATACATCTTCAACCATTCTCTATCACAATTCTAATATGTCTACACAAATACCCAAATCAATTAAGTTTCTATAAATGAGATGTCTGTGGTCAGAGTTAACTCCTCCACTTGTTCAGGGTCCCAATTCCTCTCCCTTTCTACAAGGGCAACTCTCCAGCAATGTCCCTTTTCCTTCATCATCATGTCTTCAACATATCCAGACTCCTCCCATCAGCTCAGAAATAGTTACTTCTCCCACTTAACAACCTTCTCTTGTACTCACTTCCACTGTGTTTATCACTCTATTTCTTTGTCACCATAGGCAGCAAAACTTCTCAAAATTATATCTAATTCTTTCATTCCATTCTCCTTCAAATTCCCTTTAATCTGGTTTTCCCAAAATTAATTACTCTTCCAAAATTTCACTTTTTAAGGTTAACAACCTTATACTTAAAAACAAATATTTGGTACATTAATTAAAAAATAAATACTGAACACCAAATGGTAAATGCATCAAAAGAACCTTAGCCCAACTCACAATTTTGCTGGAGGCCAGGCAGAGTTAAATGTTAATGATTACTATAGCTAGCACAGTAACAATTATAAGAATAAAAAAGTGATTATTTTTCTCAGAAGAAAGGAGAAGTACTGAAAAAAATATCTAGAAAGTTACTCACTACAATGATTTTCACTATCTTAATGAGTCTGTTGAGGTGATAACAAACCCATTCTTAATTTCTGACAGCTTCCAAGGTATTTTTAATCACCAAAGAAAATACTCAATGATTGGTATGCAAAGTGATGCATCAGTGTGAATCAGCATGCCACAGAATTTCCTTAAAAATTATTGCTGGGGCAGCTGCGGGCAAGAGAGCCCATGAGAGAAAATTTTACACTATCCAGGCTTATGATACTTTGAGCTGACCAACAACCTAAGGCTGTTGCCTCCATATTCTTCCTTCTGGAATCACAGAAGAACTGGTAGCAACATCAAAATGGGGAGAAATTCTAACCTTTCAAGCACCACTTTAAAAAACCAGAAATAATGGAAATGATCAATCTTCTCATTCAGCCTGTTATCACAGGTAAATACTGCTTGTTAAAAACATTTCTCCATGGTATAAAGGGCACTATTAGTCACTACCTGATGCCAGCAAATCCCCTTCACTATCAGCTCCGTCTTTGAACAGCCTTATAAAATGAGAAGGTTCTACGCTCAAAAAATTCTAAATCCTCATCATGAGTGTCATTAAAAAAGTCCATAAATGAAACATGTTTCCATTATGTAAAGCTCCTTTTATTAATTGTTTCAATTAAGAGAGTGTATTTGGTTAGATGTGATAGAACTTGAGGTCAAAATTAAGAAAAAAAAAGTACTCTGAATCATTTTTGATCACCCCTGTGGGAGCAGAAAGTAAATTTTGTTCTTCCTATACCTCCAGGTTTTACGTTATCCTTAATTGATTCATTAGCTCCCCTTTCCATAATATAAATCTGAAATTACATGCTCTGTGTTGTGTACTTAATTTGATAAGGGCAAAACTAACTTTCAATCAAGAAGACAAGCCTTAGGATGGCCCAGAGGACTAGATACATGTGTAAGAATGTTTTGTCAGGGAGTCTATGCCTATTGAGATTCCAGACATAAATGACAAATCACAGCCACTTCTCAAGACTTTCCCTGTGGGCTCAAATCTGTCTCCAAAACGGGGTCTGGTTCCCATCTCACCCTTGTGGGATCAAAATTACTGCCCAAACCTGGCAATTTGCATTTTGCATGATACCCAGTTGCTTGTCATCATCTGCTACAGTTTGAGAACCACAGTTCTTCAAATTAAAGCTGTTCTATGCAAGTCTGCACCAGCGGTTCTCAAACTTTAAACTGTACCCACAAAGAGTGGACCCTGATCTCTAAAAATTAAATGATAATGAGAGTATCTTTCATGTCTTGCTTGCCTAAATTAAAATAATTAAGGCATAAATGAAAATGTACATTATGTCCCAGAAGCCAGTGAGTCTGCACCTGTTCATTTGAATATTTTGTTCAAATCCTGCTAGTGAAAATGTTTCTCATCTACTTAACATTCTTTCACTCAACAGTCCTTCCAAAATTATTCCATTTGTGTGATACTAAATTTCTGTCTCTTGACTGGTGTGAATTGCACTTCAATCAAGTTGGAGCAAGGAGAAACAGAAAACATTTCCATTTACTAGTAACCATTTGCTCTGGAAAATAGCCTATTTATTTTTTCCAAATGAAGCAGATATTTCATCTTGTACTTGAAATTTTTTATTACTTTCACACATTTCCTACATGGCTTTATTTTCCCAACAGGATTTAATTCCCCCAAAGATTCTTGTAATGTGTACATGTTATACAGACCTAGAGTGATGAATAATACTAGATATGGCAAACAAATAAATTCCTTTTGAGTCTTAACTTTCCATGTGATTTTACTAAGTACCCTTTATAAACAGATACCATTTAGGAAAACAAAAAAAAACCTAGAGAGAACTTAAAAAAAAAAGAAATTTAAGAGTTATAACTGATACCTTTAAGAGGCTGTAATATAGTTACATTGCGGTCTATATAGTCACAAATAAACTGCAGTTTCTTGGAACTGGGTCTACATTATTTGCGGAACTTTCTTTCAGGAAACTGTACTCCCTGCAAGTCTTTGTACAGTGTCCAGTATTCCACATTGCCGCCTGTAGCGCATAACCAGAATTTACATGCCATTCGGTAAGGCTAGTCTAAAGTCAACTTGGGTAAACTGCAATCTCCAGGTACTCAATCAAATACTACTCTAGGTGTTGTGAAGATGCTGTATAAAGGTGGCTGGCGTACAGAGTCCACTCACCTTAAGGAAAGGAGATTACCCTAGAAGGTGGGGTTGGCCTTGTTTAATCAATTGAAAGGTCTTAAAAAGAGTTGAGGCTTCTCTGGAGAAGAAAATATTGCATCAATGGACAGCAGTTTAGTGTTCCTTCCTGACATCCTGCCTGTGGATTTTGGACTTGCTTAATCAGCTCCTACAATCATGTAAGCCAATTTCTTGCAATTCATTCTTTCATATATATCTCCTCCTGATTGACTCTGTGGCTGAATCCTGACTTGAACATCAGTTCTTTGTTATTCATGTATTTATTCAAACATCTGTTAATTTTTCACCATTCAGTGCAGTTAGGTGCTGGAGATTCAGAATACTCCAGGCTTGAAGAATTTGACAGAGCAAAGGGAGGCCTCAAACAACACTAAATCACTGAACTGTAGGATAATAATCAATAAGACCTGAGAGAGGTTATTATTTGAGGACTTAATATGTGTCAGGCACCATGCTGAAAAGCTTCACATGCATTCACTACTGCACTGTGCAATAAATACTTATTCTGCCCATTTTACAGATACAGAGACTGAGGCATAAGATAAATAACTTGCTCGAGCATATTCAGCTCCTATGTGGATTCAGTTTATGTCTGACTCCAAACCTAACAAGAGCACAACTGACATTGCCACATCGAATTGCAATGGCTTTCAGGCCATGTGAAGAAACTTACTTTCTCTTAGACATAGTTTGATACTGTAAGTGGGCATAATGTTCCTATATGGATTGAACAGAAAAAAACCCTCCATCACTCCCTTCTTCTACACATCATGTGCAAAGGCAAATCTCTTTTAACTGCATCTGCAACCATTACTTGAAAAGCTGTACCTGATGGTGGTTCTGCATTTCAGACTATGTATATACCTCCAAAAGCATTTCATTTCTTTGGGCAAGTCAACCAAAATATAGCTTCCCACATAAAACATCTTTCATCTGGACATTTTCCAAAGAGGCTAGAAAAGCTTCCAAACCTACCGCAGCTTCTGAGTCTTGTTCTGGGCAATGACAACACCGAAGGCCTGGGCAGAGTGGGCAGATACTCAGGCCCCAGGGACCTGGCTTGTGTCCTCCCGCTCATCCTACCACCACACCCCCGACCAGTCCTGGGGCCCCTATGGCTCACCGATTTTCTGCAACATCTTTGAGTTCTGCCAACAGCCCCATTGCCTCGTCTCCGCTCTGGGGCTGAGTCTCCACCCAGCCCTGAGTGTTAAGTAGCAGCACCAGCAGCTCCATCATCTGCTCCTCAGAGGGTGCCCCCCCTCAGTCAAGAGGAGAGGCAGTTCAGCTCTTGAAGTCTGGCCACGGCCTCGGGGCACCCTCAGAGTTTCCACTCTCTGTGGACACCAGACACTGGGAAAGCAGGTAACAGGGGACTGAGCCCAAGACTGCAAGGGGTCAGGGGAGGGCACCATAGGAGGGTAGTTCCTGGGGATGGGAGAGACTGAACAGGTCCATTGAGCTAAGCAGGGGTGCTGGCAGGATCTAGCAAAGAGTGGGTGCTCAGGGAGGGTTTGACCAAGTGACAGACACAATCTGAGGGGGAAGAAGAGTGAAGTGGGGGACAGACTCGAAAGGTAAGATGGAAGGTGGGGATAGCTGCTGTGCCACCCGTGATGGCCAGATGCAGGAAGAGCCATAGCTGCTCCTCCGTTGGAAGGCCCTCCTTTCCCCAGGGCAGAGGCCAGTGGAGTCTGGCAGGCTCAGCTCCACTCAACCAGCCAAGAGCCACAGTGGGCATTCTGTCACCCTAAACCGGAAGACAGGCTGTGGCTCTCCCATCTGACAAGTTACCACTAACATTTTCAAACAACCCTCACTAGGAGTTACTGTTATACAAGTTCAGAAAAAGTCTGGAAAAACAAGCGCACGACTGACAATGCTAGGGGTAAGGAGTTGGAGGACGCCCACTTAATCCTTTATGTGTCTCTATACCCTCTGAGTTTTCTTTGCAATAGTCATTTGTTACTATTGCAACTTCAGAAAACACTGCTTTAAATGCTGATGCATTTGAAAGAACTAATCAGGTTTTCCCAGACCTGGGTGTCCCCAGCCCACGCTTCCACCCCGGGACTCCTCATCCCCGAGTTCCCTGCAGAGGCGACAGCTAAAAGGAAGATGTTCTGGGCAGCGAGGTCAGCACAGGCAAAGGGTGCGTGGCCAGGCGTTTTAAATCCCAGTTTTGCGGGGAGCACGCTGTCACCTTATGGAGGGACACAGGTTTATGTAGCCGGGAAAAAGAGGGGACGCAGGCCTGGGCTGGAAATCTGGAAATTACAGAGAAGGTGAGAATAGCTTAATGTGGTGCTGGGGGAAAGTGGGGGTGGTGGTGCATTTAAAAGTGGGAATCGCCAGAGAAAGGCCCAGAAACCTGGAGCGGAGAGTGAAGGCGTCACTCACAGCCCAGGAAGTTAGTCTGGAAGCATTTCCGGGGCAGGCCCCGCCCCGCCGGACTTCCCAGTTTTATGCCCCGCCCCCCCGCGCATGCGTGTACCGCGCTTCGCGGCTCCTTCGGGGGACTCGGTGTTGCTTCTGCTCCCCATCAGTCTTGCCTCCGCAAGCTCTACCCGCGAGATCCTTCCGGCTCCCTGGCCTGGGCCTGCTCAGACGTACACAGCCGCACCGCAGCGCGCTTGGGTCGCGTCACAGAATCTGGAGCCCCGGGAGTTTCCCGCCCCCTTCGATCTGAATGCCTTCGGCTTGAAAAGATGTCAACATAGAAGTTTTAAAACAAGAAAAACTCACTACTGTGATCCTGTGTACCAATAATCAACCGCACAAAACCCGATGACCTATTTCATATTTTTTTCACAATAGATGACAACATGAGTTATTTCAAATAGAAGCACTCATTTATTTAAAAGATTCTCAACATATTCCTTGGTAGGAGGCTGGAAGGCTAAGGGAATGGCATTAGTATGTTTTACCAGCAAGAATTAAACATTCACTCAATTGTTTAAGAACTATGTAAATGTCAACTAAAAAGCAGTTTATTGGAAATAATTTTTGGAAGTTTGAGAACCATGAATAATGATTTGAATAGCATTTTCTAGTTTAGTTCAAGAGAGGTACTAAAATACAGTCGTGCATGGCAGCCTCAGGTTGCTTAGTGGCCATAGTAATATATTTAGGCCTGTAGCAGTCTTATACTTTTCTTGTTTATGGAGTCACTTGATAGTATCATTTTCCCTTGTGCTTGATTTAATCCTGTTCATCATGGCCTCTAAGCATACAAAATCCACTGTTAATGTTGCCAGTAAGAGGTCACATGTAGTGATTTACCAGGAAACCAACTAGAAAGTGACTAAGGACTATGAAAGTAAAATATTGTCTGTCAGTCCTGCCCTATAGCTATGGTAGACATAGCTATAATCTTGAAGAACCAAGTGATGGAAGCTGTTAAAGGATCGGCATATTGAACAAAAATTTGAAAAACAAGAATTTGAAAGGCTAATATGGAGAAAATTTTTAATGATCTCTATTGAAGTCCAAGCACCAAAGTATGTCCCTCTGAGAGCCAAGATGATCATGACCAAAGCAAAAGATTTGCTTGCTGTGTTGAAAGAAAAGACTGACCCTAACTATGATGTTGCATTTGCTGCTAGCGCTGAGTGGCTTGATTGATTTAAGACTCATTATTCATTACATAACATGAAAGGGAGTGGTGAGTTTTTGAGTACTGGTGTACAGGTGGTCACAATGTTTTTGGAGACTCAAGTTAAACTGATTGTGGTTCTTGCTAGAGTAAATCTTTAATATGGATGAAACTTTCCTGTTCTGGAAACACATTCCTGAAAGAACTTCAGCTTTAAGGAGGCTAAATAAATGTCAGTCTTCAAGGCTTTTAAGAACAGAATAACAACCTTGCTTGGGGTAATACTGCTGGCCACAACTTAAAACCCTTTGTGATCTAGTTCAGTGAGAGCAAGGCCTTCAAGCATATCAATAAGCACAAACCATTGAGGTACAGGAGCAATAAGAAATCATGGACGCCCCAATTCCACTTCCAAATACCCTGCTGAATTGATGCGTCATCAAAATGGACAAGTACTGTTTGGAGAATAACATACTTTTCAGTATTTTTGCTTATTGTTGGTAATGTTCCCAGGCATCTTCATTTTATTGGTGATATTCAATATCTAAGTAGTGTTTCTCCCTCCAAACACCACATCTTTGATTCAGTCTGTGGATCAAGGAGTTATAACAGCTTTTAAGGCCTATTCTCTGAGGACACCATTGTTATATCTGAGAAAGACACTAAGAAGGTAACTGATGCAATTCTGGAGGGTTTATACCATCTGTGACTGCACTAAGAACTTGGCTTGGACTTGGAGTGGTGTCATCAAGGAATATATGAGTGTCATTTGGAAGAAAACACTCGAGAGGTTTGTTCATGACTCCAGAATTTCTTTCATGACAAGAATGAGGAGACTGCAAGAATCAACAAGGCAAACAATTTTAATCTAGGAGGTGAGTGAAGATGACATCAAGTTGCTCCTAGAGGTACCTCTTGAAAAATTGACTGAGAAGGAGTTGTTAGAATTGGAACAGCCTGTCAGAGCTAAAGAAAACACAAGAGGAAAGAACCCTGCAGGAGAAGAGAAAGAACCGCAAAGAAAATTCCCACTGAAGTGTCCAGCAGAAACTTTTGCAGACCTCAAAAAGCTCCTTCAAAATTTGAAAACTTGGGCCCAACAGTGAAAGGTTTTCATTAATAGAGGAATGTTCATATACTTTGTCTACTTAAAAGTTAATCTTATGATGAAGAGTAGAAACAAACCAAGAAAACCACCATATTTCTGAAAGGAACAACAAGTTCTCAGTAACCACAGGTAGGTTCCTCAAGGCATATTCCAGAAGAAAGCATTTTGCAGGAGATGGCAGATCCATGCAAGTTACTGCCCCTGCCTCCTCCAGCAGACGTGGAGGTGGAACACAGTGGTGTTATGACTTCAGCCCTGTGTAGGCCTAGACTAGTGTATGTTCACACAATATTCACACAATGACACGATTGCTTACTCATGAGTTTCTTAGATTATGACCTTGTTTTTAAGTGAAACATAATTAAACATACCGGAATATACCTGTTGTTCCATGTCCTGGCAAGCATTTGCTGGTTGTCAATGTTCTGGACTTTGGCCATTCTAATAAATTTGTAGTGATATATTGCGCTTCTTTTATGACATATTGATACAGCCTGGACATGTGTGTGTGCTCTGTTTTCTCAGTTGTTGTGGGAACTCATGTCCACAGCATGGTCCAGACGGTGCGTAAAAGGAAGGAGAGTTAAAAAAAAAAAAAGCACAGGGGTAAAAAAGTTTTATTTGGAAAGAGGGGAAGATACTCCCAGAGAGAGAGTGGGTCCTCCAGAGACAGAGTGACCACTATAGGGCCTCAGTTTTTAAGGGGTGTAGTAATTCGCTTTCAATTCCCTAACCTGGTGGGACAGATTTTCTTACTGGCCCATACATGGTCTCTCCTTAAATTGATAGAAGGATTTCCTGTGGACTCCACTACGATTGATCTCATTTCAGTAGCTCTGTGCCTTGACACATATGCTTGGAGTATTGGTGGTTGACCTGTACTTTAAACTTAATCATAGTAGCTTGCTGGCTTTTGGTCTGTTAAACTGGGCTGGTGGCCGCTATGACTCTTTGCTGATGGCTGGGTTAAATCAATTTCATTGATCTATTATTTACAGCCTCTGGATTTCTCTTTTCCTGTACTCTGCTCAGATCCAGCTCTCTACCTGTCAATGTAATGTGGAACATCTTTTCCTATGCTCATTGGTCACCTGTGTATTTTCTTTGGTGAGTTGTCTGTTTAGTTCTTTGTTCTATTTTTTAATCATTTTCTTAGTGTTGAATTTTGAGTTGAGTTGAGTGCTCTGTGTATTTTAGGTAACAGTCCTTTATCAGATGTGTCTTTTGCAAGTATTTTCTCCCAGTTTGGTGGCTTGTTTTTCATTCTCTTGGCAGTGTCTTTCACAGAGCAGTATTTTTTTATTTTAATGAAGTCTCGCTTATCAATACTTTCTTTCATGAATTATGTCTTTAGTGTTGTATCTTAAAAGTTATCACAAAGCCCAAGGTCATCTAGGCTTTCTCCTTTTTTATTTTTGAGGAGTTTCATGATTTGTGTGTCTTATAGTTAGACTTGTAATCCATTATGAGTTAATTTTTGTGAAGGGTGTAAGAATTGTGTCTAGACTTTTTTTTTTTGCATGTGCATGTCAAGTTCCTCCAGCATCATAGCCATTTTTCATTTTAGTCTTCTTACTGTTTTGAGAGTTGTTTATTATATACTCTTATATTAATATTTTTGTATTATATGTAGCTTCTTACAGTTTTTAATTTTAATATCAAATGTGTCTTTCCTTTCTAATCAATGCTTTCTGTGTCCTGATATATCTTACCTTGCTTCATTGTCTAGAAGAGTATATCTGTATTTTCTAACTAGATTTTTTAAGTTTTGCTTTTGATATTTAAGTGCATAAATCATCTTGATTGAATTTTATTATTGTGTAAAGAGGAGGATTCAGTCTCTTCTTTTTTCCCATATAGTCTCTTAATTATGTCTGTTGTATGTTAAATAAAATGTCATTTTTATTACAAAGCAAGTCACATGACTATATCTCAGTTCAGGTGTTGAGGAGAAAGAGACTATGGCATGGAAGTGTCATTGTTCCATGTGCTTCCTAGTAAAGCTGGAACTATTTGGTGGACAACACTCCCTACAGTATCTATTGAGCTTGAACTCTTCCCCAGACTATTATAAGAGCTTAGGATATAGGAGTGAGTATAACAAAGTATCTCTTTTCATGAAGATTCCATTCTCTCTGGGAAGAGACTGTAAATAACATTTTCTCTAAGAAGGATTCAGAATTTGTAGCCCTAAACCATCTCATTCTATCAAAAATCTCGTGGACAAAATTCCTCTTGCACCAGCAATCGATTTAATCTTCACTCTAGAACTGACACTAAAATTGAACACTACAACTAAAGTAAATTACTTTGTGCTAATTTTGTAGTCCATCTTGGTGACAGAGATGTTTGAGGTGAACATCCCAAACATTTCTCTTATATTTTTGGACTTATAATTCATATACATGGGCACACAGGAGACAAAATATTCCCTCTTTGTTTAGAACACAGGTTGGTTTTTTTTTGCATGAGCTAACTTTTATGAGTTAGTCATTCTATGCAGGCTTCTAATCCAGTTTCTTTGAGAAGGTAATAAATCTACTGTCGCCTTCTTAAAAGTACTACAAATTTATGTGGGAATTTCAACTTAGCTCATCTTATTTGATTCAGTGGTAAAAGAGGAAAAAAAGTAACATGGAATCCTTCTTCATCTGTATTACTCTCATCATGATGTCCTTACTCATTCACATTATCCTCAGCCCCAATCAACCAACACCTATCTCGGAGGATTCTCTAATAACACAAGCATGTCAAGTTCAGTTTCCATATTGATCTCCTAATATTTCCATTTATTTTCTGAGTCCATGAATGGTCATTCTGAATTGTTAGATTTTATTGAGAGGTAGCATGGAATGGGGTTTTTGGAAAAAGATAATGTGCATGTGTTGTATATGAAAACATAAAACTCTAAGTCCATTCTCAGCATTAGCAGTCAACTGGTATGAGCTTTATACTAAACTACACAAACTGTTAACTTACATCACCATTCAGATGAGCAGAAGTGTAACAGCATGGTGCCTACTACCACTGTTTCTGTTAAAGAACAGAGTAAATACCAAAATAAATAAATGCTGCTGTAACCTTATAACAAAGCAGGATATCTTTACAACTTCCATGCATAGAAGTTAAATGTCTAGTGATGCATGAATTTGGAAGAAAAAACAAAGTGGAAGACAATTGCACATCTATATACAGAGGATTGCCTTTGAGAATTAGGATAGAATATAAAATGCTTTTGGATGACTATGAAATGCAGTAGATTTTTTATGTAATTAAAAATCAGTAGTTAATTTGATTTATCAAAAGGTAAATCCTAGCATCTATTTTAGATTATAGAGTTAGTTTGTTGTTCAATAGTCTTTAAGAGATATTTCTGTCTTCCAGTTCAAGATCCTAATGGGTCCCCTGGCTACATCCCTTGACGCACAACCTAACATATTTTCCATACAACAGCCAGACTAACATTTGAAAAAGATGTAAGTCATATCACGTCACTCTCTCCATAAAATTTCTTAGTTCCTTTGTTATCAGAAGTTTTAAAACGTCAATCTCTTTACCATAGCAGCCAAGTTCCTGTGAACTTGATCATTAACTGAATTTCCCATCCCATCTCGCTGTTAGTTTTCTTTTACTTTATGTCATTCTGTATAGCAGTGACATATTCATTTCCAAGCTGCATTAGTGTTCTGTTTTACAAATATGCAAACATTTGTCTATTCAGCGATGAATGTTAAGCTGTTTGCATTTTTGGCAATAATTAATAATGATGCTGTGCATATTCTTGTACTTAGGTGTATATGCACTCCTATTGGGTATAGAAGTACGAGTGAAATTTTCAGCTTCATGGGAAGACTTTTTACATTCAGCTTTAGTAGATAATACCAAATCGTTTTTCAAAATGCTTTTACCAGTCACCATCCCAAGCTGATGCTTCAGCATGAGACTAGAATTACTCCACTTCTCTCCAACACTTGTTGTTGTCACTTTGGGGATTTTAGCTACCCTGTTATTGAATCTCATTGTGGCTCTCCTAAAAGATACCTTTTATCACTCACAGGTGGAATGTGAATAGACAAAACAAAGGAATAGATGAAATAAAACCAACCCTTGGACACTTACAACAGAACTGAGGTGACCAATTGGGAACAGAACATGGAACCGGGGGTGGAAAGCAATTGGGGTGGAGCCCATTGGATAACGATGAAGGACACGTGGTGGAGGGCAGGATATGTTGACGTATATCTGAAGAATGGGGAAACTGCTTTATAGTTTTTAACTGTAGAATATTTTAGATATGTTTAAAAATTGATTCCCAGGTGTTTGGTGTCTTTTGATACTAATCTTAACTGATCTTGATCATTAAATATTTATATCTACATAGTTATACAGTTACTTTTTGTGTATATCTTACATCCCAAGTCATAAAGATTTCAAATTATCTAATTTAGTATAAATTTAATAGACTATTTTTCCTTATATTCCTTTGAATATTCATTATATATGTGTAGCTAGTTAGTGAATTAGATATATAGATATAAAATCATACTACATGCAAATAGAGAATATTAGTTCTTTATTGCCAATTGCTGAATGTCTTGTTTCTTCCCTTCTTTCTATATTTTTTGTCTTCATTTTTTTCCTCATTTGCATTGGCTTAGACCTTTAGTGAATAATGAGTAGAGATGTGAGAGGTGGTATATTAACCTTTGTCCTTATTTTAGAGAGGAATTGTTCATTATATTACTATTAATTATGGTGCTAACTATAGAGTTTTCATCGATGCTTTTTCATTTTGGGAAAATTTTCTATTTCCAATGTCTGAATTTTTTGTCATTAATGAATGTTGAATTTTGTTTAGTTTTTTTTCTTTATCAAAGTGGGTCATCTGGTTTTTCTTCTTTAATGTTATTTTCTTCTACTCATTTTTCTAAAAGCTTTTTTTATGTTTTTTTTTTTTTTTTTTTCCCCTATGTTTAATACAGATTCTCTCATGAAGCCCCCTGGGATATTGTCTGCCTCCTGGGTAAGAGAAACTGCCCATTTAAAAAATTATTTTCAAAGGAAGATTTTTGTCTCCTTATTCCACATTGCCAGTTTCATGGTACATTCATAACTTGACTCTGTTCCATAGACTTATCCCGGCCACTCAGCCTCCAGTAGCTCCAACCTCCTCAGTTCTCACTGGAGAACATTTGTTTGTTACTCTTGTTTACCCTGTCATTTATCATTTTCAGCAGGGTTTATTTTATTGTTTCTTAGGTTTCATTAATAATCCTCTTCCCAATTTCATCAATTTCTCCCAGAAGGCCACAAAACCTGCCTTATAAACCTCTGTAACGTAACACTCCGTGGAATACAGTGTCCACAGGTAACTTCAAACGATGACTGTTGCGATAAGGTAGACAGTAAAAGTGTTTATAACTAGCGCAACCCATGTTATTAGTTTGTTGTACAAATGCAGAGAAAATTCTTACTTTTCTGATCGCCAACATCAGCTCCTAAATGCCTTACATAAAATAAGTACTCGCTTATTTTCTGAGTGTTACTCCGAACTCTACAGATTATTCAGTAGCACTGGGAGGAGGGGAGGTTAATTCAGGCTACGGGGCCATTTCTGAATTCCAGTGTCACAGAGAGAAAAATTGAAAAGGAAGCCTGATTTGTCTTAATTACACAGTGATTTTGGATGTTTTAATTGTTTAAGGGTAATACTGTATGATCAGAGGGACACATCTCTACTTCCCTGGTGGTCCTTGATGAGTGTCTCTTTACCAACACCACAGTCCTGGCCTGTACTGAACTTCAAAGTCAAGGTTCATACACTGAGCATCTGTTCCTGATCTATCACATATTTTTCTGATAGGGTCTGGGGGACCTTCCTGCCACAGCACAGTCCATGCTGGAGTGAGGCTTCTAACAGAATCCTCAACTCTTTATGACAAATCCAGCATAGTCTTCCCTCCTTGTACAGTTCTTTTTGGTTTTATGAAATCTGATGTTCTTTTCTCTCAGTGGATCTTGAGTCTCTCTGATTAATTTAGAGTTTTTCAGACTATATGTAATGTACACACACATGCAAATATACGTATATACATTCTAAGGATTACAGTTAGAGGATGATCGATTTGTAATTTTAAGAACTTGTAAATGAATAGAATGAATCAAACATTTTCCATGCCATTCTTTTACCAGCCACATCAGTGAGTACAAAATAGGACTCGAGAAAGATTTACTCACTATAAAAATGTCCCAGCTAGTAAATGAAAAGAAACGATAGATTTAGAGTATAGCTATTTAGCAATTCTTCATGAATTAATGAATATCATTGTTACTATAAAAATTTATTGAAGTAACATTTCATAATAATATTACATCAGTTTAAGCTGTGCATCAGTACAAATAAGCAGCACTAAACCACATTAAGTTCTCCACCAATGGTTTAATTCCATCTTTCAAATTATAACATATTCTACATATATAGCATATTCTAACTTGCCCACCCCCTTATTCCCTCCTCTCTGGCCACCAATTTTGTCTTATAGACTAAAAGTCTGTTCAGTATTTTTCCTTACTGCTTAACTGCTTTCCCCCAACTAAATAAATAAATAAAGGAAATTTCACAAAGCCTTTTTGGTCAACTACCAATTTATAAACAACAACAACAACAACAAAAAGATTAGAGAGGACTAAATGAAAGAAAAGACTAGGACCTGTCTTTTAGAGATACCCATTTCAGGATAAAGCTATATAATTGCTACACTTGCTTCAAGATAATACGAGTGTAGAGAATTTGTGAAAGTGTTGATGAAGTATTATCTTTGAGTTGACAATTGTGGAAGCTGAGTGATTTGAACATGAAACTCACTGTACCACTAAATTGTATTTTATATATGTGTAAATGGATATTTAAAATGTTGAATTATTATGTTTTTTCAATATTGGATATTTTTCATAATAAAATGCCTGAATGTCTGAAATACTAGCATCAATTTGGAAAGTCTCAGACTTCTCAAAGAATTATTAACTCAAGGAAGACACCCCCACCATATGCTGTGTTACATATGAACAAAGTAGATCTCATTTCGTGTTTGTCAGATTTTTTTTGTAACTTCAAAATCTGAGTGTGTCCTGGTGGCATAGTGGATGGGTCCGCTGCCTCTGGCTGAGAGCATTTTGTGTACATCCTAAAGACCCAGATTCATGTTCTGGGCCTGGGGGAAACAGCCAGGATGAACGACTGAAAAATAAAAGAAATTTAATTCTGGATAATCAAATTGATATATAATGGTGTAACTTAAAATGACTGTGTTAAAACTTCAAAGAAAATCTTAATGACAGCGTAAGAAATTCTGTATACCATATGGTAATGAAATTGTTTTTGTGAGTTTTCTAGGGTTGAGAGTCAGTCAAAATTTATTACCATGAATGAAGACTATAATTTTTGCCAGGTATACACAAATATCTTACACATTAAGGAGAGAACAATAAAATTGTGTTAAAACTGCAGAAAAACTTTAAAATTTATTGTATAATGGGTATTAGGCATTATAATTCAAAATGTATTTCCAGATTTTGGAGCCAGATTGAGTTAACTCATATATTTCACTTTGATCAATGTTATTTATTACCCTAAAATCATAGAAAGAAATACATATTTATCTAGATAGAATATAAATATCCTCTATTGCTTTCTGTAACATTTTTGGGAAATTATCTAACATGGATGTTGATAAATGTTTGATCTAATGCTATTATTTAAGATGAATTATGGATAAATTTTGACTTGGATGTAGCATTTATTTATTTATGTGTTTACATGTTTCCTCAGGCAAGAAAACTAGAAACACAGGTAAAGTTTGATGTAGCAGTCTTGAATCTAAAACCCACAGATTAGGTCAGTAGATTGAAAACTGGCAGGATTTCTTTGTTACAGTCTTGCAGAATGCCTTCTTCAAAGCCTATTTTTGCTCTTAAGGTCTTCAAATTCTTGCAGGAGGCCCACCCACATTTTAGGGATAGTCTCTTATAAAGTCAGCAGATTGTAAAGGCTAACCACATTTAAAAAATATCTCTACATTCACACTGTATATAAATATTGAATCACTGTGCTATACATCTGAAATGAATATGTTACCTATCAATAAATTATACTTCAGGAAAAAAATTAAATGCCTTTGCCTAAACTGATGTTTGATCAAACAATAGGGTGCCACAGCCTAACCAAATTAATACATAAAATTATGTGTGGCAGACACGTGTTTTAAACCAGAAGGTTTTCTATTCAAGGAAACATATAGGATCAAAAGTTGTTTGTTCTGTATAATTGAAGTTGGGTGACAAATATGCCTTTCCTTCATTAGCAAAGAAGCTCTGCTAAGTGCTGGGCACAGGACAGTGATCAGGTTAGATGTTGATCTGTGGAAAGTGGATGGTGGGACTTAACCTGGTTGCAGTGGCCGGCATGTTGGGATGGGAGGGGGACAATGAGAGGCTTGGATCAGTTGGCAGGACTGTCCAAGTCAGCGTTGTAATTAGAGCATAGAAAAGAGAGTAGTGAAGCTGTTCTGCGAGGATTGGCATAATTGTGTGGCATGCCCTTACGGTGTCACTGTCCCCAAAAGGAAGTTTAAAAGATTATTACAAGATCCTGTGTGCAGTCAGAAAAACACCAGAAAATTGTTATCAACTCAAACCTTAGATTTCATTCATTTCATTAACCTTGGATGCTCCACATCAAAACAGGTCTGTGCTGTCATGGTTAGGAGTTCTTTAATGATAACATTCTTACATAAGATTTGCCTGTGGGAATCGGGTGGCTGGATTAGGAGATCCAAACCCAGCCACTCTGCCAAAAAAAACAAAAAACAAATAAAACTCTTTTCAGAACCATCAACATAATCTAAAAATTGGAACCCCCCCAAAGGAAAATTGGGGCGAGAAATCCCAGGTGGTTTCTTAGGGTGTCCCCTTATCAGCTGCTTCTAAACTCAGTTTTAATTATAATTCAAAGGAAAAAAAAAAAAGGTCTTTATGCTATTGCTTACAGTGATAGATAGAGCCTTCCCTACGTATACATCACATCGAGTATCATCCTAGCGACTTGCCAAGAGTACTGGAATTCTGCAAAGAATGACCAGAGTATCAGATTAAGAAAGAAGTGTGCAGTAGCCTCCAGATGGTAGCTGATAATTAGAATATATGTCCCTTTGACCACACTCTCATGACATACTAGGGCCTGTATATTATATACAGTTTCTTTCTTACTTTGAGTTAGTCAGTTAGACTTACCGAAGACAGGAAAACATTAAGGATTGTGGTATAAGCACGTAACATGTTTCAAAACTGTGTAGAATGATAAGGATGGTACATTGAGAAAATTAGAGTGACTAAGAATTTTCAGTAAGTTGAAAGAATCAGGAGGAGACTTTAAGAAAAATTCCCCCTTTACGACTATTATATTTAGCTATAAAATAAAAACATCAAAGTTATCAGTTCACTTTTTGAAATAAGCTTTGTGAGGCTTCTTTTTTTTATGGGGAAAAAAATGATCATGCCGTGTATGTGGCATGATTATTGTGAAAAATATCTAAGTAGATGTTCTTAATGATTTCCAAATAGATATCCTTAAGTTATATTATTGTGGTTAGGTTAATTTCCGTTTAAGGTTGCATTTATTTTACTTGTTTCCATTAAGGTCATATTTCATTTACGCAAAAGGAAGAAAACACAAAATCTAATAATACTAAATGAATTTGGTAATCTTAAGGAGATAATCAGATCTCTTCAACAGGAACTAGGAGTTTTACAGGATCATATTGCTAGTCAGATAAGGCTCAGAAAAAGAAAGCAAACTATTGCAAGAAACTATTTTCAAAATACTTAATTCCTATTGATATATTGTGCACCTTGAAGCAAATTTGTAATTCTAAAGAAATCAAGCAATGGTGTGCCTGGTAGCCTCCAGAAAAGGACTCGATGTTGTCCATGTACATCCCAAATACTGAACTTTGAGACCCGGGGGTGTGGGGGGGGCGGCAATCAAGATGAAAAATAAAGTAAGTCAATGTTTCTTCCTCCTCTCCCTGCTTGCCCATCTACCTGCCTTCATCCCTGTCTGCATCTTTCCTTAAAAAAAAAAAAGAAAAAAGAAAAAAAGAAAAGAAATCAAGCAATATCAGACCTTGGCTTTACAAATTGTGTTATTGATAAGGTACCTTTTCCACTTTATCACTGCAGAGAGATAAGAATAGTCTCAGAAATCATTACCTCTTTGTTTAGATTTATCACTTCCTCTAGAATGAACCTCTCACTTTCTCCTATATGCTTTTAACTCCTTGAATTCCCAAAACACGCTTTTTATTAGTTCCATTTAAGCAGTAAGTTAGAGTTACAAGAGTCAAGATACGGATGATTTTAATCCAGAGAGTTTTGCTAACATGATTGTAAAAGAAAATACTGGATTAACTTAAAACACTGAAGAATCATAACCTGATAGGACTTTGTTTCATATGAAACATCCGTTATATCCTATAGGGAAGAAATTAGAAAATACTAATGCAACTTAATTATTAAATTTTAGTTTAGCATGCATATAGGGAAGTATATGTAAATTATACACATCAATGCATTTTTTGCATGCATACACATCCATACTATTATCACTTGGATCAAGGTATTGAGCACTGTATTTGTTTTACAACAAAATAACACGTGCTAGGAGGCTTGAACCACAGAAATATTCCCTCATAGTTTTAGAGGCTACAATTCTAAAAGTGCAAGGTATTGGCAGAGCGGGTTCCTTCTGAAGGCTCTGAGGAAGAATCAGTTTCCTAAGCCTCTTTCCTGCTTTTGATGACTTACTGGCAATATTTGCCATTTCTTGACTTGTGGATTCATCATTCTAATGTCTGCCTTCATCTTCACATGGATTCCTCCTTGTGTCTCTACACAGTATTTTCTCTGGGTCCAAAATTTCTATTTTTATCAAGCTGTATTGGATTGGGCCCACCTTATAATGGCAACAATTGAACTTGGTTCACTCCGTTAAGACCCTGTTTCAGAATAAGGTCACATTCTGAGGTAGTGGAGGATTAAGACTTCAACATATCTTTTTTGGGAGGACGCAGTTTAACCCATAACAAATACCTACACTTCCCAAGAATTCTTCATTCTTCTCAAAGTATACCAGCCCCTTCCCCCAGAGATAACCACTGTTCTGACTTTTATCACAGATTCTCGTTTGCCATTTTTAAACCTCACGTGTGCTGTACCCAGTTCTTGCTTCTTTTGCTCAGCTTAACTATTGACATTCATCCATGTTTTGTATATGACAATCGCTTGTTACTTAGCTGCTGTGCAATATCCATTGTATGAATTCACAATTCCTTGATTTTCTTGGATATTTTACATGTTTCTAGTTTGGGGCAGTTACAAATAATGCTGTTATTTGCTCTGGCACACATATTATCATTTCTTATGAGTATATACCTAAGGAATAGAGTTACTTTTGTAGCTATTGTGGACATCTTTCAAGGTGGTTGTATTAATTGATACCCACCACATGTAAAGCTGCGGCTAACATCACACTTGTTTTCTTTTATGCTTAATGCATTTTTCAATTTCCTTAAAAAATCTTTGCACATGCTAATGTTGGAAAAACATTGAAATATTTTCCAAGAAGTTTTCTCATTTTTCGTGTTTGGGCTGTGATCCACCTCAGATTATACTTTGTGAACAATGAGAAATAAGTGAAGATTAAGGTTAATTTTTCCTTTACAAAATCCAAAAGTTCCTGCTCTTTTTATTGATGAGAACTATCTCCTCTAAAGAAGTGACACCTTTGTTGTAAATCAAGTGACATGTATTTGGGGTATTTCTTCTGGGCTTTCTATTCTGTTCTAATTGTTGCTTTATTTTTGCGCCAATATCATAGTGTCTAAATTACTGACATTCTATAATAAATCTTGAAATATGGTACAATAAGTTTATCGAATTTTATCTTATTTTTCAACATAGTTACATTCTCAATTTTCAAAATCATAGATTTATATGCCTACCATTTCCCTGTAAATTTTAAAATCAGTATGCTTTCCGCAAAAGTATTGTGATATTTTACTTATAGTTTATTTAATGTACAGATTGATTCAAAAATTAATAATCTTAAGAAATTGAGTCATCCTACCCATGAATACAGACTATCTCTGTATTTAAGCTTTCTTTAATTACTCTCTGTAACATTTTTGAACATATTTTCTTACATGTATTCCTAGGTATCTATGGGTTTGATGCAGTTATAAATTTTAATCTCATTTTCTGATCATATGTGTCTAGCATAGAAATATAATTGTACATTGGTCTTGAGTCTAGTGACTTTTATAAATTCATTATACCGTTGATTTTACTAGTATTAGTTAATTCATGATATAGTCAAATCAGAATGTTCTCTGATTGACAGTTTTCATTTCATTCTTCCTGGTTTGCATCTTATGTTAGAAAGGGGTTCCTACACAGTGCTGCCTAAGAGCATGTGGGCCACCTAATCCTCAGTATTCTTAGTCGCCATCTGGTCCTTGATTTTAGTTCCACATGGTGTCTGTTGAAATATAAACCACTAATGCTGAATTTGCATTAATTTAAATAAAATAAGGATTCCTGGTCATGAGGTAGATATAGAAAACATGTTAAACCTACCCATTGTTTCATTCAGAAGCCTATGTGTGCATTAAATTGGTTGAAACTAGAGGGTTATGCCCTCTATATAGGATCATTAATGTAGTTAACTTTATTTTTAAAGCAACATGTACTTCTTCAAAATACAATAGAATCATTACGTGTAACCATAAATACTTTGAAGTAAAAAAGCTTCAGTGCTTTTTCTTGAGGCATGTATATTTAAAAGAGCGTTTTTCTCTTATAGAAAGACAATTGTTGTGGTACTCCTCTGTGACTCAGCAGTTAAGGTGCAGGCCATGTAAAGCTCAAGGACCCAAGTTAGAGACCTGGGGCTGGGGAAGGAAAAAAAAAATGGACAAGTGTTCCAGATTTGCTGCTATAGGAAAATGAGGAAAAGTGGTCAGTTGCACCCAACTTAGCGTAATGGTTCTCAAACTCTTGGTGTGTATCAGAATTACCTGGAAAGCTTGCTAAAACTTGCATTGCTGGTCCCCATCCTCAAAGTTCTAATTCTGTAGGTCTAAAGTTGGGCCAATGGTTTGCATTTATTACCCTTTCCCAGGTAAAGTGGATGCTGCTGGCAGGACACTTTAAGAGGTAGTAACTTAGAGAGCTTAAACACACACACAGGTGCATGCATTTAATCTATATACTTTAGACAAATGTGCTCCTTAAAGATAAATAGAAATACAGCTGCTTTTTTTTTTATTGTTGTAAAGTATACACAACAGAAAATTTCCATTTTATCCCTTTTTAAATGCACAATTCCATGTATTAAGTACACTCACACTGCTCTATGACCATCACCACCATCCATCTCCACAACATTTTCGTCATCACAGTTAGAAACTCTGAACCTATTAAATAAATAGTAGCTTCTATCCTTCCCTCATAACAACCCTCAGTCGTTACCATTATTCTTGCTTGCTCTAAGAATTAGACTGCTTGAGGTACCTCAGATAAGTGGATCATGCAATATCGGTCCTTTTGTGTCTCGCTTATGTCACTTAATGAAGGTCCATCAGTTTTGTAGTATGTCTCAGAATTTTCTAACTAAATATTTCATTCCGTTTTTGTAAAGCATACGACAGAGAATGTTTTGAAAGTATTTGTGTTATTTTCATGTGATTTGAATGTCAAAGCAATGTATGTCACCTATAGTAACTTTAATATCTGTTTTAAAAATGGAAAGTGCACTTCAACATAATGAAGACCATATATGATAAACCTATGTCTAACATTATACTCAGCGGTGAAAATCTGAAAGTCTTTTCAGCCAAGATCAGGAAAAAAAACGACGACGATATCCATGCTTGCCACTGTAATTCAGCATTAGTATTGGAACTCTTAGCCAGAATAATTAGACAAGAAAAAGAAATACAAAGTATCCAAATTGGAAAGGAAGAAGTAAAACTTTTTCTGTTTGCATATAGAAAATCCCAGTAAAAAACTACATTTTAAAAAAATCTGTTAGAAAATAATAAATGAATACAATAAAGTGGCAGGCTACAAAATCAATATACAAAAATATTCTGTTTCCATAGGAATTAACAGAAAGAAATTTAAAAACCAATCCCATTTACAATTCATCAAAAGAAATAAAATCCCTATGAGTAAATGTAACCAAAGGGGTGAAAGACCTGTACACTGAAAACTATATGACATCATTAAGATAAACAAAGAAAATAAAAAGAAATGGAAAGATATTGTGTTCGTGGATTAGAAGAATTAGCATTGTTAAATGACTATATTTCCTAAAGCACTATATAAATTTAATGCAAATCCTGGCAAAATTTAAACACTTTCTTTACAGAAATAGAAAAGAAAATTATAAAATGTACTTGGAATTGCAAAAGACAATGAATAGGCTAAATAATCCTGAGGAAAAAAAGAACAAAAATAGAGGCATCATGATCCTTTTCTTAAAACTTTATGCTATAAAACTATAATAATCAAAAACATGGTATTCTATAGGCAATCAGACAACAATGGAACAGAAATGAGAGCACAGAAATAAACATACATATATGGACACCTAATTTATGATAAGGGAGTTAAAACATAAAATGGAGTAAGTACACTTTCTTCAACAAATATATTGGGCTAACTGAACAGCTAAATGCTAAATAATGAAACCAGTCTACTATCTAATACCATGTAAAAATTAATTCAAGATAGACTAAATAAAACTTAGATGCAAGACCTAAAGCTACATAATACATTGAATAAAACATAGGTGGTAAGTTTTTTGACATCACAAACTTAGGTGTTAGAGATGTCTTTAAGGACTCAACTCCAATGGCAAAGGAAACAAAAACAAAAAAGTAAACAAATGGGACTCTATCAGTCTAAGAAGCTTCTGCACAGGTTAAAAAGCTATCACCAAAGCAAAAAGGCAACCCAATGAATAGAAGAGAATATTTGCAAATCAGACATTTGACAAGGGATTAATATCCAAAATATATAAACAAAAGTAACAATTTTTAAAGTAGTCAGAGAATGAAAATAGACACTTCCCCAAAGAAGACATATAGATATCCAGTATGCAAAGATGTTGATAATGTCTTCTGATTAGGGAAATGCAAATCAAAACTTCAGTGAGCTATCACCTCATACTTGTAAAAATAGCTACTACAAAAAGGATAAGGAACAAGAGTGGAGAGAATATAGAGAAAAAAGAACATACAGTGTTAGGGATATAAATCATTGAGTCAGTATGGAACATAGTATGGCGATTTCTCAAAAAAATTAAGAATAGAAATAGCATATGATTCAGCCATTCTACTTTTGGGTATTTATCCAGAAAATATGAAAACACTTTGGAGATATATGCATATTCATTGCATCATTACTCACAGTAACAAAGACTTGGAAACAATCTAAGTGCCCACCAACACATGATTGGATAAAGATGTGATACACATACACAATGGAATACTACTCATTTGTAAAAAAAAAAAAAAAAATGAAATCTTGCTATTTGCTAAAACATGGATGGATGTAGAGGGTATTGTGGGTGTTGTAATGTCTATTGGACATACCTCACTGGCTCTTCTGAAGGACTGTAGGTTTTCCTGGACTGATTGTATGTTCCTCTTCACTCTTCCCTGCAAGTTCTCTCTCTCAGCTTGTGTTTAGTCAGGGTTCTTGGAGAAACAATATACTTGGCAAACACTGCGTGGTCAATAAACCTTTGAATGAATGCTATATGGTTCTTTTATGCAGACATTCCCCAGGCAGGTGTTCTGTACCTTTCTCTTTATTCTGGATTTATTTATTTCCAATTTTCATTTGCCTGAGTCTGATTTCTCACAATTCTGCCAAGATATTAATTAGTTATATGGAAAGTTTATCCTTATGACAATTATATAATGATTCAGCTGTGCACATGTGTACACAGCTCACATTGCTAAAAAAAAAAAAAAATACAATCTCTTAAGAGCTGTTTTTCTGTAGTTAGTTTGATCTATATCTCTCAAGACTTTTCTTTTACTAACTTAAATTGAGAAGTTATCCCAAACAGATGGTCTTTACCCATAACAAAACCAAGTTATTATAAATAAAATCTAATTGCAGAGACAATTTTTGCTCTTTTCTTTAATTTCCTTTAAATCTTTCATAACTCCAGTGGAAAATTATACAGTTCAAGTAAGTAGTTTATGTGCTCAAGAGATTTAAGGTAAAGGAGAAAACATTTTGATTCCCATTTTGAGTATGTAACTGTTTATTGAAAAGTCAGCTTTAGCATATTTAGTTATAATTTGCCAATAAACTTTTCTCTATTTTTTCTATATACATAGGACAATATTATACTTCTTAAACTCAAATATAACTGTTGCTCCTTCACTTAAATCCTTTCTTGGATTGTCTTCCGAATGATGTTTAACCTCCTTAGCATAGCCTCACTCTGTGTCCCACCAGGCCTCTGTTTCTGTATGTTTATTCCCTGATTCTAGTCTGCTTTGGTTTCTTTTGCTGTAGTTGTTCCTTCCTCGGTGATCTCTTTGAGGTTAAAGTCATGGAGTGATTTTCCCATTTTTTTAATAAGTATTTTATGGTTTCAGCTCTTATGTCTGGGTCTTTGAACCTTTGAGTTAACTTTTGTATATGGTTAGAATGAATAATCTAGTTTGTTGTGGAGTTTGTTTTTGTTTTTGTTTTGCATATGTCTTTGCAGTTTTCCCCTCATTTCTGTATATTTTCAAGGATTTAGCAGACTGTTGGTGGGGCTTGGGGATAGAGTGATTTGAGATAGAATTTCTAGGATTGTGGTTGTAGGTCTTGATGAATTATCAAATTCTCTGCCAAATCATCACTGGAATGAAAAATCAGATTGTTTCCCTCAAATTAAATACTTTCTTAAACTTACATTATGGAATTTCATATGAAAGTTCTTTAAGAATCTAATCTGTTCAAGTAATTTAGTTAAAATCCCAGAAAACAGATTTAGTTTTCTTTTCTTGTCCTGAACTATAGCTAAGATATGTATTACATAGAAATTCATAATTTTTACTGGGCCTAAATTAAACAGGTTTGAATTTTTGTTTTGCTGTTGTTCTGAGAAGGCTGAATTATATTGATGTTTCCTTTGTCAGATGTTCACATGTTAGCAAAAGATAGGAAAGAAAATGAAAATCATGAAGAGTCACTGACTGAACTACCAGAGACCAGGGAGATTTGTTATAACATAGATTTTTTTTCCCAATATTTCTTCCATTCTGCTTCCCCTATCACAAACATAGTGACTTCATTACATAGAACAGTCCTGAAAGTGAATTGAATATTAGAAACATTATTTAAAATATTGGGCATTGTGAAAATGTAGAAATAGAAGTCCAGAGAAGATAATCTTTTCAAATAGTTGCATAATTATTTTGATATAGCAATTTGAGATAATTAACTTTTTTGATGTAAAATATTTTACTCCCAAGGCGTTTAAATAATAGTCTAAACACTTTTAAATATTCACATTTAAATTAAATGAGGCCACACGACACATTTATATTAATCAGTATATTTAAATAAGTTTGTTGCTTATAATTGGTCTAATTTGTGGTGCTTTGTTTTTTAGGTAGCATGCTCCCTTTGTATTGGAGCAACAAAAAGGTCTGTGATAGATCTAATGATGGATACATCTAGTAGAATTGGAATATGTTTTCTTGTTTGTCAGAGGGTGATGAAAGGCAGTTGAGGTTACTGGAATGAGACCTTTACAGCTTTTGAAGTATCTGTAACCTGAGTCTATAAGAAGCTTCTTCATCTGACACCTGTGGGTGTTAGACTAGAACTGGCTGTAGCTCTAGAGTAAGACACTTCTCTTTCGAAAGTCTGGTCTTCAAAGAGGTAGGCATCAGATAAAGTGCTAAAATGGGCCGTTCTGCTTCCTTTCTTCTGTCCTGTGCATTTTACTCTCTCAGTGTGACTATGCACTAGAAAATTCCTAACTAGAAGAAATGACTTTACTTGACTAGACAGAAGAGAGATCTAAAAGTCTCTGTGGACTGGGGTGATGGAAGGAATAAAGTTAGACATCTAATTCACTTCACTAGGAGATAAACTAAGAACAGAAATTCTGAAAGAAATTGGGAAAGTGATGCTAATGGGTTTCAATTTTTCCCATGTAAAATACTGTTATCATTTTTTCAAGGGAATGCATACGGGATTTTATAAATAATATCATCATGATTTTCTCCCTAAGGGAATATAAAGGAAAGAAACCTTTTTTTTTTTTTTTTTTTGTCTTATAGTATTAAAGATGTTTACCTTTCTCATGAGATGTGAATTAAAAACAGATTCTGTGAGTAAGTGCTTTCTTGAGCAGTAAATCAAGATTATCCAGGCTTCTGATGAGTAAAGCTTTGGAGCAAATAAACCAATTCAGAATTAAGTATCCAAATGTTGGAGTAAAGTATCTTTGGGGTCTTTAGTTATAAGCAGACTTTGGTCTGAAGGCAAGTATGGGAGAACAAAACTATAAAAATGGGGACCCCTGCTGTACTCTGTGCCATGGCAGTCAGCAGTCTGTTCTGCCTGGGGGTCCAGGTTTATCCCTCCCAATCTGCCTACATGGAGTATGAGGATTAATCCAGATCCTAGCAAAGAGATGTTATGATGGAGATATATGTGTTAGTTTGTTTCTGTGCTCCTTTAAAGAAGTTTTGAACACGAATGTTTTCCAAGTTGTTTTTTTTTTTCCCCATGGGTAGGGTGAAGAGGGAGGGCTAATGAACAATTTTCAATACAGACACAGTATAGACTTTACGTGAACCTGCATTTAACATCCAACTTCATGCTTGGGTTATAAGTAGAAAGACAGGCCACCCATAGCCCTGGAATGTGACCAGTAAAAGGTAATCATGCTGGAGCAATGTTTGGCTTGTGGTACTGATCTTGACTTCTGATGAGAACTAGATCTTGTTAAGACAAGATATGGAAAGTGTGCTGAGTGTCTCAGAGGTGACTCAGACTGCTCCAAGATTATGTAAAACTCGAAACAAAGATAACTTTTTCATCTCTAGTTAGAAAATTACGGTTATTGCATCAGTACCCAAGGCCAATCCTAAATCCAAAATAAGAAATTATTTTAAATACATGTATCTGGTTTATGGTATTTGTGTCCATGGTCAGAAATGAATCAAAATAAAATGAATTGTTTAAAAATTGAAATGTGTTGTTTGCTATGACTCATAGCAATTGTTAATTACGTGCAGATACTGAAGAACACTTCTTTGTAATGGACAAAAGGTGTACCCCGTTGGGCTCTGACCTGAAAATTCCCACCTTGAAGAAGGTAAGAAACTCTTGTTAATTTGCATAAAGTATGGAGGAGGTTATTCCGCTTTCCCTGTGAGTTCTTTTAAGTTGGTAATCAAATTAACATTAGATTAGCAAGAGAACAGAAAACAATTTAGTTATATAGGCATGAGAAATCTACCTAGGAATGTAAGATTCCAAAGAAAGTGGGGCAAAATGGGTCATATACACTATCCTGGAGAGGGAGTAGGGATCTGGGACTTCAGAGGGAAGGAAGGTAATTCACCTGAAGATGAAAAGATCACTTTTAGCAAACAAATGTTTGCTGGGTCATAGAGAAGACAAGGGGACAGATAGAAATTTTAACAAACAGGTTTTGCTTGCTTCCTTCCTGTTTACTGTACCTAGCTCTTATATTCATTGGAATTAACTTCCGTAATAGCTCACTTTATGCAACAGTTCTATTGAAAGACCTTTGGGCAGTTAAAGGTAGGCAGAAGGTTTAAAGTTTTTCCTGAGTCTTTCAAAGCTAATTTCCTTTAGTTTAAAACAATCCACATGCCTGGGTGGCATATTTGGGGATCACATAGTCTACTTCTCAAAAGTAATTATTTTGTTTGGGTTTTGAGGGACTCAGTGAATGAGAAATAAAATTAAAGAGAATCCTTGTATGTTCCAGTGATGATGATATGCTGTGGACTGAGGACCAGGATTGACTGAGCACTCTGACCTTGAGGGGAAAAGGGGAGAGAGAAGGAGAGGAAGGTCAGAGAGGACAGCTTAACCCATCCTAAATTTTCAGCTGATAGAGAGACAGACAAAAAAATCCAACAGGCCAGGTCAGCTTTTATCACTGATCAATCTATTGAGAATATGGCTTTGTTCTAGAATCACATTAACTCCCTTCTCCTGAATCCCCGGTGCGCTGGTCTAAGTATTTGTCCCCTCCACAGTAATTCATACATTGAAGTCTTAATGACCAGTGTATTGACTAAGAAGCAAGGCCATAATATTAGGAGGGAGTGTGGCTTTGGGTGCTCAGGTTACGAGGGTAGAAGTCTCATTAATGAGCTAGCACCCTTATTAAAAAGACCGCACAGAGCTCCTTGGGCCCTCTGCCATATGAGGTTACAGTGAGACAGATGTTTGTGAACTGAGAAGCACACCCTCATCACACACAAGCACCCTGGCATATAGGACTTCCAGCCTCCAGAACTGTGAGAAATAAATTGCTGTTTACTAGCCACCTGTTTCATGGTGTTTTGTTACAGCAGTCAGAAGGGATCAAGACAACAGGCCTAGAGGCGCTTGCCCACATCAGTGCTGAACAAGCATAGACCTCAGACTCTGAAGGAAAAGCAAGGAGAGCAAAGCAGGAAACACAGTGCCCTCTGCAGGAAAGAAGGGGAATTTTTCCTTCAGATTGGGTATCAGATAAATTTTTTCTCCTCATCTGCTCACCTGTACAGTAGGAAAGGCACCAGTGTGAAAAGCAGGATTCTTTAGGAAAAATCCATGGTAGTGGAAAACAAAACTTTGGGGAATAATTTGTTTCTGTGCTCCTTTAAAGAAGTTTTGAACACGAATGTTTTCCAAGTTGTTTTTTTATTCCCCATGGGTAGGGTGAAGAGGGAGGGCTAATGAACAATTTTCAATACAGACACAGTATAGACTTTACGTGAACCTGCATTTAACATCCAACTTCATGCTTGGGTTATAAGTAGAAAGACAGGCCACCCATAGCCCTGGAATGCGACCAGTAAAAGGTAATCATGCTGGAGCAATGTTTGGCTTGTGGTACTGATCTCGACTTCTGATGAGAACTAGATCTTGTTAAGACAAGATATGGAAAATGTGCTGAGTGTCTCAGAGGTGGCTCAGACTGCTCCAAGATTATGTAAAACTCGAAACAAAGATAACATTTTCATCTCTCTCCCTTGCCCAGTAGTTCTATTCAGTTTCTCCGCCTAATAGGACTTTGTGATTTAATATTTAGCTCTTCAAGAGCCCAAGTAACCTAATAATAAGAGTACTACACTCATCTGTAAATGCATTACTTGTTTCAGTGGTTCGTGAAATTCACTGCCTGCAGAGTGACTGTAATAATCCCAGGTATTTGGGTTTCACACCAGCCTTACTGAATCAAAACCTAGGCAACCAGTAATGCCCAAAGCTTTCTGTCATCATCACATTGCCCTAGGGATGCAGAATTCAACTAGGCACAGTTCCTGCCCACAGTCCTGTAGAGAACATGACAATTCACAGCACAGCAGGATGCTGTGACAATGATCATATGAGCAACTTACAGCAAATAGCTACAGTTGAACAGGTGCTCTGTTTGAATATTTGCTATGTCAGACCTGGGGGATCCTGGAAGATCTGATCTGATTGATGGGCTCCTTGATTTTCTTTTAGTTGTATTCAACCGGAAGGGAACCCAGAAGGAGATAAGAGTGGGAAGTTGGCATATTCTTTCCCTGGCTCATTTCACAGGCAATGGTGATGTCTCTGAACCAGAAGCTACAGATCCTGGTATCCAGACCTTCTCCAGAGAGCTGTCAACTGTCTCTTCTTGCCCCATCAGACCTAGGTATGTTATAGGGCTCGCCATCATCTGAGATACTCACACACCCTGGGATATTCACCACACACCCTGTCCATGCCTGCTATGTATAATAGTTTCTTTATTAAATTCCCCACAAATTACCCAATTTTGCATGTACCAGCTGTTTTCTGCTTTGTACAGGAGTCAATGGTTTGGAAGAAAATCCTAGAATCAGTAATGGAAGGTTCTTATGAAAGTCCCTATCAAAGCTTTGATGCAGTGGCAATATCACCCAGAAAAACATGGGCACTGATGAATTTGACTTGCCAGAAAAACATGGGCACTGATGAATTTGAGTTGACAATGGAGTCAAATGAACTGTCTCTGAATGTCAAGTTTTTTTGAAAAAATAAATCTGTCTCACTGACATTCTTTATAAATGCACAATTGTGATATAAAAATTTAAAAATCTGATTTAAAAAGGCTACCTATTTCAGTAAGTACAAATTAAAATCCTAGGTGATAAGAAAGCACTGGATCACAGTTATTGGTATATATTATAATGAAATATAAAATAATGATGACTCATAAAACCAACAGGGTCCTAGATGCAATAAAATATAGTAATGAACTTTGGCATAAATTCTCCTAGCTCGATAGTAAGTGTGTTCTTTGCTTTCTTTTTGTACTGTCTTACATGACTTTAGGTATCCTTTCATTTTTAACATTTCTTAATTTATTTTCAGTGTTCTTAAGCATAGCATAGAGTTTTGCTTTATGAGCTACATTTGTTTCTTATTTCTTCTAACAAATGTATTTGATAATTATCACAGGTTATTTTTGTCATAGTTTCCTTTGTCATCTGGAGGTTGACTGAAATTCATTATCCAATAGTTTCCTAAAGAAGATTCTAAAGTCTTCTTCACCTGGAGACGTGTTACACACTCAATCTGAGATTCCTTATGAAAATTTCTAGCAAAACAGATTTTTTTAAATATATGGTTAATTACTGTTCTTGCTGTACTTATGTAAACAATCAGGCCACATTTACTGAAACAACTTATTTTGCAAATGAATTAGTCTTACATTTGCTATCAGGTAAAAGTGAGGATGATTTTAGAGAGAAAAATTACATTTGTGCCTTTAGATTCTAGTGCTAATTGGTTTGAGATTTTGTTTTCTGCATGTCAACTGGAATGGATCCTGAATGCTCCCAACTTTCTTCAGTATTTGACTCTGACTTCCCATACTGATGTTTCTGGCTTGTCTTCTATTCTTTATAACTTAGAACTGTCTTTTCGGAAGCCATGCACCCTGGCAACGGAGAACTTGATATATACTCAGAGAGAGCACCACAGTGACTGTAAAGACAAATCCTCATGATTATTTCTTGCTTTTTTCCTGAATTCCTCATGATACCAGAGATCTTGAAACTGTGAAACAAAGCTTACCCTCACCCCCTCTGAAGGTGATTATAAAAATGTGGGCTGATGCCCTGTGCACTGCACTTTAAGTACACAACTGTTGAATGGTTGAATGGAATGACCTATTTCCAGGACTCAGAAATTGTTCCTATGCAATAATTGAGCAATTCACCTTCTAAATTGTGATATTCTGTGGGAAGTTTCAAAGACAGGACAGTAGGAAAGCAAAATCTGTCACACACCCCAAAATTATCTTTTTTTGGTTAAAAAAAAAAATACACGGAAAGAGCTCTGAGGAGTGGGTAAAGGCTGTCATTGTGAAAGACATTTACATGTATAAAGGAAAAATTTTCTGTAAGGGCCTGTCCCTCACCACCCCAAGAAGACTTTACCTCTTAAACTCAGCAGTGGAGAAAGCAAAAGATTAATTTGCATGAAACTTTTGTCTCCCTGTGCCCTTCCTAGCTCTTGGTGACTGACTTCACCCTGCAACCCGCAGTGTCCTTTGATTGTATGAAAGTATTTAGGCTAAAAATTAATGCAACAAGGGTGAGTTACTCAGTTTAATGGGGTTTCTCCCATGTAGACAGGTAGTATACATGCCATTATTGAATACCTTTCTGGTTTCTTCCTCTTTAAAAAAAAAAAATAGCCCATAAGAGCAATATTTCCTACAATACTGCATGTGTAAGGATGTTTTACTGGCATTTTTATATCAAAAGACATTTTGCCTTACTCTTTTTTCCGTTCAGTGTCTTGGGGGTGTGACTTTACCATCTTTTGGTTCTATTTCCTAAGAGGTAATCAAGGCTTTTACCCTACTTACAAGTAACTCTTTTTAGCCTTGCTGTAGACGAATATATTTTATTTATCATTAAAGTACAATAATTTTACTAGCATGCATTTTAGTGTTGACTAGTTTAGTCTGATTTTCCCTAATGTATAGTATATATATATTTAATATATTCATCCCATCCTGTTGTTTTTAATTTCAAGAACATTTTCTTGAATTAAAATATAAACATTGTCTATTTAAGAGGTATTTTTAACAAGGAATCCAACTTTTTATTGTAACTCCTTTTCCTGGTCTCCGTGTTTATTTTGTCCCCTCACCCCTTCAGTTCTCTCTTTCTTCTCATTCTCTTGCTCTCACTTTTTGTGTCTGGAACCTGTGTCCTTTAGTGTACTGCCTTCACCTTCTCTTCTTCCTAGCTCTTCTTCTATTTCATTTTATTTTTCATTTTTAACAAAGAATTCTGAGTTTCATAAGTTCATAATTATTCTCGTTACTTCCTAAAGTTCTCAAAGTTCTAACATGTGATTCTCTTACGTTGAAGTTATTAATATTTCTTAAATAATGGAAAGACGTTCAGTCCCATTTGACCTGTCGTTGGTGAATTTTTTTGGTGAGTGTTATTTCTCTGTTGGTAAGTTGTTCTGTTTTCAATATTTTTTCTTGAAGTATTATATTAATAATGTCTTAGTCTCTGGCCGTATTTTTTTCCTATTTTTTTCCACTATAAAGTGAGTTATACTTCATGAAAATTTCTAGTAAGGGAGGAGCCAAAGGGGTCTTCCAGATCTTGAATATAAAAATAATGCCCTTTGCTTCTGCTGTAAGAATAGCTGCCTGCAAGCATAGCCAGTCGCTGCATTTCTTTTGTCTCTGCCCCGGATTTGAAACCAACCGTGTTCAAAACAGTAGCAACAGCAAAAGCCTTCTACCTTTCTTGCCATTTCTTTACTATTACTAGCAAGCAGTCAAGTTGTATTTTTCCAATTGAGCCCATCGTTTTCAGGGAGTGTGCTTTTCCTGCTGTTGTCTGAGATCCCCCCACTGTGATTCTTCATGATTTTACTCCTTTTTACCTGTATGCTGTTACCAGATATCAGCTGTTTTTGACATTCTATACATGTATTCTAGCCTTGAGGAATTACATCCATCTCCTATTTTGCTCAAAATAGTCATTTGTATTTTTGATTTTCAGGAGAAGACGGAAGATGATTAATTATGCAGCAGTGCTCATACCAAAACTCTACTTAGAAACGTTTAACTTATATTTATTAAAAATAATCTTTTCCATTGGAATCAGCTTTCGATTCATCTACTATGTAGTAATAGGACACTTTTTAATTGTTTCATTCATTTGCAATACTATATACATTTCAGAGTAAGTTCACACCTCAGTCAATGTGTGTATCACACCACATCCACCACCAGAGTTCTAGTGATTGTCACCACCATCATTTTTATTCTTTCAACCCCAGGTTCCCTCCTCCCCCTTATCCAATCCTCCCTACTTTGGCAGCATAGCTTTACATCAGAGTCCTGAGAGTTTTGTTAGTTCATTCATTTTATTTCTTAATATTCTACATATGAGTAAAACCATCCAATATTTTCTTTTCTGACTTATTTAACTTAGCATAATAATCTCAAGTTCCATCCAGGTTGTTACAAAAGGCATAATTATATCTTTTGTAATACCTAATTGGAATTCCATTGAGTATAAATACTATATCTTCTTTATATAGTCATCTGTGGACTGACATTTAGGTTGAATCCATAGCTTGACTTTTGTGAATTGTGCTACGATGAAGAGAATGGTGCAAATATCTTTTCTTATTAATGTTATTGTATTCTTTAGATACATACCTAGAAGTAGTATTGCTAATCAAATGATAGTTGTATTTTTTTGATGAATCTCCATACTGTTTCCATAGAGGTTCCATTAATTTATAGTCAAAGGAAATACAACAAACAATACTAAAATTCATATGAAACTACAAATAATCCTGAAAAACCAAAAATATCTCAGAGCAGAGAACAAAAATGGAAGCATCACATTCCCTAACTTAATACTACAAAGTGATTGCTATCAAAACAGAATTACATTGGGAATAAAAACTGATACCCAGACCAGTGGAATAAAACTGAGAGTCAATAAATAAACCTGCAAATATAAGAACAGTTAATGTATGACAGTAGAGCCAAGAGCATACAACAGAGGAAGGAAATTCTCTTCAACAAAGGCACTGGGAAAATTGGACAGCGACCTGTAAAAAAAAAACAAACTAAATCACTTGTTAACATCATAGATAAAAATTAATTCAAAATGAATGTAGAATGGAAATCGTAATGTACACAGGCAAATCAAATCAGTCCATCACATCAACTTTAGAGAGGTATTTTGGGCAGTGACATCAATGGCAAAGGAAACAAAAACAAAATGGAACTACATCGAACTAAAAGCTTCTGTACGGCAAAAGAAAGTATCACAAAATTAAAAAGGCAACCTACTGACTGGAAGATGATATTTGCACATCATACACAGGGCAAAATATCTTTATGTACATATTTTTGAGATCTTGTTCTCACAACTAAGTATTCCTGGCATGGTGCGAAAAGCAGATTGATATTCAATGCGATGGCATTGATCATAGTGTGGAAAATGACGGCATTCTTGCCCCAAAAGCAAGGGTACTGTTTACAGAAACAGTAAAATCCATGGAACGTTTTCATTTGATTTGATACCTAGTGACTGCAAGGATGTGTTATCTATTAAATAATGTTTGGGGACTTCATCTATCCACATCCACAAATTTCTCTTGTCTGTGCTGTTGCTGCAGAGCCTGACACCTTCTTTTGAAGGCCAGCCCTGCCTTGGGGTGCCTGCTCTCCTTATGAACACTTCTACACTTGCTGAAAATGATTTTACTAAGCATAGCCTGGCCATTCTCTCAGCCCATACACATGCATCAAAGAAGATTATCTAGAGAGTGATTGACTTTTTTTGCACATGGCAAATAAAAACAGGCAGAACCTAATTTCGTTTGCAATTTTGCTTTTGTGTGGGAAAAGATACCCATTTGTGTCAATGTTAACTTAGAATGGCATCTGATAAACAAGAAAGAAAATAACACTTCATAAGAGCAGTAATAATTTCACAAAGTGTTCTAGAGGCGTTGCTATTAATGATATCTAAGCTATTTGAAGTTTGTCTTAACTTCCTGGCCTGTGATTTAGGTGTTTGATTAGGATTTCTTCTGTTAACCCCATTAAAATCTCTGCAAATGGGTGACACTACTTTTTTTTTTAACTTGCCTGCTCTTGTTTGACATTGAAAAAGTTCAAAAACATAACTACACTAATTGGTTGAGACTGAATACCAACATTAGTTAGAACTCCGATATGGAAAACAAAGCATTAATATGGAGATATAGGCTTATGTCTACATTTTTTTCTTGTAATAGAAATGGGACTTTTTAGTTTGAAACAAATACTGTTTGGACAGCTCCTTAAAGAATGGTTTAAAAATCCCCAGAGGGAGCCACTTGTTCTGTGCCTCCTGAAAAGGAACATAGCCTTTCAACAATGGTGTTTGACTTTCTCATGAATTTTTTTAATTAAGAAAAGGCAGACTATCTCGTCTCACTCTATAGATTAGGTTTGTAGTTTTGTTATGTTAATTGTATTAGTACTACCTAAGCCAGTTTATGTTTATCTCAGAGTAAATGAAATGCACTAAAATTTTACCTCGGTGGTCTAACTGTAGATGAAGTACAAATTGCTATGCTTTTCATTAGAAAAATATCCAATATTAAAGATTCAGATCTAACCATTCTAGTTACTTTAAGAAAGTATTTTCTAGAATTTTAAATGGTAGAAATAATATATTGAATGATTTGGTATTGAAATGTGTATTTATTTTTGGTTGTAGACTAAGATATTTTATAGAAATAGACCCAGTTTCCTTTTTGAAAATGCTTGAATATTTTCCACTGATAATATAATGGTCTAAAGTTTTAGCTTCTTAAAAAATCTGAATGGCATTATACTTTTAAGGACAGCGAGGTGGAACTTTTGATAATGAGATATAAATGTTAGTATCCTGAAGTTTGTCTTCAAGAATCACTTTCTGTTTTTATAACTATCCTGCAGTTGAACCATGTCCAGTTGGAGTCATCAAGTGTATCATTGGCTGAATTTTCTGTGAATGAGGGTTTCAACTGCTTTGCTTTGTTCTGCCATGCACTCTTTGCCCTTCTAGGGCTCGGCTTAATCTGCAGGCTGGAAGAATGAAGCATAACTGGGATGTGTTAGTATTTTCCCAGCTGCAGATGACTCAGAGAGGAATCTGACTTATGTAATTAACCTTTTAAATCTGACTTTGCGTCCCTAACAAACCTGTGAATTGGTTGCCTGTGGCCGAATACTGATGGTTGCAAATTCTTTTCCACTGCCATTGGAAGATGGTTTCATTTCTCATTCCTTTAACTGATCTTGCATAGTGACTCGATGAAGACAGCATGGCAGTAGTAACTTGGAAGAATAACTTCCAAAGTTAGTTCAGAAGAAGATCGCAGCCTTTTCCTTGTCTCTTTTAGAGCCCCCAGCTGTGGTGTAGCCACCTTCCTCAAAAGCATGTTTAAGGCTCTGAGAGGACTTAGAAAGGAAGAGCGGCCCGACTGAGTTCAGTGTCGCTGATCCAGCGCCAACCATGTGAGTAAAGCCGTCATGGACCCCCCCAGATAGACCAACCATCAACAGAGAACACCAACTGCCCCTTGTCAATGCTGTGTACTGCAGAGTCAGCCACAGAAACTAACCCAATTCCTGACCTACAGAGTTATGATATAATGAAAATGGTGGTTGTTTTCAGCCATGAAATTTTAAGGGAGTTTGTGATGCAGCAATAAATAATAAAAATAATACCTTTGCTTCAACTAGCAGTGACTCAAAGGGATACAACAGAGCAAACTAAATCTACCAGTAAGAACTGAGGTGGTAGTTTCTTTATGAGAAGACACTAATCAAAGGGATGGTAATTGAAATTCCTAGGTTAATTGCTGTTTTTCATTTCCCTTGAGGATATAACAAGGAGGAATGGATTAAGCTGCAGCTAAATGCTGGTGGGATTTAGATTAAAAATTCAAAGGATCTATATGATAAATGAAGCTACTGATGTCATTAGCCAGGTTGCAATTTACTTATTGTAAAAAGAAGATTATTATATTCAAAGGAGATGGTACTTGATTGACTTCGAATAATTACATCTGAAAATCAAAAACTACCTTTGTCAGTCTTACTTTTATGAACATCCAAAGCAGAGAAATTAATACATTTTAATAATGCCTGAATTGCCTCTCAGTATACCCTGCTGGTACAAAGTAAAAACCTTGATGTCACCATGAAAATTTCTTGCATTATTAAAAATTAATTCCATGTAGAAAGGAAAACCTTTTATCCTTGTAATAAGTGTTCTCCAAATTGCTTTGGACTAATTGAGACAACTATGTACATTATAATGGATTGCAAATGTCCTAACTTTCAGTTAATTTTTTTAAAAGTATTAACTGTTTAGACCATGTCTGAGATCCCCTATTAGACTGTAAGCTTTTGGAAACCCAGAGGCCTTTCTTTTAAGTGACTCAGAAGATAGAAACTGGTACAGGGTCTTATTCATTTTTCTGACAGTATTGTAATTCACACTTCAGGTCTGCTGAAGGTACTAATAATTGATTGCTTTTTCCACTGTCCACCATCTTTTTACTGCTTTTCTCAAAAACAGATTTTCCTTATAAGAGAACAGCCTTATCTTTCTTCCATTGTGGTTTGGGTATTACTGATATAAGACCCACCTCAAATTCCATGGGTGAGATATTCAGGGCGTTAGTCAAGTGAAAAACCTGATCTCACCAAAGCGATTGTCTTAGAGATGGGCAACTAACCCAATAAAAGTGGAATGGTCTGGGGCTTCTGGTACAACTAAAGCTTTTTCTCTGGTTTGCCAGCGCTCTTGAGAGTCTGTTTCTTCTCTGAGAAGTGAAGTGGGAAATCTAAAACTACAGTAACCATTTGGGTACCAAGTCTGTAAGTGGTGCTGTGTGTAAAGCATGAAAAACAGGTGAGACAGACACAAGCTGAATGCTTGGTAAGGAATTTGAGACTCTGGATGAAGCCTCACCTCAGATATACATCTGGATTTTGAACTTACATGAACCACTAAGTTCTCGTACAACAAAGATGAATTTTACGTTGGTTTCTCTTTTGCAACTCAAAGATTTCTGATACTTGTTTTCTGTTTTACCACAGAACCTTTTAATGATGTGGAGATAAACCTCAAGTGTCATTAGGGTGGGGATTTTTGTCTTTTTTTTGTTTGTTTTTTTTTTTCCACTACTGCCTGATAGTATTAGATACTCAGTAAATACTTGTTGATGGGATGTGCAAACTCAGTTCAACCTTTAAGAAGATTATTGTCAATAGCCTAATGAAAAAACCTAAATGCATTCTCCTGGAGAACATATAAAATGATGAACACCTAATAATGCTTAAATATGTTCTTTAAAAAACAAAAACAGTTGAAATTATTGACTGAAGGTCAACCAGAAATGTGCTGGGGCAGGCGTGCTGTTCAGGAGAGTACATGTCTTTCCTAGTTCTGCCTTGGTGACTTCACGTTGGTCGCTTGAAGTTGATCTTGGTGGGGTTATTCGTCCTGTAGCAGGCAGCACACATTACAAACCAGTGGTTACATTCACCGCCAGAGAGTCTGGTCGGTAAACTTTTAGGGAAATGAACGTTTTCTTTTAGAAAAATGTAATCTTTAAATTTCAGAACTGGAAGGAAACTTTGAAAGCTTCTGCTTCTGTGTCCTAAGTTTACAGATGAGGAAGGGAGTCTTCGGCTTAGGATTAAGTTACTCAGGGGGTCACTCACCTGAATCCTTCATTTGTGTGGCCAAAGCAGGTGTCATCTCCTATATGGAACTTGTACCCATATTTAATATTCTTGAGTTTTCCTCCCAGAAGAAAAGAGAGGCAATTATTAAGTCAGAAAATTTTGGAGTTTATATGGTTAATATACTTGTATTTGGCATGATCAATTGAACAATAATACTTTGTACTAATCTATATCATACTGCTAATGACATTATTTCTAATATTATTAAACTTTCTTCCTAAACTGGATACCACAGTTGAGAAAACAATATTTAGACCTTCTCTGCTTAGACAGGGTCTTCGGGAAAAATAAGCTGGTGAAAATATAAGTCCCAAATTAGAGGGACTGGTTAGGGTCAGGTTTGAGTCTGTTGGTCATGCTAGGGAGGGGTGGAGTGGAGCCCAGAAAAAGAAAAGACTGTCTCTCATATAGAGATGGTTTGGCGGTATGTACAACTTCTGCTCAAATACCGATAGTATTGTTTTCTTTTTTAAATGTCTCTCGTTAATGAGGAATAACTATGCATTTTGGTTAGAGACGGTTAAAATAGGCTATATGAAATTATTCAAGTTGGTTCAGAAAATACTCTACAAATGCGCACTAGAATCAGAATTTTAAAAACTCAATGTAACCTTTTACCTCTGTTTGACCAGAGAGAAACATCGGCATCCCCCTAGGTTTCCTTGTTTCTGTTTTGAAGTTAGAAAATTTGAAACTCACATTTGAAATTCCCTTTACATTTGAACACTTATTGGTTCTAAGTGTGATATCTCCCTTGTATTGCTGAGCCAATTTCTACAAAACATCTCAGCGCATTTTTTAATGAGAGGTAAAAGTCAAATCTGATGAGGGAAAGTAGAAGTAGGACAGATACAATTTCACTGTACACTTTCCAGGTAGAGTTTTTGAGAAACTGATTACTTAAGAAGCTTTACTTAGAAAAGTAATATTGTGTCATTAGTGCTATCATAATTGTTCAAATCCTGACAGATGAATGTTAGTTGGCTTTTTATACCTCCCTTCATTCATTGCTCTATATTAACTGTTAACAGATGTAAACAGTATGATCAATTTTTAATATATAGATCGATAATTATTTCATGTGTTTAGCAACTTTTGATTAGATGCCAAACAGTCTCTATTCTCAGATATTCAAAGTCTAGGAGAGAGAACACTTTAAGACATCATAAGATACTATTGAATTAATACAAAATAAATTGATTAATTCATTGAAAGAAGAGAGTTCACCTAGATTCCTGTATTTAATGAAGTTCTCACAAAAAGCATGGTTCTGACGGTATGTGTGGCTTAGGTAACTGGGATGAGTATGAAGGATATTTTTTGGTAACCGAGAGAACAGAGTATGCATCTTCTCGGGAAAGTGAGTCTGCTAATTTATTACAATAGAAGCTTGCTCTGGGAAAACAGAATGACACTAGGTGAGAAAAGAGCTTGGGAACCACATCTGAAGTCAAGTTTATCAAGGTAAAGAGCCGATGACCCTTCTGTCCATAAGTGTTTTATTTCCTGCTGACATGTACAAACTGACCTCATTTTCTTTGATTGAAAACCTTCCAAATGTTTTTACTTACTTTCAGGATTGTTTTTAATCTTTACTGCTTTGACTTGGTCATAAAGAGAAAATTTAGAAATCCCAATTATGTTGCCCTTTCTGTAATGAGGAAATAAAGCTGAACTGTTAGCACAATTGGCTGAGTTCAGTCCATTAAACACAAAACCCTAATGAATAGTATGTAAAATTTCTATGCACAGAAATCTGCTAAGTCATCGTCGTTGGAGATCTTTTGGATCGAATTCAAGTCAGCCATGTAAGTGGAAGGGTGTGTGTGTGGGAATGGCTGGGGGTAGTATTGAATGCACCAAAGGCCAACCAAGAGGAAAAAAAAATAGAAGCCAAGATTGTTTTTTTAAAATTCAAATAGCACAAAACATTTTGTGGAATAAAAACAAATTGTGACTGTAGAAATGTGCAATAACATTTATTTTCCAGCTAAAGATACTTAATCAAAATGGCTAGACAATATGTTGAATTCCTAGAAAAGTGAATGAAAAAAGCAGGAGTAGAGAGCGCGTACTCTGTCTCTCCCCACGTTCTTGGACTAGAGACAGAATTTTCTCTGGCTTTTAAAATAATAGTTAATTATGTTTAGATGTGCTCAGCAATGCAAAAGTTTTATCTATAATAATGTAATTCAGTTTTTGCAAAGCATGAGTAAGTGCATTGCTTTCTCTTATGAACTTATTTGAAACTTACATTCCTTTTTATCACAGAAGCTTATGTGTTCTAATTAGCTAGAAAGCTGAAAGGTCATGCTGAAATGAAGAAAATTTAATATTTTTAAGATCATACAGCATTTCAGGAAAATCAGGAGGACTGTTTTATGTTTTGACTATGTGACTATTCAAATTTCACTTCCATCTTGGTTTGTTTTAACACCAGTGTGGGGGAAATGACAGATTTGGTTAAAGTGTTTTAGAAGTAGCAAATTCAAGCCAACTTCTTTCATATTACTCTCTCTTCTGACCCTCCATTTGTTTTCCACCCCCTTCTGTTTAGTAAACAATTTGGCCAATATATGAATAATGAATAATAAACAAATAAGTAATAACTTAGGAAATGAACTAAAATAGCATCTGCTGTGGAGATTTAAAAAGGAAAAGAATAAAGCCAAAGGCAGATGAAGAAAATACCATACAAGAGGAATTAACTGAGGAAACAGAAGATGAAGTCATAAAAAGAGGTCTCTCTTCTTGCAGAGATATACCTCTTCCAAATTCTCAAAGTTACTAAGGTTTAAACAGATACTGAAAGAAAACAGAAGATTAAAGAAGTAGCAGGATTCAAGTAATAAAGAGAAGTAAAATATAAAAAAAACTATAGAAATAACAATATAAGAGCAACAAAAATTAATAAAAATCTAAAGTATAGGGAAATAGTGAATAGGCTTAATTATATATGTTAAAATTGAAAGCTATAAAAATAATGTGTAATAAGCATGAAACAAATAGTCCAACTATATCTTAAATGGTGTTCCTGAAGTTTTTTTCCCCTAAAATTTCATGGGAAAAGATTACATGAGCATTATATAGGAAAAACGAATAGGTACTTGAGCAAAAGTATATGACTCATCTAAAAATATTTGCAATAACAAGGTGCGAGGAAGTACAACAATGTCTAACTTATATTTCATGAACTTTATATAACCAGTTTAGATTTCTTAAAGGTACAAAAGAAACAGGCAGACATTTCCAAATATTAAAAGCTGAAAAAAGGTATTATTTATCGCTATATAACTAAACACTCCCAAATTTAGGGTCTTTTAAAAGTTTCAGCTTTTGTTTTGCTCATGAGCCTGCTATTTGAACATGACTGTGTAGGATAGTTTATGTCTGCTCCACTTAGCACTAGCTTGAAGGCTAGAAATGAGAATTATCTGAAGGCGCTCATGCCTCAAACATCTGTAACTGTGGAAAGATGGAACGCTGTAGTCTCTCCAGCACTGTGGTTTTAGGGTAACATGACTTTTTACCTGTCAGCTCTGGGCTCCAATATCACAGGTCTTGAAAAGAATGCCAGACAGAAACTGCATTACCCCTGATAATCTACTAGTCCATTTTTCTTCAATGCAGCAGAGAGGACCCCCTGTTCAAGGAAATGGGTAATGCAGCCCACTTCTAATAGGGTACAGCAAGGTTTAGAAAGAGCATATAGGACTACAAATATTGATACAATCTGTCATAATAACACTCAAAACTCTATAAAACAAATTTACAATGACATTCAGTCAACCCAGGGAAAAATCAAAATGAATAGGAAAACTAAGTATAAAATAAGATAATTATTTTAATGCATTAGGTAATAAATCAATTATTCAACAACTAACTAGTCTACCGTTCAATTTTTTGTAAATCTTGTTTTACTTTCTCTTCTAATCAATATAGACTTCAGTGTCAACCTTCTCAACAAATGACTAATCAATATTAATGGCGAATAGTTCCCCCTAATAAACACAATCTATGGTGGCAAAATAATTGCAATCTCAGAGCCACCCTGTTTGAGTAGTGGTTAGGTGTGCCACCTCCTGCTAGGCACAGTCCACATATATCCCTAGAACCCAGGTTTACATCCTTGGGTGCCAGGGGCAAAGAGGATACAGGATTGGGCAGAGAGGGGGAACAATTAAGATGTCAACTAAAATAACAACAAAAATGCTTCTTTCTTTTTCTTGCCTGCTAGCCTTCATTCCCACCTACACCTTTCCTTTAAAAAAAAATAATTGCAACCTCAGAAATTTATATGTTAAACAATAATAATGATAACATTTTATAACATTTCTTTCTTTAGCATGTTAGTTTATATAGCACAAGATCCTAAGAAAAGGGAGGATACAAAGTACTAAAAACACTTACACTTGAGTTGGGTTTGTGGCTCTCTTCAGGATCAAGTCTATCAGCTCATCAAGTTTTTGATCCCTTTACCAAAAATAACCTAAAAACCCTTATATGGTTATAATATTGACTTTCCCCAGTCGTGTTTCCTGGATCTATTCAGTTCTGGGTGCAGTTTCTTAATAAACCAGTAGCATTTTCTTTTTACCCTGTGTGTGAGTTATGCAGTAAAAACCAGGCATTCATATGGCTTGTCACATAGCAACTATGTGATGACGATGTGTTGGCAAATCATCAGAAGCACTAAGCATGACAAGCCTTTGTCAGAGCCTACTACAAAGGCAAAATGCTGGTGGCCGATTATACCAGTTTGGTCATGTAAGGAAGTCAACTTTTTTTTCCTGATTTCTAGAGTTATGTCAGGAAAGGATGTTAATCTTATTGAATAATAATTAAGAAAATTGGATGCTTTTACTTAGCTTATCAAGTGATAGATCTCCTGGGTAGATTTCATAATAACTAGCTATAATTTTCATTCCTGGAATTAAATCATGGTATATTTTTATCATGATATATTTTTAATTTTAGTATTCTGTTAAGTATCTATTATTTTCAGTCAAATTTTGTAATTTTTACTATGTCATGGTTTTGGGAGATCTTTTTTCCTTATTTTTTAAAACATTTTAATGGGTTTTATAGGATGATGTTTTTTGATGGTTTAGTCAATTTCAGTCCTCACGACAAATCCTGTCTTTTCCATGGTTATGTCTCATTATTGAGTTCATTTAAATTTTTCTCTTTTTATTAAGGTCTTGTATTTATATAGTTTCTTAAGAAAAATTGCATGGATTCTCTAGAGTGGGTCTTATTTAACAACCGCTTGGCTGAATCTGGAATTTTGTCCCTTACGGGGGCTATTCATGGGGTGGGGCTCAGAGACCCTCTCCCTCCAGGCAAGATGTGCTTGCTGATTTGACCCACCGGGTCTCATTCTTAGTTTCCCTTACCAGTATAAATATTTTCTCACACATCTGTTTTATAGGCATTTTAAAAGAAATTGGGATTGAAGATTCTAGCCAGAGACCTTTTCCTCTGCTGCCATTCTGCATTCTTGACTCTTTTTTGTTTTTTGAGGAAATAATGACTTATTCTTCCCTAGTGCCTCCAGCTATATGTTTCTTTAAAAAGCTAAAATAAATGGAAGACTCTCCTCAAAAAAAACTGAAAAACAGAACATTATGAAATTTTGTAATGATTACGTGAGCTCTCATCCTTTTGGTGTTTATTGTGGTTGCTGCAGAAAAGCACCATGACTCAGGCTCTCAAACAGTGACTTCAAGTGACTTCTCTGCTGCTTCTTGCCATGAATTACTCTGCTTTTCTAGTAGGTTACACATATTCCTCCCCCTCCCTCTCTGTCTCTCCCTCTTTGTTTATAAGACAACATACAGAATATAACTAGAGGCCCTTTGTCAGTGTCTTTGTCTAACCATGTGGTTAATCCACAAGTGTCTTTGTCTAACAATGTGGTTAATCCACGCTCCAGTCCACGCTCCTTATTTAGCTGACTACTTTTGACCCGATACAAATGTATCCCAAAGGGATATGGGGCCCTGAAAGGGAGGATAGACCTCTCAGAGACAAACTTTCCTTTGCAATTTTATTTTTCCTAAATGTAGGAAATGGAGGACAAAGTTCATATCAAAACAGACCAAGAATTATATAGATAATTCAGCAAAAGCAAAACAAAACAAAAAACTCCCTCTGTTGGCCATAGAGGTTTATTCTTGCATGTCAACCTGCACTGAGATTTGCCTTTTTAGAAAGCGCATCCTTTCATTCAGTATTGGAGAAAACTGATTAAAATATTCATTTGTCAGGAGCACTCAGTAGAACAGTGCCAGACAGCAGTACATCTGTACTCGAATTGTCAGGTAGTCTCTTCTGACAGCCTCACAGAGAAATGATGAGTCTATGCCACTTGTCAGGAGAAAGATAGCCCTGCTTGCTGACTGCTTTCTGCATCTCTGAAACCCCTTGAAATTTCTATTTTGCTTCAGGCTCTAACCAGTCATATTTTCTATGATATTTTTCTCATTATATTAGCTGGCTCAGAATATTCTCATTTCCCACTGCACAAGAAACCAATTTGGTGTTTCATGCATTTGCAAAAACAGAGAGTGATTTTACTCACATACAGGCGCTCTCTGTCAGTCATGTAAATCTCCAAGTGCTTGCACTCCATATGGAGCATGGTGATTGTCACTTTTTAAGAGAACATGAAATTCCTCGTCTGAGCGTTTATTGATTCATTTCCTATACTTAGATGCAACCTATCTCTTTACTAATTGCTGTATCAGTTTTTGGCTGATACCCAAGTCTGATTATCAAAAGGACTATCCCTCTTCCTTTTAAATGTGAGTTACTTCATTTGTGCTCTTAATTTCAAGTTCAAGGACTGTTTTCTCATTGGCATCCTGAGAACACAGTGAGTCTCCATTGCATGAATGAATGGAGAATGGTTTTCAAAGTGCTCTACTCACTAAAACAAAATATTATGTAATTTCTTTTATGTATCAATGCACAATGTCCTTGCTTTTCAGTTTCTGAGAAATCCTTACATAAAATAGTATTATCACTAAGGACCACGTATGAAAGTATATTCCATCAGTATCTTAATTGTTCTAAATGCTGATCACAGCCAACTTCTCTTGAGCTGCAAGAACGGTAAACTGCCTCACATAAAGGAAAATCTTTTGAGGAGAAGTGAAAATATTTGGGAGAATAATTCCATAAGAAGATCTATGCTTCTCCTATTAATATCTTATTTGAAGTAAGGAGTAGTGTTATGATGTGGCTATTGTTTGATAATATGAAAGAAAATAAACAGAAATCACCAGGCTTGGACAAAAAAAGTCAACATATAAAGGGACTGTGAGAAAACCCAGAAGCTGTGAAGACCCAATTTTCATTCTTCTAGGTAGCTAAGAGAGTGAGAAACGTTTGTGAGCCTTCAGCGCCTTGAATGACCTCATTTTGAAATAATCTACTTAGCAAAATGACATGTCTTGGAAAGTACTGTTCTGAACGTATTTGGATTACTATCCTGAAGGTCTTGGGGAGTCCAGTCCTTCAGAATTCAAAGAGAAAACCATTTAAACTTAAATGATCATGAATTAAAAACTATTGTTATTTAAAATGATTAAATTGTAAATGCTATCCTTATTGACTTGTATATTTCTGATAATTTGGTACCAATCTGAATATCTTTCTAAAATGTGAAAAATGTATCTCTTGAGTTACCACGTGGTCTTATCTGAAAATGTTAAGTGAGTTTATCTAGATTTTTTTCTTCACCAAATTTAACTTTTTTTTGAGAGGATGGTGCTTATTTTTTTGCTTCATGTTTCAAAAGTATTGTTGAATGAATTGCCCTTCTCACATGACTCTCCAGTATATGAAGTTAAAGAGTTCATGGCATGACAGAGAATCATATAGTTTGTTATGACAACTTTTGATGTAACTAAATGTAAGTAGGAGTAGATAAACATAAGAAAAGAATCTGAGAAAATTATGTGACAATCATTCTATTAGATTCAAGGCCATTTTTAAAATAGTCTGGAATTGAAGCAGGAGATTGTAACAGTTTATCTGATTCCCTTTTTTTGTCAAGCAGTAAAAAAGAAACACATCTTCCCCTGTGAAAAGGAGAGTCACTGATTTTACTTTTTCCACAATAATATAATTTCCAGTAGTTCTCAAAATTAAATGTACATGCAGATCAGCTAGAGAGCTTATATAATACAAAGGACAAGGTCTTATTTTCAAAGATTTTGATTCAGTAGGCATGGGTAGGATTTAGGAATATAAATTTTTGAAAAGCATCTCAATCCCAAATCTCATGCAAGTGGTTGCTGAACTGCATTCTAGAAACACTTAACTATAATGCTAATCACCTACTATTTTACTTTCGATTTTATGCATACACATATACAAACATATAAATATAACTCTAGTTTTTGTTAATACTTTTTTGTTTTCTCTTAATTTTTCCAAGTGGGACTTCTAGCTCTCAGAGAATGCTTTAACAATATTCAGTCGTCAATACTGAAAAAGATAACTGGTAGACCACCATTCAGGCAAAGGTGGTTAGCATGCCAAAGATCTTTGTTATTATCCTATTTCTACCCAATATCTTAAGTATGGTGAAATAACTAGTTAATGTTATTGACTTGATACCAAAAGATATAAAATTGAATTTGGATACTATAACTATGTAGTATGATAGAGGAATTAAGAAATAAAATTAATTTTTGCTTTCATTTCTCATCAGTAGGAAGATTAGCTAAGTAAAGCAATAAAAGAAAATATTTGTAGAATATTTTAGGTACACGCTGCTGGAGTAGTGATTAGGTCAATTGCCTCCAAAGTAGTACAGGCCACATATTCCTTGGTTCGAGTCCTGGGCCCAGGGGGAAACACCTAGTGTAAACAACTAAATAAAAATTTAAAAAATGCTTTTTCCTCCTCTTCCTGCCTGCTTCCTACTTGCCTTCATTCCTTCCTGTAACTTGCGATTAAACAATATTTAAATAAAATATTTTAAATCAATTTCTGAATTTTTATATTGGAAAATAAGTCATGGTGGCAAAAAGTCAAGTAAAGATTGTGGTGACAGGACTTATGAATGAGCATGAAAAATTACAAGGTGAAATCCCTTTGGAAATCTGTCTTTGAAAACAGAGAGAGAGACAGGGAAAGGGCGATAATATTAGAATGGGGTTTCCTAAGTGGTAATGATTCTTCAGATGGGTTTCCTAAGTGATAATGATTCTTACAGTGTTCAGGATCATTTTCAAGGAAGCCAGGAAAACTGGATATGTTAGTAGTAAAATCGTAACCTACCAGAAAGTCGTTAATTAACCTCTGGGCAAGGATTAGTCTCATTCTCCAATAATGTTTTCCAGGAAGCCAAGGAAAACTAGATGGGCAGAGGTCTCCAGCAAGGGTCTCCATACAGGTCAGTGCAGCACACACCTGACTAAAACCTTCCCCCTTGACCTTACCCATCACTGTCCAAGAACCCAACTGCTACCCATATGAGCTGATATGTAACCCAGGGCCAGTTGGGGAAAGAGGGCCGTCTTTGAGCCATGTGCTTCCATCTTCTTGTTGGCAGGCCAGCAATAAAGTACTTTCCCTTTTGCAAAATCCATTGTCATGAATTTGGTCAATTTGTAGGCATCAGACAGAAACAAGCTCTTGTCTGGCAACATATCTAGCCATTAGGATCTGTTCTTGGTTCCTTCTCTGAGACCAGTCATTCATCCCCTATTGTAAATTCCTAGTGTTATTCTTTTCTGGAAAATTTCCCTGGTGAACCTCTTCTCTAAATATATGGTGAAAGACAATCAGGTATAGAATTTCAAACATTAACTGACAGCTTTGTCTTTGTACCACTGATACTCTTTCTGTACAGTCAACTGTCAGGTATACTTATGTCCAATTCAGGACTTCCATTCATTTTGTTAAAACTAAATTGCCTTACTTAATGCTCCTTAATTAGTGCCAGTTGCTGCTAAATCTAACCTAGGCTTCACTTACAAGCATAAGTGGCAATAATTCACCTTTAACTTGCCCTACAATTTCTATTTTTCTCCCTGCCAGCACAGAGAGTATATGTGATAAAAATTTATTCTTTACAGTTTTGAATACAGCAGAGCATCACTGGAAAGTCACTCCTTCAGAAATATTTGTCAAAGATTCTTACAAGACCAAGATTTTTGCGTGCAGAACACAGGCGAAGGTTGCTCAAGGGACTCAGATAACTTTCAAAAGTTAATTATTTATTTCATGGGGAAATACACCATGAAAGTATGTTAGTTGGTTCAGAAGATTACCCTTTAATGATAGAGTCAGTGTTGGAAAAAAACAAGAATGAAAAATGTAAATAGAGCATTTAGAATCTAATTCCATTTCAGTACTTTTGTTTTTTTTTTAAGAGAAATGAAGTATGTAGGAATGAAAGCGAGCAGGTAGCAGGCAGGAAAGAAGAGAGAAGAGAAAGAGGTATGTTTAGTGTCCATTTTTTAGTTGTTCTCCCCTCCTCCCAACCCCCTACCCCACTACAAACCTAGGGCCTTAGCCTGTGCATGGACTGCACCCCAGGCATGGGCTTAACACCTGAGCCACCAGGAAATGCCACCATTTCAATTCTTTAGGAGTCTTTTTCATTCAGATTTATCTACAGGAAGATTCCTTAATAAATCTTTGTCACATAAATTCTGAAAGGCCACATTTTCTATAATTGAATTAATAGGTTGCAAGTATTTTTTTAATGTTAAAAATCAATTTAATTGTATGTATTCTATGCACTCCAAATTCTAGTTAAACAGCATACACAAAAATACAATGAAAGATGATTCAGAAACAAAATGCTCAAACAGACACTGACAATTCTAAATACTCTTTGAGAGATTAAGAAACAAAAGCCATCATTAAAATTGCATTTAAGTGAGAGAAGAGGTTTTTATAAAATTTGTTCTCACATAGTGACTATAATAGCATCCTACCAAAATTTGAAAATCTAGTATAGATTCAGTTTAACAGTCCCCTCAAATAATAAGAAAACAATAGTATTTCTGTGACTCGGGTATTTGCTAGCAATGTAAAGTTTTATAAAACCTTCCTAAGTATTTTATAGCAACCTTCAAATTTTGACTTTCTACTCTATGCCAGGAATTGGGGACAAAGACCAAATATACAAACCTACTAAGAACTGAGAAAATAAAACAAAAACAATGAACTAACACCAGGTGTTCTTATTCTCATGGTCTGATGTATCTTCTTCCTTCTCCTCTCTGAGGTATATGCTCGTCTCCTCAAAGTCATGTATTTCCAATTATCCTTTTATATGGTGTCTCAGAAAAATATACGTGCCTTGTATACACTATAAAATTTAGAAAGATGGAAAAGATGGCTATTCCTATCATTTCATCTTTTCAAAAGCCAACTTTATTTAACAGCAAACATCACTGGTCTCATAGGGCAGCAGGGCTAGCGACAGATACATTGAATCAATTACTTTTGTATTACTGTGAGCCAAGGTAACATTCACCAAGATGGTGAGCAATAATGGAAAAATAAGGATCCGTTGTAGACAATTACAGGGTCATAAAACAAAGGTAATTTTCCAGGCAAAAGTAAATATTAAGAAACAATAAAATGTTTCAAACTGTAGAAGTAAAAAAATAGTGACATGATATTCTCCTGTGCTATTGGAATTGTAAGTTACAAAGAGCAGAATTCAGATCACTAAGAGGAAATTCTAGAAATTCGTAATGAATGATGATAATCTTAGTAGTACTAACTTAAGCATAATATGGTAAGAACTCAAAATGAACTCTCGGCATACTGCAGAGTTAAGCTCAGAGTGAGGAACAACTTGACCATGTGTTAAACTTAAATATAAAATACATGGAGTAATCTTACCTTCCCAGAAAAGGACACCACCTATAAAGTATAGAAGGAGGAGGAAAAGGAAAAGAATTATTTGATCAAGTTTGTGAATCTAATTCCATCGATAAGGAACAAGCAGCTTTTCCTGAGTCTTCTGGTTCTGACTTCAGTATAATCCATATGCCAACGGGACGCATTTTGAGATGGCATATTCTGCTACCTTTCACCTTTCTAACCCATTTGGTAGTCATGTGAAGTGCTTCTGAAAGCTAGGCTTAGTTTCTACAGGTAAAGCTGACGCAGTGGTTTCAAAGACAGTCTTTCTCTTTTTTTTGTTGTATTGTATTTTGCACACTTAATGATTAAACAAGACAGTGCTAGGGGATTTAGAGGAGTAGATACTATGATGTGCCTATGAATATGCATTGTACCTTTCCTACATTTACAATATATTGGACTGATATTGAGACAGATAGGGGAAAGTAAGGTGGGCTTTCTCTTCTTGTTCCCAGTACATGTCCAGCTGTGACCGAACCCCACCGTCATTTCCAATCCCAACCACAATGCTGTAATCGAACTACAGCCTTGAGATTGCTTGACACACCTTCTTTCTAATCTTTAGCATATGGGTCCCAAGGAATTACTGAGCACACTAAAAATTTATGACCATCTAAACTCTGCAAGTGCTCCAGATAGAAAGCAAAAGAGAAGAGACTATGTAACACATGCATTTTGAGCCCCCTAGGTATTTTCTGGGCACTCCACGGAGACAAAATGTCTGGACACACAGTATCCCTCTTCCAAAACTACTAACTACCAGTGCATCAAAAGTGCTGATGGAACGTACCCAGTCACTTAAACACCCACAGTCCAGATGCAGCACGTCACAGCGAAGCAGCACGTCACTGCAAAGCAGCAAAGCCAAAGCAAGGTCCTATCCTCCATGCTGTCGCCCTTATGCACATGCTCTATCCCCGCTCTTTCTCTTTCTCCTGTATTTGAACTCTGAAATAAAGCCCTGTCTGAGGAATGTTTTATACTTTGCAATTTCTGTTTGCAGAGGAGACCAAGAACCCCTAAGATGCTACCAGACCCTTGGAGAGATGGTAACAATATGTGTGTTTCTCTGAAGTGTACAAAGTGAAGGAAGATAACTGTAAAAACCATTTCGAATTTGACAGTTAATTTTAATTGTAAAATTAGAAAGCAGGCATTTTAACTGTGTACTTTATATTTAGACATATCTTTCTAAACCATGTAAGACCATTTGAAAATGTTTCTGCAAGAAAATTTAAAATGGACTAACTGAATCTAACTCACCACATTAAGTACATTGAAGCTGTGTATGCATTTTTCTAAGACCATACAACAGGAAGATGGTAAAAATTGTGACTCTGAAATAAGATACAGATTCAATCACCCATTAAAAGCTGATATCCAACTCTTTCATTCTTTGAACTCCCTCCCTGCTATTGCAATTACTGTTCAAGCCAGGTGTAGCTTTACTTCACATTCAGGTGATCAAGGGGCCATTTCTCCCGTGACTGTTTGCTGAAGATAAACAACAGAGGTGTGATGGTATGTGAAAACTGAAAACTCCAGAAGCACTGCATAAATAAACCCAACACTGTTAAAGAAATGCATGCAATAAATAGATAAAGCAGCAGGGGCTTTCAAGAGTTCATTAGTTAATCAATCGGAGGATTTGAGCACAGGAATGAATAGACCGCCTACCTTTATAGCCCAGGGTAGTCTTTTTACATCAAAGGTCCTTGAGTAGACAGTCCCATTTGGAACCTAGAAGTTACAAAAGACATTTGGGCTCCGGTCCTTTGGCTCTAAATACTGTCTGAAGATCAAGAGACAAGTACAGGAGCCTTAGTGAGTACTAAGAGAGGCTTCCTTCCTGTAGTTTCTGTCTGGTAAATGGGGTAAGAGGTACCTGCTTATTCCAATCAGTACCGTTAGGCTGACCCAGAGGCACAAAGCGGCAGCCACACCCGGGGAAAAGGTGGCTGACGTCAGACTGAGGGATTAAAGCCCACACCTGGAATCACAGGACCAATCCCCAATCGTGACGTAGGAAGCCCGCGAAATTACTTTGCTTAAATAGCGCATTTCCCTTCGTTCGGGCGCGACTTTCCCGGCCCGGTTCTGCGGACCGGAGAACCTCGCCCGGGTGTGCAAACCCCGATAAAGCCCTGGCTATTCGACTTTTTGTTTGACTTTCTTTCCTCGCGGAACCCAGGAAAAACCTTGCAACTACATTCTTACCTAGTTTCTTCATAGAATTAGGCCCATTTTGTTTTGATTTCCATTGGTCTTTTGGATCAGGGAGAGGGGTCCCAGGAATGGTGTCGTCAATAATTGAGTTCTGGAAAAAAAATGTAGTAGCTATCATTTTCCTCACAACACAAGAACATTTCAACTCCCTACAGTGTAAAATGAATCTTCCTCTGGCTTCCATGAACCAATCCATGACACAATTCCCTAAAAGTAGCATTAGTTCGATAAATTAGTATATGAAATAAACTATAAATGTTAACGAAAGTCAATTGAGAGCTAAAAGGAGACAGAATATCTTTGAGCCTTTTCAAATCATAATAAAATACTTATATAATCATAAACTGGAGTACGCCTTTCATTTGAATATGTCAGAAACGTCATCACAATGAACAATAAATCTATAGCAAACTAAAGATGTTTATGTTTCCACATAGAATATAAACTTTTTAATACATACATTTTAAATGTATTTTTAATTTTACACATTTTCTTAAAATGACTTTCGCAGACTTCTTTTAAAACTCAAACGATGGTTAAATACTAATATGACACAACTTTATTTACTTCAAGGATAATTGATGTAATTAATAGTAATTAGTGCCAACTGTAGAGAACACCTTTAAACCATAAAGAATTAAATGTTCTTTCATAATTGCAGAGCCCTTATCTTAATTAAATTTAATTCTTTTTTGGCTGCTGGGATTCTAATATTCTGTTTGAGTCCTAGAAATAGACAGCTTATTAAGAAATAGTGGCCACTTTATCTGCAGCATCAGGGTAATATTCAAAATATGGAAGCTTCTTCAAAGTCTGCAGGGAAGAAAAAAACGGAAAGTTGAAAACTTTTTTATTTTATTTTATTTTTACATCTGGAGGTGAGATGGATGCAGTCACAGGAATCTGCCTGAGAAAATTGAATCAATGGAGGAGTTTAAGTTTAAAAACAAGAAAAGAAAAGAAAACAAAGGTGACCCTGAAATTCTCTTCACAACTAGGTGTGAAAGAGAGAAATTTCAAATCTATTTTTCAGACTTACATACAGCTCTCTCTTTTACTTCTTGCCTTACACTGAACAGGCAAAACAGGTTCCCAAATATATGTATCTCTATCCACATATGACTGTTACCCTTTCTATCCCTTCCCTGAACTAGGACAGACCTGCTTGGTATTCATTCTCATGTAGGCAATCGCTTTCTTCTTTTCCTTTGTGCCGCAAACTAGAAGGTAAGGCTTCAACCTTCAGACTCATGCTAGGTAGTCTAATCCAGACTTCTATAAGTCCAGTCAGGACTTACTCTGTTAGAGGCATTTATATCCTCCTATAGAAGCATGATTAGGTGCTGGCTCAAATATCAATGAATTATACTTAAATTCTATTTTTGCCATTGACATAGTTCTTTTATTTAGAAAGACCATGGTAAGAGAGGGTGGTGTCACACTGTGAGCCTGCAGCCCTTCTGAGTCCTGGAATCCAACAGCCCCAGTGGTACCAACAATGGCCACATCTGGTTCTGAACGTGAGTAGAGTTGGACCAAGTTGGGAACCTCCAAGATTAGTTCAGCACATTAGTTTGAGGTATAAGCTAGTGTCACCTGATTTCATGTTTTAGGGTGCTAGCCTGGTCTCCTTTTACCTTTCAAAGCCACTTAACTTCTACATCTGTTATTGCCAGTCACATGATATGATTAGAAAAAGAATATTACTTACTTTGGTCGCTTCTATAATGTCTTTATACCTCTGATACCTCCATTCCCTGGTCTCTTGGTCTTCATCTTTTAGCTTTCTTAAGAATGGCACTGGGGCTAAAGTATGCGCTGAACTCTTCACAGTAAATGCGCTGATCTGCATCAAAGGCAGATTTCACCAGTATATCTCAACTTTTTCTCCTGCAATTGGCATAGCCTAGAATCTTTCTCAACCTAGTGTTCCAGGCAGCCACTATCAACAAATGAGAATTGATGTTCAAAGTAAAACATATTTACCATTCTTCTACCAAAAGAACTAGAGCTGAACACTAGTTAAAGTGTTTTTATGCAGGAAACTCTTGCAATCAGAGAAAAGAGATTTCCGTATAGAAATGCACTCATTTCTGAATATAAGTGGGAGTTCATAGTTTAAGAACACAGTGGAGGACTTAGTGAATGGAATATTACTGAGAAGTGGCCCTGGTGACTCGGGCATTAAATCTGCTGCTCCTGTAGTCCACATAAAGCCCAAAGTTTGCAACCTGCGACCAAAATGAACAACTAACTAACTAACTAACTAAATAAATAAATGCTTCTTCTGCCTCCCTTTTCCTACCTCTTTGCCGACTTGCCTTCATTCCTGCCTGCTTCCTTCCTCTTCAGAAAAGAAAGAAGGAAAAATTGCTAAGAGAAAACATCAAGTATAGGGGGTTCTTGTTAAACCAACGTACATGATCCTTCAGTAAACCAGTATCAGCTCTCAAGGGTGAGAGATGAGGAATCAAGGATGGGGGATTCTCTAGAAACCGACTTAGCAGAATTCTTGCTAAAATGAACCTCAACAAGGGTGAACAACAATCTTGAGTTTGAGTCCTGCTTAGGAGGACTCAGAGGATCCTAAGTAAAAACTGGTCAAGGAGAGTTTTTGTCATGCTCCAGAGTTGAGCATATATACCCCTCGTTACCTAAGAAAATAAATAATTCTAGAACAATCCATCTGTAATTCTAAGTAAACAAAACTCATTATGTATAAATAGCTGGTTTTGATAACGGTTCTGATCTCAAGACTCAAATGAGTAATATACACATACTTAATATCAAAAGGGCTCAAATATGTATATATGCATATATACAGAAAGAGAGAGAGAGAGACAGAGAACAGAGTCCTATAGTTAAATTTAAATTCTCTGTATAGATAATATTAAACAAGCATTTTATAAGTTGTTCAAGAAGGCAAAATACTATGTTCATTGAAAATATAGTCATTGAATGAATTACTTTTGTCAAACTTTAATTTAAACCTTGTGAAAATCAAATCAGGACAAGCTTTTCCTGTTAATTGAATGCTGCTTGGGAAGCGCGCTGTCAGGTACGGAACCGTAGGTGTAGGTTACCAGTAACCTAGTTTGTAGCTGACGTGCAGGATTATGGGTGTTATACAAGAAAGAAATATTTTCTTTTCCTGTGAAACTGAGTACAGAAAGGTGATGCTAACGGTGTGGTCGGAAGGCTTTTTGATGTACAGTAAATTTCTGCTAGCACTTTTTCCACATTCAAATTTTAGTGCACTAGGGAAATTTTTCCTATTCAGCTCTCAGCTCTGGATATTTATCACAAAAGCTCTGAGAATGAAGATTTTCCTTTATGATACTCTGGAAGAGCACAGATTAAGTATGCAGCTGTGGACAATTCCCTAGGCCAGCTTTTCCCAACTTCCCTTCTCATAAAGCTATACTCCAGATTCTGATTCAGGAGGCTGGGATGCGGGCTGCCTCTGCTTCTCAGAGTGCTTTTCCTAGCTTGTCTGTCCGTTCTAAGGCTGCCTTGAACCTCCAAGGAACATCTAAGGAAGTGACTTGCATTTGGAGTTAAAATGCCATGATTGCATTTGTCTGAAACCCTAGCATTGTTGGAGAGGAGACTAAAGGAAAGTGCAACAGAATTGCTTGAGCAGAAAGATTCGAGGAACAGGAGCAGAATTAATAGAAAATGTTAGGAAGCCTTGTTTGTGTTTCACTGTGAGAAACCCCAGGCTGCCCAGTATAGATCGACATTGTTTCTCAAGGTTTCTGGAATCAGACTGCTGCTGCTTTGAATGAAGCACATGTAGAAACAAGTCACTGGGAAGCTGGCTTTACACAGTCACAGTTACATTGAAACCCTCAGCCTGGAAGATCAAGGGCCACCTTCACAAGCAGGGTGAGCAACATGATCTGCAGGTGGCCCATTAGCAGTGGCCCTTTTGTCCACTGCACCCCGCAGTGAGAATAGCAGGACTCCAGCCTCTACCTGAAACTCAGTTTCCCACGATCTGGTAAAATATAGCAAGGGCAAAGCACTCACTGAGGTAGCCGGGGACTGCACAAAGTGGCAATAGCCGGGAGCGCTTCACATCAGAATACGGGGGGGTGAGTTAAGCAAGGGCTCCCACTCCTCTTCAGTAAATGCAAGAACTCAGGACTCCCTTTATTTCCCACCAATTTTCAACTCTAACACAAGAGTCAAGTAATATTTTACCCCTTCCCTTTCTCAAATGAAATAATTTTATAAAGAAAGCCAGAAAAATAATCAAGGTGTTTTAGCGGTTAGGGGAAGAAATCAAATAAACCAAACATTAGTGTTGATTTTATTGCTGTCCTTGAGTTGTGCGAGTAGTTTAGATATTTTAGGTATTAACCTTCTTTCAGATGCATGATTTGCAAATATATGAGGTAGGTTATCTTTTCATTTTGATAAGGGTTTCTTTTGATGTGAAGAAGCTTTTTCCTTTACCATAGTCCCACTTGTTTATGTTTGCTCTTATTTCTCTTGCTGTCGTAGGCAAAGCCCCAAAGATAAGTCTAAGGCCAATGGTAGTGAGCTCATCCCCTGCATTTTCTTCCATGCATCTTATGGATTAATCCTTTAATCCATGTTGAAATGACTTTTGTGTATGATTTAAGATAGTAGTTTGATTTCATCGTTTTGCATGTGGCTGTCGAGTTTTTCTGACACCATAAAGATATTTTCCTGTCTCCCTTGCACTCTTGGCTCCTTTGGCATAAGTTAGTTTTCAGTGTATGTATGGACTTGTTTCTAGCCTCTCGGTTCTGCTCCATTGATCTGTGTGACTTTTTATTTCAATACCATGCTGATTTGATTAGTTCTGCTTTGTAGCGTACTTCAGAATCAGGGAGGGTGATGCCACCTGCTTTGCTCTTTTTTTCTTAGGATTGATTTGGCTCTTCAGGGACTTTTGTAGTTCCATACAAATTTTAGGATTTTTTTGTTCTACTTCTGCGAAGAATGTCATTTAGATATCGAAAGGGACCTCAATGAATCTGCATATTCATTTAGCGATTTTTTAATTTGGCGATTTTAAGAATGTTCATTGTTCCAATTCATGAGCATGGAATATCTTTCCATCTCTTTGTGGACTTCTATTTCTTTGGAAAATGCCTTTTAGTTTTCAGTGTATACGTCTTTCGCTTCTTAGTTTAAATTAATTCCTAGATTTTTATTCTTTTTGATGTAATTGTAAAGAGGGTTGCTCTTTTAATTTCTTCTTTGTCTAGTTTGTTTTCATATAGAAGCATAACATATTTTTGTATTGATTTTGTAGCCTGTCCAAAATGTGTTGTGCTGATTTTTGCCGAAAGCATACACAACGTTTCTATAACTGAAGAGAAGTTCTGTTTTCACCACTCCTTCCTGCAGGAAAGTTAGCTTAAGCCGGCTTGAGTGAACAGAGCCCAGGGTGCAGCACCGACTGAGCATGAGTGTGGTGTACAGAACAAGGCAGTGTGTTCAGAAGACACAGTCACCGTGTGCACAAGGGCCCGAGGGGCCCCAGGCTCTCCGCTGGGTGGTAATTAGAGCAACTCGCTTGTAAAAGTCACTTTGTGTTTTCAGCACAAACAAGATTTAAAGGAAAGATCAATTTTAAAAGGCAAAGCACTGCGATGTATGTCATTTAAAGTAAAGAAGAAAGCAGGAAAAGTCTCCATTTAAAATGTGCTATAAAAACAGTGCCAGAAGCCTGCGGGCACCTGATGTTTCAAGGGCCTTTTCATTAATGGTGCTTTACCACGTACTAGCTGATAAACCCAGATGCTTAACTGTCTCTGCCAGAGTGAAGATCAGAGCAGCTGGTGGAAGAATCTTGGGGAATGAAACTTGTGTGTGTTCCTCTGGGCTGAAGTAGTCTCAGAAGGAGCACTAAGCTGGTGACGGGGCTTCTGAGAGAATGGCGAGAGCCTTGCTCCTCCTACCTCACCCCACCCGACCTTTGTTCCCCTCCCCTGCAAGTGTCAATGAAACGTTAAGGAACCCGGCTTTTTAGGAAACCAGTAACGGACCCCTCTATCCCGTGGGGGCCTGAACCAGGGTGAGAATGCAGCTCTGTGGGAAGGGGCGAAATAGAAGGCCGTCCCATTTCCTCCTCCTCTAAATCAGGTGCAGGCCCCGAGGAAGGAAGCCAGACCATCGCCTCTGTACAGTCCTCTAAGCAGTGAGTAAAGACATGATTAGAACGGACTTCCACATTGGTCTTTAGACTTTTTGCTCTATGTTCTTGCAGTTTAAAGCAGTCAGCAGATTGAGACAGGGCAACCCTTAAGTGACTTTTAAATGCTTTTTACACGTTATCTCATTGGAGCTTCGGTGCAGTCCTAGGAGAAGGGAACTGCTGTCTTCAATTTAGAGATCAGGAATGCAAACACGAGAATTTAAGGATCTAGCCCAAAGTCATAGAGCTATTAAATTATGAAGTTAGGAATCTGACCTAGCTGGCTTGCCAAGGGAGGATTTAATAGCGGCAAATAATCTGAGAGCTCTATTTAAAAAACAAAAAGGTACAAAGCCAGCCAATAAACATGTGCTTTCAGTCCTTAGGAAAAGTATAAAGGTTTTACCTAAATCAAAATTTACCGGGCAAATTCTATTAGAGAACCTTCTGAATCACCTATATATACCAGCCTCTGGATAAAATCGTCAAGCAGGTGTTGTGTGCTGTTTCTGTTGGGGGCAGGAGTGGGGAGGGGCTGTGTTTTTGTCAGATTCTAAATGTGTGTATGCCAAGGATATTTAGCAAAGCATTTGCCTAGCTAACTATTCCCCATAGTCATTCAGGAAAAAAAAAAGTAGAACTCTTTCACCAAAATTTTAGTGCTTTATTTGTTTTAGAGGAACTGGCTGTTAACGTGCCATATTCTAAATAAAGAGTTAAACAATATATTTAATAAATAAAACATTCAATATTTGATTATAATCATCATCAGTAAAATAAATTATGCTATATACATACTTTATACAATTATATAATAATCATAATAATATTTTTTAAAAGTATACTTGGCATGCCCTGGTGGCCCAGGGGTTAAGCCCATGCTGGGGGAGCAGTCCACATACAGCCCAAAGATCCCAGGTTCGTGTCCCGGGACCTGGAGGAACAATTGAAATGAACAGCTAATTAAATAAAATTCTTCTCCCTCCTCTCTCTTCCTTCTTGCCTGCCTGCTTCCTCTTTAAAAATAAAAACAAAAACAAACAAGTATAGTTTTGCTCGTTGGAATAAAAGGAGGCTCTGGCTATCCAGTCATCCTTTTGAAAACCTTGTGAACATTGCTTATTTATATGTCCTGCCTTGGACATGAACAATTTCCCAAATGGAAAATGCAGCTTGTCCGTGGAAAAGTCAGCAGCAAACGTGGCATATCTGCCTAAAGATAATGAGCAGCTGATCTGTAACCACGGGCCAGGCACCGGTAGCTTGGGCTCATATTAGTCCCTTTTGGAATGACCACATCTCCGCTCATAGGCTCGGCCCCAGGCTCTTGAAGGCCACACAAGGACTTTCACTGCGGTCTGTGCGTGTGTTAGGGGCTCTCAAGCCTGTGAGCTTGCTTCTGCCATGCTTCTTATACTTCAACATGCGTCAAAACCTCGCTAAAGCAAATACTGCTGGACTCCACCCCAGCGCGCCTGGTATTTGAGTTGATGATGCCTATACCGCGGTCCAGGCGCCACACGTCATGATCCATTGCAACTGAGAATTTGTTTACCTACTTACCTCTTGTGAGTGGTTCCTATTCCCAACTTAGTTCTTGAAAACAGCACAGGGTTTGTCCTACTCACTGTTCGAGGGCATGTTTTCTGGTGGTTGAGGAGTGAGTGAATGGCAGCAGTTATGTCACAGCTTCTCCGATCAGATTACTGCTGTGCCAGGTAGGTGCCCCTCCACCCACCGCATTGCTGGGACCCCATGCTGAACGCTTATGGCTGTAAGCAGCTCGCTCCATTTACCCCAGTATTCTCCGTAAATATTTCCCTTTCCCTAGGGTTATGATTTCAAACATTTAGACAGATTTTGTTAAAAAAAACAACATTATTTTGATTAGGAGCAAATTGGATTACATGGTTGCTAACTCATAAATCATGATTTAGCACTAAACGATGCTATTTCTTACTAAGAATTATGAAAGGTTTCTTTTGTGTTTTATTTTCGTTGTTTTCTTTTTCCTCCCATGTTTTCAGAAGTAAATGAATTCTGGAAGGTACTGTTTTCTCCACTCCTTTTTATTTATCATCAGAATGAGTGATGACTAATGCAAGGATAGATATATTTGCTGAGCACTGAAATAGCGTGATGAAAGAGATAAACCTCAGATGGGTCTGAATATCAATTTTCTGGGTTGATACACAACACCCTCACCTGGATGCCAATCAGTCCTGGGATATTCAGTGATTGAATTAAATTGGATGCCCATTAACCACCTTTCGATCTCCTGACCTATAATTTTCTCCAGAAGTTTCATTAAATCTTAAGGCCTTATAAACACTGAATTTAATGCTCCTGGATGATAATTGTGGACATATGAAACTTTTCATCATTTAGATCACTCTACTAGTAAAATCTTAAATTGCACTACTCTACTTTCTTACAGCATTCTCATCCTATTATTCCCTCTTCTACTTACCTAAAAACTTTAACCCCCTCTAACTTTCCCTAATACTTTGGGGGTTTTCTGACTATACTTTCTTGCCTGCCTGAAAGCACAGAGCCTGAACCACTTTTTCACCTGTTCTCCCAGTCCTCTTCTCCTCTAACAAGCCACCAGGTCCTTTCAGGATCTGCCCTAGAAAGATCAAGCCAGCAGACCCCTGATGCAACACATAATGCAGGTGAAGAGCACACAGCTTAGCTGACATTTGTGGAATTCACCTTTGGGTGGGCCTTCTCGCCTTCATCCATTTGCCCTATTCTTGCTCAGCTTTCTCTCCTAGAGTTTAGGCTTATTCAATTTAAAAAATCCTTACTATACAAGCCAGCTATTCCTTTCCTGGGCACCCAGCATGACCCAAGATCCACACAACAGAAATTCATAGCAGCCTTATTCAGAATAGCCCAAATATCCACCAGCTGATGAATGGGTATACAGATTATAATGATCCATACGTTGGAATACTATTCAGTAATAAAAAATAATGAACTACGAAGACACTCCACAACTTGAATGAATCTTAACTGTGGTGATCAAAAGGAAACAAATACAAAGAGTACATATCATATGGTTCCATTTCCATGCAGCTTCTGAAAAGGTTAATCTAATTTATTATGACAGATGACAGACCACTGATTGCTTACTGGGAAGTGATTTATTTTCTAGAGAGGCAGGAAGGAATGTTTTAGAAACATGGAAAAGCACCCAAATTTGCTGCTGGTGGTGGTTATACATGTGTAGACATTGGTGAAAACACTCTGTTCTATTCTCAGAACTAAAACACTTAAATGACATTTACAAAGTGCTTTGTTATATAGACTAAGATTGCACAGCAGCTCTGCTTATTTTCACTAGAAACTATTTTTTTTTCTCTGTGAATAAGCCATAATTATTTTCATAGGGATAAGACATGATTCATGTGACCTGATATATATAAAAATAATTAATGGAAGATGATTGACATAAAACGACACACAAAATGCATTTTCTGAGTCTTTCTGGCTCATAATATTAAATAGTAAACAAAAATCAAAGATAAAATAGGTCAGAAGGGAGATGGAAGAGTTCTGGTAAACTGACATGAAAATGCCATTAGAGGTACGCCATGGTGAAATAGGGATTGGGCTCAGTTCACTACATCCCAGGGTCTCAGGTTTGTGTCCCGGGGTCCATGGGAATGAACAAGATGAACACTAAATGGGGTGTTTCTTCTTCCTCTCTCTTCCTGCCTACCTCTCCTCACCTTCATTCCTGCCTGCACCTTTTCTTTAAGAAAAAAAAAGAAAATGCCATTATAAAGCTATAAATTAGGAACAGCGTTATCACAGCTACAAAGCAAATTTGCTGACACTGAGGAAGAACCTGAATTACTAACACGGTGGTAAAAGACTGCCAAAGATTAAAGCAACTGAACACAAAAGATGTGGACAACAGACAAGAAACTGAGCTCATGCAAAGAAAAGCAAGGCAGTCTTTTTATCAAATTTGAAACACAGGACAGAAAAAAAATGTTAATTTAAAGAAGCAAGAAATACTCCTACAGATCCAAAGGAAGTAAAAGTCAACAGAAAATTGAAAGACCTAAAGGTGACTGACTAGCTTGTGGAAGAATTCTGGGTAAATTTGGTGGCATGGAAATGTTATACTACCTTTTATAGATCACGTTGGCAAAAATGGAAAAGATGGATCAAACCTAGTATTGACAGGTATAAAAACTAGGCACTTGGACATAACTTTGGATAAAGCTATCATTTTAAATTACAAACGCCACTTTGTCCCAACATCTTCATTACTGAGCATTTATCCTGCATCTAGTCTCACAACTGTGGGAGGAATATGTACAAGTAAGATAACTACGGTTTTTCATCATTGGGAAAATCCTAACAAATCTACATTTTTGTCTATAGAAGTTTGATTAAAATTATGGACTAGCTAATAGAAGAGGTGAAGTGTTCATTAAAGAATATTATGGACCTGTAATTATCGAAACGGATGAATTAAGTAAAAGCACAGTATTTAACAATAATTATGAATTCACATGATGTTTAAAAGAATATAGGTTACCTTCATATAAAATGTATTACAAATCCACAATCAATTGTTAGTAGTGATTACAGCTGAGTAAACTGAGTATTTGAGAGTAAGAAAGATATTTTATTTTATACCCTCCTATTGCTTTTGAAATTTTAATCATATGCCTGCATTTCTTCTTTTTTAATGATAGAAAATTTTAGAAGTTTTTCATTAAAAAGTTTTTATTTTTGTTTCTCTGTGGAGAAAAATCATGTACTAGAAAAATAGACTATTCCTAGAGACTTATTTCCTTATAGTTTTACAGAGCTAAGACTTCATGTTGAAGCATGGGCCATTACTTTTGCTGGCAAGTAAGAAATTATACTATTATATTGGTAGTAATTTTGAATAATTTTATTTTGTTCACATAAAGAAATGAATAAAATATATAATAGCTATAATTTCAATCTGAAACAAGGCTTATTTAAATTATAGGCACAGCATTCATTTTGCTACATTGTTGCAAACAGAATAGTTTCTTAGAGAACCTGCAATCAGGATCTACAAAGGAGGACTTCTTTCTTGGGAAGGCATCAAAGGGGCCCTGGGACTTTTAACTAAATGTATGAACAGACTAGTCACAATCCTGGACTTTCCAAAATCAATGGCACTTCTTAGAGAGCAATATATATCATAGGCTTTTAGAAAAGTACTACTGTTGCTTTTTAAGTTGTATTTATAATTAGACCCTAAACATAAAGATTTCAATTGCCCCCAGTCTCTAAATATTTCTACAAGACATTAAGAAACTGATATAAATGACCAAGAAGCAAATTAATTAGTCATCATTTATTTATCTTCTCTTTCAGCTTGGAAACTTAAATGCAGATCAAAAGGAAGCTAGTTACCAGTTGCTTTTAGTAATTTTATACTTAGGGTGAGTGAGAAATACTAAGATGTCCCAGATGTATTTATTATTTGGTGTTGAAAATTAACCCCAATACCTTTTAGATTCAGTTCAAAATTTTCTATGATTCAACCTCCCAAGAAGAATCAGAGTGAAGAGCCTATGCCTAAAAAATGTCTTCTATGATGCAAGAAAAAGTCACCTACTTGTGGATAATCACTGTGCTTTTGTAATTCAGATAAGAAATGAACACAATGAGTTATTTAAATATACACACCCAGTGGCTTGGGTTGTAAATTGAAAATCAAGGGAGAGCCACAGAATATGGTCCCTTTCAGAAAGGAGTGTTTATTCTGTATAGTTCCTGCTAATAATCCTAATGCTTTGAGACTCCTCTAAGTGTCCTCTCCATTGCACTGAGTCTGGCCACCTGTGAGATTGACAATGAGTGGCTCTCCCTCTATGGAATCTAATGAAGACTTTATAGTAACCAGCATGTCAGCTGTTATTGGAAGAGCTGGTTCACTGAATGATTTCATCTAGTAAAATTAGATCCTCTCAGAAACACCAAAACGTTTAGTTGGCCCTTTAAAGCTGAATAAAGCTAGCACGATTTTGGTTTTCAGATGCTCAGAGACCAAATGTAAAAACAGACCTGCCTGTGCACTGCTTTGGCTCAGGTGACTAAGGTGTAAACCATATCAAGTCTACAGATCCCGGTTCAAGACCCAGTGCCCGGGATTAAGAAGCAAAAGCAAAACTAGCCTGTCTCTGGGATTGATGCAACCAGTTAAACTCTACCCATGAAATTACACTCAGGTTTTCTATCTGATAATGAGACTGCTGGTTATAAATAAATACCACACCTTGAATGTCAGAGCCCCAACTCCACTAGGTATCATTCTAATTGGTACCCTTTTAAGAGACATGTTAGTTTGCTAGGGCTGCCCCCTAATAATATACCACAGACTGGCTGATTTAAAGAACAAATTTATTTCTGCATAATTCAAGACACCGGGAGCTCAAAATCAAGGCATTGTCAGATTTGGTTTCTTCTGAGACCTCTCGTCTTGGCTCACACATGGCCACCTTCCCTCTGTGTTCTTACATGGTCATCTCTCAGTCTGTGTCCTAATCTCTTAGCCTTATAAAGATGCGAGTCATACTGGATTAGGGATACCCACATGACTTCATTTTATGTCAATCACCTTTCAAAGGCTCTATCCCTATTTTTACATTTGGTCACATTTTTAGATACTGGGAATTAGGGATTCAACAAAGAATTTGGAAGGGCACAGTTTACATGGTAACATGGGGCATGGCAGCATTCAATCTTTTTTTTTTTTTTTTACGTTTTCTTTTTTTGTAGTAATACTTCTACACATTAAAATAACTTTCTATGTATAGGTTCCCCACTCCTTAGATATTTGTCAACACACCCTGCCCTCCACCACATCACCAAGTGTTCCTCACCATTGTCGAGTGGACTCTGCCACCATTACTCGCCCCATGCCCCCCTCTATTCCCTATTGACAACCTCAGTTTTGCAACATTCTATCTTGATGGCAGTTTGATGGCAGGTGTTCAGGAAGGCTTCCAAGGGGTCAGTAATGGTCTGTCTCTTGATATCAGCAAGAATTACAAGGATGAGTTTATTTTGTGAGGGTCACCAAGCACCATACTTAGGACTCAGACACATTTCTGTGATTGTTAACCTTCAACAAATTTTATAAACTCAAAAGCTAACAGTAGAGTTCAGTAAATTTATTGGATAGAAAATGAGCATATCAAAATCAATTTTAATTTCATTCTGCAGTACAATAGTAAGAAAATTAAACGTTAAAAAGACAAAATAGCAAAGCAAGGGCTAAAATGAGAAATAATCTAATAAAAGATACGCATAACTTCAAAAAGGGATACCTTACTTTATTGAGTGACATGAAAGAAGAAAATAAATCAAGATATATGCCTTATTCGTCAACTTAAAGGCTCAACTTTATAAAGATAGTTATATAATTTATTAAATTTTAATTTAAAAATCTAAACAGGTTTAGAGTCTAGGAAGAAAAGGGTGGAAACTTGACAACTTTATTCCCTATGAAGAACCAGAAGTTACTAAGATATTGTCCTAGAAGAGGAAAGTAGAGAAATTATCTTTCCCAGCTGTCAAGACTGGTAAGTATAAGTAGTGTGGAATCGGCACAAAACTAGAAAGTAATTGAGATCTCAGACCATGTGGACATTTGATTTGTGACAGAGGTGGTACTAGAAATAAAGGGGTGGGTAGAAGGAGAGTTTTTGAATAATTGATGCTGACAATTGAATATCTATATAAAATGATATTGGGCCCTTCCTTACTTTGTACTAAGTGTGATAGGCAAAATTTAAAGTTGTTAAAACATAACAATACTATAGGAAGTTACTCTTATCACCTCAGGTAGGGAAATTGTTTTTAATAAAGTACTACTAACCACAAAGGAAACAAAAATTATGAATTTGATTAAATTAAATTAAGAATATCTGTTCACTGTAAGGGTAGAGTACAAAGATAAGGCACAAAATGAAGAAGATATTTGCAATGAATATAACTGACAGGAACTCTTTACAGACACTAGGTAAACAATTCCTCCAAATCAATAAGAAAAACCAGGCAACTCATTAGAAAACCTGGGACAAGCACTTGACCAGCATTTCACAAATGAGGCCATCTCAGTTGTTCATAAATATTTTAAAAGATGGCCAATCTTCTTATTAGTCAAGAATATGCAAAGTTAAAACCATATTAAGATGCCACGACACTCCTCCCAGAGAGTCAAAAATTCAAAACACCAACTGTTAGAAAGGATAGGATGTGAACCAACAGAAACTCTCAGGCTCCACTCGGAGAATGTGAACATAGACAAATCTTGGGTTCACAACATGGTATTATCTAGTAAAACTGACATTTCAAGAGTTATATACCTGAATATATACTCTACAGAATCAGGTCTATGTGTGCATCTGAATACATATGCAGGAATGTTTATAGTAACATAATTTGCAGTTGTTCCAATATGGAGACGAACCACAAGCCTGTCTAAAGTCAATAAAGATTTGGGGGTTATATTCATACAAGAGAACACTGTACAGACACACATGATGATGTAGTAAATCTTAGGAAGCATTCTGATGGGGAAAAGTAGATAGAATATCTACAGTAAATATGTACTATTTTAAAATAAGTCATATTAAACTATTTTAGGTACTAAAATCATAAAGCAGAGTAAGTACTATGAAAACGAGGAGAGCGGTTACTTCTGAGGGAGGGAGGAGTTTCAGAACAGAAAGATCATAGTGCGTTTTCCAAGATGCTGGTGACGGTTATGTGATGTTCACTTTGTATTCATTCATGTTATGTTTTTCATTCCCCTTCTATATGTGTGTTATATAGTGCCATGAAATAATTAGTGTTTGCTTCATTAAAGAAAAATTATAAATGTAAGAAGAAATTTAAAGGGATCGATTATATGGAGAAGGAAAAACTGAAATGGGGGCGGTGAACTTGATATATTATATACAGATGTGGCTTGACAGAGATGCCCACCTTTAATCTATATAATGTTATGATGCCATGTTCCTGCAATACAATTAATTTTTTAAAAAATGAAAAATAAATGTAAGTGGCATGGTTGATCACACCAATCAGAAAAGTTCAACATTTGTCTCAAGAAGGTTCAGAATTCAAGGACAGAGAAAGAAAAGGAGAGTTATCTAATAACTAGGAAGAGCAGCAAAACAGGAGTTATTTTGACTCATTACTTAACTTGTTGCTGCCTCAAATTTTTAATGCCAATCTTCAAAGATATGAGGATTAAACAAAATTTCATTTATAAAGTATTCAAAACATTGGCAACATTGGATGCCAAATTCTATTTTGAAAAAGAGGAATTTTCATCAAACTCTTTGACAGACCAAATAACCTCATTACAGTTACTAAAGCTATGTTACAGATAACACCAAAATTTAGTGATATTGTGCAACTATTTGTTATTCACAGGAATTTAAGTCAGAAGACTTGGGAAGACGAGTTAGAATGGCTCGTCTTTGACCCGCAGTGTCTGGCCTCAGCTGGGAAACCACACCGGCAGAGCCTTGTTCTGGAGCTTGATGAGGGACATAGGCTGAGAGCCTTGGATCTCTCCACATGGACTAGTTTGGACTGCTTCACAGTATAGTTGTTGGGTTCTCAGGTTCAAGTTGAAAGAGGGAGGGAAGGAAAGGGAGAGAAAGACACTTTATGGCCCATCTTGATGGAGCGCTATTGGCAAGCCAGAGCAGCTGACAATTGGGTGTGCAAAATGGAAGTTGCTCCTGGACCGTGTTTTGATGCCATAGTGTTGACAGGAAAGAGTCAGTCAGGAGGACAGATTTCAGAGTTCACAGGGATTACAACTGGAAGGTGCTCTGACTGGCAAAGAAATGATTCTACCTGTTGCCTATTAAATCAGCATTTTATGTGAATTTTAAGGAAAACTGCCACCCTTGAAAATTAAATTGCATGTACGTATGAGTGGAAGAAGTGCTTCCAATCTCCAGAGATTATTATGAAAACTGATTAAGTAATGTCTTTGAAAGACTTGAAATGGGACCCCCTTCTGGCTTGGGACCACATACAGCCCAGGAACCTGGGTTCCAGACCTCAGGCCAGGCTGGAAAATCAAAATGAACAACTCAAAATAAAAAATACCCAACAACATTGTTTCTTCTTCCTCCCTCTTCCTTCTTTCCTCTCTTCAAAACAAAACAAAACAAACGACTTGGAATATGTAAGGGCCAAAAAATGATTAGAAGTGTAACCCTAATTTCAGTAGTCAAATTTATAATCTCTGAATTATAAGATTATAGAAAGTTTTCTTTTTGACTATCTATTTCATGTTAGGACATGTTCTGTTTTGAAAAGACCCTAATAAAAATGTTTAAATAGTAGGACAAAAAAGAAATGGAGTTATTCAATGGCATGGCAAATTAACTTAAATATAGAAGACTAGTACGTTCAACAATATTGACCTAAAATCCCTATCTGTCTCCTAGTTTAATATTTATAGTTTAATCAAAAAATATACTATTTAAGGGAATTTCTTTTTAAAAAACTTTCTTTTTTAAGTTAAATTATTTATGAATCATTCACTGTATTTCATAAAGGGCCCAGATGGCTGCCTCTTGAAATTTTAGCTATAGAAATAATTGCAGTTGAATATTATGATAAAATGCTTACTTTGAAATCACCTGGGAATTAAACCATTTTTATTATTATGAGAAAATAGGCCGTTTGATATATGTCCCAGAGAAAGCCAGGCTAACATTGTTGTAGTATGTTCTAGGGCATGGCATAGCTGAGAAAGAGAGAATATTTGACTGTGAGTTAATACACTTTTGAGAAATATGTACAGTCCTCTGTCAACCTCCAATTCATCCACCAAGTCTTTTCTCCGGATTCCCCTATCTAAACAATTCCAGAGTTTCTGCTGGTCCGCTAACCTATCAGCATGCGGCTTGGTCTTGTTTGACTTTCTCTTCTGAGCTTTCTCCAAGTCCTGCTATTCTTCAAGGACTAATTCAAAGCCTGACTCCTACATGAACTCCATCTGAACTCTCAGGCTCATAATCTCTCTTTTTTCCAAAAAAAAAAAAAAAATGTGTGGGGAGTTGGGGGCATGTTCAGGCAGAAATGAAGGTGAGCAGAGCAGAGATAGAGGAGGAAGAAGCATTTTTATTTTATTTTATTTAGTTGTTTATCTTGGTTGTTCCCCCAAGCCCAGGGACGCGAACCCAGGATGTATGTGGACTGCCGCCAACCTGTACTTCACCAGGGTGCACCAATAATCTCTTTTCAATCATAAAGAACAGGTTTCTTTATGAAACTGTCGTTTGGTGCTTATCTCTTTGCTAGGGCGCCATAGCAAGTAACACAGACTAGATGACTTCAACAACAGAAATTTAGTTTCTCATAGTTCAAGAAACTAGCAGTCCAAGATCAAGTGTTGATTTCATTTTGAGGACTCTTTTCTTGACTGGCAGATGGCTGTCTCCTCCTGGTATCTTCACATGATCGTCCATTCCTGTGTCTGTTTTAATGCCCCTTTTAAAGGGCAACAATCTCTTGACTTAGGGTCCACCTTAGTAAGCCATTTTAACCTAATTACCTGTTTACAGATCTTGTTTCCAAATACAGTCTCATTCTGAGATATTGGACGTTAGGGATTCAACATAATGAATTGGTGGCGACAGCAGTGAGAGTGGGGGGAACACACAGTTCTGTCCATAACAGCTCTCAGTCACAGCACTACATGTTGACTTCGCCTTGCTATTTTACATGCTTCCTAAATGTTCATTATCTGCGTGACCCTTCAAAAGAGGAAAATTTGGAGGATCAAACATTGTTTCTACTTTTGGCAGCACAAAACCAACATGTCAAGAATGGACATTAATGTTTTTTATTTAAGACAAATCATGGTCTCTGCAAGCTTCGGATTACTCCTTCACACCATTGTCATCTCCGATGACCCTCTTTTCTACATCAGTGTTGACTCTTTAGAGCATTACTGACTCTACTGATTAGAAATCAGAATGTGAGGGGGGTGGGTGACAGAGCCTCATCTGAAGAAATACGAATTAATGAGAAAGATGTGCTCACATAGCAGTAATAAATACATGTAGAATGGGTATATTTCATTTGGTAGTAAAACCAAACCTGTAATTACTTTCTCGATTTATTTCATGCTCTACGATGTTCAAGAAAATTATCTAAAGAAACTAACAAAAACAATCATGTCGCTCTCTTAAAATGGGGTTCTAGTATTTTTAAGATAAACGTCTAAGTTCTATTTTTTATTGTTGTCCTGTGTTGTTTCTAGGATATTGAGACCATTGTTTTTATATTGAAATAATTTATATTTACATAGTACATTGTGGGTGGTCAGAGAGGCACTTAAATAGGTGAGGAGCAAAGACAGTTTTGATAAGTCTTCTTACCATTGCTCTTTGCCCCATTTTTCCATTGAAAAATTCCTATTCATTCAGTAATCCATAATATTCAGTATGGATCTCTGTGAACTGTAGTTTATTTAAATCCTGCTGTCCCTGGTAGATTATGAAATTCTGAGGGTCTGAAGGTCATTAAATGTATGGCATGCAGTCACATTGAGAGGACTCAGTAGGTCAGTAAAATGATAAATAATTGATTGAACTAACTGTAACCTGTATTATAGAGCAGAATAACGCTACTTAATTTGCTTATTCAGTTGCTTATTTAAAATTGAGAACCATTTCTTGTCAACTGCTTGGACTTACTTGTAGGATAATCTTGCTTAGATTGACTCCCCACTCCAGCTAACAATATCTTCTTCTTTAAACCTCGTATTGTATTTCCTACCTATGCTATTTGAGCAGTTATCCAAAAAAGTCTCAGTACCCTAAATCACCTTGCTACCTAGGGATCATTCTCTCATAATGAATAGAAGAATGTCCCCTGAGTTGAAGAATGCCCCATAGAATTGTGAATTTTATAAAGAGTTGGAGACTTTGCTTTTTATTTCCATGAATAGTAGGATAAGGGCAGGGGATCAGGAGTATAACTGCTTGGTTTCAAACCTGCTTCATCATATTGTATATGAACCTGTATATGATACTTAAATTGTTCGGATCTTAACTTTCTCACATATAAAAGGAGGTTTAAAATAGTAACGAATCAGGGTTACTCTTCAAATTAAATGATAATATATAGCTCAATATATGAGTAGGTTAATGAGTCACACATGAATGGGAACTATTTAGAAGCTCTTGAAAGAAATGCCTTCTGTTAGAAATTTTCCTATGAACACCTTAAACATACAGACATTCTTGTAATAATCATATCCAGAAGGATCCACCCTGCTCCAAAACTGTGGAAATTATAAGGCCGTTAAGGAATGTTGCAAGTATCATTAGTGGTTGCTAATGTTATGAAGTGAGAAATTCTAACGGACTGCTCTGTGTTTCAAGAGCACTCTTCTATACAACTTAATCCAGTGTTTTCAGATTATTAAAAAAAAGATATAAACTATTTGTGCTCTTATTGGTGGCATAAAAACATTAAAAAGAAGATGAGAATTAGGACAAGAAAAACATTTCCTTTGTAAGAATCATTGGAGATACATATGTTTAAATGTATATTTCACTTTTAAGTTAAAAAATGTTTCATATGTTTTAAAAAAACTTTTTTTTGAAATTTTTATTTTAGCTATTAATGGAGCTCTTCTGGATATTTTTAGAGATGTATACTCTTGGATCTTTTATTTCATTAAATTTTTTAAGCTTTCCTTAAAAAATAAAACTAATAATCATAGCAAGTTTTAAATTACTAAGTTAGAAAAATTTTAAAAATTGGATTACTTCTAACCAGCCTGAGCTAGGTGCTGAGAAAATAGAGACAAATAAGATATTATCTCATCCTTCCTGGAGTTTACAATTTTGTAAGAGGACAGAAATAGAAAAAGAAGGTAATATTATTGAAATTGCTATTTGACTAGCAATATGAAGTATAAAGGCTACTAGGGAAATCAAGGAAGATTTCAGAAGGAGTAACAGCTAAACTGAGACCCAAGCAGGAGTGATCTGATGACCTTTTGGGAATGATGACTTTTCTTGTCCTTTATTTTCCTTCAGTTGCAAGAAGGCTTATTGCAAAGAGTACTAAGAGAATGGAGAAGAATTAGAGAGCTTGAAGATGATGGGACTCTGTAAAATTAGGATTAAAGAGGACAGTACTATATTATACCTTCTCCTTAAAATCATGTACTTGGCTTATACTTAAACTTAGAAATACTAATTCTTTTAAAGTATTGACATAGCTTCCATTTCAGAGAGCATTTTTATTACAGTTACTCCTCTCCATAAATTCTTAGAAACCAGTAAAATCTATACATAATTTTTATTTAAAAAATGGGGCCGTCTGCTTAAATCTGATCTGCTTTCCAAAGTAAGACATTTTTCAAAGTTGTAATGCAAAAATATCACTATTAAAACAAAGGAGTTTAGTCACAATCTTTCACCTCACACAGCACATAGTGACCTCTAACTTCCAGATGGAGAGACCTTATAAGCAGCAAAAAATTTCACGTTGAGTAATCAAAGAATTCATTGTTAGAGAACAGCCATTCATTTTGCTAGCATATTTTTTTTAAATCAAGAATACAGAAATCTATACCATTCTTCCCTGCTCTATGATTTGTCTGGTATGATTATATATATAGAAACTGAATGTTTCTTCACAAGAAAAAACCTTGAAATTTTAATGTTATATATATTTATTATGTGTATATATAACATAAAATTTATCACGTTAACCATTTTTGAGAATTCAGTTCTGTATTAACATCGTTGGGCAATCAATCATCAGAGCGAGGGAGTTACACATGCTGGAGATTGATTCCTGAAAGATGGAGTCTCATGTGCAGAAAATCTTACAGAAGTATGCTCAGGATCAGCATCTGTGGGTGAGTGAAAAAGCAAGATTGAACATTGAATTAGACTTCAGGAAAACTAGAACAAAGACCTTAGTCAACCCCACAGGAGCAAGAAGGGAGTTCTGGAGCAGGAAAGGACCTTTAGAATTGTCTGATTGGGCTAGGGGTTCAGGTGTCACCTCAGCAGTCACAGGACACGGTTGCTCCTCAGGGAAAAAAGGCATGATTGGGGGTGCAGCTTCCTTAGTCTATGCCATGGTCAGAGAGGAAGTTCGCTGCTAGCACTACAGTCTCATGATGGAATAATCCTCGGCCCACTCATTAAGACTTAGTGAATGTTAACCCCTGATGAGCAGTTCTTGGGTGCATTGCCACTCCATGTTCCTCACCAAGTGCTTTATCTTTACCAGAACTTTATAATAACCAGGAGTTCTTCTGCAAAAAATATATCCTTCTACTCTAGACCCATTGTGGTTATCTTATTGGGGTTTGACATCACCTGCACACACAAGGCAGTTTTTAAACACTGGACAGACCTCTACAGCCATATGACACCCTAGCCGCAGAATCACTTGTGCTGGACATGGGCTTGCTTCAGAGTCCTATGCTGCTCTGAAAAACCACAAAGAGAGGGCCCGTTTAGATTTTTTTTTTTTTTTTAATCAACCAATATAGAGGTTAGAGCAGTGTTTCCAAGTGTAAAACAAGCTGCCTCTAGAAGCTGAAGAGGTCTGCCAGGAATTGTATTTTCTTCTTATTGGTGAGGCTTGCAAGGTGTAAATGAGTCCTTTCTTACGGAGGGGGTCGCCCAGCATGTCTTCAGACCACCAGAACCTGAAAACTGGCTCAGGTGTGGAAACTAAGCAGGGGATCCTGACTTTCTGAGACAGCTCTTGATCATCTTTAATTTGACGGATATTTTGATTTCTTTCAATGTATAGGTTAACCAGTACCAGTACTGACTGATGCTGTGTTCTTATTAATCGTGACCATAGCTCTTTGTGGGTTAGGAAGAAAGCTCTCCCAGCCTTGCCATGCTTTACAGTGATTGTGTTCACCTTCCTTGTGATGGTTAAAACCACCTGATTTTGACATCCTGTTACTCCTATGGCTGTTACAGAGTCCAGTTCTCTATTAACATTTCTTACCATCAGCCCAGGTCTACAGAGCTGGACAGCTGCACTGAGATTTTCAGTGATCCCCTTCTCACCAATGAATTTCTTAGAGTTTACCATACTTCAGTATATAAAATTTCCTCTAGGCACATTCTCTAAGCATACTCACCTGGTTGGTTTCCTGCCCACTAACACAGCTTCTCTATATCCACTCCAGCATGCATTCTCTCTGGAGGTAAGATCTTTTCGTACCTTCTTGCTGCACATTCAAAGATAATGTAAGCATTCTACCTTTTCTTTTTTTTTTTTTTTCAAGCCTCCAAGAGCCATAGTACCAAGACTGTACCATCTCCTAGATCCTTAGCATGGTATTAAGTGCTACATCATAGGAGAATGTTCTCATATTGACAAACTCTAATTCTACAACTTTGTGTTTCATTCTATTGAACTCAGATCCTCTTGTATTCATTCACTGGCTCTTCCCCACACGTTTGTAGATAGTACAATTTCTTTAAGCCAAGGGGACAGGAGATAAGATGGAGGCAGATCCTGAGTGGAACATTGTCGTCTTGCAAGGCAAATGTCTCTGCATCCCCTCAGGCAAGGGTAGAACAATTGACTAACAGGAAGAGGGGATCACTTCTTCATGCCCAGAGGGTTTGGGGTATCTGAATGTGATCAAATGATTCTAAAATGACTTCCAATAGTTGCTACCCATTAGTTATTATATGCGTAATTAATTGCATAATCACTTATCTTGGGTGTGGGCTAGACCCAGTGACTTGCTTCTAATAAACAGAACACAGCAAAAGGGATGGGATGTCACTCCAGAGATTCAATTCCAAAAGACTGTATCTTTCTTCCAGTGCATTCTCTCCCTCTCTACTTCTACTCATCCAGGACATTCTCTTGTGACCTGCACTATGAAAAAGGCACATGTGACAAGGAGCTGACAACCTCCAGACAAAAGAAAATAAGGAACTGAGATCCTCCATTCAAACAGCCACAGAAAGTGAACCCTATTGACATCACATGAATGAGCTCATAAGCAGATTCATTAGGATGCTCTGAAGTAGAGAATAGTCGTTAAATCAAGGAACCTTGAACCCCAGGCCCCTTTGAGTTCCTTTGTGTTTTTCTGGACTCCCCTTCCCATTTCTGCTAAATAAAAAAAAAAATCGATGCATTTTTGCTGAGACACAGCAAATAAGATTCATATTTAGAGTTCTCGTGTCAGTCAGATGGTGATTTATCTGTTCCAGTTTATTTTTTTAACTTTTTTAGTATTTTATTGCAGTAATTTTGTTTTACATATTAAAATAAACTCTTATGTGTAGGGTCCCCATATGTGCAGTTTGCCCATTTCTCAGATATATGTCAGCACACCAGGCCCTCCACCACATTACCAAGTGTTCTTCACCAGTGTCCTGTGGGGTGCGCCACCACTTACCCCTCTCCCTGGCTCCATTCCCTATTGGTAACCTCAGTTCTGGTTTAAATGTCGTTATCTGTAAAATATTAAATAGTGAAAGCAGATGTTTCTATAGGTTATTGTCAGAGCCCCCACAAGAGCAAGCTTTAGACCAGGGATTAAAGTTTAACTTTCAGGACAGTGAATGGCCTCTGGCTCCAGCACCCAGTCGTGGATGCATCTGGATCAATAAGGAAAGCTGATGGACGAGTTCCACATGTAGGACATGTAGTACACGACCAGCACAGACCCTTCACCAAGAAACAAAAGAATGACATCAGTTGAAGAAGACCACCAATAACTTCAAAGGACAATGTCACTTTGGCCAATCAGGCACTGAAACCTGGTCTGCAGACTCCTCTCTCCATCCCCCTTCCTCACCATGTGGGATTTTCCCTTAAAAACTCAGGCCACTGGCAAGGCCTCGAGTCAGCCTCCCCAATAATGGGGTCTTAGCCTCCCTTGGCTGGCTCTATCCTCTCTCTCTGCTCCCCACTAATGGACTCCCCAACTTGCTTACTGGCTGCATCTGTCTAGTATGTAGAGCGACCCTGAACCCATGGCGGGGTCTGGACCTCCCTTGGTCACCTCCATCCCTTTACCCTCTAATTCAACCTCTGATTAAATCTCTGCTTGCTCACTCCCCTAACTCTGCCATGGGTTCTTTGAGCAACCCCAAAACCCCCACAATTATGACTTCATGTCACTTAGAAGTTAATTACTGTCTTTCAGAAAATCTATTGACTTTTTGAGGGAGAGTCTAAACAGCAGTCTCAAGGTGAGATCCTGCGGCTTGCTTAAATACCTACCCACCTTTCCATTTGTTATATACTGAATTATGTCTCCCCAATTCACATTTTGAAGTTGTAGTCTCCTGAATATCATCGTGTGAATGATTTCAGAGTTTTTAAAGGGATTGAATGAAATCATATGGGTGGACCGGAATCCAATCTGACTGGTATCTTTATAAGAAGAGATTACGTATGACACAGACACACACTCAACAAAAACCATGTAAAGACAGAGAGAGGGCGGACGTCTACCAGCCAGAGAAAGAGACCTCACATTGATCTCAGACTTCTCAGGTCTCCAGAACTGTGAGAAGACACATTTTTGTTGTAAGCCATCCAGTTTGTGGTATTTGTTATGTCAGCTCTAGCAATCTAGTGCAATCTTGGATGCACAGTACCCTGTGTATCTGAAAGCCTGTGAAAAATCTCAAAAGTTAGGTAGAGTCTTAGACTTGCAGGTGACACACAGTGATTCTTTTAGGTAAGTCCTTGAATTGGAAGGTATAAAATCCTGAAAGAAATGGGAGAGAATATTGCAGCACACAGCAGTCTGTCTTATTTATATGAAAATAGTGTAAGATCTACAAAAATTGTTTAGAATGAGCAACTGTCAATTCTTAAAGGTTCGCCTTGGTTTGGTTTCCTATGCAGGATTTTAGTTACATGTATATATGTGTTTACTTTTGACCCCTGGCTTAAGTTGCTTCCAGTTCTAGTTCCATATATAAGGGTGGTTTTTTGTGCCCAGACTAAGAGCCCTATACAGGGCTCAGTTCCTCAGAAGATGGCTTATGTCCCACAGAGAAGAGCCACCTCAAAGGTCCTTTGCTTGCCCGTAAGTTAAATGATAGTTCCTTGTGTGAATTTGAAGCATTTCCTGATAAAACTTACTAACAGATCTTTATCCATGTCTGAAGAGGATGAAAAGAGTCAAGGTTAGCTAAATATAAAGGAATTCCTATTAAGAGTAGTTTATGGAAACTGATAATTACATACATAAATCTAACAAAGGAACCAAAAAACTCTTGAAAATTTTGAGAAAGTCTAACTTCTATTTTTTAAATTATGCTGGTCCTTTAAGAAAAAATCTTTCTCACTGAAACTGATAATCCAAGTTGTGATGATTCCATAACCATAAGATGACAATAAAGTGCAATCACTGGTCACAAAAATACTAAATGAGTAATTCATTAATAATTCTGAAAATTTTCCAAGATTGGTAAATAAATGACTAATTACATGTGATATAGATTGACTTAATAGGCACACTTAACATGAATCCTTCAGCAATCTTGGTATCTTGAGTTGGGTAGCATATATTAATTTTCCAGTTAAATTATTTAAAAATGTTTTTAATGACATTTTAAGTAGACGAAAGGTTTTCAGACACAAGTAAGTCATTAAACAAGTAGTAACTAATGTATTTCCATATACCCATATTACCCCTTTAGAAAAAATAAACGACTCAGGGTAAATACTGATTCCTATATAAGCGTACAACCTCCTTATCCCCCCACTCTATCTAAAGCAAATCTGTCATCTTATAATTATGTATTTCTAAAAGATAGTGTTTTTTTTAGCTTAATCAAACTACCACTATTATTCTTTAAAAAATCTAGTAATACTTAAATATTGTCATTATTTAGTAATACTGGCATTTTGACTTTGTACTGTGTTTTTATAGTTTGTTTCAAGCAAATTCATTTAAGTGGTTGATCTGTCTCTTAAGTCTCTTTAATCTTTAGATATTCCCTCTCTTTTTCCTTTCAACCATTTGTTAGAATAACTGTTTTTTGTTTTGTTTTGTTTTCTTTTATAGATGTTGGTATAATTTGGATTTTGCTCATTAACTCCTGTGATGTTAATATGTGACCCTGTTCCCTATATTTCCTGAAAATTTCTTTTTAAGTAAGATGCTGTTTTGAGTTTTTGGAAGAGAAAACTACTTCGCAGGTGATGTTATGTACTTTCATCTGGTTTTCTCTTTGTATGATGGTAGTAGTTACACTGCTTTTTAATTATATGTTAGCATTCCATTCCTATACTATCAGCCTTCTGGAGAGCAAATACTGTACTCATCACTTTATCCCTACTACCTGGCACAGTTTCTGGAAAATAATAGATGCCTAATGTTTCCTAAGGTTTTAGTGAATTCAGCTCATGATTCAGTCTCAACTTTTTCACTAATTCTGTAGATCATTGACAAAACACTTAACTTTTTTTTTTTAAAGAGGAAATCAGACAGGCAGCAGGCAGGAAGGGAGAGGAGGAAGAAACTTTTTTTATTGTTGTTCATTTTGTTAGTTTGTTTGTTTCCTCTGGTCCCAGGCTGTGAACCTGGATCCTGGGGCTGTATGTGGACTGCTCCCCAGGCACAGGCTTAACACCTGAATCACCATGGTATGCTGACACTTAACTTTTAATGAATCTCATTTCCAATATCTAAAAATGAGGAATGATTTGAACATGGCCTCTGAGATCCCTTTAATATTATGAAATGGTCAAGCAGAGGTCAAGAATAACTCTTTCCCCTATGCAAAATTGCAAGAAGAAATAAAAGAATCAATCTCGTGCATTTATAGTGACCCAGAAATAATGTGTATTTTTTTAATTCTCTACAGAAACACATTTGTTATATAAGTGTAACAAATTTGTATTTGAAACAGAATAGAATGCAGGTTGTTGGCTGTATATGTCGAGCAGGAGCAGATAATGTTCAATTAAATTCAGTTCCTTTCTATTATGGACAAGAATATATAAATAAATGATATATGAATGCATATGAATAACAGTAAATTTAAATTCTGCTAAAGTGAAAAAACCCTATTATCCATAAACAGGTATATATCATAAATAATTCTCAAACTGCCCCTGACCCTTCTATTTTATTCCCAGCAAATAACAAGAAAAACAAACTGATCACCTTGAAATAATAACAAGATATCATATTCATCTTTACATATGTGCATATATACATATATGACTTTTATTAGAACAAATACATACAAATATATATACATATACATATACATATATATATCTGCATATAAAGCAAGGATCCCTTTGAAATTCATCCTTAGTAGGCTAGACATGCATAAAACAGTGTAAAAAACATTCAAGTACATTATATCATGGGCTAAATTTTCAAAAATATAAAAATAAACTGTATTTGAAAAGCAAGCTTTCTAGGTTTTTGTTCAAGAAAATACAAGTATATGACAATGTCAGAACTCAGGTTAATATCTTACATTTAACTATTTTTAATTGTCTAAACAAGCATTTGTGTTTTAATCACAGACTCAAGAAAAATATCATAGCTTTCTAGGTACCAATATTCAAGAATTCTTAGAATTTGTTGAACACTCATCATGGGAATTAGAGGTACAATTCATTTTTTCATTCCAAACAAAACTTCTTTCCCCACTGTTAATAAATTAGGCATGCTTACATCACTCACTGGAAAGTAACAGTTCTATTAAAATTAGAGCACCATATTACAATAAGAAAAGACAGATTTGGTATCTAAAGTAAATAATAATTGGGTTTGAAGTGGTCATGCTAATCATAGTCTTTTTGTACTGCACAAAATAATTTTACATGGCAATTTCTTATTTTCAAACAAAAGTAGAGAAAAATCAAAGAAAAATGAAAATGAAATTGTGAAAATTTTTTGCAGATAGAAGCCTTAAGGATTATGCTTGGATAATCCTCACATTTAGCAATTTAATTATTTAGACTGAATTAAATTATAGCTATCATATTCTAAACATGATTATTTATTTATGGTGAAATATTTAGTGATACATCAGCTACAGTTCAAAAATGGTTAAAATTATTACTCATCACACAACATTTAGGATGAATGTATTTATTAAATGAGCAATTATGGGACTAGTATCCCAGATAGATTATGTAATCTTAAATATTCAGCAGAATATTTAAGGTAAAGTAGCTCTACTTCTTTGTCAGAAAATAAATGTTTATGAATGACATGTAAATATTTGGTAGTGAAATATGTGATAAAGTAAACAAACAGAAATTATTCCTTCACTTACTCTCTGTAGTATCTATTAACTCTTTAGCATTAAACAAGTCATCATATTTTCTGTGATATCATGCTTGCAAAATACTGTATAAGCAATATATCCCAAAATAATCTGTTCCACAGGTTTAAGAAACATAATAATATGTATTTAAAAGTGACATTCACTGGGGGCAGAAAAAAAATATCTTACATGATCTAAATTTTCCATAAGAAAATACTAATAGGGCAAGCCGTCTGGTGGTAATATTCAAGTGATTCATGTAAATTAGAATGGCCAAATGCTTGGATCTATCCAGTCCAGCCGGATGTAAGTGTAAGGACTTCAGTTATGTAATGCTAGTAATTGCACATCATTGATTTTAGAAAAGATAATAATAGGTGTTTTACAATCCTTATTGCAAATCAACTGGTATTGTGTAAATTGCTCAGTGAGAGTCTTAGATCCCACTGATTGTTTTTGTAAAAAGGTATTATTCCCCATTACAACATTGGGTCCTGTTTTTGGTCTCAAAGCCTCCATTTTAGGCAGTGGAATTCAAGTGCAATTTTTATTCATAAAACATGTAAATGTACTACTGAATATGCTATTTCTTTTATTTCAACTTCACATCACTACTACTACTCCAACAGACAGAAGGAAGGCTGGCAAAAGTTATCACATTGGTAAATCTGTAATCTGAATAGATTAAAGAGGTGTACCTCAACAGAGGTTTACAGCTGATTAACACAACTTAGTGGATTTCATGAAAGTGTGCTTCCTTGAACAGCCCAGCACATCTCCAGCGATGCTACCCACATACAATTTGTACTATGGAACAGTCATTTTATAAACAGTAATTTAGTAGTCTTGAGTGAATCTTAAAAACAATATGCAATGTAATTTGTACAGTGGAAGTATCAGGCATAACTGATTACTATTTTGAGTTTTTCAGGAGAAAAAAACATACATAGCTAAGGACGTTCTATTTAATATTACAGTGAGGAAGGCGATGATATAGGTCTACATGATTCCATTAGAGGAAAATGAATCTTTGACTTGAATCTCTAGGAGTTGCTTTTTTGTTGACAATGTTTTAACTATTTAATATTCTGATGATAGTCAAGAAAAACATTTTAGACTTTAGACTTTACATACCAATTTTCAGGTGAGATACTCTACCTCCCAGATAATTTTTAAAACACACAATTTCTGTTTACTATTTTTTATATTGTTGACATCTGAAAAGGAATTTTGTCATACAATGAACTCTTTAGTTGAATATGAAACTTTTAATGCAGAATAACAAATATTTATCATGACTATAGCTACCCACTGCTACTACTGCCAATTAAAAAATATGTAGGGATGGTTTTTATTGTTGAGTTACTCACTGATTTAGTCTCAGGGTTTTAGTCTCACTCTGTTAGGAATCCTTTATCTAATTTTTTTTTCCTTTTTTCCCATTAATTCATACATTAACAAAGCACATCATCTATTTTCCCGATAGAAATCTTCACAAAGCAGAGAAAAGGCAATCAAATTCTGAAATATATTCTTGAAGAATTTTGAGACAGCTCTAAAAGAAAAACTATCTGATTTAGTTATATGCCCAAGTAGATTATAAATCTAGAACGCACTCAGCACTGTATCTAAAAATCAAGAGCTTCCTTTGTGGCATTCAACTGCAAAAAAAAGAAAAATTTGTACACTTTCTCCAATACATTTGGCATTCTAATTTAAAACTATTCCCCCTCTCCCCTCTGTCTCTGAATCATATTCTTCAATTAATTATAATTCTCTTTATCTTCAGTACGTCTCTTGACAAGCAGAATTAGAGACTTTTTCAAAAGTAATAGCACATTTCTTCAGAAACTACAAAAGGCAGCCTCCTAACAGAGTAAGTTTTTTCTACTACAGGTTTTCTTGACACCTGTCCAGAGACGCAAACATGAAATTAGTTAAGACCTTGAGCAGTGTGCATACCTTGGCAGCAATGCTTTGATTTTTAAACAGAGGGCACCTTTATTGGATCGTTAGTCACTAATGGAGTGGGTTTGCATCTAATGCGATCTACTGCATCATTAGAGCTATCTACAGAGATCATCTTGGCCGTGCACAGTGAGACTATAATTCTTCTGTATTCCTTCCTGAAATTCTGATTCAGCAGGCCGTATATAATTGCATTGAGGCAGCTGTTGAAATACGCCATATAGTAACTGGCCACAAACAGCCACTCTGGGATCCGCGGTACCATGCTGGCGGGGTCCGAGGCCACAGCCAGACCAATGAAGTTCAGAGGCGCCCAGCAAATGGCAAAAAGCACAAACACCACAAACATGGTAACGAAGTTTCTGAAGTCCTGTGGCTTCAGTCTGGGTTTGTTGTTCGGTTTGACCCTCCATCTAACCTGAAGAAACAGGATCCATATGCGCAGGTAACAGAAGATGACTATGATCATAGGAACGATGAAATGAAACACCACCACCGCTATGGTGTAGGCTGAACTGACAGACTGTGCGAACGTGCAGGAATAGATCCTGGGGTCATACTGCAGGGATCCAACACGCAAGTTGGGCACAATTGCCACCAGTGTCAGTGTCCATATCAGGAACACGTAGCCGAGGGAATTCTTGTTACTGTAGAGCTTGTCGTACTTGAGGCTGTGACAGATGTAGCAGTAGCGGTTAATGGCAATTCCAGTGATGTTGAATATGGAGCCAATGACACTCAAGCCCATCAGGAAGCCACTAATTTGGCAGTGCACATGTCCCAGGTTCCAGCCGTTGTGAAATATAGACGCCAGCACCAACGGGTATGGGTAGACAGCCACCACTAGGTCTGCAACAGCCAAGCTCACCACAAACATATTTCCTGAAAGAGGCAAGTTTATGAAATACAGGTCATTATCACTTTCGAACGGATCGCATTGGTTTGCTTTCACAGTTATTAACAGAAGAGCTGTTTCTGCAACTCAGATGACTTGACATCACAGTTACTGCCACATTATAAACTGGGGACTGTTTGCAGCAGGAAGTGAGCTCATTAGTTACCCTTGTCAGATCAATCCCGCTGCTCACTAACTCCGAAACGAGACGTGTTCCATGTTCAGAACTGTTGTCTTTCAAACTGTTTGACTTCTCATGTTTAAAAAAATCCAGAGTTCAGTAGACTCATGTCTTATTTTTCTGGAACCTTCCATATTACTGGAGAAACCTCACGCCACATTGCTTCTCAAGCCAGCCAGACTTCCTTAAATCCCAAGCCTTCTAACTCTACGTGGTTCTTCAGTGGTTCTCAAATGGGCCTCTAACTCCTGTGGAGAGTAATGGATCCTCGGTCATAGCATAATAGTTAAGCGTAAGAGGGGTCTGTCATCAAATGAGTTAGAACATAGACCACTACTTACTAAGTAGGACAGGCTATATTATCTCACCAAACTTCAGTTTCTTTTTCAATAAGGTGGAGATAATGGTTGTATCTTCTTCACAGGGCTATGGTGAGCATTAAATGAGGCAATCTAAGTCAAGTGCTCATGTGTACGTATGTACACATGATATGTACTCCAGAAATGTTGCTATTTTACAACTTTCTCACCTCAACCCAAAAGAATAGGTAGAAATCCTTTTGGATTTTATAGTGATTTTAAGGGTAAAAACTAAACCCTAGATATTCAGATTGTGATAATGTTCTGCATGTTAATATAACACTTACTAAGGTATTAAAAAAAGAACCGTATCAAATATTTTGAGATGTGCCGCCAAGTATATGGTTTACTTTTGTGGCTTATTTGCCTTGGTTTCTTGCTGTTCCTTCTGTCTTTAGGGCTCTTCTCTCCAACTCTGAAAGTGCTACCCACTTCCCCTGCTCCATCTCAAAGTGAAATATCCAAAGCCTTTGCTTATTTGTCCTAACATATGAAGAAATTTGTATTTTGAAGGCTCCTAAGCCACACTATACCACTTTTAATTTAGATTAAATTATAATAAATTCCATTCAATAAAAACTTACTAGGTGGATATAACAGATGCTGAGGAAACAGGAATGAACAGACAGGGATCCTGTGATCCTCAATCTTAGAAAATCAAGCAAAATTAAAATAGAAAGATGTACAATAAAAATATGTACAGAATTAGAGGCAGCAAGGAAAGGAAGTGAGTAGGCAGAGGTGGGGAGGAATATTCCAGACAGAATGACCATGTATTTTTCTTTTTATTATATTTGTTTGTAAAGTTGGCTTTCCTATATTTCTCTACTGTAGTCCCCTGAGATTGTCTTCTTCATTTGAATCCTGGATAATATCCAGTCAAGACTTCTGCTAAAATGCTTGATAAATTGTCATCTTCCAACCTTTCAAATAAATTTGACTCAGTACTTGAAGTTCCCATTTGATTCATTTTATTTGCCCATCCCAAAATATATTGCAAAGAACTGAAAATAACTGTCATGACTATAAAAAGGTAGAGTTTTGCCACTTGAATAAGAATTTCAGATAAATTGTCATAAAAATAGCTTCTCTGAAAACTGGTCAGACTAGCCCAAATTAAAGTAATAAAAGATAATTTTTTTCACAGACAAATTTCCATTACCAATGAAATATTTAAATTCCAAAGTGGGCATAGCTCAATAAATTTTTAACTCACAATGTTTAATACTTTAAATTATGCATAATATATGAAATTTAACTGCAAATTAAAATTTTATTGAAATAGTACATTTTTGCCCAGAATATTATAATGACAAACTGGCCTAATACAGATTTACTTTTAACAGAGCTTAAAAATAAAATCATAAATGATGTAATAGACTTCTTTCGTGGTTTTAATCTTTTAGTCCATTTGTTTTATAGTAATTATGCTTCTTTTCTGTTCAAGTAATTACAGTAATTAAATCATTAGTCTAATTTTCTTTGTACTAATCCCATTTTACAAGTGTCTAGAGAAAAAAATTAAGCCATAGACTATGCAGATGTGGCTATCAGATCAGGAAGATCAGTCAAAAGCTTTATTACATTTGCTGTTTGTGTATTTTGTATGTGTGTGTGTGTGTGTGTGTGTGTGTGTGTGTGTGTGTGTGTGGTGTGTGTGTGTTGTGGATGAGGAATATTTCCTTTTTTCATTTAAGAACTCCACTAGGTAAGACTAATTAAATTATTGAATTTCTAATTATACCTATAATAAGGTCATCTATTCCAGTCTCATTTCTGTGTAACTCCAAGTAGATAACAAGCTATCCATTTTTTATCGATTTTCAAAATTGTATATAGCCAGCATAATAATACATTATGAAATTTAAAATAATTTTTGTTAAGGCGTAACAATTCTTTCTAGTTCCAGTCCTTATCATTATGGAATCATAGACTCACAGGGATAAGTTTGAGGTGAATATTAGTGATCACCCAGTATAACTGCTACTTTTTAGAGATGAGGAAAACTGAGAAATATGGGGTTAAATTGGATGAAATCATAAAACTAGTTAGTGAAAATGTCAGGGCTACAGTAGCATTATTTATTTATGTTGCTCCAGTACATTTTCCTAAGTAAGTTTGTGTGGTTGGAAATATATGAGGGTCAGAAATTGGACTCTTTGGCCAAGCCCTGACTGAGAACCTCTTCAGGCATGATTCTAAAAAAGTTTAATAGAACCATAAAACTATAAAGAGATGATAAGAGGAAGAGAAGATATACAGTGGTCACTAAACCGACCACAAGAAGAAACAGCAAACACCCAGAAAAGCCATAAAATGCAAAGGAAACACTCATTCTGATGAATAAAACCTTAAATTCTAAGTGAAATATAGAACACATATGGATAAAAGAATTGAGACAACTAAAAAACTGTCTTGTTTATACTGCCACTCTTAGAACTGGTCTCGTGAATTTCCCCCCAGGAGTGGTCAGTGCAAAGTGGCATTGCTTTTCTATTGATTACAGATGTGTCTCTCATTCTTACTGTCTCCCCACACCCCAGACTATGAACTCTGTGAGGGCAATATCTGTCTAGACCATCTTCCTCCCCCACACACAGTACCTGGCATAGACTTAAGCCTTAAAAACAGTGTATAGTGGATGTTTACTGTGTCTACTTAACTAAGCTGAAAGGACATTTTCTTGCACAGCTCAGGTTAACATTCTCCACGAGACAGTTCCACAAGATTTAAAAGGTGGAAGTGAAGTAGCAGCCATCTTCTCTCTGTGCTCAGAAGATGTGTGTGAAGTACCAGGCACTGTTACTGCTCTGGCTCTAACATCGATCTGCTGGCCTACACTGATGGTGAGCCCATAGATTCCCCAGCTCCTGCTGAGCTCTGCTTGGCATGGAAGTGAGACTGACAGGAGTTCATCTTCCTGTGGCTCCCAGTCCTCCCTCCAAGGTTCCAGTTTGCTCTTGCCTCCTCCTTTATAGCCATCTTTTCTTCTTAGTAGCCTTAATCTATGACTTGAAGCTTGTGATGGTTCATTTTGTGTGTCAACCTGACTGAATCATGGGATTCCCAGATACACACATCTGTGAGGGTGTTTTCAGAAGAAATTAGCATTTAATTCCACAGACTGAGTAAATTAGATGGTCCTCCTCAATATGAATCAGCATTATTCAGTCCACTGAGGGCCTGAATAAAACATAAAGACAAAGGAAACAACTCCTTCTGCTTAACTACTTGAGCTGGAACAGCAGTTTTCCCCTGTCCTTGAACTGGGTCATATACTATACGTGCTTCTGGTTCTCTGGTTTTTACACTTGAACTAGAACTATGTCACCATGTTATCACATCACCATGTTATCCAATTCTTCATAAAAATAATCATAATAAATAAATATATAGGCGTACACACATATACACGCACATACGCATTCTATTGGTTGTGCTTCTCGGAAGAACCCTACACAAGTCTCCAGCACCAGACACAGAAGCAACAGCCTCATGAAAACTCTTTAATCTGCCCCCATAATTGCTCTAGTAACTTTGCTTCTCTGATTGAGCCTTGGCTAGTACAGAATTTGGTATTAGAAATAGACCAAGAAAGACCTTAGCACTTCTCTGCATTGGTATGGGTCACCTGGAATTAGTTCTCTAATTGGGCTACGTTTAAAGCATTAAAAACCCTAGTTCCAGCAGCAGCAAAGGGCACACTGGTAATTCATGGCATACAGTGACCAACGAATTGCCTAAATTATGACCTGTACTCACCCTCCAAAGTGAAGAGCAAAGTGCTTCATTGCCCCTCCTATCACCAAGAAGAAAAACAATACACCTCATGTTAATATTCTACACCAACCCATGTACTGAGTAACCTCAACACTGGCCATTTCTGAGTGGCGTCCAGAACCTGAAAAGGCTCTGAAAATTGTTCTGCCATTTGACTCACCTTATCGAATGGTGCTTGGACTTTTTGTGGTAGATCCAGAAAATATAGAAACCTTTTCTTAGCAGGCATGCCAATACACAGAATCTTAGGATTTTGAAGCAAATCTATGCCACCTTATACAGACAAATATTGTCCTTAGAGAAAGTTTTTGATTTATTACTCAGCCTTAGAGAAATCTGAACATTTCATCACAACCCACTAAGTAGCCATGTGATTGAATGGTCCCTCATGGACAAGGTAGTTAGTGTTTGACACACCATATAATAAAGCTGGACATGCATAGTGCCAAGTAGGAGGTCTGGCTGAAGCATGTTCTGAAGGAACAAGTGGTCTGGGTAAAGTATCATAACTGGTCAAGATTCAGCCATATTGTCCTCTTTCTCAGCCTGCTTCTGTGACCTAAGGATTTCTCCTTGACTAGTTGAATAAGGAATTAAAATCTGGTCTGGTTTACAAATCGTCCTTCATGCTATGCTACTGCCTGAAAATGGATGAATGCAGCACTATAACTCCAATCCAGAAGGAAAATCCTCCCAGTAAACAGAACTTAAAAAAAAAAAAAATTAAGTAAAAATTTTAAATTAATTTCATTAAACATACTGCATTATAACATATAAGTTTCATGTGTGCATCATGTGCAACTCCTATTTCTATTTTTTGAGGAACCTCCATACTGCTCTCCATAATGGATCTACCAACTTTCACTCCCGGCAACAGTGTACAAATGTTTCCTTCTCTCCACACCCTTTCCAACACGTGTTGGTTCTTGTCTTTTGATTATAATCATTCTTACAGGTGTGAGGTGACGTAGTTGCTTGTTTCCCATTTCCCTAAGTGATGATGAACATCTTTTCATGTACCTGTTGGCTGTCTATTTTCTTCAGAGAACAGTCTGTTCAGATCCTCTGCCCATCTTTCAATCGAGCTGCTTTGTGAGGGTTCTGTGGTGGTGGTGTTGTTGAGTTTTATGAGTTCTTTATGTATTCTGGATATTAAAACCAAAATGTGCAAATATCTTCTCATTCAATAAGATGTCCTTTTGTTTTGATGATCATTTATTTCACTATGCAGAAACTTTTTAGTCTGATGTATTCTCATTTGTTTATTTTGCTTTTGTTTTCTTTGCTGTTGGTGTTGAGACCCTGAAAGAAATCTTGAAAGGCTGATGTCAAGGGGCAGTATTGCTTGTTTTCTTATATGTACTTTATGGATTCAGGCCTTATATAAAAGTCTAATATATTTTGAATTGGTTGCATTCTATTTCATTCTTTTGCATACAGCTGACTAGTTTTCCCAACATTTATTACAGAAAATGTCCTTAATTCATTGTATACTTTTGGTTCTTTTACATTGTACCTATATATATGTCTAATTCTGGATACTCAGTTCTGTTCCATTGATCTGTATGTCTGTTTTTATTCCAATACTATGCTGTCTTGATTACTGTTGTTTGGTGGTATAGTGTAGTTTGGTGTCAGGGAGCATCATCTCTCTCTGTTCATTTCTCTCAAGATTATTTTTACTCTTCAAGTTCTTTTTTACTTCCAAATACATTTTCTGATTTTTTTTTTTTGTTCTACAGTGGTGAAGAATGCCATTGGCATTTTGATTGGGATTGCATTAAATCTCTACATTGCTTTAAATGATAGTCATTTTATTAATTCTTCCAACCCATGAGCATGGAATACCTTTCCATATCTTTGTATCTTCTGTTTCTGTCATTGATGTCTTACAGTTTTCAATGTACAGGTCGTTCACTGATGTTTCAATTTATTCCAAGATAGTAACTCTTTCTGATAAATTTGTAAATCGAATTTTTTTTTATTTCTCTTTGTTAGTTCATTATTTGTTTATAGAAGTGTAACAGATTTCTGCACATTAATTTTGTAACCTGCCACCTTACTGTATTTATCTTACCAGAGTCTTTGGGAATTTATATATTATTATGTCTGCGTTTGTGATAGTTTCAGTTCTTCCTCTCCAATTTGGACTTTCACTTTCTATTCTTGTCTAATTGTTTTTGCTAGGACTTCCAAGACTATATTTAAAAATAGTGCTGAGAAATAGTGCTGAGAGACATCCTTCTCTCATTCCTGAACTTAGAGGAAACTATTTCCTTTCTTCCCCATTAAGTATGATTTTTGGCTGTGGCGCTGTCCATATATGGTCTTTGTTGTGTGGATTCCTTCTAAATCCATTTTGTTGTGGGTTTTACATAAATGAATGTTGACTATTGTCAAATGCTCTTTCTGTGTCTTCTGAGATGATTATTTGATTTTTGTCCTTTTGCTGATGTGGTATATCACATTAATTGGCTGGCATATGTTAAACCACCATTATGTCCCTGGAATAAAACAAACTTAATCATGGTGTATGATTCTTTTAATGTATAGATGAATTTAGTTTACTCATATTTTATTAAGAATTTTTTGCATCTTTGTTTTTTAGAGATATTGAGATGTTGGTCTACAGCTTTCTTTATTGTGATGTCCTTGGCTGGTTTTGGAGTAATGTTGGCTTTATAAAATGTGCTTGGAAGTTTTCCCTTCTCTTTAATTTCATTGGAAGAGTTTGAGAAGGAGGGTATGAATTCTTCCTTGAAAGTTTAGTGTAATTTACTAGTGGAGCCATCTCACCCTGGGCTTTGCGGGGGGTGGGGGGGTGGGGGGGTTGGGGGGGGGTTGGAAGCTTTGTAACTGTTTCAGTTTTCTTGCTCACTATTCATCAAAAATGATCTGGTTATAGCGACTGCTGCATTGATGAATGTTCAACCTGCCAACAACAGAGACCGATACTGAAATGGCACCAATCCCCAGGAACATGAGCCAGACACTGGTGGCAGATTGATTACATAGTACCATTTCCATCATTAAAGTAGCAGTACTTTGTTCTCACTGGGATAGAAGCATATTCTAGATATATATTTGCCTTTCCTATCCTAATTTTTTCTTCCAATCTATAACATACATGAATTTACAGAATGACTTGTCCACCTTTATGGTATTCTTTATAGCATTGTATCTGACTAAGAAACTCATTTTATAGCAAATGAAACTTAGAATTCACTGGTTCCCCACCCTAAAACAGCTGGCCTGAGAGATTGGAATGATTTTTAAAGCACCAGCTAAATGAGCTTGGGGTGATATCTGTCAGGACGTGTTCTAAATAGTGATTAACATATAGTGTTGCTCATCTTACATTCAGGATTCATTAATCAGAAAATCAGAGGTAGAAATGGTCTGTTTTTCTCTCACAATTCCTGTCCCTACAACTTTAGGTTATAGTGATCTAAAATCTTACTAAGGGAAGAATAGAAGGAGCCATAACAATGATTTAACTAAACTGGAAGTTGAGGACTGCCTACTGGTATTTTGTGCTCTTCATTTCAGTGACTCAGTAGACAAAGAAGGGGCTCACGTGCTGATTGGGGTGACTGATCCCAACTATCAAGGGAAATTGGGTTGTTTTTATCTTAATAAAGGATTGATTAAATATGTCTGGAATGCAAGAAAGTCCCCCTTGTGCCTCAGTTACTCCAGCTCTGTGATGAACACCAGTGGAAAACCCAGCGACCCGATACAGGTAGGAATGCCAGTGTTTAGAGCTTTAGGAAGAAAGGTTTGAGTCACCTAAACAGGCAGGGAATCACAATGAGTGGAGGGCAAAGGGAGAGTGGAGTGGAAACAGTAGCTAAAAATACCCACTGTGACCACATAGTCAATTGCAGAAGCATTAGAATACTTCATTTTCACCATGAATAGTTTGCATATATATTAACCTGTGGGGTTTTAGGTCTCTCAACGAACCCACGACAGAGTTAGGTGAGTGAGCAAGCAGAGATTTAATTAGAGGGTAAAGGTATGGGGCCAATCAAGGAAGGTCCAGACCCCGACCACCATACTGGAGGCCTGGGTTTTTAGTGAAAAATCTACATGGTGAGGAAGGAGGATGGAGAGAGGGTCGTCGGGTTAAGTTTCAGTTCCTGATTGGGCAAGGGAATATTGTCCTTTGAAGTCACTGGTTGGCTTCTTCAACCAGCACCGTTCCTTTGTTCCTTTGTGCAGAGGGTCCATCCTGGTCACATACTACACGCGGGACACCTCCCACGTGTCTGACTCGTCCATCAGCTTTCCTTATCGATCTAATCTGAATGATTGCATTCCTTTTCTCGGCTTGGTGGCACCAGGGACAATTAACTGCCCTGATATCTGAACTTTGATGCCTGGCCTAAGGCTTGCTCTTGTGGGGGTCCTGACATAACCATTTTTGTCTCTTCCTCTTCTATTCCAGATCATTTAATATAAGCTGTGTTAGCAGTTAACCTTATGTCTCAGCATTTTAGTTATACAGTATCAAATGGGGACTATGATTCAGCTAGAATAATGAAAATCATACAAAAATGAATAAAGACTATTGTTTTTCGAGGGAAGATGTTTAAAGGAACAGTTGCATTATATTACATGGAAACATAACTATGGCGTTACCTTTATCTGAAAGCTAAGGTTAAGTTAGAGAGAGAGAGAGAGAGAGAGAGAGAGAGAGAGAGAGAGAGAGAGAGAGAGAGAGAGAGAGCTAAGAGATATAGATATCTATATATCTATATATCTATATCTCTATATATAGATATATATAGCGAGAGAGACAGAGAGACAGAGAGATAGAGATAACATGTTGCCAAGGGGTAGACTATGGTAGATTTATTTATATTGCATTAATTAGCTAAGCTGGAACTACACTTCCCAGAATTCCCTTCCTCGAGTAATTATGGGTTGGTATGCTTCACAAACAAATTCCACCTAAGAGTTGGAAGGTGGAAGTAGCAGTCATGTAAATAGTTTTTAAATGCTCAAATGTCCAGCAGCACTGGGTACTGTGGCAGCTCCCTCATTAACTAGTGAAAAATCTACAGGATTTCCCATCCTGAGCCAGATTCTTTTATCAGATGTTTTTTTGTTTTGTTTTGTTTTGTTGGGCTGCTTTTTTGCCTCTCACAGATTGCAAATCTCATGCTGACTTCCATTTAAATGGACACTTCCCCTTCACTTTACTTCAGTGTGAAGTACAGAGAAATCTATTTTCCTGTCTCACACTATGAAAAATTTGGGCCTTCAGTTTAAGGGTTTCATCATAGGGTTTCTTCAGCTCTAGAAACCTTGTTTCTAATTTGCTAATAATCGAATCTGTTCAGTGATGTAACTGGCAGAGACTCACTGAGATTGCTTCTGTGTGCTGTCTTCCTCACGCTGGCTACAGGAGCCCGTTACTGTGGCAGCCTGCTGGCTAGGCTGTTTCTGTGCATCCTCTCCATTTCATAGGCCTTGTAGTAGATACAGCTGATGCTTTCCCAGGTCCCCTTTTCCAGTGCATTTCTTCATCAAGTGTTTGAGTATTGGGTGCTTCCCTTTGGCTTGTAGTTAAATCCTTCTCCTGAGAGCTACTCTCAGTTGAACAGACAATAATCACCAGGCACTTAGAATACTAAAGACCCTGGCTTCAAGGGCTGGTGATTCTCTGGTTGTACTTATGCCCAGAGGCATCAGCCTCATGAATCATACTAAGTCCAGGCTTCTTCTGAGATTCCATCCTTGCTTGACTTGTTCCCCTGCCTTAGTCTACTTCCCTCAAACTTACTTCAGGTTCCTCTTGAGAACTCTCTTAATAAAGCCTCAGTATTGAACTTCTATCCTCATTCACAGTGTCTGTTTCTAGGCAATCTAAGATCGCCCTTCAGTTCTCTGATGAGATTCAGTGCTTGTCTGAACAGGTTCCATAAAAACTAAAAAAATATAAATTCCAGTTCCATATGATCCCCTTATCCCACTATTTTGTATTTTTCTGGTATTTACTAAAAAAAAATTTTAAACCACTAATTTGAAGCTATATATGCACCTTAAGTTCATTGCATCATTAGTAACAATAGCCAAGAGCTGGAAACAACCTAAGTGCCCGCTGACAGATGACAAGATAATGATGTGATATATATACAAATGGAATACTACTCAGCTAATATGAAACCCTGCCATTTACAACAACATGATCCTAAAGGGCATGATGCTTAGTGAAAGAGCCAGATGAAGAAAAACAAACCCTGTATCATTTCACTCATATGTGGCTATAAAGAAACAACAGATGAATAAAATAAACAAAACAAAAAAATTTGGACTCTAAGACCAAATTAGTGATTACCAGAAGAGAGGGGGAAGAGGAACAGGTAAATGGGTAGAAGGGGTCAATTACACAGGGAAGGATGGAAGAGGACTTTCAGTGGTGAACTTATTATAATATTTATAGGTGTCGATTTGTGATGATGCACACCAGAAACTATTTCATAATATTAAAATGCAATGTTACTTCAATAATAAATTATTAATAAATTCAACACTGAATTAAAGAGTTCATCAGCTTCGTGGTAAAAAAATGAGGAACCATCATGCTGTCTTCCAGAAACAAGTAAACCTTATTGGGTAGATATTATAGACTCTAATATTATTAGGTATTATAGAGTCTATTGTAGACTGGAAACGCTTTCCAGCATTGCCCTTCCATGATGTCTTTCTCACTACTTGTGGGTAGATTTCCAACATCGAGTCCATAATTTGCAGAGAAATCTGGATGAACTACTTGAGACTCAAGACTGTGAGTATGAATTTTTAAATTCTTCATGACAGCACAGTGTCCAGTATATAACTGGTGTTTGGGAGTGGTTTGCTGGATAAAAAAAAATCACATCTTTTCTCTCTACATTAGACCCATACAAAAGCATAAAATAGTTGCTCTTTTGTTTTTATCTGTCAGAATTTTGGCCTTCTCAATAAGACAATATTCATGTCTTCCTTCATTTTCACTTAAATTTCAACTGTATGGAAATTAAGATTAGAGACTCACTGAATTCTTGTTCATAAAGATTAAAAAAATAATAAACCACAAAACCTGCGTGTGCCTGATTTTGAATATCAAAGTGGTAAAGACCAGTTTATACAGGGGTAAAAAATGTTCTTCAACTAATCCTGGAAACATTTTCCATTTGTTTTACACAGTAAATCCATAGGCTCAGATCTAGAAGGCTGGTTTATTAAAGAATCTATTTATAAACCTAGTTAGTATGTAAAATTCCAAGTGCATATTAAATATTAATGGTAAAACAAGGGAAAGCTAAGATGTTGATGGTGATTAAGGTATAATCTCCACAGCGTGAGGAAAGAGAAAGGTGTTACTTTGCACATCAAAGCACACAATGATGTCTTACATCCTTAAATTTATTTCTTTTTGATGGATGAACCCCTTGACCATGATGCAGTATTATCTTTGCCTCCTGTTAACGGTATTTAGAAGGTATTTAGATGGAAGTTTATCTTGTCTGACACATTATTACAGTTTCTGGTTTCCTTTCATCCTCATTGTTTTGATATATAGTCCTTCCCTTTCAACTTGTTTGTCTTTGGATCTGATGTGGATTTCTTGCAAGCATACTATAGATGGGTCCTGTTTTTCTTGGTCCATTCCGTGACTCTGTGCCTTTCCATTGGTGAGTTCAGTCTACTAGTATTTAGGGTATAACTGATGTGTAGAATGAAGTCACTGTCATTGGATCCTATGCTCTGTTAGTTTTCTATCTCTGTGATTTTTTTTCTCGTTTGTTACTGTCTGCCTTTGCCTTCAGATGGTTTTCGATGTTGATACATTCTAAAATGTAGAAGAACTACATTGGGGAAGCTCATCTTTTCAGACTATTACAGGCAGCGTGGACCCTAAATTTAGAAACAAGACACACCTGAATTCAAATCCTACCTATACACTTGATAAATGACTTTGGGTAAGTCAGAGCTTCCCGGAGCCTCAGTCTCTAAATATGTAATAAATGAACATAACAATCTAAACAAATCAAAAATCAAAAAATGCCATTCATGAAATATAAAGAAACAAAGCAAACCAAGTAACAAAGCACATCAAAAATACTCTTAGATTTGGAAATAAAAATAGAAATGACCACAGTGGGGAGGGAGAAAGAAAGGAGGGAACCACAGATAGAAGGGGTCATATTGATGGTGGTGGCTGGTACTGGAACGTGGGTGTTGGGCACGGTGTGATAAACATAGCTACTAAGTGTGATCTGTTTTCTTGAAACTTGCATAATAATTGTAAACCAAAAGCACATAATTGAAAAAGATAATAATATTAAAAGATAATATTTAAAATAATAATTGTTAAATTAATTATTAAATAATAGTAATATTAAAAGGGCTCCTTCCCTGATCCTGCAATCTTGCTGGGTCTTCCCAAGGCAAAGAAGCTTCCTTTTGTCCTCCTGTCTTTCTGGCTGTTAGACTCTTCTCTCTCAAACAAGGCTATCCACAGCACGCCCTCTAGTTCCTTCCCACCCACCCTACATTCACCTTCCTCTCAGACCTGGCTTCTCCCTACTTAAACTTGGTGTTCGGGACTTAAACTTCCCTTCAGGTGTCAGTGACATTCTTAACCTCTTCTGTCGGTCTTCATCCTCCGTAAAGTCTCTGCAGTATAATGCACTATTCCTATAATACCTGTCCCTATCCTCCCTTTTGTGAACATAGCAGACAATACATGTGAGACACGGTTCCATCAGAGCACTCTTTACTCCTGCCCACCTGCCTTCCTGGCTCATCACTTCTTTCGCTGTCTCATATGCTCCAAGGTCCCTGTCTCACTCCTTCCTGTGCTGGTGACTCCCTAATACTATAAAGATAGTTGACTGATAAACTGTCTTAATCACTATAGTAACACAGTGCATATACAATGAGTAAAAACATCATAATCCTTCAAAAAGTGATACATGTAACACTTAAGTTCTAGTTCAGTTTTCAGTCAATTTTTAAGGTGTAATAACCTGCTGAGGATTCTCATTTCCTACATCTGTTTACCCTTCCCTCAGAAAGGTGGTTTATGGAGACATTGATTCAACCTTTCACCTTTGAACATGGATTACTGATGTCTATCAGTTATCTGAAAGAATTGATGAAGCTGAAAAATACGAATAATATTTCAGCTGTATTAAAAAGGCAACCAGAAAAGAGGCAATTCTCTCCATTTGGGGAGAGTAGGTTTTATTTCCTTAGTCTCTTCCCAGTCTTGAAGGACTCAGTTCAACACCCAGCTTAAACAATTTAATGACACTTAATAATGTGCCCGCTAAATTGCTAAATTCCAAAAGGGAATTCTTGACAATATTAAAAATGGTACAATCATAGTATTGCCCTATTTATACAGTAAAATGAAATAAAGGAGAGAAGAAATAGAAAAAAGGTAACACTACAAAATTACATAATAAGACACCTATGAAGGGATTTTAATTCAAAGTTTTATTCTATTTTTGATGTACTTAGATGGTATATAAGAATGTTCTGCCATCAAAGTTAATTCACCCTTCACAACTCTACACTGAGTACTAAATAACAAAGAATTTATTCTGCTTCCCAGTATGCTATTTTTATACCACAATAAACTTAAGTACAGCAGTAAGTATAGTAAGGATAGCAGTCCATTTAATCCTTAAAAGTACTGTCTTAACACATGAGGAAACTAAACACACTAAATAATTTATTTAAGGTCACCCCATTGGATGACAGTCAAGGTTTTATTGCAGGTCATTCATCTCAGAGATCACTTTCCTTAAAGAGAATATATCAAACACAAAAAATGAAAACAGTCTACAATGAGACTAATTTTCCAAGATAAGGAGTATTTCATATATAAAGCTACATATATGTGTATACATCTAGACACCATTTTTCAAGACTTAGTAAAGGAATATAGAATAGCTGAAAATACCTCACACTCAAATGGAGAAAAATGATTAATGCTAAGCTAATGGAATAAGTAACAAAAGGTATAAGTGAACTTAAAACTTTTTTTAAATTGGCAAACAGAACTCTTAAAAGTGAAAACTAAAATATAAACCAAATCTTACATGAATTAACTGGAATAGTGTTTGTCTTGCTAGAGAACTTTGGTTCAAATGTTTTATTATCCTAGACCTGACATGTAGCAGGTATCCAATAGAAATTTAAATTAAAAAAAAAAATGTATGAAGGATAAAAGTACACCAGCTTTTTTCAACATCTGAAAAGATAAGCGTTTTGTAGTCCTAAACTTGCTAAGAAAATCATAACATAAAAGATTAATTATTGATTTAAAATGTTTTATCATCTGCCACTTAATAGCTGTGAGAATTATTTTATTTAATAGGCTGGCTCTCATACTGCTCTCTAATAGCTGTGTTTTCAGACTGTATTACTTTCTTGAAAAGATAAGGGACCAATATATTATTCTCCAATAGCTATATTTTGTCTCATCATTCACTAATTTCTTTAAATGATGCAGCCTTGTAACTCAGATGGCTCAGATGATTGGGTGTGGATCATGTAAAGCCCAAGGACCCAGGGGAAACCAATAATTATTATCAATAAGAAAAAATAAAAATGTTTCCTCCCTCTTTTAAATTTTTGTAGTTCCATCATTATTTCTGTTCAGTCTGCTTTCATATTTTCTAACTTACAACTTATTCTAAAGCACAGGAATAGAAAGTAACCTCTTTGAAAGTTAGAAGACATGTCTTACACAAGCTTAGCCCAGAATCTAGCTTTTGATTAACCATCACAAATTTGCTGACCATTTATATCCTGCCACATACTGTGGGTACATAATAAATATTTATTTAAATGAATATTTGAAATTGTTTCCTGATTGGGGAACTGCAAGCATCATCAGAGAACATTTCAAAACCTGTGCTGAGTAGAGCACAGGGTCCCGCCTGGGAGATTCCAAGCTAGACTCCAGAGAACAGTGAGGAGGGAGACTGACCTCCAGGACCTCCCTGTCGCCCCAGTCTTTAAATGAGCTCACAGACGCATAAAGGCAATCTTATTCCCTGGTTGAGGAGCAGGGGGAACCAAGAGTAGGACCGATCACCCAAAGGAGCTACTGTAACTGCATGACAGTGCAAGAGGACTACTTATGAGTCCCTGCCCCCGATGCTGTGGGCTCCACAGAACTCACAGGGTCTGCTTGTAAATCCAGTCCTTGGATTGAAGAGCTTTCTAGCAGCAGTGTACAAGAACTGCCCCTCAGACCCAGAGAAAGCCAGTGAATACTACTGACACAGCATCTGTGACCCACCAAAAGCAAGCTCCAGAGAGTGGAACAGGCTTCTACCCTCAAGGAAGCCACATGGGTGGTACTGGACACAACAGGACCCAAAGTCACCACTCAGGGAAAAAATCTAAAATAAAAAAAGGAGGAAAGCCACAATGCCAAATCGAAGAGAAGAAAGCCTTGCTATGAACAAAGTCACCCAAAAAAGCTAGAATGGCCCAAAGAGAGGAAGATGCCAGGACCTCCCCCAGAGAAGAACTCCATTGATACTGAATAGGATAAAATAACAGAGAAACAGTTCCAAGAAATAGCTATAAAAAAATCTGAATGAGATGCAGGAGGCACACATAACCACCCAAAGCACTGGAAGACCTCAAAAACATGACAGATCAAAGGGAACACGTCACCAAGGAGACTGAGGCCATGAAGACTGTCTAGCAGAAACACTAGAGATAAAAGACATAGTTAAAATAGTGAAGGTAAATATGGAAAGCTCCATGAACAGACTTAATCACATTGAAGAGAAAAATCTCAGAAACTGAAGATAAGATTAGAGGTAACCTCACAGAAAATGAGAAATAAGACTGAGGAAAAATAAAGAAATCCTATGGGAAACATAGGACACCGTGAGAAGAACATAAGGATCATAGGTTTACCAAGAGAGGAGATGGACAAAGATACAGAAAACCAACTCAAAGAAGTAATAATAGAGAACTTCCCACATCTGTCACAAAAAGCAACCATGGAGATCCAAGAAGCAGAAAGAACACTAAAATTTCAAAATATAAAAAGACCTATTCCTAGATGCATCATAGTAAAACTAGAAAAAAGTCAAAGTAAAAAAAAATAAATAAATAAATTCTGCTAGAGAAAAGAGAAACATAACCTAGAAAGGTCTACTCATCAGGCTGTCATCAGACTTCTCAGAGAAACACTACAGGCCAGGAAAGAATGGAATGATATATTCAAAATACTAGAAGACAAAAACTACCATCCAAGAATACCCTGCATAACTATCATTCAAATATTATGGAGAAATAAAGGTCTTCCATGATAAACACAGGTTAATGGATTTATACCACCAAACCTGCCATTCAAGAAATCCTGGAAAGGATCCTACAAGGAAAAAGGATCCAGTTAACTCTGAGAATGCTGATAAACATGAAAGCAAATGTAGAAACAAAGACAGGGCCTACAGGAGAGAACAAAAATTGCAAATGGGAGAAATAAAATTATGGAATTCACTTGAACATCTGAAGATGATATGGTGATAGTTCATAAAAGACTATCATAGAGAAGTAAAGACAGTGATAACCCATGTGACAGCCAGAAAACCTAACTTTAAAGATATACATAAGCTTGGAAACAGACAAACTTGAAAGAATCAACATCAAAAGCTATATAGATGAAAAAGTAAATAAAAATAAATGGGAAACAAAGACAGAAAGCAAAGACTCAAATGGCAGCATTAAAGCCCTATATATCAGTTATCGCCCTAAGTGTGAATGAACTGAATGCACCAATCAAAATAACACAGTGACTGGATGGATCAGAAAACAGGATCCATCAGTATTATGCTTATAAAAAATATCAGATCCAAGACACAGTTTGAAAGTCAAAGGCTATGGAAAAATATGTCAAAGCAACAGTGATGAAAGGAAATGAAGAAATACAATACTAAATTCAGACAAGATAAACTTCCACCTGAAAAGGATATCTTGAGGCAAGGAAGGGCACTATGTTATGGTCAAGGGGGTAATTCATCAAGAGGTGACTATAATTAACAAGTATGTACCCAATTCTGGACCATCTAAATATATAAAACAAATACAGACCTAAAAGCAGACATTGACAGTTAAATAGTTACTATAGGGGACTTTGATATCCACTGACATCAATTGATAGATCATCCAGACAGTCAACAAAGAAAAAAGGGCTCCAAATAAAACAACAGAGCACATGGACTTAACAGACATATACAGGGCGTTCTACCTCAACAAAACAGATTTTACATTCTTAAGAGTACATGGAACATTCTCAAGAATAGACCACACACTAGAACACAAAACAAGTCTCAGCAAATTTAGCAAGACTGAAATTATAGAAACATCTTCTCTGACTACACAGGGTGAAACTGAAAATAAACCAGAAGAACAAAACTTCAAGAAACACAGAGATGTGGATATTGAACAACATGCTTCTGAACAACTCATGGATCATGAATGAAATTAAAGAAGAAAGTAAAATTTTTATGGAAACAAATGAAAATAAAGAGATGAGCTACCAGAACATGTGGGATGTAGCAAAAGCAGCTCTGAGGGGAAAGTTTATTGCCATACAAGCACACATCAAATACCAAGAGAGAGCCCAAATTAAACCCTAACTTCACACCTGAAGGAACTAAAAAGGAAGAACAACAAAAACCAAAAATCAGCAAAAGGAAAGAAATAATAAAGAATAGAGCAGAAATAAATGAAATTAAATCTAAAAGATCAATAAAATCGAGTTGGTTCTTTGAAAAAATAAACAAAATTGATAGGGCCCTAGCTAGACTCACAAAGAACAGAGAAACCCTAACAACAAGAATCAGAAATAAAAGAAGTGTGATTATAACTAACTGCAGAGAAATACAAAGGATCATGAGAGACTGTTATAAGCAATTATATACCAACAAGTTTGTCGATCATGAAGAAATGGACAGATTCCTAGAAACCAGTAACTGCCCAAAACTGAACCAAGAAGACACAGGGATCTTGAACAGACCAATCACAAGCACAAAAATTGAAGCAGTAATAAAAAAATCTCCCCCAAAACAAAAGCCTGGGTCCAGATGACTTTACCAGTAAATTTTACCCAATATTTGAAGAGGAGATAGTCCCCATTCTCCTTAAACTCTTCCACAGAATTGGAGAGGGAAAATTCCTAGATATATTTTATGAAGCCAGTATTAATTACCCTTATCCCCAGAAAACTATAGACAAATATCACACACATATAGATAGATAGATAGATAGATAGATAGATAGATAGATAGATGCAAAAAGAAAAAAAAAATCCTCACCAAAATCCTGGTAAATTGAATTCAACAGCAATCTAAAAAATAATACACCGTGATTAAGTGGGATTCTTTCAGGGATACAAGGGATGGTTGGATGGTTCAACATATGCAAATCAATCAATATAATACACCACATCAACAAAGAGAAAAACAAAAATCATATGATCTTATCAGTAGAAAAAGTAAAAGGCATTTGATGAAATTCAACACCCATTCATAACAAAAACCCTCGCCAAAAGAGGAATAGAAGGAACATACCTGAACAAAATAAAAGCACTATACAATAAATTAATAGCCAGCACACTACTCAAAGGTGAAAAACTAAAAGCCTTTCCCTAAGGTCTGAGACAAGACAAGGCTGCCCTCTCACCACAGCTCTTCAACGTAGTTCTGGAAGTCTTTGCCAGAGCAATAAGTCAAGAAAAACATGTTAAAGGAATCTATACTGGAAAAGAAGAAATAAAACTATCACTATTTGTAAATGACATGATGTTGTACCTAGAAAATACTAAAGACTCCACCAAAAAACTGCTGGAAATAATAAATGAGTATAGCAAAGTGACAGGTTATCAAATCAACACTGAAAAATCAGTAGCATTCCTATATACAAACAATGAAGTAAGCAAAAGGAGATTAAGAAAGAAATTCCATTCTCAATAGCACAAAAAAAGAACAAATATCTGGGAATAAACCTAACAAAGGAGGTAAAAGACCTCTACAATGAAAACTAAGACTTTAGCAAAAGAAATAGAAGACACAAAAATATGGGAGAATATTCCATGCTTATAGATTGGAAGAATTAACTTAATTAAAATGACAGATCAGTGAAATAAAATTGAGAGCCTAGAAATAAAACCACGCCTGTATGTACAGTTATTCTTCTACAAAGAAACCAAGAACATACAATGGAAGAAGGGAAGTCTATTCAATAAATGGTTTGGGAAGACTACACAGACATCTGTAAAAATATGAAAATGAAACTAAAGTATTCATTAACACCATACACAAAAGTTAACTCAAAATGGATCAAAGACCTAGACATAAGACCAGAAATTATAAAATACTTGCAAGAAAATATGGGGAAAATATGCTCAAACTCAAAAATATCTCAAACTCAAATAAACTTAGTGAAAGAACAGCTACGACTGAAGTAACCAAAGTAAAACTAAATAATTGTAACTACATCAAACTAAAAAGCTTTTGCGCAGCAAAAGAAACTCACTAAAACAAAAAGGCAACTCACTGAATTTGAGAAAATATTCACACAACATACATCAGATAAGAGTTTAATCTCCAAAATATACAAAGAGCTCACACCTTAATAAAAAAATGTTTAACGACCCACTCAACAAAATGGGCAGAAGAACCGAGCAGAAACCTAGCAAAATAAGACACACAGGTGACACACAAATGAAAAAAATGTTCATTACTCATCAGAAAAATTTAAGTAAAAACCACAATGAGATACCACCTCAAGTCACTGAGAATGACCTATAGCCAAAAATCTAGAAATAACAAGTGTTGAGGGGGTACAGAGGAAAAGGAATCCTCATTCACTGTTGGTGAGACTATATTTTAGTGCAACATCTCTGGAAAACAGCATGGGGATTCCAAAAAAAAAGATAAATATACCATTTGATCCAGCAATCCCACTCCTAGACATATATACCCAGAGACTATAAAAGCTCTATTTAGGAAAGATACCTGCATCCCTATGTTCATAGTAGCACAATTCACAATAGTGAAGACATGGAAACAACCTAAATATCCTACTACAGTGACTGGATAAGGAAGCCGTGGTATATATACTCAATGGAATTCTATGCAGCTACTTTGAAAAATGAAATCGTGCCCTTTGCAATCATCTGGATGGAACTGGAGGGGATGGTTGTGTACATGAAATGTCAGAGAGAAAAGAGAAATACAGGATGGTTTCACTCAGATGTGGAATATAATGAAATGAAACAAACAGTTAAACCCCAGCAAAACCCACAGGCCGTAAGATGAGTGTCAGGGGGCTGGGAGGAGGAGAAAAGGAGAGAGGGAGCAAGGTGGTGGAGGACACTGGGACTCTGGTGGCAGGTGTGGTGTGTGATACCCACAGACCGAGAAACAAGTTCAACATCTTAAAATGAGTATAGCTTTCTAAACAAAAGAAATAACAGTAAAATTATTACATTATAAAACATGAATATTCACTTCAAAAAGACCCCCAAGGGCCCAATATCAAAGCAGGAAAGCATCCTTTTTAAGCCATAAAGTCAAAAACTAACATCCAATAGCCTGAATAATTTTTAGCACCAAGTAGATTTTTTTCTCGTCCATTTTTCTGAAGCTAATCCCTTCAACGTGATTGCCAAGAATGTCTTAACTCTCTAGAAGAATAAATCTTAAAGCATCTCAAACAGAAATGTGGAAGTTTATTCCTCATTTGCAGCATTACTAAGTAGCACTAAAATGTCCTTTGGATTTCAGGTCAACTTGATGGCCAGTGTATTTGAGAGGTGAGAAAATCTGGGTACTGATTAAGAAACTGTATTTACAAAGGAGAATAGATACAGAGTTCTGAGCATGTGCAAATGTTCTTTAAAAATAACCCACAAACGCCTCTCTAGTAACCGAGAAAATCCCGATATTTCTGTTTTAGAAGACAACACTTTCTGTCAGCAAGGCAACATAGTAACACTTAGGAAAAGGAGGGGAAATGCAAGCCATCTTGTAAATATACTAGTATTCACCTCAAATATTTGTTACTATTTTTTGAAGGTGCCAACAAATAGGTTGACCATACATACTCTTTTAAATTGAATAATGCCACTGTTTTATATTCCCTGATTGTTCGGTTCTTTTAATATAAATGTCAATTTTGTCCCATTTTAATAATTCAGGTCCATCTTTAACATGGGGCAAAAAGGTAGTTGAGTTGCCCCAGGCCCAGTCTGTTGAGGGGGGTCCAAGTTCAGTTTCCCCTTTTGCCCCTTAATTACCCCTAATGCCCTTGCATTAAAGATGGCTCTTGCAGGTCGTCAGTGCTGGAGCTGTGGCGTCTGCTGCTGTTCCTACCTGCCGTGAGGAAACAGGAGCTGTGGGAGAAGAGGACTTCACCCTGTGAAGAGAGCAGAACACCATTGCATGGCATAGGTAAGTACTATGGGGGACTATCTCTGGCACTGTGGGGTTATCTCTAGTCCTGTGGGGGTTATCTCCGGCACCGTGGGGGCTAGTGGGCATTACTGGCACGGGCATGGTTAAAGCAGCATGTATTTTAGGCAGGACATTTAGAGCAGGGCTTACAAAGGCGCCAAATTTGGTTTTCACCTAAGGTGCCAAAATTCCTGCACCAGCCCTGGCTGTTTGTATGAAGTCCCACCTGATCACATGTTACTGTTCAATCACTGATTGGTATCCCATAGTACTTACTTGTTGCTGGCCTGGCTGCATTGCTCCTGTTCGAATTGCTCTGCCTCCTCCCCTCCCCTTAGTAGCCAGCGCATAATCCCATCCCATTTTTGCCATTTCATTGTCCCATTTTTGTCTCAAGGAAATATGGTCAACCTACCAATAAAGAATGAATAGGAAAAGCTCCAGAGATTTTTAGATCCAAAATGACTGCCAAGGCAAAATGACTTTTTTTTTTTCAAAGCAGGTATTTAATACAACAAAATCATCAAGTGTTAGTAAAAACAAAAAGCGGGAAGTTTAATCTACAACTATGTTATCCTTGGTTAGCTTTCAAATTGTCAAGAGAAAAATGATTCTGAAAGCAGGCAAAAATAAGTGCTATTTTATCCATGATTAATTCAATGCTGAAAATTACTACTTATGAAATAGATAGCTGGAGGAACCGAAGATAAGATCCAAAATCAATCATGTAATTAAGAGTCTAAAACCACTGTCCTATAGCTTCATGGAATTCTGGGAATTTTTTTGGAAAAATGTTAAGGTTTCATGATGGTCTGGGGCAAAGTCATAAAACTTTGAACAATCAAAAGGAAAAGTCAAGAAAATATCCTATAAAGTAAAATTGCCTTGAATCAGTCACTTCAAATCATGGAGAACTACAGGAGGAAAATATCAACAATACTAACAAGAAATCTATGAGACTGGAGAGTATATTTACCATTGACTTTGTTAGTTTGAAATCATTTCCAGAGTCTCTAGGTCAGGTCAGAATTTTTTGAATGGTAGCATACTTGTTTGTAAGTTATTGTAGCTTTCAGAACTGATTTATTTTAAATTATGGAACAGCTTCAGTATTAAATAATCAGTCTCTCAGAAGTTGAAATCAGAATTAGAGCCCTATTTTCTGTGGGGATATAATGATTATTATAAAAGGAAAAAGTGAAACATCAGCAAATAGGTGTATTTTGCTTATTTCCAAGAATGAGAATTCAACTCTAAACCTTCAATTTTTGACTGATTTTTACTACTTACTATTCATATCGTCTACTTGCTTTAAAAATGCATTTAAAAAGAAATTATCTTTTAAAATAGAAAAACTATTTTAAATAATCATAAATATATGCTAATAATTTGATTTTGTATAGCATTTTATCACTTCAAAGTGTTAAGTGGGTGGATGGATGATTGGTTGGATGATGGATGGGTAGAATCTAAGTTTATCCTCATAGACTCTCTGAGATAAGTACACTGCAAGATGATGGAGAAACTGAGGTTTAGAGAAGGTGAGTAACTGGATCAAAAACTTATTACAAATAAAGGTATCATAGATATAAGACTCAGCCTAAATCTTCTGACTTTAACTCTTGTGATCTTCCCACTGTACATACTAATTAATGTGCTAGAATAAGAAATACTGATCATTTATCTATTGTGACTTTTCATTTTCTTATCTACTGAGATTATAAGGACAATTAAAAGAAAATGTGAGGAAACTCCTTTAAATATTACAAATTTCTCTATGCACATACCAAAACTTGGAATTTAGTTGAAAATCTAAGCTGCTTTAATAATTGAGGTTGATTTAATATGTGTGATGTACGATATTCATATTTAAATAAAACCATTCACCTAAAGATGGCCTGCAGTTTTTGTACAATCAATTATGAACCAGAACAATAAAAAGAATGCTTTAACTTTATCATAAAAGACAGATTTATAACTAATACAACATACCAGATTATTGAGGAATACTGTATATCTATTCCTATTGTCCATTACCCAGAAGTTAGACCTTTCCTACAATTCTATTTATAGTTAATATCTGTGGACAATAAATACATCAAATGAAAGCATTATTTACAGTGAGAAGAGAATACAAGATGCAAAATGAACCTTTCTGAAAGAAGAAAATCCCTGAAAGGATAATATGACTTAAAATATTGTCCAAAATGCATTTTTAATTTTTCTTTTGGGATTTGATCGATTGGCTCATATACGGATATTTTATTTTGTTTATGTTTTTGTTTTTAAAGATCTTGCAGAGCATTCATTTCTTTTTTTAAAGGAAAGGTGCAGGTGGTTATGAATGAAGGTGAGCAGACAGAGGCAGGCAGCAAGAGAAAAAAGGAAGTTCATCTTGGTTTTCATCCCTGCCCCAGGTCTTGAAGCCACGTCCTGAACCCAGATCCTTGGGAAGTATGTAGCCTGCACTCTCAGCTGAAGGCAGCTGACCAAAGCATTAGACCAGGGCATGTCAGAGCATTTGTTTCTAAATCATCAGTAAACCATGTGACTAGTCACTTTTTTGACCTCAATACAGACATCCCAAATTGATAACTCAGGAGAGACTGATTATTCATTTTAGAAACTCAGTACTGGTGAAGTGCTTATCTTCCACCCTCCACTGAACGCCTAAATAAGTGAGACTTGTTCACTCATGTGAACCCTGCTGTTCTTTGGATGTATATTATTGCAAACCATACAGCCATGCTGGATGCCTATTTAGGCTGTTCCTTCTGAATGGTCACATTTTATTAATCACTACAGGCTTAGATGAGCCTGTTTCTCACTGTGGCCCAACCCAAGGCATGGAAGTTAGCTTATTCATGTAGATTGTTCACTCATATACATGTTGGTTGTCTCATCACACGTGTTCCCAGCTCACTATAAACAAACTCATGAGAACCTGCATCAGTCCCAGACAGCCATCTAGTGTTTCTCAACCAAAGTTTCTTAGTAAAAGGATTGAATTTTTCCGTATAGTTGCTTACTTCATTTTCATCTAAAAAGGGAAAAAATCTATGGGAGTGATAAGGGTCAAGATAAAACCTACTAGGAGTGTGTTAGATCTCCTTCCCACAGAACAATTAAAATAACCTATTTTTCAGACACATGTTGTGGAAGGGCAGCCCAAAGTTTGTAGAGACTGCGGCAGTGATCATTATCACAAGGGTAGGCAAGGGTGTCGGGGTTCAAAGCTGCATATTGGATTTGGGACTCCCAGACTCATGGAAAAAAGCAGAAGTACAAGTTGAAGTCTCAGGGAGAACCAGTCCCCCCAGGAGTTGTTTTGAAATCATTAGAGAGCCTGCCAACAGGATCAGTACAGAGATCTGGGGAATGGGTCTTGGCACAGGTCAAAGGGGGACCAGCACCCTGATGGGCTGAGCAGAAGACCCTCAAGGAAAATTACAAAGAGCAGCACCATAACTGGCAGGCAACTAGGGGAACCCACCCCCACCCCATACCCTCCCACCATATTGCTCTGCAGCCACAGGACTCGCCCACCAGAAATTCCACCCCCAGACTTAAAGGAAGAACAGTCTTCCAAAAGGGAGGGAGTTTCAACAGTACCACCCTGTGAGTAGAAGCAGTCTCATTGCTGATTGTGAACCACAAACAAGATGATTGTTACTGTTTAGACTAGGGCACTGGGGGAGAGTTTGGAATATCCCACACAAACTCCAACCCTATAGTCTGAACTCTTGGGCCCCAATACAGGGTTCACCTAAGAACTTTAACAGACCCAACCAGTGGTGATGCCACAAAACTCAAGAAATCCCAGTGTTCAAACAAAGATCCAGGATTACTCAATACAAGTCAATACCCCTATACAAGGTGAGCACTGCAAGGAAACCTAACCCACAAAAACATAAACAGAATGCCAAACAGAACAAAGACACAGGGAAATACATGAGAAATGATGAATCATTTAAAACCCAGGAGAAAATCTGAATATAACAGACATGTGCAAGCTACCTGAGGGTGAATTTAGGACAACAGTCGTAAGGATACTTACAGAAATCATAAAAACAATAGAGGAAGAAAATGAGAACAAGAAAACAGAGAAGAAATGAAGCAAAATATCAAAGAAATGAAGACCATGATAGATGAACTAAACAACTCAATAGATGGACTCAAGAGTAGGATGAAGCCTCCAATATAATCAAGAGCTAGAAGATAAGGCAGAGGAATGTACTCAAACAAACCAGCAAAGAGATAAATGAATGCAAAGAAATGAAGACAGTATTTGCGACCTATGGAATAACATGAAAAGAAACAACGTTTGCATCATAGGGGTCCCAGGATGACAAGTGAGAGAAAAGGGGGCGGAAACTGTATTTAAAGAAATAATAGCTGAAAAATTCCCTAACCTGAGGAATAAAGCAAGTCTCCAAACCCAGGAAGCTCAAAGAGTTCCAAACAAAGGAGAAACTCCAACAGATGTATACCTAGACATGAGTCATCAAAATGTCAAAATACTAGAGAAAGAATCTTAAAAGCAGCTAGAGAAAAATGAGTCACATACAAAGGAGTCCCTATAAGATTGTCAGTGGATTTCTCAATTGAATTCTACAGGCCAGAAAGGAATGACACGATATATTCAAAGTGCAGAAAGAAAAGAATTTTCACCTAGGATACTATACCCTGCAAGATTATCATTTACATCTGAAAGAATGATTAAAAGCAAAAGTTAAAGGAATTAATCACCACAAAACCAACTCTACAAAAATACTAATGTAGTTCTATAAAGCATAAAGAAACCCAATCTAAAAACAGCAAGGCAGGAAAATATAAAAAGTGGGGAGGAGGAGAGGAGAATAAAAATGTGAATGAATAGTATGAATTCAACACTAATCTGCTTTCAGATAAAAATAAGAAATAAAAAGAATTCTTAATGCTAACCTCAGGGTAACAAAGCACATCTCCAGGGGAAAAGCAAAGAAGAAAACAAAAAAGAAAAACAATCAAAACATAACTACATCCAACCCACCGAACAAGAGAAAAAGAAAAACAAACAAACAAAAAAAGAAAAACAGGTGTATTAAGAACACCTAGAAGACAAATTACAGAATGACAATAAAAAGTTATATTTAAATAATCACCCTAAGCATTAATGAATTGAACTAACAACTGAAAGACACAGAATGGCCAAATGGATTTAAAAGCATAACCCAGCCTTCTGCTGCATTCAGAAAACTCACCTTTCAAAAGATAAACATAGGTTCAATGATTGGAAGGCAATTCTATAGTCAAATAGCAACTTAAAAAAAAGCAGGAATAGCTATACTTATATTGGATAAAACAGACTTCCAACTAAAAAGCATAAAAAAGACAGAGATGTATATTATATAATAATTGAAGGGATAGATCCAGCAAGGAGATACAACACTTATTAACATATGCACCAAATGAAGGAGTATCAAAATATATTAAGCAAGTATTATTAGAACTGATGAGAGACATCAACAGCAGCACAATAACAGACATCAAGACCCCACAATAATGGAGAGATCAGCAGAGCAGAAAATTAACAAGACATTAGCAACTATAAATGACCATTTGGAACAGTTAGGTCTAATAGACACAATACTGAAAACTTCATCCAACAACTACAGATTTCAGGCTCTTCTCAAGTGTGCATGGAACATTCTCAAGGGTAGATCATTGCTGAGACACAAACATGTCTCAACAAATTTACAAGGGTTAAAATCATACCAAGCATCTTCTCTGACCACAGTGGCTTAATACTAGAGATCAACCACAAAAAGAAAGCTGGAAGACCCCAAATTAATTGGAGACTAAACCAAATGCTTCTGAATGACTCTTGGGTAAAACAAGAAATCAAAGGGGAAATTAAAAAAACTTAGAGACAAATAAGCAAGAAGACTCAAGCTACCAGAATTTATGGGATGCAGTGAAAGCAGTACTAAGATGGAAGTTCAGTGCAATCCAGGCCCACCTCAAAAAATAAGAAATATCACAAAAAAATAATCTAACCCTACATTTAAAACAACTAAAGAAAGAAGAATAATTCAAATGAAAAATCAGTAGAAAAAATAAAATAATCAAATTTGAGCAGAAATAAATGAAACAGAAAACAAAAAGTCAATCTTGAAGATCAATGAAACCAAAAATTGGTTCTTTGAAAAAATAAAATTGACAAACTATAGACTAGACTCATAAAGAAAAAGAGAAAGAGAACTCTTTTAACGAGAATCAGAAATGAAAGTGGAGAGTTACAACAGATACCTCAGAATTACAAAACATCATAAGAAACTACTATAAACAGCTCTATGCCAATAAAGTGGGCACAGAGCTATGTCAGTAAATACAGAGAAGCTTCAACAAGATTCAACATCCATTTATGATAAAAACCCTGAATAAAATGGGGATAGAAGGCACGTACCTCAACATAATAAAGGCCATATATAACAAACACACAGCCAACTTCATAGTCAATGGCAGAAAATTCAAAGCACTTCCTATAAGGTCAGGAACAAAACAAGGCTGTTCACTCTCACCACTGCTATTGAATAGCATACTAGAGGTCTTAGCCAAAGCAATTAGGCAAGAGAAAGAAATAAAAGGAATTCAAATTGGAAAGGAGGAAATCAAACTATCATTATTTGCAGATCACATGATTATATATATCCAAACCTCTAAAAACTGTCAAAAAGTTACTAGAACTAATCAATGAATACAGTAAAGTGGCAGGCTACAGATCAATGCACAAAAATCCATTGCATTTTTGTACACAAACAACATGCTAGAAAAAAACAAAATCAAGGAACCATGCTGTTTAAAATAAAATAAAATAATTAAATACCTTGGAATTTACTTAACAAAGTGGGTGAAAGACTATCTATAGAGTGAAAACTACAAGTCCTTCTTAAAAGAAACAGAAGAGGACACAAAGAAATGGAAAGACAGCCCCTCTTCATGATTGGGAAGACTATACATTGTTAAAATGGTCATCTTACCTAAAGCAATATACAGATTTAATGCATTCCTCATTGAAATCCCATGGACTTATTTCAAGAAAATAGAACCAAAAAACATTAAAATTTATATGGAACTGGAGACTCCAAATAGCCAGAGCAATTATGAGAAAAAAGAATGAATCCAGAGGGATTACACTCTCAGGCACTAAGCTATACTACAAAGTGATAGTGATCAAAACGTTATGGCACTGGAAATGATAACAGAGGCACAGATCGACGGAATAGAACTGAAACTACCCACACACATTCATTCAGTTAATCTACAACAAAAGAGCCAAAAGTATATGATGGAGAAAGGAAAGTCTCTTCAGTAAATGGTGTTGGAACAACTGGACAGTCACATGTGAAAGTTGACCACTCTCTAACACCATTCACAAAACTTGACTCAAAACGGACTAGAGATTTGGACATAGATCAGAAATCATCAAATTCTTGGAAGACAACATAGGAAAGACTTTCCATGGCATCAGCCTTAGAGAGATCTTTGGGGACTCAACTCCAGCATCAAGGGAAATAGAATAATAAACAACTACATCAAACTAAAAAGCTTCTTCACAGTGAAAGAAAACATTGCCAAAACCAAAAGACAACCTACTTAACTGGGAGAAGATATTTGTGTTCCAAATTTCTGACAAGGGCTTAATATCTAAAATATACAAAGAACATATAACTCATAAAGTCAAAGCCAAGGTCAGATGAATGGATAAAGAAGATGTGGTGTATACATACAATGGAATACTACACAGCCATTAGAAGAGATGAAATCCTGTCATTTGAATCAACACGGAGGGATCTAACAAGGACTTAATATCTAAAATATACAAAGAACATATAACTCATAAAGTCAAACAGGCAATCCAGTCAAAAAATTGGAAAAGGAATTGGAGACATTTTTCCGAAAGGAATATACAGATAGCCAACAGGAAATGCAAATTAAAACAACACTGAGATATCACCTTATACCTGAGAGACTGATTATTACTCAGAAGTCTGGAAACAACAAATATTGGGGAGGATGTGGAGAAAAGGGAACCCTTTTACACAGTGGGTGGGAGTGCAAATTGGTGCAACCCCTATGGATAGCAGGATGGAGATTCCTTAAAAAGTTGAATATGGAAATCCTATATGATCCCACCATCCCACTTCTGGGTATTTACCCAAAAGACACAAAAACACTAACTCACAGAGATGTATGCACCCCCATGTTTATTGCAGCCCTATTCACAATAGCTAAGAACTGGAAACCACCTAAGTACCCAAGGTCAGATGAATGGATAAAGAAGATGTGGTCCATATACACAATGGAATACTACACAGCCCTTAGAAGAGATGAAATCCTTTGAATCAACATGGATGGATCTAGTGGGGATTGTGCTAAGTGAAAATAAGTCAAAAGGAGAAAGATAGGTATCAAATATTCAAATAGACAAATAGACAAACACAATAGAATAGACCAAAGGAGCAGATTAAACAAAAACAATCCTTGGACACTTACAATAGAACTGAGGTTACCAGTGGGAATGGGATGGGAGTGGGAGGAGGAGAAAGTGGTGGCAGTGCCTACTGGATAATGGGGAAGAACACTTGGCGATTTGGTGGAGGGCAGGGTATATCGACGTCTGAGAAATGGGAAACCTACACATAAGAGGTTGTTTTTTTTTTTTTTTGTAAAACAAAGTTACTGCAAACACTAAAACAAAACTTCTGTGGGAAATATTCTTGGGAAAGAAAGCAGAGAAATCTGATATAATTAAGAACTATTTTTCTCTAGCAGATATGTGACAAGTGAACCAGAGTCTAGCACAAGTGAGGCAAAGACCTACTGTCACCATATACCTATATGTCAGATTGTATTTACCATCTTTCTTGCTGCTAATCAATTTCTTAGCATTATAATTTTCAACTTTGTAGTGAGTTGTATTCTCATAAAATCAGAAGACAATTCAAACTGGAACAAGCCTCACAGATCTTGTCCAACCCCATCATTTTGTTGGTATGAAAAAGTCCAGAGGGATGATGACTTATTTGTAATCGCAGATCCATGCAGTAAAGAAGCCATGGAGTGCAGACTCTGGAGGCCTTTTCTTTACAAGCTCAGCTACATGTTCTCTTCTCTGCGGTCTCTGGTATGTTTGTCCCACACACAGCAGCACTTGATTCATGAGCAGTTGCATATACTTAGACATGTTTCCACCCCAGCCCTGACACGAAACCCAGCCCCTCTCATTGTATGTCTGAGCCCACTCCTGAGTTCCTAAGGCAGTGAGGGAAACTGCCCCCAGTCCCCCACAACACTCTCGATTCTCACAGGAGCTCAAGAGACTCAGAACTCAGACCCAGCAGGTTGTGTCCAGGAATCCCAGAGTCTCAGATGACCCAATAATTCTGAGTTTTATTTCAACCACAGCATTAGTTTGAATGATTGTGTGGGTTCATATAAAGGCCGAAATACAGAAAGTACTTTTTTAAAGAAATTCCTAAGGAATGTCTAGAATATAAAGCTGCTTATAAGATCGGTGCTATCAGTTTTGCGGAAGCACAGCAGACAGAATTAGCGAGCAGAGATGCAAGCATGACCTCATCTAAGAGATGGAATCTAATTTATGGTTTAAAGGATATTGAAGGCTGAGGAGTAAGAAACAGACAGTGGGAGATAATCAAAAGTAAGCAAAGGAGAAGAAGGGAGGAGAAAAGGCAAAGAAAAGTCAGGATACAGTGAAAAGAATAGCCAAGGACTCAATCAAGGTAGCTATGAACACATTTAGTGGGACCTCTGCTGAGGATTGATGGAGATTGATATTGAATGTGGCCAACAGCAATGGAGAAGGCAGTGAGCCTCAGGCTTCACTTTCAGCAATGGATATAAGTAGAGTCAAGTTCAACACAGGTAACAATCTGCTCATGGATGGTAAAAGAGAAAGGTCAGGGGGGTGGTTTTTGGTACACATACTTGATGTGAGTTCTAGTTCAAGTTGCGGATGATAATACTAATATCTATTAACACTCTGTTCCTAATCATTTCTCAAAAGTGACAGTCACACGTGATACACTTGTAAAAATACCTCGTTATATGTACACTTGTATTTTGTGCTTTATTATGTGTAAGTTATGCCTCAATTTAAAAAATATTTTTAAGTAGACATACGACATATAAGCATCTTAAAAATGGCTCTGGTGTATCCAAGATTTAAATCCAGATCTCTGAGGCCCAAAGTTCGTGTCCTCTCCATGCAGCCTCTCCAGACGGTAATGCAGAATGGACAGAGATATTATTCCTATAGAGAATCTAGACATGTATTCAGTCTCAGAGTCATTCTGGGGAACAAAATTTTTGTACAATACTGGCAATTTATCCCACCATATACCAGGCTAAAAAAATAATACTCTGCTTAAGGTAGATTATCTTTCTAAAATATCATCTCCCTGTCTTCTTAAGAAGAACATATTGTACATGATTGGGCCTTTTCTTGATGGTTTGGGGTCATCGTTAATAAATACGTTATTGTTCTGTGCTGTTTTCAAGAGCAGTTAATGGTGATGCGTGGGGTTGTTTGTTTCTTTTCAACATGCTCACGAAAGGGTGTACTTGTTCATTTGTTCAGACCTGCTTTTAATGAGTCTGTTTCAACCCATGCTGTTTGCCATCTCTACTATTCCTTTAAATGTGTCGATCTTTCTCCTAATTTACTGTTTATAATCTATGAGTACCTAGAAACCAGCCTCAGTGAGTTTTGTAGAACGCGAAGGCAGAACAAATCAGCTGGGGGTTAGAGCCTGTTATTTTGTTGATTTCCACTTACAAGCTATATTCTATATATGTTAGATTGCCAGATAATTTAATTTTGAGTCGACAAGGCGTTACTCTACTCTTGCTTTGTTTTTTACTAAACGTTTTAAAAATACATACAGAAAAGTGTACAAATCTGCGGTTCGATTTTTTTTTTTTTAACCAACTCTCACTAAATTGATTTCTCAGACTTCTCAGATCTCAGATCTGATTTCTCAGATCAACATTTTCAATTTCTCCCTGGGAATTCAAATATTAGCACACTCCCTTGAGGGAAAAAAGGTGCATAAACAGCCCCGCAATTATACCAGATTCCCAAATGAAAGTATTCATTCAAAGCTTAAAATGCCCTAGCATTCTTATTTTTTATCTCATTTCTTTCATTCTCTTCTTTCCATCCTTAACACCAACAAAAGAAATTTAACAGAAGTAGAAGAACTGAACAATCCTAAGAAATTTTAATAAATATCCACAGTCATATTTGAATCAGCTGTCTCTCTCATTATCTCAAACTACCATCCATTCTAGAAGGGCTCAGATGTTTTGAATTCAATAGCAGTGTATCTGGAAAAAAAAAAAAGTCCCAGCCATAAGAATATAAAAGTTCAAAAGCTTCACAGATTAAAATTCCCTCTGGGTCTCCCCATCAGCTATAGGAATGTAGTATTGTATAGACTGCCATCTAAACAGTTGCTAGTGAAAGAACAAAATGCATAGCGTGCGAGGAGCACTCTTCATGAAATACAAGAAGTGAATTGTTGTAAACATTTAAATGGAGGGCTCTACAGGGCTCTAACTTCCCAGGTGCTACACCTGTTAATGTCAACAAAATAGAGTGAGCTCTATCTAGGGCAAGGTCTTGGGAATAAATCGGCTCCACCCACCACCTTCAGGTCAGTCTGACCAGTCTGTGCCCTGAATTTGTCCTCTGTAGAGGGTAACAATGGCACCTTACCCCAGGCCTGGCAGAGGATTCAGTTCACAGGGTTCTCAGAACTGTATCAGCCCAGAGATAGCTGCTTTTATTGCTAGGAGGAAATGAGTCTCTTCTTGAAGGCACAAGTCCTGTAGGGTAAATCAATCATCTAAGAAGTGAGGTTACTCAATGGACTAACTCAATTAAATTCATGTCATCAGACACTTACTAATGAATTCTTGAACTGTGCTCTGTCCCAAGCATTATGGAAAGAAAAAAGGAGGGGAGGTAGGTGGGGCTGGACGCTACCAGGGATCTTCCAAAAGGAGTCAAACAAGTTACAGCATTTATCAAGCGCCTGGTTAGAGCAAACATACCGCTTGTGCCCAACATGTCAGCGCATGGTTCCTCCCCCTCCCCAAAAAGATTTGCCTGAATAAAGAACCATAATCATCCTTTAGAGATCTGAATATCCATATGGCTATACTGACCTGAGCTCCTACCCAGGATACACCAATTTTGATTCTTTGCTTGGTGGAAAAAGCAAGTTTAACTCAACACCAAGTTAGCTTTAGTAGCAGATTATATGTAAACACAATTTTTGCTACAATTTCTTATTTTTAAATGAAAACCCGTTTAACTGGAAGGAATAATAGTCACCTTCTGAAGCATGGTCAGGGAATATTTTTAATTGTCTGCCAAAACCTGACACCAGAAGTAAAATAATTGCGCTTCTCATTTGGCCAGTTTACATGTTTTCTCATATTTTAAGAAAGTTAGGCAAAGTGCATTTTATGTAAAACCAAGTCAGTGATAAATGTTTCCAACTGATTTGAAAGGGCTTCCCGAGGAACTGCAACTGTACCCAGTGTCTCTCAAGCTAATAACCCTTAAACACTGAAAACTACAGTGGGTTTCTCCTAAAATAGAGAGACCTGACTCTAGCAAAATTTTCTACCTTTAGGGACTGAAAGTTCCTTAAAACATTTTGGACGGGCAGCTTAAAGAAAAAGTTAACCGATGGGCTTCGGTCTCTAGTAGGGAAAAAGACTCGAGTCCCCAGCTTTTAAGAAAAAGAATGGAACTTTTTTAGGCAGAGATGCTTGACAGCTGAGGCCACTGCGTTCTGGACAGGAGCGAGGACCAGACAGGCGGCCGGCACAGCCGGCCTGACCCCGGGAGCCCTACCTGCGTTCCTCAGTTTCTTGTTGCGATACACGGACAGGATGACCAGGAGGTTCCCCAGGATGTCCACCACGATGGTGAAGATGAGGATGAAGGCCAGCGTGGAGGCCAGCCACGACGGCCGCGGCCGCGCACCCTCCCCGCCACCTGGCGCCGGCTGCGAGGCGTTGAGCAGCCCGCTGCCGTTGCCCTTGAACGTCCCGCCGGGCGCTCCCCACGGTCGCCCGGCCATAGCTGGGCCGGGCAGGCCCCCTCGCCCCGCCGCCCCTGCGAGCTGCGGAGTCGCAGCGCGACTCCGCTCGGCACTTTTATGGAGCCCTCCCCACGCCTACTCCCCATTGCGAAGCAGCCCCGGAGCGGTCCCGCCGCCTCCGCCGCCTCCCCGCGGCTCGACGGTCGAGCCCTGCACCACGTGCCGACAGCGCCCCCGTGCGGGATTCCCGGCCGAGACCGCCTGCGCCCTAAGGGGGCGGGTAAGCCCAGACAAGCTTTTTCTTTGTAAGAAACATCCGCAGTCATGGTTTTCCCTCTTTAGGACGTGTCACCAAGCAGGGCCAGACTGTCTGGGCTGGAACCCTACCTACCTCGAATTAAGACAAGAGAGAGTCACCATGTGCCAGTTTCCTTATCAGTAATATGGGAATCAAGGGGATCTTAATTCATTTATTTTCATAGTAAGAAGTTGGGGGGGAAAATCAAAGAATCTTTTCACCCACGTATTGCATCCTTTATGAAACAGAAGTGGTTTTCCCCAGTTCCCCACCAACCCCCCCATTTCCAGCCCACACTCCAAAATCCATCCATAAAGGGCTACTTTTATTTTGACGTTTCTTTGTTTGTTTTTTCAACACTGCCCTTCAAGTTCTAAGTTCTTGCCTTCAATTTCTGGCCACCTCTGCTTGCTTCCCCAGGTAATCAAATGGCAGAAAATTCACCTAGGATTGCTGGTTCAGAGCAACTGTAAAATTTTCAGTTCACTTTCAAACTTTCAAATGTCACAGATTGAACAGTTTCAAAGTAGCCACAACCTTGCGTCTCTAGCCAATTCAAGCAACTTAGCTCTAGCAGATTTCTTCCAGAAGCAGTACACATCTTTACAAATCTTTACCAACCACACGGCCCCCGAGCTCTCCGCGCGGACATCCAATCCTATGTTTGAAGTACACTCACCCTAGAACTTTCAAAAAACAAAAGCAAAACCAAACCACTTCACTTAGCCATTGACTGTGTCCAGGAAACCTGCAACATGTGACCACCAGCCACTGGACTCTGTCCTTCCAGAGGAGTCTGACACGGAGCAAGATAACAGCCTGAGCACCAGGAAAGCATCGCAAGACTGGCCAGGCCCCACTTGTCAAGGAAATGGATAGCTCTACCTGCATCCCAGGTGACCATCATGCCACTTTCCCTTTTCTGTCTTTATTAAATCTGTGCCCTAAGGGTAAAGTCCCAGGTTAAAATCAATTCCATTCTGCTCATGAATGTACTTGTTCAGGAAACAATTCACATCGTTAGCACACTGTTCAGTCTACCCGCCAAACAGCAGCACACACTGGAGGTTTATATGAGACACAGAGGTGAAATGAAGCGTTCACAAAGATTGAAGGCATTGAGGAAGGAAGGGAATACATAAAGTGTGTTGAATAATGGGGGTTTTAATTAATGAATTCTATTTTAAAGCAGTTTTAGGTTTATGGCAAAATTGAGTAAAGTGCAGACAGTTCCTATATATTCTCTATTCTCTCACATGCATAGCCCTCCCCACTATCTACACCCCACATCACAGTGGTATCATTATTATAATTGATGAACCTATATTAATATGTCATTATCAGCCCCAATTCATAGTGTACATTTAAGGTCCGCCCATGCTGTTTGCGGTACATTTTATGGATTTGGACAGAATATCATGACAGGTATCCAACACTAGTTTCAAAGAGAAGAGTTTAACTACCCTAAAAAGCCTCCTTGTTCTGCGGTTCGTCCCATCCCTCTCCCCAACCCTGGGTTACCTCTGATCTTTTTTTAAGGCAATTGTCCCAATAATCTGTACAAAATGAGTTCTGCAACAGTAAGCTGGGAGAGGAGAAGAGAAATCTAGATCATTGTTTAGTCTCTGTCTGATGACTTAGCTGAAAAACTTTTTTTTTTTCAGGGAGCCATTGACAAGATTTGGGAAAAATATTGTCCTCTGTCCTCCTGCTGCGGCTTGGCCTTTGGAATCTCCCTACAGACCTTATCACCTTAGTAGCCACAGACCCACCCTGGCTGTTCTAGAACTTCACCCCTGCTCCCTTTTTCACCGTCAATAATCTCAGCTAGATGTTAGGTTCTGATCTGATTAAAACAGCCACACCATGGTATATAAATAACTAGTGGAACACTTCCTTTTGATTGTATCCATAGCTTTACTTTTTCCAGAATGCTCTATAGTGGGAATCAGACAGTCTGTGGTCTTTTAAGACAGGCTTCTTTCACTTCGTAGTAAGAAGGGTGCCTTTCGGTTTCCTCCATGTTATTTTGTGACTTGATCGATCATTTTTCAGTGCAGAATAATATCTCCTTCTCTAGATGGATCTGTTTATTTATCCATTCACTTACTGAAGGGCATCGTTACTACTTCTAAGTATTGGCAATTATGAATAAAGCTATTATAAACTTCCAAATTAGACTTTCATATGGGCATGTTTTCAATTCATTTGGGTAAATACAAAGGAACATGATTGCTGGTATATATGATAAGAGTCCATTTAGTTTTACAAGGAACCTCAAACTCTCATCGAAAGTGGCTGACCGGTTTGCATCCCCATCAGCAGTGAAAGAGCATCCCTGTCACTCCACATCCCTGCCAGCACCAAGTGTTAGTGTTTTGGAGTTCGGCCATTCTAGTAAGTGTGTAGTGATATTTCAGTGTCGCTTTGATTTGCTAAGGACATAAGATGCTGAACATCTTTTCATATGCTTACGTGCCATCCACAGATCTTCCTCGGTGAGGTGCCTGCTAAGGTCTTTAGCCTATTTTTTTGTGGTGGTTGTTGTTTTGTGTTATATGTTGTTCATTTTCTTATTGTTGAGTTTTAAGAGTTCTTTTCATATTTTGGTTAGCAATCCTTCACCATTTGTGTCTTTTCCAAGTATTTTCTCCCAGTCTGTGGCATGTCTTTCATTCTCTTGACATTGTCTTTCACAGGGCAAATTTTTTTTTTTTTTCCAGTGAATTCTAACTTATCAGTGATCTCTTTCATGGCTCATGCTTTTGGTGTTGTATCTAAAAAGTCACCAACATATCAAGGTCATACAGGTTTTCTTCCAGAGGTTTTGTAGTTTTGCATTTAGGCCTATAATTCATTTTGAATTAAGTTTGTAAAAGGAATAAAATCTGTGTCTGGATATTTGCTTGTTTGTTTTTTTGTGTATCACTGGTCTGTTTTCCCCAAACCATTTTTTGAGAAGACACTCTTTGCTCCATTGTTTTATTGCCTTTACTCCTTTATCAAGATTAGTTGACTAAATTTATGTACCTTTACTTCTAATTCTTAATTTTGTTTCATTGATCTCTCTATCCTTTTACTAATGCCATACTATCTTCATTACTGTAGTGTATATTAAATCTTGAAGATGGGTAGTGTCATTTCTTCTAATTTGTTCTCTTTTAGTATTGAGTTGGCTACTCAGGGCCTTTTGCTCCCCTCCTCACCATATAAAATTTGAAATAATTTTGTTGATAGCCATAAAAAAATTGCTAGGATTTTGATTCAGGCAGCATTGAATCTACAGATAGCAGGAAACTGACATCTTGACACTTAAGTTTTCCAGTGTTTTGAGCATAGACAATAGTTCCTTTTTTAAAAGTTATCCTTGAATATCTTTCATCAAAATTTTATAATTTATCTTATTTAGATTTTTATCACAGAGGCGTGTTTTCCTCTCAGTTATTTTTCTTTATAGTGCTTAAATATGATATGGATTGGTATAGGGTTGTTTGGTTTGGCATTTATCCTGCTTGATGTCTATCATTAATATGGTGATATTTTTAGTCATTATTGTTTCAAATAGTGCTTTTGTTGCCTTCACTCCTTTATCAAGATTAGTTGACTTAATTTCTTTTTCTTCCTTCTGTTATTCTCATTACATGTATACAACTTTTATAGTTATTGCACAGTTCTTACACATTCTGGGTTTTTTTTTGGCTTTTTATCTCTTTGCTTTTCAGCTTTATAAATTTTTATTGTCATGTACTCAAGCTTCTCCCCCACCTTGAGTAAGATAGATGGCTAGAGGGGACTGAAGTTGCGTATTTCCATTCCCCCAGGTGACTGTCTAGAGCTGATTGGAGTAGGTATTTCCTTTCGCCCAGGTAGGTTCAGCTCTGATTTACCTCACCAGGTTAAATAGTTCTGGTTAAATAGCTTCTCCTGAGGCCAGGTCTTGTTAAGAAGAACAATATTCTCTGGTGTTTCAAAATGGTTCATCTTCCCCCTCCCTGCTCTGATCTTCCTCCCTCCCTCCCTCCCTCCCTCTCTTCCTTCCATCAAAATGTTTCTTTCTCCTCTTCCTTCCTTCCTCTCTTCAAAACAATTCTCTATCCATTCTTAAATTTTAAAAAGAAAATAATGAACACTAAAGAATATTTCAAGATGTTCATCTTTGACTTAAAAGAGAAATGCTCGAATCATTCATGGGAAAATTAGGAAATATTTGCTAGTATCACAGCTATTTAACTTTATGCAGATGTTTCTGATAATGAAATGAAATTTTTAAATGTAAAAGTAATATTTTAATATTGGCAAATGTGAAGTGTGAACTTTCTTAAATTCCAGTAAAAACAAGATAGAACAGAAGTTAGAAATACAATCTGATACATAACAACAATCTATATAAAACTGCTAGAAACTGTCTAAAGAAGTGTGCAGGGCACTGCGGACAAACAAAAACAAAAAACTCAAAACTTTCCTGAAATGATAAAACTTAAAAAAAGTGAAAGACACACATATTCTTGAATTGAAAGCTTGGAATTTAATTGTCCCTATACTAGTTGCCAGTTCAATAAAAATGCCAGTAGATATAAATGATCCTGTTACTTTGAAAGAATACAAAGTGTAGCAAAAAAAGAAGAATGAGTAAGATAAATTGGAGACAATTATAACCTACTAATATTAAAATATTATAACTTACTAATATTAAAACCTACTAATATTAAAATATTAAGCTAAAGGGTGCCAAGTTCATCAATACATCAAGAACATGTAAGATACAGATATGCTAAAATTAACATTTCAAATCATGGGGTGAGGTCTAGATCATGAAAACAAGGATATTTAAAGACAGTGCAGGTAAAAATTTCTGTAGCCTTGGTGTGAAGAACTGTCTAAGTATGGAAAAGAAGATAAATCAGAAAGTGCTCATAACTATGGAAATAACAGGAGTAATCTTCATTCATTCATCGAGCATGTACCATGCTCCAGTTCAGGATAAGTATTCTATATGCATTATCTTAAACCATTTGTTTATTTTACATATTATCTTAAATTGTCCTTAGAGGTTTGGCATTGCTAGGACCATCTTATGGATGAGAAATTTGTGCCTCTAAGATGCTATGTGCCAAACTCATACAGCTATTAAGGGATGGGATAGAGTTCGAATTTGAACTTTAGCCTCTCTGACTCCAAAGCAAAGAACTTTACTATTTCTCAGTAGTGATAGTCTGATTATCTAAAAGTTAAAGCTCCCCTATACTCAAAATATACCACAAATAAGTGAAATCCAGATAGACTAGTGACATGATTTATGGCATCAAATGGAGTATTAATGACCTTGGTTCCATATACAACTTTTTTCAAGTAAACAAGAAAAAGTGATAGAAATATATACTTCAAGAGAGAATCACTTCAGAAGGAGCACAGGCCACAGATCCCTGGGTTCCAGTCCTAGGTCCAGAGCAGGAAACAACCAGTCCGAACAACTAAATAAAAAAAAATAAAAGCTTTCTTCCTCTTCTCTCTTCCTGTCTACACCTTTCTTTAAAAAAAATAATAATTTTTTAAATGACTCTACTAAATGTGGTTTTTAAAAAAAAGTGTAAGGAAAAAGTATCCTCTGTACTCCATATAAGTCTTAAAACCATGTGTGGCATTTGACCTAGTAATTCTACCAGTAGGAAGTAATTGGACAAGTGTTCAAATGTGTAGGGACATCTGGCTGCTTCTCACACATGGTTTGTAATACTTAAAACGTAACCTCCTGTAATTGGGAGATGGATAAGTTAATTTCAGTGGCAATATCACTCAAGAATGAAAACATTTTCAGGTACAAGCGAAGTAAGATAATTTATTACCAGCAGATCAGCAATATAAGAAATTGCTAAATGATGTTCTTTAGGCTTAGAGGAAGCAGCAATTCCTGGAAATGCAGACTCAGAAAATAATGAAGAGCTTCAGAAACTTTCAGGAACTGGGTAAATGTAGAAGCGTATTTTCCTCCTTTTCCCCTGTTCATTTCTTGGTAAACTATACAATGTTTAACAACAAAAATAACATTATCTCATGGGGTTCATGATGTTTATAGATATATTAAATATAATAACTATAAAGTGCAGAGTGTGGGCCTCTACAGTTATGCAACTTCTGTACTTTACATAAATTAATATATTAAGAACCATAAATGGAATAGAAAAGGTTCAGGAGATATGTCTAATCCTAAGGGCAAATAGTATAAGATCAATATTAAAAAGATAGCTAAAAGTCAATAGGAAAATTAAAATAGAATGCTAAGAAATATTCAAGTAAGCCAATAAAAGAACTTCAGATAAGAACAAAGAAGCAAAGTAAAATGATAAAATGATAGATCCAAACCCAAATGTAACAATAATCAATTTTGGCATGTCCTGGTGGAGTAGTGGTTTGGTCAGCTGCCTTTGGTCAAGAGCAGAGTCCACATACATCCCCAGACCCCTGGTTTACCTACTGGAGCCGAAGGGAACAACCAAGATGAACAACTAAATAAAATAAATGAGGTGCTTCTTCCTCCTCTCTCTTCCTGCCTGCCTCTGCTCATCTTCATTCCTGCCTGTACCTTTCCTTAACAACAACAACAAAAAAATTGCCTAAATTTTTAATGAACTCAACACTCTGGAAGAAAAAGGTAGAGAATGTCAGAAGGGATAGAGAAAACAAGATCTAAGTATATCTTATCTCTAGAACTGAACTTTTAATATAAAAAGAAAAATAAAGAAACTGGCAGAACAAGTCTTAAGATGTCAAACCTAAGTGACCTTAAATTTTGCTTCAGGATGCAGGGATAATTAAAATCTATTTTATTTTCTGGGCCTTTTGAGTTTCATGCCCAAACTGTGAGACAAGAGACCACTTTTAATATCTCCAAAGATCTGATGGAGGAAGCACATTACTTTTGTAACTAGAGATAATGTTTATCACCAGGTGGTATATGGAAGAGTGAGTTAATTATTTCACCAAAAGTTTCTCTTTACCAGGGAGTTGCTAATAGTTTGCTAACCTGAGAGAATTTTTACTGCTTCAGTCTGAATCTTCTAGCCCTTGACCCGATTTGTGAAATCTACCCGCCAGAGCTTCCTATTTGTGTGATATCATTCCTAAGTTTTGGCTCTTCAGCTTTCTGCTCCAAATTTCTTTCTTTCTTTCTTTATTTAAGGTAAGGGGCAGACAGGAATGAAGGCGAGTAGGCAGGCAGGCAGAAAGAGAGAGGAGAAAGAAGCATTTATTTATTTTATTTAGTCATTTATCTTCCTAGTTATGATTTGTGGTGGAAATTTAAATGTGAAATGACACAAACATCAGTCCTACCCTAGCTCTGTAATTATCGTATAATATTAATCAGCAGTTACCAAGACTTTAAAATCACATAAAAAGAAAAGCTAGCATGTATTCATTGTTTAATTTGTAGGATGCTAATTAATATATGCATTTATTTGGAAACTAAAAGTTGCCTTTAGTATACTTCTTGATTTTTCTTCCCTGTACTACCAACAATCTTGAGGGAATATAGAAAGAAATGTGAGTGGAAGTTTAAGCACCATTTTCTGAATTATACAAGGAGCCCCTTCAATGTGTGTGTGTGTTCAGGTGAGTGTGTGTGTGTAGGGGTGTATATGTGTGTGTGTGTGTATAGGGGTGTATGTATGTTTGTGTGTGTAGGGGTGAGTGTATGTGTGTGTATAGATATGTGTGAAGTGTGTAGTTAGGTCTTGGAAGCTTCTCTACCTCTTACCCCAACTAGATCAAATCCTCTACCTCAATCTCTCACCAAGTTGACCAAGCTGAGTGTATGTATCATCATGTTTTTTAACAATTAATTAATTAATATTTTTTAAGAGAGGAAGGAAGGAAGGAGAAGAGGAAGATGAATTTGAGGAGGGAGAAGCATCTTTATTAGGTTTAGTTGTTCATTTTGCTTCCTCACATTAGCCCAGGCTCTTGAACCCAGGTCGTAGGGCTGGGTACATGGTCCAAACACCATGGTTCAGCCACCTGAGCCACAAGGGTGTACCCCACCATTATCTTTCTGCAGGAATTGCTGTCACAACTTCTGAATGAGTCCCTCTAGCCCCCACCATACTTCCCTCCAATGTATTCAAAAGCCAAGGATTTCCCCCTCAATGATAAATCTAAATACAATCCTCCCCTTTATTAAGAGCAAAAAAACTCATGCATACGACCTTTCGGATGGCTGCCTAGTGCTTCTTGGAATCAAACCAAATCCCACCAGCTTTCCTTTCCAAGGCTTCCATGTCTTCCTTTCCAGCCTTGTCCCTCCTAAACATCTTTTTCCTCACCCATGGTACCTGCTCCACTCTCAGCCCCAGAACTTTCTCTAGTTCCTCAATTATAGCATGATCCCCCTAACTCATTTTTCTCACATGTTGCTTCTGCATGAAACACTCCTTCCCTTTGTCTTCTCTACTCTGAGTTCATGCCCCAAGCTGTGTTCCACCTCCATGATCATGTATGTGACTGCATGTCCTTTATCTAAGTCCCTGCCTGCCATCTCACCTCTCTGTCTTGTCTGCTGGAACCTGCTGCCGGGCTGTGAAGCAGGTATGGCCTGGTGATGGTCGCCTCCACAGGACTGAACACAATATCTGGCCGACTATAGCCACAAACAATTTTTTGTTGTATAAAATGAGAGAATGAGTGAATCTATTATTGTGTGATGGCTTAAAGATAACATAATTTCAATGAAATTATGTCTTTCATCATTTTTGGAAACTTCTAATTTATCAGAAAAAAATGCTGTTTGTCAGACTAATGGATTTTTAATGCATATGTTGCCCTCAAGTTATGAGACATCATTCCTATATTTATTTCTCCAGTCACTAGCAGGAAGAAGGGCATATATTTTTCACTCAAAGAAGTTTTATGTTACATTATTAGGCTAGTTAATGTGGATTTTATTTGCCTGCCTGCTATAAGAAGAGCATTATATTAGGTATTCTGAAAGATGTAAAACAATACAATTCAATAATTTAAATTTTAGAGTGTATGTATTTCCCCTAAATATACATGTATCCTAAATACAAGAACTAAATATGCCATAAAATAAAGAAACTTTTACTACTGATGTAATTCACAAGGTTTCATTTCATACTAACCATTGAGATATTGGTTATGGAGGAAAATAAGGAGTTCAAGGAATATTAGGAGAAGTTTTCTTATGATGTAAAAATAGATGACAAAGCAGTTTAGTAACGTGCCTACTGGATGAGCTGTTGGAGCCATTATAAAATAAACATGGCCATGCTTCTGCTGGAAACCAGTGAAGATTTTTAAGAGGAAAGAAGGGAGAAGAGGAAGAAGAATTTAAGGAAGGAGGAGGAGGAGGCATGTTTATTTCTTTATTTTGGTCTTGAACCCAGGTCCTGGAACTTTGCTGGTTTATACGCTTGGGTCTCAGCAGCCTGAGCCACGCAGGGACATGCCCACAATATTTAAATTCTCACATAGAAGCAGGCCACCTGGAATTGATGAGTGAAGAACTGGTTAGGCCAGAAAGTCCCCATCTTTCCTTCTGATGCGGAGAAGCCCCGGTCTGCTGACCCCAGGGAGGAGTGAGTTTCAGACACTGGGCTCTGTCTGTTTCTTGGGAGCCAGGTGGCCTTTGGGAGGCAAGTTAAGAACACAGAAAATGCTAGTAAATTTATAATTAATTTCCAAGTATGAATTATAATAATATAGGAATAAGAATGAAGTGAAAAGAGGCTTAAAACTGAAAAACAAACTGGGAAAACTTGCCCCCCCAAATTGTAGGCATTCATAAGGACTGGGATAAACAGACAAGATGGATATGGTGTCATTTTAAAAAGAGAGCCATGTCATGATCCACTGAGCAGAGAAAGGAGTCGGCCTGTCAGGAAAGATAAGGAACCTCCTCTGTTGCATAGAGTTGCTGGGAAAGAGCTGTTCTGCAGGTCAATGAGATATTGTCTCATGAAAGTCTTTACAGTTGTGACTGCTGCCCCTTGAAAAAATGACCGGACGCATGAGCTAAATACATCGAAATACCAGTCGTTTTTTCTTCTCTGTCATCTAGGGAGAAGGTGCAATAGTCAAAGACATAAATTTGAATATTGCATACACACACACACACACACACACGCACGTCCCTGTAGGCAAGAGTCATTCCACATTTTTCCTAACATTTAAAGCAACACAGACTTGTCAAGCATTTGCTTAGCATGGTTCTTCCTCCGTGGACATTGAATACAAGACACAAGTTCCTCTCCGGCAGGGCCAAGACCTCATCGTAAATCCTGGGAAGCGGCTGCAGTCCATTTCATGTGCTTTCTCCAAGGAGCCCTCCACTAGCTTCTGGCTGCCCCGGGCCTGAATTCCTTGAGCGACTTCGGTCAACTATTTACGGTGCACTTCTGAGGCACTTCAGTAGGTCAGAACATGAGCAGCCCAGGAAACACAATCAACCAAGCAAGACCACCGACCGCAGGAAGCATGTGTGCGTGCATGTGTGCATGTGTGCATGCACAGGAGAAGGAGTTCCCTGCGTGCAAATGCTTTCACAGATTACAAATGATTTAACAGTGACACAGCAGAGTTTCAAAGGAAACAATTTCTTTCCTACCTCTTTGCATTAACATTCCAAGCTGGAGTTTGCCTCAATCTGGCCTCTGTTGTACGTGTTGACTGGAGGATAATAAGAGCTGCAGCAGTCCATGATGGGGTGCTGGTAATTACACGAACTAAAAATTATTTCAAGGAATCCTCTTGTCCCCGCCCCACCCCTCCCCAATTACTGTGACCGCTGAGGTTTACAGATGACTTAGGACGAAATCAGATTCACACTCTTTCAGTCTCAAGTTAACATGCAGAAAGTAAGTAATCAGGAAAACGTTCTGATACTGATTTATTCTGGGACTCCCAATAGATAACTTATTTCAGCATGAATATATACTAGGGCTTTTGAGGAGTGGGGAGAAAATACTAACCACCATAATTTGGTTTAAAAGTAGGCATTTAAAAATTAAATGTGTAGCTTCATAGCACACCACCCTCGACAACACGGACACATTTTTTCTCAGTCAAAGGCCATGACTGTTGATAAGCAAGTTTGGCTCATTTTTATGCACACAGGGTGTAGCAAAAGATAGAGACTAGACAAATATTAGCTAACACATTGCACAAAGTACATTGAAGTAAATGAATAAAAGAATGAATGAATAAGATGAGATCAGGGGCAGATTGTTCCAGAGTCTCATGAGTACTAGTCCTTTGGAGCCAAGATGAAGTAGATATGCTGTATATTTTGTTAAAGGAAGCAAGCTGGAGGAATGAGGGGGCCCAGGCTAGGAAGCTATGAGCCTGACCTTGGAGATTCTCATCTTATTTCTCCTAAAGAACAGATGCTTAGTCCTGTTCTTCCTCCACCTAATGGTAAACATAATCCCTGGGGCACTCATTGGCTCTAGTGGAACTCAGAAATAATGTGGGATAAATGAACAACAAAAGTAATGACTTGAAATTTTATTGCACCCACAGTATATAGTATCCCCTGTGCTGAATGCACTGAATTGACAGAAAACCACTGAGATTCAAAGGACCAAGGCTCTGAGCACTGTAGTCAGTGGTGATTGTGTCCGCCACCTTCGGCTGAGTGCGGTCCATGAATATCCCACGGACCTGGGTTCCTGTCCTGGGGAGGTGGGAGTCGGGAAACTACCAAGAGGTACAAAAACAAACCAACAACAACAAAAAAATCTGCTTCAAATTACCAAGACTTCTAAATTATTGTCAAAGTTTAGTCAAATATCTAAACTAGTGTTTTAGGAAATGTCTTTGAATAGTAGTCGCATGTTCTGTTACAAGAACACTTAGAAAACTAACCTTTCTTAACATACATTTTCAAAATAATGAAATATTAAAATGCATATGTGAAGACTGGGACGAGTGACGGGGAGAACAGTTACAACAACAACAACAAAAGCATCTGTTTTGAGGCCAGAGGCATTGTTTGCATTTTGGTCTCAACACTGACCTGTAGTGTGACCTTCAGAAACTTTTGATCCTCCCTGTGCTTCAGTTTCCTAATCTGGGATGATGAGGGTCACTGGATGGATTTAAAGAGTTACTAATTCCCGAATGCTTTGCATATAATGAGCTCTTCTTAAACAACTGCTTGTGTTGAGGTTACTAGTATTGATTCCATGCAACTCCCCTGGGGTATTTATCACACCTTCTTTTCAGCTGAGGAAACTAAGCAGTTGATTCAACATCATGTATCTAATTTAGAAGGACGCAACTTTGAACTCAGATCTGTAACTCAAAAATCAACAAACATCACCTGCCATTGATACTCAAGGGTATGGGAGTTGGAGCGCGTGCCCCGAGGGTTCCTGGTTTTACAAAGCAGCCCTCCTGCCAATGTGTCAGGATGTACTGAACTTTGATCCATGAAAGAGACTGAACGGAGGTCTGCAGGTCTCCTAACCAGTGCTGGGGACTGCTGTCCTGTCCAGTCATGGTGCATCCCCCTGAGAGAAGCAGGGAGTTTGCCACTCCACCGAAGGTCTTGGGAAGTGGGGTGGGCTCTGGTGTTAGACCCCCAAGGTCAACTGGGGCTTTACTACTTGCTAACTTTGTCATTATGGACAAATGTTTTAGCTTCCCCTAGATAAGATGGGGGTGATGATAAAAAAATAGATGATAGTTGTAGGATGATGTAACTAGAACTCTCACAGAATAAAGCATGGTGCATAGACTCAGTCATTGTTATTGTTATTCCAGTGAAGAGCAAACCCAGCCTTATTCATTCAATGTGAGGATATCTCCCGAAGTGTATGATCAGACTCAAAACTACAGCATAGAAATTACATGCAGGGACCACAGTTTTCAATGAAGCATGGTAACTTTTCAATTTTGTGACATTTCTCATTAGAAGTTGAAACCCAGCATTTTATAAACAAATGGGACTACATCAAACTAAAAGCCTCTGCACAGCAAAAGAAAAGATCAGAATGAAAAGAGTCAACTGAAGGGGGAAGATATTTGCATACATCTTACAAATAGTTAATATCCAAGACATAAAAGAATTCTACAATTCAGCAATAGCAAAATAAGCAACTTAGTGAAAAAAATGGGCAGAAGATCTGAATAGATATCTATCCAAAATAAGACATCTCTATGTATAGCCAACAAGCACATGAAAAAAATGCTCCTCATCATTTATGATTAGGGAAATGTAGTCTCTCCTTATGCCAACACTGTTAGGTTGGACCATAAACCTGAAAATGAATGCAAGGTACAGTCATGAGCCATTATGAGAATTTCATTTTACCCCTGGGGAGGAGTGGAAAACGGCTGGGGTCTAGAATCACTGAGCTAATGATTATCACCTCATCTATGTACACCCAGCCAGCTCTATTGGCTCTTTACAAGATAAATTTGGTTCAATGATATTTTCATTCAAATCTCTTAACCCATTTGCCTTTTCCTCTTAGTCTCACACCCTTTGAAAATGTAGCCTCTTCCAGGGCCATCCGTTCAAACGGCACAGTGACAAGTGCATTCATTTCCTAAATGTTCACACAACTAGAGGTTTTCTTGGGGAAAAAAATACTTGTCATTCTTTTCAAGTGGCCCATTCTGTTTGCAGTAAAGGATGTAAACTGCTAGTGAGGAAATAAAATTCTGACAAACAGCTCTCTTGTTCAGCGGGTGCGCTAATTAAGTGGAAGCTGATGCCTTTCTGCAGCACACAGAATGCTAGTCTGAAAAGGAGACACGCCCGCAGTGACCTTCAGAGAGATACTGACCAGACCCAGTAGCCAGAATCAGAGCAGCAATTGCAGTTAAAGGGGTGCCTACCGGGTGAAAAAGACCGGTGATGGCAAACTCTTGGTGGTGGGAAACTTGCACCTGGGCTCCGTCCACAGACAGCCCGAGGACCCAGGTTCGCAGCCTGGGGTGGGGCAACAACTAAGATGAACAACTAAATAAATAAAATCCTTCTTCCTCCTCTTCCTTCCTGTCTGCTGCCTGCAGACTTGCCTTCATTCCTCTTAAAAATAAAATAAAAAGGGATGAGGGTAGTGATAGTTTTCCAGGGGTGAGATATTACAAACCTAAATATTGCGTTTATATGAACCCGCTGAACATTAAACGGAAATTAAAGCTAATTTCCATGATCCGGTTTTTGTCTAGGCGTTATTTTTCATAGCTACGAATTCCCCGGAAGAGAAAAGAGCAGGACTCGCCAGCGCTCTCCAGACCAGAGCTTCCTTGCACAGAGATGGTGACCCTGCAGACTTGTGGGGGGAGCCCCGGGTATCAGGACGCAGCTGGAACCTCTGGTTTACGGCAGGCCGATCCCTTCCTGCCGCTGTGCTTTAAATAAATGTATCATCGTCTTCTGCATTTGCCATGACAGGAAAAAAAGAAACACATTTTCATAGAAATATCACAGCAGAGCACTATATCAATATTAAGGAAGTGTTAGCACAGTATCTAGGAAGTTCTAGAATTTTATGTTTGGCAGTTCTCGAATTGTGTTAGAGTATATACTAGACTGAAAAGAAGTAATCCACATATCCAAAAATCTGTTCTGAAGAGGAGTAAAAATTAATATTCTAAAGTTTAATGCTGGGATTACTGTAAAACGTTGAAAACATCTTAAAAGTAACAAAATTGTCACATCCTGGTGGCTCTGGTGTTAAGCCCGTGCCTGGGGCACTGTCCACATACAGCCCAGAGACCCAGGTTTGTGATCTGGGATTGGGGGAGTATCTTCGCGGGGGTGGGGGTGGGGTAACTAAAATGAACAACTAAATAAAAATTTTTAAGTGCTACTTCCTCCTCTCCATTCCTACCTGCTGTCTGCCTGCCTTCATTCCTACATGTCTTCCTTTATAAAAAAAATGAAAAGTTTGCAAAATAGGTAAATAACATTCACACATGAAATACTAGGTTGATCCTTAAAATGGCAACTTTAAAAAAGGATCACTTACACTGTCAAAGGGAAAAACAGGGTGCAAAATTGGAATACAAGATACTAATTTTGTAAACTAGTTAATAAAATCAGAAAATAAAACCTAGTTAAACGCACACACAATGATAATCTATTTTTTTTCTGGGTGTTAGATTATAATCCTGTACTGTCAAAATCTTAGAATTTCTAAACCAAAAAACATAACAATCCAGTGTGATAATTTACAGAATGGCAATTTTTAAATGTTGAATTTATCATGCTCTCAGAATCTTAAGAAAGGTGTGCCCGGGTTGAGTAGTGGTTATGCTCCCTGCCTCCAACTGGGCACAGTCCATGAATATCCCAAGGACCTTGTGTTCATGTCTTGGGGCCTGGGAACAATTAGATGAACAACTAAATAAAAAATAAAATAAAATGCTTCTTCTTCCTCTTTCTTCCTGCTTTGCTGCCTATTCTCCTTCAGTTCTGCCTGCACCTTTCTTTTAAAAACTTAACTAACGAAACTTAAGAAAATGCATCTGAAGTGATCATTTAGTTTTTACTCTACATACCTATATATTACATGCTGCTTGGGAATACATTATAGATGTACCTTATGTATTTTTTAAATTAAATTCCTCACCATTCAAAAGACTTTCTTCTTATGCAGGTAAATGGCAAGGCAGAGATATTAACTTCCATTCCAAAGACACTTGCAGATTATTTGAAGAGCAATATGTCATGTGTGACTAGGAGGGTCCTCATGGACTCATGGACTGTGGCCAGGGCACAGTCTCGACTCGGCGCTGGTCTGGAGGCAGCTGTTGGAGCTGCCTCTGCGTCACCTCCTGGAAGCAGAGATGCCAGCAGGAAGCAACAGAGGGGGCCTGGTGTGTTCCACTTCTGCTGGAGTTCACTGATCTTCAGATGCAACAGGCGTGTTTCCAACCTCTTATAAGGCTTACTGCTTTGATATTTTAAAACACCGAACAATCTGAAACTCTACTGCTTAACAAGGGAATGATTCCAAAATAATTAGAGGAAACCAGGAGATATCTAGAGGAGATCTCTGGCGTCTGCAGTATCAGGCACATAGGAAAAGTCCGAGGACTTTCAGACGTTAGACGTGGGACAAATGAGGACGTCCATAGCCCTGTCTTGCTCCGTGCACACGAAGTCACGTGAGAAGAGGCCCTTTTTCAGAGATAGTCTTAATTTTCCACTGATAACCAAATTCTTAGAGTTTGCAAGTCACCCATGTCCAACTCTTGAAAGGTCTCTTGAAACAGAAGGCTCCGGCAGGTGTGACAGTGACAGTCCTCTCCCACCCTGCAGTTCCCACTGCACCTGTTCCCACTATGTCCTCTTTTCAGCAGAGACAGAAACCTAAATGTTAAAATCATGGACTTAAATGGCTTTTTTGGCATTGTGCCTGGGGCCTCCCAGTGCTAAGGGGCAGCTTTAGTTATGTAAGAAGTGGCAATTTACAGTTATTTGGCTGCTTTGTCATGTTTCCCTACAGTCTCAAATAATTCCTGTTCATGACCTGGCTACTCATTTGTGTTTTAATTATCAATAAATAACAGGAGGCAAAATTCAATGACTGGGCATTCTGGCAATTCAAAGCACTCCCTTCCCATCATCACTCTAGCATATTTTCACTACAGGGAATAACAAAAGCTTTGGCATGTTCCTATCACTTACATTAACAACGGCTGCATTCTTCTCTGACCACCAGTGTGTATGTGTATTTATTTACCTATATAACTATGTGTATGTATATAAATATATAGATATGGATGTATAAAAATTTATGTATGTGTATATACATAAAAAAAATTTCCCCCTCCTGTTTCCTGAGGTTTTATACATTTGAGCGAAACCATCCTGTATTTCTCTTTTTCTTTCAGATTTATTTCACTTAATATGATCCCTTCCAATTCCATTCAGATTATTGCAAAGGGCACAATTTCACTTTTTTTGTAATATATTTTTTTTCTTTTTTTTTTTAAGGAGAGTTACAGGCAGGAATGAAGGCAAGTAGGCAGGCAGGCAGGCAGTGAGAGAGAGGAGGAAGAAACATTTATGCATTTAGTTGTTCATCTTGGTTATTTCTCCTGGTCCCGGATCTCAAAAATGGGTCCTAGGGATACATGTGAACTGCGCCCGGTGGCTTTATCTGCTGCTTCCCAGGTAAAGCTTAGTTTCTTTAGGAAGGTACATGCACACTTAGGCAGCATGCAGTCTCTTGGGTCCAGGAATTAAAAGCAGCCACTGAAAGAACTAAAACAGCTTCTGGAAAGGCACTGGATACCTGTCAACAATAGCAAAGCCAGTGTCTTGCTTTATAGCAGATTAGTAGTGTGATACTTCATAGGCTTAAGATAAAAAGGAATGTAAGCGCCTTTGCCCAAAGTAAGCTTATTCTTCCATCACACACACACACACACACACACACACACACACACACACACACACACACACACAGAGTCACACTGGAATGGTAAAATAAAGAATAAATTAAGTTAGAAGTACTAACGTAAAAGTTCCAATGTTTCTTATTAGCATTTTTCTTCCTAATGGTCACTTAACCTGTGTATCTCATTCCCTTGAAACTGAGCCATACTTTCCAAGGGTAGCAGATAAGGAACATGACAGGTTGCAGGTGGTTTTCAAATGAAAATATTCTAAACAAATAAAAAAAATACAGCATCCAGGTCAAAGTGATAGCAATTGAAAAACACACGGAAGCAGCGGTAAAATTTTCTGAGGCACCTGTTTTCTAAGAGAATTTTAAATGGGTATCAAACAGTCAAAATTAAACCTTGTTTCGAGGGATTGGCAGACCCTGGCTTCTACCTATGAAGGGATATGGAGATAAAAGTTCTTATGGGAAAAAAATGGACAAGCATACAGTAATTCTAAGCGGTTTCTTGGATTTTTCTGTAATAAAAGTGTTCAGTGCTAATAATTAATGTGGTTCATGTCAAGTTTTCAGATTGACTAAGATCTCAGGTGAATTGTTAAGCCACTTGGAACTTGTGTAAATGTAAATATATATATATATATTTATAAAATGCTGTCTATACTTTAGAAGATCAAAGTATTGTGTGTATGTAAACCCCGAAGCAATGCCGGCTATGGTAGGTAGACTTCTAAGATATTTCTAAAAACTCCACCCTCCAGATGCACAGTATACTTCCCCTGTTGAGTGTAGGTTAAGTTTTTGCAAATGTGATTATCAGTTGACTTTATTTAATCAAAAAAGGGAGACTATCCTGGTCCAAGCCTAACATGTGAGCTCTTTGAAGAGGAACTGAGCCATTCCTAATGTTGGAGACTGGAAGTCAGAGGGAAATTAACTTTTTGGTTTTGAAAACTTGTGAGAGGGCCGTAAGTTACAGCTTGAGTCAGTTGTTAGGAGAGTAGGGACAGCTCACCACGACAGAGTAAACTCACTTCTGCAGCAAGAAAACAGTGTGAGTTTTGACGACTAAATTATGCCAATAGCCATGAGCCTGGAGCAGAACTCCAGGTCTCCAATAAGACCGCAGCCCAGTGGATGCTTGATTTCAGCCTCCGGAACCTCTGAAGAGAGAACCTAGCCTAGCCACGCCATGCCTGGGCTTCGGATCTGCAGAACTGGAGGTAATAATGGGGATGATTTTAAGCCACTAAATTTATGGTGATATGCTATGGTACACTAGAAAACTAATATACCTATGTCCCTCCAAACACAGGAATCAATGGTTAAGAGCATATTCCAGACTCCTATTTACAAAGGCAGAATGTCCAATTTTATCTTAAAAATCCCCAACGGGAGAAATTAGGGGGAAAATAGAAAATGCACTTCCAGTTTCAGCGCAAATAAGAGGCGCTGTTAGCTCTAAGCCGTGCTGTAGTACATGAAGATAAGTCACAGGTGAAGGAGTGACAAGTCCTGCTTTAGCACAGAAGGAAAACAAGACTGAGGGCCTGGAGAGTGTGACCAGCAACCATTGTTATACACGCTGATAGGTGGGCGACGAATAGGATGAACACCAGGGTACTGCCTGGGTCAGTTGTACACAGGCAGGATCCCAGATGCTCAGCTCTATCCTGAGTGAGTGTGTCTGTGTGTAACGCCCAGTCCCAAGTCTTGAACAGGGCCCTTGGGCTCTATGTGGTCGGCACCTCAGCCACCTCAGCCACAGGATGCACCAAGACCTATAGATATGACAAGATAATCAAACAAAAAAGTCTATTTTGTTAAAAATACATTAAGAAGAATGAGACACTAGGTATTCAAGTAACGGGAAACAAATATCTATAATACATTATACAAAAGGAACATTTAGAATAACACCAAACTTATAAGTTAATATGATAGAAAAAAACTTAACAGAAGGACTAGAAGATAAAAGTACAATGACTCTTCTAGGATGGGGAAAAAAAAGACAAAGATGCAAAATAGGAATTCAATCAGAAAATTAGAGGATTAATTTAGCTAGTAAAATAGTTTATAGAAATGAGTTCCAGCCAGGCCCTGATGGAGTAGCAGTTAGGTCAATCATCTCCAAAGAAGCCCAAGCCACATACCCTTGTGGCTTCCATTTCCGGGTTCAAGGAAGAAACAACTAGTGTGAACAACTAAATAAAAAATAAATAAAATTCTTCTTCATCCTCTTTTTCTTCCAGAAAAAAAGTCTCACAAGGACAGCTGAGAAACAGTTATCCAGAAAACAATATAAGACACTTCCCAAGCTTTGGGTTTCCACAATAATGCAGTCTCCAGTGAAAGAAAAAGCCCACAAAATATGACATTAGCAATCTCCAATGTTGGAGACTAAGAGTCCTCCAAAGAATAGTTCAAAAGATTTGTACTATTAGATCACACATTACAACCTAGATAGGACTGAGAATGGACTTTTTAACCATAATACATGGGAGCCAAGAGTGGTTCAATGACATCAAACTCTGACTGGAACTTAACTCTACACCAGAAATCTATATGCAAACAATGGATTGAGTGTGAGAATAGAAGGCATTTTCAGAAATACAGACTCATAAAACAATGCACTCTTCCTCAGAATGTAACTGGTGACGTGCTATCTGAAGACAAGAGTTAACCCAGAGAAAAGCCGTGGATCGATGGTGAGGGGAATGACCAGGATGACAGTGGGAAACCCCGGTGCAACAGCTGAAGATTCGAGAGAACCACTGTCTTGCACTGGCTCCCAGGGAGAAGGTCCGAGGAGGGCGATGTCCAGGGGAAAACTGGAACCAACACATTTCTTAGTAGTTTTGACCACATAACCAAGAGGCATCTCACAAACTCAAGAGGACACAAGATCTCCTTTCTGTTCCACTGTTCAGTCACACTCCAACCTCCAGGCCTTCAGACTTGGGGTTGTCTCTGCTTGAAATGCTCATTCCCCAGAGAGCCACACGGCATTCTCCCTTCAGTAAATTCAGTATTCAACTCAAATGCCCATTTGTCATTGAGGCCTTCCATCTTCTAAAAATTTCAACCAATCCCTTCCAAATTCCTTTCCAAATACCATTGTCTCTCTTTGGTAGCCATCCTTTCATACACTGCTATTTATCAACCATCTCCTCCAGTGCCCCCGCCACCTCCCCTGCACCCTGCCCTGGTAAAACCCAAGAAGGCAGGAAATCTTTTGTTCACGTAGAATACATGCTAGTGACCAAAAAATATATTTTTTTAAAAAAATTAGTTACAAATTTAAAAATATAAATGAAAAAAATAAAGCAATTGTTTTGTAAAAGGGTTGTAAAGTAAATGGAAATAAACATCAGATGCTATTTAGGTCAGCAGTGAATTTTACATTTTCAAAACAATTAAGACACTAGGGGTTAACCTGAAAATTTTGCTGACTAATGGGAAGATAACAGGAGTAATGGAGGTTTATCAAATTATATGGTCTTCCCTCTAACATTGAAGCCTCAATAAGCAATTCCTAATTAGTGAGTCAAGAAAAAACTATACTTAAAAACATTAAGTGATTGTAGGAAAAAAGAATGAATTTGCTTATTGTTAGGCTATTTTAACTCTTTGATATTTAAACAGACATATACATTTGACTAATAAGGCATCTATTTAAGGGTAACAGTCTTTCTAAAGTCCTAAGAATGCTTGATTCCTCGTAATTCAAATCAGTGTCTGGAACATAGTAAATACTGACTTAAATAGATAAATCTCTGTTAGATAGTTGGATTGACTGTCTAAATATACATGGAAAAGAGATTCTAGATTTCACATTAAACCATATAGAAATATGGTGCATTCTTTGACAATATGAAGATAAAATGTTTTACAAAGACTGTTGTAATATAAATCATCAGTGAAAACCATAGAAGAATTTAAACTATGGTCAATAGATACTAAGAAAAAAATGTAGAAGGAAAATTTTCTTGAAGTTTTAGGTACTTATTAGATAAAAAAGCCTTATTCACCTTCATACACCTCTAGTTCTGAGGAGTAAAGGTAGCCATATACTGCCACCTAGTGGCTACATCTGGTTTTGGCAACTGAAAAGTGGTTTTTTGGAGTTAAGCCTCAAAAAAGGCTATTATCTATAACCATCCTTCTTTCTCCTTTCAGTACCTTAACCCTGAACCAAAGTATAAATACAGAGGAATAATAGGCAGTAAAGCTAAAGTATTTTATTAATAATTTATTATCAGTAAGAAAGACTAACGGTAGTTTTCAGTAAAAACCTTTTTTTTTTTTTTTTAACAAGACCATTGCATCACAAATATACAGACACTATAAAAACTGTGTCATGGTGGTTTTGGTTCTAAACAGGTATGCAGAAGGTCCCCATTACACTTTCCAATAATGAAAAATGTTTATAATTCTAAAATACAGCAACCCATTTAAGACATGTCCATGTATCAGATCTTTCCTCATTCTATGTACAGCTAGAAATGAAATGATTATATTGAAATGTATTAATGAAATGTCATACTTCAGTGGAAAAGGACAGAGTGAGACCCTGGTTATATTAAAAAATCAGGGTGCTAGGCAATGACACTAACACCACCAAAATTCAGTCAAAAACAAAAACACAAAATACCTTGAGTATCTAGTGAAAACTAGGAAAAATCAAATCTGTACAAACAATTTACAAAAAAAAGACAGGAAATGAAAACAATCAAATCTATATAAATACATGAATCATGCTAACAAGATGGTGGGACTGATTTTCTTCATCATTTGACACGGACACAGGTGGATACAAAAGGCGTTGAGAAATGGCACAGCATCAACCTCAGCCAGCTACCGGAAGTGAGGACACCGGAAACGGCGAACACGTCAGGAGGCGCGGGACTCGGCGCAGCCATGGCCGATCGAGCTCACCGAAGAAAAGCGCTGAAGCACTGCTGCAGAGAACGATCTGGAAGCTCATCCAGAGCATCTCTAGGTTCATTAAGTCCAGGCACTTTGGGGGGAGTGTGAGCGTCAGACTTCCGTATGTTGCTGCGAATCGAGCGGCGGGATCGTCACCTCTTCAAAGTGGCCGTCGTCTCCACTCTCATAGTCACTCATCATGACCTCAGACTCCACTTCACAGCACGCTGACACGTCAGAGCAGGAAGCTGTGGAGGCGTACACAGACATGGGCATGTTTTCTACAGTGGGGCCTTCAAAGTTTCTTGGATACCCTGGGGGGTAAGGAGGGTAGGGTTCTCTACAAGTACTATTCTCACCAGGGCCTGCTTTTTGAGGTTCAGACATATCAGCGGGATAGAAACTGGGCAGATACTGATTCAAGTTGAACCTCTGCCGGCTTCTGGATGAAGAACCCAAGCTACCGGCGGCAGGCATGTCTCTAGGAGGGTGTATGGATTCAAACTGGTCGCTGAATTCTGGAGGTAATGGCGGTAGCTCATCAGATGCAGGGAAGTCTTCTGGTGGTGGAGGAAAGTCGCTTTCAATGTCATACCCTCCAGGGTAATAGTCTGTATCGATGGCATTTGGATCTGCTGAGTATAGGGGTGTCTGCTCGTCAATGACCTCGTAATTGGGGAATTCTTGAATATCTGGCAGAGGAACGTTTGGCATCCAATCTGATGTATCCCAGTGATATCCTTGATAGAAAAGAGAAGAACAGGTTTCGATGTGTTTTTGCCAGGTAGCAAACACACAAAAGTGCAAAGGCATTCGCACAAGTGTAGGCCCATAGCTTTGGAAACCCCTGGTTTCTGTTTTGAAATCACCCATCCCCTCCACCCTGACCCAATTTTGAGGCCCTCTGTGAACTAGGTTCTTTTCTATAAAGTGAACTTAAAGTTTTACATACAGCATTCAGGGAAACAGAGTTTTAACAGAAGCAGTCCGCTAGACTAAAATTACATGCACTTTTCTACAAACGGTTCCAATTATCCTTTCAATTTTCTGCCTGTAATTTAGACCCCATTGTTCTGTAAGAGTATTAATTCAGTCTGAGAACAACCATAAGAAAGTTTTCTCTTTCAGAAGTCTCTTTTCAGTAAATTATCAAATGTCCCTGGATATGTATTATTTTTTCATTAAAAAATACTAATTAATCCATGCTCTAAAATAGTACTTAACAAAAAACTTAAAAGATTAAAATTTTTAAAAATTTAAAAATTCAAAAATTCCTGTGTAATGCAATAAGCTTACTATTACTAATCACACTATTTTTCATTAGTCTTATGTAAACAATGAATTATATTAATAGACTATACCAAAGCATGCCTCCAAATTGAGAAAAATGCAAACACTGAAAAAATACAACATTTGTAATAGACTACAAACATCAATCTTTGTTACCTTTAAAAGCCACAGGATTGTTTAGACAATATAAAACAATTACTTAAAAAAACCCCACTGGGATTTGTGAATGCCTCTGACAGACAGGAAATGGTGAGTGATACACGTTCAGCACGCAGTGCACAAATATCTAAGTCCTTCATTACTGTGGCACCCACTAAGCAAACAAGTGAAGCAAGTCAGCACTGAGATCACATTTTTACCAATTTTTTTAGTGAGTATCAATGAACAACTGGCATGCATAAGTCACCTCTTGATTTGCTGAGGTCAGGAGCAGCCAAAGACTCTTTTGGTGGCAGAGTAGAGAGAAAAGAAAACATTGATAATTAAAACGGCTGAAAAGGCAATTAGATAAGTACATCATACAATGTCAACTCTTTATAGAGGCACAGCCAGCCGGGTACCATGCCTTTTAAGCCATTCGCTAAGAAAATTCAAAATGGCTGAGAAATGTATGTAGCACAAATAAAATGGGACATGGGAGTGGAAGGAACGGATGAGTGACATGAGGAACAAACTAGAGACTTTGCCAGGAAACTCAATCATCTATTCTTTTCATTTCCTTGTTTCTGGCAATCTAAACCTGAAAACACAGAATTTTGTTAGGAATAATAACAATCTACCATATAAAAATGTAAATTATAAGGAAATTAAATTATACTCTCCCATGACTGGGAAATATTATGAAATCATTTTTTTCTAAGACCTGCTAACATCAGGCTACTCAGGTCATAATCCAAACACAACCAAAGCTCCGTAATACACACAAACTTTAGAGCTCACGATGATGGCCTTCAAATGTGAATTAAATTCAGAGGAATTCCCTGAGATACTAACACATAATGAAAAGAAATCTCTCCAAACTTGCCCATTTTGAAGATGATTTCATATTTACCATATTTTGCCATCTATAATGTACACCCACATTTGGGCCCACACTTTCAGGGGGAAAAAAAATCTTTTAATTTTTTAATTCAAATTTTAATTTTTTTATATTTAGGTACTTGTTTTTTGTATTACAAAGGAATCTTAGCATTTGTTTTGAACATTATAGTACAAGAAATTCTATGTAACAAATCATTACAAAACACAAGAATAGACACAGATGCAAGAAGCTTCTCTCCCTGCTGCCTCCACCATGTGACGACACTGTGGCGGGGGTCCAGAGGGTCTCTCGGCAGCTCTCTGCAGGCTCTTGAGCATATTAGTAACTGTTAGCTTAAAGCTTGCAGTGTCTGTATTTTTATAAAAATATCAGCTAGACTGATAGCTCCCACCTCAGGTGTGCAAACAGAAATGTGCTGTTCATCCTGTGGCAGTGAAGTTGGCATCACCTGTCGTCTCAGTTCAGTGACTTACTCTGTGGACAACAATATGAAGCTCTTCGTTTCATTTCGTTAAATGGTTGGTCAAAATTGCTTTCAGTGCAAATTCATCATAGGATCAATAAATATGATGATTGGATGCCAGGGTATTATTTTGCATACAGATATTGTCATTGATTTCAAGAGTTACATTTTTAACTCATAAGCATAAATAAAAGAATTAAAAACATTTATATAGATATGGAATTCATACTACCCATGTTTAATAGGCATCCTTATTTTTCTTCTCATAAATTTGAGCAATAAAGTGTGCATTATACATGGCAAAATATGGTACAATGCTCGCATTTCCTTGGAAAGACCATTAGCTGCATTTATCCTTTGCCCCAACTCTGTAATTGCACCCCTTTCAGAATTCTAGCCTGGGGTCAGACAGTGGATGTCAACTCCATGTCAGCCAAGGCCAGAAGACCCTGGACGGGTGGGGGTGAGGGCTTACCCTGGCTAAGCTTCAGACTCTTTGAAAAGAGGGTGGAAATCTCTTAAGAGTTATTCTGGAGATTAAGTAAAAGAGTGTAGGCCAATGCTTTCTATGCACTCTACTATGTTTTTGAAAACCTATGTGATAATTTGGAACAAATAAGATCTGATCCATGGTTTTCTTCTAGAAATTTAATTTAAAAAGTGAAACAGTTATGATGGTTTTTAAAAAATGAGCAAGCCAGTATTTAGTTAACATGTATCTAAATAATGTTTTAAAGGCCTACTGAAAATGTACTAATTCCTTTTTATGTTATTTTTCCTCCCCCTCTACTCTGGGTCTCAAACCCAGGTCCTTGCACTTTACATGGCTTATACCTTAGCCACTGAGTCACAGGGGTAAGTCAGTAATTCCTTCTAAAAAAAAGGATTGACAACTTTTTTCCTAGAAGATACTCAATAATTCTTAAAATTTAAACTAGCTTCACTTTACATTTATGCCAAAAAATTTTTGAGAGACTGATATGAAAGTGTTTAAATTCTGCTTTTATTTCAAACTGCTTCTGTGTTTAAAATTTTAGAATCTCATAATGTTAAAACTAAAATGCACTACTTTCTGATAGAAAATAGGTGTAAATCTTACCAGTAACTGTAATCGATAACACGGACACCTCACCATCCACCTACCCTTATCAGGAAACCATTCATCTCCCTAAATCCTGGTAACATAAGCCCTGCATTTATGCACTCTTGCTGTTCTATGCTAGCAGCTCTCAAAGGACAATTCCCCTCGACCAGAAACATCAAAATTAACCAGAGATATGTTAGATGCACAAATTCTCAGGACCCAACCCAGACCCAACCTGGAACTACTCCAGACAACAGGAACTTTGCGGGTAGAGCCAAACAATTAAGCTGCTAACAAGCCTTCCAGGAAGTCTGATTTATCCTTTGAAAACTATTAGCCTATGCAATTTGCATGTGCTTACTCAGATTTCAGTGCACTTATAATAAAGGGCTCATTTAAGTGAAAATAATTTAAGGGAGTCGTCAATGCCCTTTTTAATAATTCTAAACAGATAGATTCATCTTCAGATAAAATGATTTCATTAAACCAAATATGGAAATATGCGTTCTAACATGTTCTACACTTTCCTTGATCAAATACTCAGGGGAAATCCAAAAGTGAAGAGTCAGTTACAGGTAATTATAAACGCTGTGTATTATTTAGTCCTATCCCTATTCCTATGAGGATTTTCAGCATTCAAAAAATATTTAGATAGTTAGAACTAATTAATAGAGTGTCATTTAAGTGTAAGTTGTCAAGATCCTATGGGTTATTTCTAGTATCTGTGTAAACTGACTATAAATGTAAAAAAGTAACCAAAAAGACATAACATCTAAAAGTATTTTTGCAATGGATCTGGATTATGAATAGATGTAATATATAATATACATATTACATATAATATATAGAAAACAAATAAGTGCATATTCCTGCACAAAATGAAAGCACTCAGCCCCCTTGAAACAACACACTATTTCTTTAGTGACAGTCACTGTGAGCACAGACACAAGCACAGACATCACAACTATACCTTCTTTAGTCACCGTGTCAACTACAGCATTGACAAGGTGTATTACAGTCACTATGGAAGCTTGTAAAAGGGCACAAAAGGAAAAAATTAGGAAAATCTTCACTTAGAAAATGCTACATTCAATAGAATTTCTTGATAAACAATTTATATTTCAGAATTTTAAAAGGTAAAGTGACTAAAATAACTACATAGTATAGTTAGGCAAGACCCTGTACTTGGTTCTGTTTCTCAGGCATTTGTCTCATCAAACTGTATCATTACTATTATTAATCAAAGGAAAAAAGTAACCACATTATGTTGTAATTCAGAAAATAATTTTTAACTATACATTTTCTCACAATTACAAGTATGGATCAAGTCATAACATAACAAACCTTATTTTAATGTCTTCTGGGCAAAAAAAAAAAAGAGACTACATTTAAAGAGGAAAAAGATTTGCTAATCCATGTTTTTCTAGGTCTATTTAGTGAACTCACATTTTTCGCAGAAAAAAAGAAATGTAAGGAGCTATATGAAAAGGGAAAATATGTAATATAAATCCAGAACTGGCTTCATTGTGGCTCTGAGTACTCCCACCCCAAACGTATGGTCTTTTTCTACAGTTGAGCTAACAGCTGGAAAGCTAACAAACCAGCAGAGAAATGTGAATTGTCTACTGGGCTGCTGAATTCATAAATTCCCTTTTGATTTGTACATTAGATTGTTTCAAAGCATCTATGCCAAGATAAATATGGGTGCATAAGACAGGCGGAGACATCCACGTCCGCGTCCCGTGTTCCCATCACACAGAAGGGACTCAGTGGATGTCGGCAATTTAAGGATCTTGAACTAGAAGGTTTTACTGACTTTTCTGTGTGAGCACAATGTAATCACAAGGTCCTAAAGAAAAGAAGCTCCCAGCTGTGGCTGAAGTTGCTAAGAATACAGAATGATCAGAGTGAAATGATGTGGTCTGAAAAATGGAGGAAGAAGCCATAAGCCATGGAAAATGGGCTGGAAAATGGGAGGAAACAGGTTCTCCTTTTAAGCCTCCAGAAAGAAACATACCCCAGCCAAAATCTCAATTTTTGTCTACTGAGACTAGTGTTGGCTCTCTACAGAATCTAATGATAATAAATTGGATTATGTATTATGGTAATAAATCTTATTCTAAACTGCCAAGTCTGTGGTAATGTTATAACAGCCTTACAAGACTAAAATATATAATTTAAGTATAGATTCTTAATATAGACTTTAGTTTTATTGTTGATAATAACAAAAAATATTCAGATATACATACTCCTGGATATGTGTTTTACCTCATATTGTGTTTTCTGACAATTTTCATTAATTTGACACACATATTTAGGAGTATATTAAGAATGCTATTTAAAGGAAAATAATAGAAAAAGAAAATACTGACAAAATTCTGAAACTTATTTATGAAGAACTTTAGGGACCAAAATATAAATTAAATAAACTGGAAACATTAAATGTTTTAGATAAACCTAACGAAGAAGAGATTCAGTTTGTCATTGCTGGCATAATAAGCAAAACTATGTTCATATACTCTGTTAATAAAGAATAAACACATGTTATCCTTTGAGATCATTATAATGTTATTAAAATCAGAAATGAAGGGAACCTACTTAGTCTGCAAAGGACTCTGCAATATATTATATACTCCATTACTCTGTATTTGGAAACAATCAAATTATTACATGTTCAAATGTTTAAACATACATTTTTAAGCAAAAAAAGAAAATAAATGGGCTCATTCTGAGATCCCCAAATTTCCCCTAAGACCTCACTTTCTATTGAGTTACTGAACACGGATGATTTTCTCTACCAGTACCGTTGTTGCTAGCAAGGCTGGCTATAAAGCACTTTACCCTGGGGAAATGAGATAAGCCTAAGTAGCATCAAGAACCCCACTGTCAAACTTGATTCAGTAGGAATAGAATCAAACTTACTAGCAATCTCTTAAACTGTGCTCTCAGTCAGTACGCTCTGATCCAAATGGGAGCTGGGGTTGCAGGGGAGGTTGGGGGGAGAGACAAACAAAACCTTGAAATACAAAGGTGCCTCTAAAGTTGACTCTTTCAGCCTACCGCATCTCCTCTGGTAGGGGCGTGAGAGTGTGAGCGTGAATGAAAGAGTGTGAGTGTGAGTGTGTGTCACATGCTTGCTGTAACAGGGTTTTTAAAAACCACACAGAACTTCTATAACATGGAGAGTTGTGGAAAAGTTATCCTAAAATTAGCCAATCTGATAAAAATGATCCTCCAATTAATTGTATTTTCTTCCCTATTTTTGCTGACAAGTTGCTACCGTCCAAATACCTATTCGGTAAGCATATTTAAAATATTTTCCCCAGCAGAGGTCTGTGCAAGTATGTACAAGGCATTGTTTAAGTGTGGTCCCAAGTGCAATGTGGAAACGTTCTGAGACTTCACGGGGCACACGGGCCTATCTACGCTATTCTAGAACTTCCCACGAACTACAAGCCAGCAAACCGCAGCATTTCAGGATTCTCTATACTCACCATTGTCATCACACGATTCAGACTGAAAAGAGCTAAGGGACTGCACTTCAGACAGGCTTTCCCGGGCACTGTACGGATGAGAAGGCTTTTCTTCCAGGGGCTTCTTGGAGAGACAGGGATCAAGATCCACTACTTTAGCTAAAAGGAAGAGAGGACAAACTTAGCTCCATGAGGACAAGGACTGCCATGTTCATGCTGTGTCCTGACACAAAGTGAGCATTACCAAAAGATTGCCAGAGATATTTACTTAATAAGAGAATAATTAGAAGAAAAAGAAACCCATTTGAAAAACGAAACAAACTATAAACTTCAACCCCACCCCATCTCCAAAAAAAGGAAAAAATATTCTTGGGAGATTCACAGAATCGAAATTCTCTGTAACGCTGCTTATGGATAATCATTAGACAATATAGGAAATTACGATTTTGTTGTCTAATAGTACTTACAGCTTTCTTTAAAGCAGATGTTAGCCTAGTGATATAAATACTATCATTTCTTCTGGTCATATTGTATTAAAAAACACAACAAAAACCTGTGTGCAAATGCTATCTCAATTTATTTTTGACATAAAGAGCCCAGAAAACTATCGCTGAGAGTATGCCTTAGTGTCTCAGGAAGCTGAGTAAGCAGCTGACGTGTGGACCAGTAAAGCAAAGCTCAGGGAACCCAGGTTCAGAGCCCGGGATGGTGGGGTGGGGGCCCCCCAAAAATGAACAAATAAGTAATCCCTCTTCCTTCTTTCCACTCTTTAAAAACAAACAGAAAAACTACAGCTAAGAACCCCTATGAATTAAAAAAAATGGTCTCTTTTCAGAATATCAATATGAATGTGACCAGATTCATTTCTTTAATCAAAACGCCATTGCCACAATCTCAGCTGGTGCTCCGGGCACTGGAAAACCTTTGTTCAAGTCATGACAAAAATCTGCAGAGTCTGAGCATATAATCACTAGCAAAGGCTCCAAATTTTGTCTTGAACTATCACCCAAAAGCTCTGTCAGAACTTGGCAGGTCCCTTGCAGCTCAGTGACATGAAAAAAGTCATTCTTACTGTCATAGTCGAAGTCCCAGTTAGGCTTCTGTATTGAGTCGCTGTCAGAAGGGGAGTTTGAAGGAGGCGGGGGAGGCAGGTTTGGGGCCACACTGCAGACAGCCACAGCTTTTCGATGTCCGTGCACAGACTCGGGGTTAAAGGTGCTGAATTCAGGATGCTCTGGGATAGCGGATCCTTCGAAGGAATTTCGGTCAAGATTGTTTCTGGAGTCACTTGGAATGCTTGGAGTGTAAGAAATAGGTCGGACAGGCACCTGGGGTGGTATGTCTGAGTAAATGTTCTTATTTAACTTTGAATCAAAATATGGTCTTTGTAAGAAAGCTGTGGTTGGTCCCAAGTGCTTATCCTCAGGTTCAGCCTGATGTTTCTTCTTTCGACTTATCATCTTGCGGCAGAGGACAAATGTCAACACTAGTAAAAAAATCCCCATTATAAAAACAATGATCCCTATGCCTTCAGCCAACCCAATATTCCATGGGGTGGACACATAGTGGTTGGGAGATGTGTCCTCACAGTGCTTCCCTCTGAACTCGTGGCTGCAGTTACAGTGATAGGAGCCATGTGTGTTCTCGCAAAGGGCCCCATTCCGGCAGGGGTTTCCGGCACATTCGTCAATGTCACTCTGACACCTGCCAAGAAAACCAAGCATGAGGAGCGACTTTTGCAATGTGAGTGTGAATATGCCAGGCCTGTAATTCTTGAAGATGAAAGACAAATCCTTCCTTAAGAAGATACTCCCCAAATCAACTCCATTATTTCACAACTAAAGAGCACACCACAGAGCAATAACCACAAGAGAACACCTTTTATAGTCATTCATCATTGATCCTATGCTTCGAATGGACATTAAGGAGGTACACATACGTCAAGCCAGTATTATCTGCCAATTCCTAGAATCCAACAGATTACTAAACCGAACACATAGACTAAACATCAGTTTGCTTGTAATGCTGATCCAGCGATCTGGAGTGTGCATTTTGCTATAAACTGTTCAGATGGGTTAGTTTGAATTTCTAAGGAAATGTTCCTATTTGGGAAAATGACAGTTCCAGAAACAGTTAAAGGCCAGAAAGTGCTCTGATTTCCATTTTACTCCCTACTGATAATCTGCTCTGGCTCTAACCCTAATGGAAGAGTTGGCATGCCAGTCCCCCGTCCTCTGCTCTTCCCAACAAGAGTATGATTTACATCCGTGTCTACTTGCCACTTCTCAGATGCTTCTTCTTTATTAAAATCTATCACGTGGTGTGCCCTGGTGGGGTAGCAAGATTGTCAGACACGCTAGGTTGCACAGTCCACACATATTCCAAAGACCCGGGTTCATGTCCCGTGGCAGGGGTGAACAGCCAAGATGACCCCTAAATAGAGTGCTTCTTTCTCCTCTCTCCTCCTGCCTGACTGCTCACCTTCATTCCTGCCTGCACCTGTCCTTTAATAAAACAAAAAATAAATAAAATGTATCTCCCTTACTCTATCCTGCATACTCACCTGGGATTAAGATTCTGATTACTGAGACTTTTTAAAAAAAAATGAAATATATTAAGTATTGATTTACTGGAATTGGAAAGTCAATTTATGAATTAAGACCATGTGACTGATGACTAAACACAATACTACAAATATCAGAGCAAAATCATACGTGCCTACCTGTCAATAGTGCCTACTGTACACCTTTTAACAACACTGAGAATGAAGGCTTATCACAGAACCAGACACTTACACAGAGTATGTACTGAAGCATTCTTTAAACTGAAAATCTAAAGAGAAATGGCATCTGGAACTAAAATCTCACTAATTCTATCTTTTTCAAGATATACAATAGGCACCTCCATTTCTCATTTTCTTCACCTAGATAATGATCCCCTCCTCTTAGGATTATAAAAATCACAAAAGATAATTGAGTCAAAAAAAATAGTTTCTAGATGTTATATATGGTTATAGCATACTATAAAAAAGCCATTATTATCATTCTCAAAGATAGGTACAATTCCAGGCATCTACTTTAAAAAACAATATCTCACTCATTCCACAAACATCTACTGCCTGCAAGAACATATATATTCTTTGCTTATAAGTAATATCTCTACAGCCTAGAAGTCCTTTTTCAGGCATTCAATATTAGATTCATCTGCTTATTATTTTTCATGTGAGAAAGTAAATTATACAAAGAATCAATAGGCAGAATATCACATTCGAAGGCAATATAGGCCAAATTAAACTGTCTTGTATCTGCTAATAATGCTAATAATAAATAATAATATTATATTATATTAATATATTATATTATTACATAACGATTATTATATTATTATATTAATAACTAATAATAAATAATAATGCTAATAATAAAGTATCAGTTCAAATTTAAAAGGGGTCAGTTACCTTTCTCCCCTAAAACCTGAGTCACACTGACACACAGCACCATCCAAACTGTCAAAGCACGTTCCACCGTTTTGACAGGGCTCATCTTTGCAGTAAGGGCTCAGCTGGCACCTGAAGAACAAGAAACAGCAGGCGTAAATCCAGTGCTCTACTGCAAAATAAATATAGCAAGCAAAGCAGAAGATGTTAATAAACAAATGTAGGTCTTTTTACATATATGATTAAATGTTTAAAAACATTTACATGCCTACCTCTGACCGGTATACAGTCCTCTACACTGGCAAACAAAGTCTCCACTGCCCACGATGCATATGCCGCCGTAAAGGCATGGGTTGGAGGAACACGGATTGACGCTCACCTCACAGTGCGTCCCTATGTACAGGGAACTGCATTTGCAGTAATAACCTGAATAAGGCAAAAGGGAACAAAACAGTCGCATCATTCAATAATTCAAAAAATAAAATTCTTACATACTGGTTTTTATTTTAGGTAAAGATCTAGTTCTCCAAGACCTGTTCAAGCTAATAAAATCTCCACTTCCTCTGGGTAAAAAGTTGATAATAAGCCTTCCAATGCTGGTGTAACGCACAGGATTGAAGAGTTAATCATAATTAATATAAGCTCATTGTGCCAGGAATACAGAATAAGGAAAAAATAGTCTTCGGAGTGAAGGTACAGACTGAAAACACTTAATACTCAAAACTTCAATTTATTTGCATTCATGGGCTTTTAAGGATTACATGCAATAATAATGAATAGGGAGGCACTTTGAAGATTATACACTATCATTTAATTTTAAGAAAGGTGATCATCAACTACGTCAAAGGAGCATAAAGAATGTCAGACTCTTGTGAAGACTAAAAATTAGGTAGTGCATGACTGAGAGAAGATATTTTGCACATCATCCATCTGACAAGGGCTTAACATATATATAAAGAAATCATAAAACTCAACAAGAGAAAAACAAACAACCCAATCAAAAAATGGACAGAAGATGTGAATACACTTTTTCCAAAGACAGGCTCTTGAAAGGATGTTCCTCTTTTCTTCTTATTAGAGAAATACAAATCAAAACAACAATGAGATATCACCTTACACTTGTGAGACTGGCTATTATCCAAAAGCCTGGAAACAACAAATGTTGGCAGGGATATGGAAAAGGGAACACTTTTACACCGCTGGTGGGAGTGCTAATTGGTACAAACTTTATGGAGATTCCTCCAAAAATTGAGAATGGAAATCCCATACTACGCCATCATCCCATTTCTGGGTATTACTCCCAAAACACAAAAATAGTAATTTTGAGAGATACATTTCCCCATGCTTACTGCAATAGTATTTACAATAGCCAATAACTAGGAACTACCTAAGTGCCCATCATCAGATATATGGATAAAGATGTTATAGACACACACACACACACACGCACGCTCGTGCAGTGGAATACTACACAGCCCTAAAAAGATGAAATCCTGTCACTTGCAACAAGATGGATTGAACTAAAGTGATTATACTAGGCGAAATAAGTTAGAAGGAGAAATACAAATCCTGGATGATCTCATTCCCATGTGGTATATGAAGACACAAAGTAGAGGAATGACAGAACAACCAACCTTTGGACATGGATAACAGAACCGAGGTTGCCAGAGTGGAAGGTGTAGGCGGCAGAAGCAAATGGTATTGGGGGTCCAATGGACAATGGGGAAAGACATTTGGCCATTTGGTGGTAGGCAGGATGTGCTGTTATATATTTGAGGAATGGGGAACCTGCACATATGGGCTTTTATTATTGTATAAATCAATATTACACACACACACACACACACACACACACACACACACTAGTTAGTGTGGCAGACTGTTTCCAACCATGTGTCTTTGGATGATTGTATGACTGTACTTCTCTGCCCCCTCTGAAGCTGGTCCCACTTGTTGACCTTGGTACTTTGGGCTAGGTGCCTTAGGAGCCACCACGTGGCTGCCATGTTCCCTTCCTCCTGTTGCCATGGAGGTTATGGCAGTACATTTCAAGAAGAGACCTCTCCTGGCCTCATCCCTGAGTAACACAATGAGGACAGCATCCTTGCTGACCTGATATGAACATGTAATAGGAGCATGTTATAAACTTGAATTCAGAGCATTACTGTGGAGATAAACTGGTCTACTCTTTGCAAGACACTTCCCAGAGGAAACAACAGGAAACCAAGTCTCTTGAAACCCCACTTAATTCAAGTACATTTGATTTCCTCTCCATGCATCACACAAAGCTCTATCAGGCACAACAACTTTCATTTCTATAACTGTGTTCTCTTACTGATAAATGAACAAAGAGGTTCAAGAATAGAGAAGCCACAGAATACTTCACTGTGCTAGGGCTTCATGACAGGTCTGGCAATAGCCCAGGAGAGGTTCAGGGCCTGCAGGAAAATGACACTCCATCTGTTGTTAGCAAGCCGTCTCTCCGTGCCGAGTCATCAGATAAAAGGGGGCATTCCAGAAAACTAAGTGGTACAGTTCTAAATTCCCCTGGGTCAGTGTTTGCCTGCGGTTACTGGTGCAGAGAGAGACGTGTTCTTCCTGCTGAAATGCCCACAGTGTGACTGCAGGAGCTCAATAGCTGTCCCTTTCGGCCTGAGTCCTGCCAACACGCGACTCAATTCCAACGGTGACCAGATAGCGGATGATATTTGAATAAAACAAGGATGAATAAAAATACTTCCCCGTCCTGCATACGTGTTTCATATTCTTCAAATGGTAACATTAGAAGCCTACCTCCAGTAGGGGACGGATTACAAACGCCTCCATTCTGGCAAGGGCTGCTCGAGCAGTCTTCAGTAGCTGTTAATAAGCACCCAGGAGACACATCCACCGATTCTTCAATGTGTGCATAGCTTCGTGGTTTGTTGTTTAAAGGGAGCTCCTGCCCATTCAAATAAATGGAGTCCATACAACCCCTGAAACCATTACCGACTTGGGGGCTTCTGCCATGCCTTGTGCCTTGCTGACGGATGTGGCCACCAAAAAACATATGATTATCCAGGTTTAGGGTTTTCAGAGTGCCTGGGGCTGTGCCCGATGCAGTGTGGACTTGGTCTAGAACCAATCTAGCATAATTTCCAGTCACTTCGAGAGACACTGCATGCCACAGCCCGTCATTGACCTGGATGCTTTGAACAGAGACAATTCCAGGGCCACTTCCACAGTCAAATTTGTACTGTAGTCTTCCGTTATGAATCTATGATGAAAACAATCACCACTCACAGTGAATTTTCAATTATGGTCTCTAAACAAGAATCTAAAGGAGAGGTATATTTGGCAATTGAAAGTGGCAAGCTAGTAAGGTCTTGCATTTAGTACTACAGAACACAAGCTCATCTGCTCATAGAAACGGTTCTATCAGTAATATCAAGTTCAAGTGCTGACTGTACATCCAATAAGCATCATGGTAAAGACTGAAGAGTAACTGTTAACTGAACAACCACCAACAGCTGACAGAATCATGTCCTAAAGTAGTCAAGACTTTATTACTTCAAGCACATACAGGATCTATCTCTCTATAAACTCTAATATTAATAAGGTGTAATATCACCTAGAGATACCTAAAAAATAGCAGTAATCTGTTCTTACAGAACAGGAACATTTCATCTCACAAAACTTTTATTCCTATAACTTGCAGTTATCAGCGAATTATTTAAATATGGAATTCAATCATCTCAATTACTTTACTTAAAAAAAAACCAATCTGAATGCAAAGTAGAATCTATATTTTTTTTAAATCTTCCACAACCTGAGGTATAAAAATGTACCAATACTTACCTCTAAGATGCTATAGTCAGTTCCTCGAGCATACATTACGACAGCATGTGTAGAGTATGTTCTGAGTCTCATGGTTAGTTTCATCTCTAATTTGTTTTCATTTTCCACTAGGCGATATTTCACAAAGCTATTTCCAGTAAATGTTAGAGATGAACTTCCTGTGAATCACAAAGGGGGAAAAAATAAATCAGAACCAAGTTTAAACATGTTTTTAAAAGTGTGATTTTCCCCAAGACTGATTTAAATTTTAAGATGACAATAATTAAAAATTTCAATTCAATGGGAAATGTTTATTTACTCAATAGCTTAGCATAATTGGAACTCCATTTGGAAAAGAATTAGACTACTGTATAACAAGAGAAATACATTCTAAAATAATGAAAGAGCTAAATATAAAAATGTTCAATATAAAATTAATAGCAGGCAATTTAGGAAAATATTTACAAATCTGCCTCAAGGTGATGCAGGAAACTTTTTCAAAACAAGACATAAAATAAACCCCAATCTCTGAAAAAGGCGAAAGTAATATCAATCTCCAGATAAGGATATTATTATTAAAATGATGCAGAAGTGATAAAAAATGAATTTTCACAATGACAAAAGATATTATTAAACAAATCAAAAAGGCCAATGATAGTTAGACAGTGGAATACAGATAATATTAATAATCAAAACACACAAAAGGCTCCACACGTTGAAAATAATAAACCACCCAGACAGTCATGCAAAGTATATTAGCAGGCCAGTCACAGAAGGGGAAGAAATGCTAATGGACAAAGTGAAAAGACAACTTTCACAAGGAACCAGAAACTCAACCAAACTCGACTAATTAGATGTCATTTGATGCCATTAGATGAGGGAATTCATTTTGTAACTGAAACTCTACAATACTGGTAAGATAATGTGGAATTAAACTTGGTACAACTTTTTGGGAAACTGTCATCATGATGTATTTAGAAATTAAAAAAGCAGTTCCTCTTTGTCATACACAGAATCTATTATACAGAAAAGCAAGCACCACCGACTCAGAAAGACACATGAATAAAGATTTTTTAATGGAAAGAAATGACTTGAATCTCTTGAATACATAAGTGGTGGTGTATCTGCATCGCTGCAGCGCGGAGCGGCCACTGGAAACGACCGCGTGGCTATTAGAAAGCACCAGGTTGACAAATATCAAGACCCACAGCATAATGCTCAGCAGAGGGGAAAAAAGCGGTAAAGGACATTATGAGGTAGTTTCGCTTTTTTTTCTTCTTTTCTTTCATTTTGTTTATCAGAGAGAGAGAGAGCAAAAGGATGATAAATCTGCAAAGATGCGATTCTGTGTTTAATCAGCGCTGAGAGTAAGGATAGTGCAAACATTAACTCGGGTAAGTCTGATGTTCTCCCTTTTCAAGAGCAAAAGTTACTAGTGTCATTCTTTCCTCATCTCTATGTTCAATTTATTATAATAAACGTAATTTACCATATTTTTCAACTCTGAAAAGAAGAAAATGATCAGAAACAATGAAAGTGGCTTTGTATAATGAAAGTATGTGTCATCACAGAAGACTCACCTGAGCAATGACCAAAGTTGCCACCTGGACAGACACAGGTGTACTTCTCCTCTCTGGGATCAGTGACACACTCAGACCCCTCCGGGCAGGGATTCTCTTCACATCCCTGATGGACAAGTGGGCACTGTTCCTCTTTGTCTGTGTTTTTTAATAAAAGAAGGAGAGACTAATGAATAGGATTCAAGAAAACAATCTTTCATATGCAGCCTTCAAAGATTATACCCACTGAATGCATACCCATTTTCAGGTACGCAGGAGTGTTACCTTTGCAGAGACACACTGCTTTTCTGTGGTGGCGGGGAGTCACAAAACTCAGTCTGGCTGTGCTGTGTGTTGACATGACATTTTCATCCACAGACACCTTTTCGTCACAGAATTTCCATGGGCAATCCAATCCTGCACAGAGTTTCTGGAATACGTCTAATATCCTAACACCAATGATTTCCTCAATATCAGTCATGGAAGAATTAATCTTGTGCAGGAGAAGCTTGGTTGAAACTGGGGCACTGCCTGATTTCTCCACAAAAAGCAAGACATCCAGGTGGGAGTGCGGTTCAGAAGGCTGCAAACTAACCATCTGTATGTCGTTCCTCCTCACGCCCAAGATGCTGCGTAAAGCTCGCTGGAAGTTGCGCCAGTAGTCACCGACAAACTCCTCTGGAGTGAGACTGGCAAAGCGGATGGCAATGGTGTGGTTCAACATTTCTTGGGTTACTTGTCTGATGTAAACAGTGATGTCCGCCACTGCTGTGAATTTTCCATCTGTCACACTGACGTTGAGGAGGTATTGCCCTATATCTAGCTTTTTGTGAGCTATCAGCTTACCCCCTGTGCTGGAGACAGAGAAGAGGTTGTCCATTTGGGGATCAAGACTGTAGGTTAAAGTGTCATACACATCTTGGTCTGTGGCATGAATCTTCCCAATGACACCTCCTGAGTACTCCTCTCCAAAAGCCGTAATGAAAATCTCCAGTGGCAAAATTGCAGGCGGATAGATGCTCTCTTCAATTACCCTAATGTCGATATATGTCAGAGAGGACAACTGAGGCTTTCCGTTATCTGCCACCTATGAGAAAAGAAAAGGCAAATACCTTTGTCTTTGACACTGCTTACAATTCTTTAACAAAAATATATTCCTATTGCTCAAGTTCTAAAACATCACCAATTGTTAGATATCTATTTCTGCACAGGAGAAGCACATCATGGAAAAGGAGAACTATTTCTGTATAGTACTAATTCACCCTGAAGGCAAACTCCATCGCTGTCGAAGGTAAAATAATTTATTCAAAGGAGCCTCCTCAATGTGCAGGGAAATAAAAAAGAAAGTATGGCAAAACCTCAAATGGCCACAATTCTATACATTTTCGTTTTCTCATGGAATGTATGCAGCTTACATATAAGAAGACAACCACTAAAGTAGCTCTTCTCTATGAATCCACAAAAAAATAAAGACTTTAGTACCTTAACATGAAGTAAGTAATGATCTTTCACTTTCTTCTTTATGGCAGCTGAAGTCAGGAGCGCTCCTTGCTGGTTAACTTCAAACGCGTTGTCATCATTTCCACTCACAATGGTAAAGAAGAAAGGAGGACCATTGTGGGAAGAATCCTTGTCTGTTACTACCAGATGCAGAACACTGAAGCCCACAGGCTTGTTTTCCTGCACACGCGCACACAAAACAACAACAAAACACACAACTTTCAACAAAACCACTTCTTTATGGTGAGAGACACATAGAAGTTCCCCAAAACATCAAATTCAGAAAACAAAGCCTTTTTGCTGCTCCATTTGAAAGGACGCAAGTGAAGAAGAGAGGTGGGGGGAGTGTGACTAGTAGATGGGAGGAGAAGGGAAGGGGCCAGGGAAAAGGAAAAGAGAGGACGGGGTGGAGAAAGAGGCTGGAAGGGAGTCACGTGTGGGAGAAGAAGTATGTGGAGAAGAGATGTAGCGTGAAGAGTGGTGGCCGTAGACAGGAGGGATAAGCTGGAGGAGGGATGGGGTGAAGGGATGGGCTCTGGAAGAGAAGGTGGAAGGAGAATCATTTGAGAAGATGGAGGGAGGAGAAGGTAAGGGATCTTGCTCTCCACCTCCAGCCCCTAAAAAGAGGAAAAGCCACAGCAGTAGCAGATTAAAAGTCAAGCTAGTGAGAATATTTAACAAAAAATAAAGCACAAAAAGAAGAGAGAAAAAAGGTTGGATGTATCTTGAAAATGCTTGTCTTTTAGTATTGATGGAGAGCCCCCTAAGTTCACTTTTTCCATTTATCTAAGAAGTTTTTGGAAATGAAAGATACTTCAAACTAAACATCAAAGCCAAACGAAGGCTTCAGGCCCAGGTACCTGGATGATGACACTGTAGTTTCCCTTGGAGAAGACTGGGGGGTTGTCGTTGACGTCAGACACATCAATGTTCACCGCGGTCGTGTTGACTCTGGGGGGAGTGCCGTTATCAGAAGCCTGCACTGTGAGTGTGTAACCTGAAATCTGTGCAAGGACAAGACAGAGAGAATGCACCTCTGGTTTTACAAGGCCACAGAACAGGGTTTCATCACAGGTGGACTCCTGACAACATGGAGGCCAGTTCTGAATGACTGTCATCATTGCTGGTCCTACAGGTGCGCCATTTCTGGTCCAACAAACAAGGACACAGCAAGTTCCCTAACTACAAAATGGAAAACTCATTCATTCCATGGAAAGTAATCACATTCTCTGACGCCTCTCAAAGATGTTCTAATTTTGTTAAAGTGTTCTGATTTTAAGCACATTTGTTAACAGAAAGACAGAAAAGCAATATAGATGAGAAAAAAGATGAACGTATCTTAAAAAGCTGTGCTTTTAACATGGGAAGCAACCTTTCTTAAAGCTCAAATGTTACTCTCTGCCAGGCACAGAAGACATTAAGTTGTTTCCCACTGATTTATTCTTTTCTTTTTTTTTAAGAGAAGGTACAAAAAGGAAGAGAGAGGAGGAAGAAGCATTTTTACTTATTTAATTGTTCATTCTGGTTGTCATCCCCTGCAGCCCTAGGACTTGAACCCAGGTCTTTGGGAAGCATGCGGACTACACCCAGCCAGAGGTGGCAGACCAAACCACTATACTACCAGGGCACGGCTCCTACCCTGACTTTCAACAAAATTCAGAATACTGCTGATCACCCTCCCCTTGAATTTTACACTAAAACTGTACTCAATTGTCTAAATTCCCCAAGATTAATGACCTCTTCATGACTCTCAAAAAAAAAAAAAAAGTAGCTTCTTTTCCAGGACAATTCCCTCATAAAGCTCTCTTCCAGAATGATTGGTAGAAGGCAGAAAAGTTACTTACTTCCACATTATGTTCTGCAAAATGAAAGTCCTACAAGATGCTCCAAGAACAAAGGCTGGGGAAACACCACAGGTTTTATCCTGTTATCTTATAATGAACATGAGTGTATCCAAGGATACGAGAAGTTCTTTGGTGAAAAATACTGAATTTTGTTCTGCCAAGTACAGAGCAAATCTAAACACAAAAGTTACGCCTCCTGAATTCTTGGAATGTCCCTGCTCAAAATTAACAAGTCAATAAAAAAAAGGGAACTGAGGAATGGAGACTAAAATGTTTTATCACTATCTACCCAAATTCTTCTAATCTGAAATTTACCCATTACTTTCCTGAAACTGATTGCTTACATTATCACTAATTCCTTCCAATTCCCCAAACCCAGGCTTCCTTTGATTCTCTGAGTCTCCTGCCTGTGAGTGAGTGGATGAGTAAAGAACAGAAGGGTGGACGTGGAAGGGAGAGCTGGAGAGGAGACAGGGAGGAAAGCTGGCTTAGCTTGGATTGCCTCTCCTCCTCTGTTCACATCCTTAATACCTCAGGTCTTTCCTATAATCACCTGTAGAGGCACACGCCATACCTATATTCCCAGTCTTCAAGATTTTGACTAAAATCTCCAAATACTGGCTGAATTTTACTTATATATGCCATTTTCCTCTAAATTCAGCATATCAAAAACCACATTTAACAACTTCTCCCAGAGTCAAGTTCATACGTTCATGACCTCTCTTGGCCATCTTTAACAGCAAAACTCAGTCACAGTGAGACTAAAAAGACTGGAGTCAGGCATGCCTGGTGAACTAGCGGGTAGGTCTGCTGCCTCTGCCTGGTGCAGTCCATGTACATCCCAAGGACCCAGGTTCAGGATCCAAGGCCAGGAGCAATGACCAAGATGAACAACCAAATAAGTAAAATGTTTCTTTCTTTTCTCTCTACCTGCCTACCTGCCTATTCACCTTCATTCCTGCCAGTACCTTTCCTTTAAAAAAAAAATGGGAGCCATCTTCGAAACCATTGCTTTCTTGGCAAGGCCACATTAAGCTGTGTATTCTAATTGCTCATTTGCCAAGTGTCTGAGCTTGTCTTTGCACTCACTCCACTGTCCCTGCTACTTTGCCTGTTTAGGCTCTTGTCGCCTCATCACTGATCAGCTGTCACTAGTCTTCCTACTTCCCTGGTCTCTCACTATTTTAAACACAATTAGACCTACTGCAGTATCATCTTCAACATGTCTCCTTGCAATGCTGTATCGAGGCTCACACATCAGGGACTCCCTGATCCTGGTTTTGTGTATGTCCCACAAGCTTTTACTATTACCTCCCTTACTTTTTTGCATGATTATTCCAACACTACTGAGTGAAATCACCGACACACAGCCCCTATCTTCCTCTCTCTGTGCCTCTGCTCATGCAACCTCCCACGGGGAGTGTTCTTCCCTCAACATTCATATCTTTCAAATCTCTGCTTTTTAAAGCCCAGCTTTTATTGCCATAAAGCATCTTAGAACATTAGAGTCAACAGTAATCTCTTTCTGAGTATCAACTTTGGTTATACAAACTTCACATTAGCATATAACACATCACTTATGTTCTTGCGATTTTCATACTAACATGCTTCTCAAGAATCTGTATCTTGTTTGTCTATTCCCAAGACCAAGACTAATGTTTCCCTTTTGGTACTTCCCATCATGTCCAGGAGATATGACTACAAGCTGCTTCCTATTTAACTGATCTGATAATTTGTAAACACTTGAACCAGTTTTTTCATTTACCGTCTCTCGGTCTAGAAGTTTGGTTACTTTCACTTCTCCCTTAGTAGGGTCAATTGTAAATGGACTTCCTTGATTGCCATCTATAATTGAGTAGTGAATGTGGCTGTTGAAAGGTCCATCTGCATCATCAGCCATAACCTAGAAAAGAACCACACTCGTATTTAGAACACAGCTACAGAAGGGATAGGTGCACTAAACAAACTTTGATACCAAGGGTCATCTGAAGACAATTATTTATAAGTCAGAAATTGAGGAGCTAATAAAAGACATTTCCTGATCTTCAAACAGCTGTCAAGAAGATTACTCTAAGAACTAGAGGACTCTTACTGAAAACGCTTGCAAAAATCCAGAAGGACATGGTAAGGGGGAAAATACATACTGTAATGACAGACTGCTCAAGGACAGCATCCTCACTGATCACCGCTGTGTAGGCGTCCTGGCTGAACACTGGGGAGTTATCGTTGACATCCGTTACATTAATGTTGACAGTTGCAACATCACTTAATGAAGGTGTGCCTCCGTCAGTGGCTTCCACGGTCAGGTAATATTCATGAGAGCTCTCATAATCCAGATTCTCAATGACAAATATGGCCCCTGTATAGTAAATCAGAGTTATTTCTAGTCCTTCAAAATGCACCATTTTCCTACTATGACTGAAATAGAGAACACCTTTAAATAAATTTAATTTTCACATTAAAAGACTATTCCAATGTATAGGTTTTCGAATTCCTTAACTATAAAAATCATTAATTTTCCCATTTTAATCTTTATTTCTCATATTTTCATGCTATTTGTGTAGTATTAAAATTACTTTCCCAATTAGTACTATTTATATCTATTAATACATAAAATAAAAATAATTCTATTCACTATAGATTTCACTCTAATGAACAAAATAGAATTAAAAAACATAAAAATCCATACTCTGGTTTCTAGTTTCCTTTTCTTCCTCATACTTTTTCTTTTATAGAAATGTGTATCTGTTTTTTTGATCTCTAGAATAACTCTAATCTTATCACTAAAAATTCCTTTCTGATTTAGTAATTCCTTTAAGGTCTTTCATTGCATTACAGTGCATCCTGTTGAAAGAAATGAGATAAAAGACCCTTAAAAATAACAATTTCATGATATTTCAAAATATTGTCACCACATACCTACTCCTCATCTAAATAGTCCTATAACTAAATACAGTTTGAATGGAAACAATTTTTACAGTGTTCTAAGACTTGCAGCTATTTTAGATTCAAGGCTACAAAAGTATGTATGCAACAAGTCAATAGTGCTTATGAATTTTGACCTTGTTGGCAGACATTCATTAAATGTGATTCGAAGTACTTCAATAGTTATAAATAACAAGCATCATAAAGACAACAATGTAATGAATTATATGATACCTCCTAAGTTCAAAGAGGTGGAAAACCACTGTTCCTCTTGGGAAGTTATTTCACGTGAGTTCAATATGGAGGGTAAAAAGGAGCCATATTGCAAGACCCTCTACCATGTTCCACTCTTTATTTTTATTAACTTACCACATTCTATCTTTACTAAATTACTAGACTATAACACTTTACTTTTCTATTTATAGTTATCTTGCTTGTAGTTTACAATGGACAAGCTAAAAGTGCATTTTATTATGTAGCACTACACTTTAAAGTTTTCCTAAGTACTTTTAGGCCCACTTAAAATAACAACACAAAGAAAACTTGAGTTTAGTCTTTTTACAGCATTCACAGACAGTCTATGATCTGTGACTTTGTATCAGGTATCATGTTTAACTACCTAGTCTTTCCGGCAGAAGGGCTGTCATTTCCTCACATTTACATTGTAGGTTACCTGTTTTAGAATCTATGCTGAATTTTCCATGTTCGTTTCCACTTATTATTGAATAGGTAATTTCTGCATTTGCTTCGATGTCCCGACTTGCTGCATACACTTGAAGAACTTCTGTTCCAATAAGAATGTCCTCAGACACGGTGGCACCATATTCACGGTATTCAAACACAGGTGGGTTGTCATTTATATCCAAAACCGAAACAATAACGGTGCCAGTAGCTGTCAACCTCCTTGGCAAACCCTGATCTACAGCTTTTAAAGTAAGGGTGTACACTGCCTGCAGTTCTCTATCCAAAGGCCTTTCTAACTGAATGATTCCAGATAATTCGTTAATGGAGAACTGCCCATCAGCAGAGTTAATCAGTGAGTAGGTTATCTTGCGATTCAATCCTGTCAAGACAAGACATCATGTCAGCCTATTTTTTTTTCTGAGAAATTTAAACTTCAAAAAATCTCAACACAGTATATTAAAAAGGGAAAAATACTAATAGATTATTTTAAAAAGGAAAATCTCAGATTAAAAATTTACTAAGTAAAAATAAATACTGATATAATTTTAGTTATCTGATTTAGTATTATTACATAAGAACTTTTAATACCCAGAAGATATTTTAAAATGAAGTCTAATATCTAGCTGGAGTGACAAAGATTCGAAAGTCAACATTTTAGCTTTTTGTCTGATTCCTCAATATGAGTGAGGCTAAATCATTTTTTTTTATTCTCTGCTCTCAAAATGTTATATGCATAGAGGTCCTAGAGTCTTTATTTTCTCCATAAAAATTTTCAAAGGTTTACAAAACTAACAAAGCAACTTATCTAAAATCTCTTCATGTCACAAACAGTTTATTCCTGAAATGACAATTCACTGCTTATTCAATACTGGATATGATGATCAGGTAGTACAACCACTAACCAGAATTCTGGGGAGACCAGATATCTTATGATGGTAAAAATCACTGGGCACAATTTTGAGACATGACACATTCATTTAAAATGAATTAGTTTTTCCATTTCAATGCTAAGGAATTAACACAACAGCACTGAGTTATTTAACAGGAATTAGTTAAATAGGCTCAATTTGGGAGGTTTTAGAGCCGCGGCTGCTAAGATGTCAGCGTGCAGTTCGAAGGGAAAGCTTCATCCAGATGGTACCTGCATCTGCGTCGGAAGCCTGCACTCTTGTCAACAGTGTTCCAGGCTCAGTGTTTTCAAACACGGTGATGGTATATGGATCAGCAGAGAACTCAGGGGCATTATCATTCACGTCTTCTAATGTGAGCACGATATTAGCTTGACAGAACCTTCCCCCTCCATCTGTGGCCTTGACAAGAAGATTATAAACTGCTTGCTCCTCTCGATCAAGGGGAGCCAATGTTTTCAGTTCACCTAACAAACAAACAAACAAAATAATGGATTCACTTGAAATTTAAGATGTAAAATACATAGCACATCTGATTTCTTCTCCTGTCCTCTTACATTGACAGAATCTGAGTAACAACCTTCCTCTGGAGAACAATTTTAGGAATGACAGAGTCCTAGCTTTATGAGGACAGTGAGTCCTGGGTGCTGATACTGTATCTCATGAAGATCTTGAGGCTAGGACTTCTTGCATTAGATGCAAAGTTACAAAAGCAAAATAGCTGCCTGGTTTACCACATTTTCTTAAATTGACTAAAATTTAGATTCTTATGTACAAACTTAGTTGGAGCTGGAAGAAGTGGGGGTTTTGGGTGCTTAAGAGAAAACTGTTATTTGATTTCAATTTTATAATGAAATACAATTTATAAGAGGAAAACAATCCTGGCAACTTAAGGACAAATATCATTAATCCTTTTAATGAATAACATGCTAAATTGTAAAATTATGGTCTAAATTAAAGATGGCAAGCTGTACATAAAATGGCTGAGCAGGAAGTTTGAGATATACTTTAACTTCTGAGTTGAATTTTTATCTCACTCCCAATTTTACACATAAATTATACTGATGTTTAAACTTCTAAAAGATGTGAATTTTGTACCAACAGAGTAAGTTTTACAAGGAAAAAGTGTAATTTCAAATTTTGTGTGTGATCTAAACCTACGCATATATATGACTTTGTTAGAAGACAACTGATTTTGTTGCCAAGTCCATCATTACCTGTGTCTGGATTTAGTTTGAATTTTTCTGCACCTGGACCAAGTAATGTGTAAGTAATATGGGCATTGGACCGGATATCTGCATCTGTAGCAGAGACCTGCATGATCAGTTTCCCAGGAAAAGCATCTTCTGGAATTGTGTCTGAATATAAAGTCTGAAAAGATTTGAAACAAAACTGTTAACACAAAAACATTACAAGTCAGTATGTCTGCCAAGAGGAGACTGGAAAAGATAGCATTTAACTCTGGCCACAGGGAACACGGGAAATGACTAAAGTTAAAATTCAAGGAGTTTACAAAACTGTTTTTCTGACAATAGAATGCATAGTGGTTACCAGAAGGGAAAGGGGATAAAAACTAAAATCTAAAACAAAACCCATTTTTCTTATAAAACAATTTAAGACAAAGAAGAACCATGTAACAAATAACGATGGCCTGTCTCTGAAAGAATCTGACCTGATAATTAAACCTACAAAATTCTGAATACTTTTGTCTTAGAATTGGTTTCATATTTAATTTAAATTCTGATGAGAAAATAGAACGAGCACTCCATAGTCACCTAAGCACTGGAGTGAATGATACCTGTTACATTATACCTACATATTTCTAAACAGGAGTTTACTGCTGACGAGCATCTTAACGTAAAACACAGTAACTGCGGCCGAGAGACACTCAACCCTTGGCTTTGGGAGAAGACAGCGACTCCCCAGGCCACCATGGGGCAGGTGATGCCCTGACCAGGGCTTCCCCATCACCCTGCTGGCCCGCATCTCTCTTCCAAAATAATGAACAATTGCTTCCAGTTTCAATTATTTAGGAACCCATGCCATAAACCAAAATGGAAGATAGATCTTATTAAATTTTTCTTAATATGAGCTGAATTTTAGGAAAACTACATTATGACTCATTTTATACATTAGAATTTTGTAATACTAACAGTTTCAAATGATCTAGCATTCTAATTTTATTATCCCCCCAAATGATACAATGTTATATTCAAATAATATAAGTATTAAAAGAGAACCTACCAACCAAACACACATATTTAGGGTCTAAATGACATACTCTTGATAGATAGACACAGAGAGATATAAAAAATTCACCCCCAAATACTGTCATCAAAAAGCAGACACCCTGGTGGCTCAGGTGTTAAGCAGAGTCAGGGGTGCGGTGTACAAACAGTCCAAGGACATAGGTTCAAGTTTCAGGGCTGGGGAGTTGGGGCAGGGGGCACAACTAGATAAATAAAACACTTCCTCCTTGCCCTTCCTGTTGGCTTTCCTATAAAAACAAAAGTAAACAAGGATTGGAATTAACTCCTCATCCCATAAAAGTTCTGTGTCCCTGACTGAATTAAGTGTCATTTCCCTAGGAATAGCTCCACTATGTTTACAAAACATCTCATACTTACTGCAGCTTTCATTCACTGCACTGTCTCTCTTCAAAATCACTGTTCCCTCTACTGGCATTCCTTTAACCTCTCTGCCGTTCTTGAAATCTCAACTGTCTTCATTGTACAACTCTATATCCTCATGAAAGCATATTATTTAATCTCTTGTAATCAGATGTTCATCCACATTACATCCCTGCAACTGACATCTACAAGTCAGTCGTGGAATCCAAATGGTCTGTGTCACACACAGTTCATTGTCTTTTGAGCTATTACACCTCTGCTCACCATCCAGCCTCCTAAAAACTCTCTCCTCCTTAGTTTCCATTAACACTGTGCTGCTTCCATTCTCTTCTTTCCATTATTGTTTTCTCTCCCTTTCTCCCTAGGAAAACAACTCTCTTTATTCTTTCTCTCTTTGTTATTCGTCTCTCAAATGAATTCAGTGATCAGTTATCCATAGAAACTGCCAAGTTTACATATCTTTCCCTAATATCCATCCTCAATCTCATTATCTCTCAATGTCTAAAATACACATTCTACTGAATGTCCCCATCACCTGAAACTTTAACAAATTTGAAATGAAACTCAACATGCTTCTTCTAAAATCAATTCCCACTTTGACTTATATTTAGTTTTTCTCCCAATCACTCCTGTAGGAAACATTAAAGTCAATTTTGACTTAACACACATCTTCTTTATGGAACTCTTGGTTCATGAATCTCCAATTTTCAAACATAATAGGACTCAGAGTTCTTAGACAGAAAGAAGTATAGATTCCTTGGGATGACCTTTATAACTTTTTATAATCAAGTTCATTCTCACATCTCTTGTCTTCCCACTTCTACTCCTGATGATCCTGTCACCATCTCCAAACCCAAATGCTGGGTCAAAGTCCTGTCCCTCCGCTAATCGCATTTCCTCCTCTCCTCCAGTTCCAAGGATCACTCCTATTCAAGTCCTCATCTTGCAACTTTGCACAGAAACTGTTCTTCTACGGTACATATTTGCTGCTCTCACGTTAAATCCTGGGCTCACCACAAGGAGACACATCAGCAACTTCTAAGCTTCTCTAGTGTACAGGAAAGTCAGCACTCCATCCCCCAAAATGGTCTGTTAAAGCAAAACAGCTTTGAATAAAGAACTGTTGACCTAAAATACAGATTTAATGCAATCCCCATCAAAGTTCCATGGGCATTTTTCAAGGAAAAGGAACAAAGAAACTTAAATTTTGCAGGGAATCACCAAAGACTCCACCTAGCCAAAGAAATCACGAGAGAGAAAAAACGAAAGCGGAGATATCCACACTCCTGGATTACAAACTATACTTCAAGGCAATTGTAATCAAAATAGTATGGTACTAGAATAAAAACGGATATACAAATAAGTGGAATAGAACTAAGTCACCATAAATAAACTCACACAAATACGGTCAGTTAATTTAGGACAAAGGAAATGAGTATAAAATGAAAAAAGGGAAAACCTCAACACATAATGAACAATCACATGCAAAAGAAGGAAACCAGATCACTAACACCCAACACGAAAATGAATTCAAAATGGGTTGGAGACTTGGATATAAGACCTGAAACCTTAAGATACATATTAGAAAACACGAAACAAACTCCTTGACATTGGCCTTATAGAGAGATCTTTGGAGAGTCAATTCCAGGGAAACAAAATAAAAAATAAACAAATGGTACTACATCACACTAAAAGCTCCAGCACAGCAAAAAAAAATTTCATCAAAATAAAGACATCTTACTGAATGGAAGATACTTGCTTATCATACATCTGATAAGAGGTTAATATTCAAAACACATAAAGACCTCATAAATCTCAGCAATAATCCAATTAGAAAATGGGCAGAATATCTGAGTAGACATTTTTTCTAAAGAAGACATACAGATGGTTGGTCAGCAGACACATGCAAAGATGTTCCACCTTTCTCATTATTAGGGCAATACAAATCAAAACAACAATGAGATTACACCTGTGAAAATGACAATTATCCAAAAGACTGGAAATAAGAGTTGGTGAAGATGAGAAAAAGGGAATCCTTTTTCACTTTTGGGCGTGGGTGTAAATTGGGACAACCATTATGGAAAACAGTATGGAGAGTTCCCAAAAAACTGCAAAAGGCAATTCCACATAATCCTGTTATTCCACTAGTGGGTATCTACCCCCCAAACCACAAAAACACTATAATTTGAGGAGATACATACAGCCCCATGCCTATTGTGACATTATTTACAATAGCTAAGAAATGCAAATACCCTAAGTGCTCATAAACAAATGAATGAATAAAGAAGACATGGTATATACATATGGTAGAATATAATACTGCCCTTAAAAATGAAATGCTGCCATTCTGGACAACATAGATGGAGTTTAAGGGGATTATGTTAAGTGAAATAACTCAGAAGGAAAAATAAATACCAGATGACCTCACTCATGTGGAATATAAAGAAACAAAGCAAATAAACAGGCAAAACAAAAACTATCCTTTGAACGACGACAACAGAACTGAGGTTTCCAGAGGGGAAATGGGTGGGGGATGGATGCACAGGGTAGTGGGGGTCTAATGGACAAGGATAGAAGATAATTAGCAATTTGGTGGAAGCTATTGTGTTTTACTTGATGACAATAAATCTGTAATATTTAAGTTTATATCATTTGGTAAATAAAATTTACCTCAATAAAGAAAAAACAAAACATTGCAAACTACGAAGTACAAAATCTTGCCTTTGGGAGAGGCTGGATGATACTTGTGGTGATTATGGTGAGTGAATAAATTAGTAAGAAATGAAAAGTATCAGGTAGTTTTTCTCATATATGGATGATAAAAAAGCAAAAGAAAGAAAACAAAACAAAATGAAGGAATTAACAAAACACAACAAAATTCTTAGACTCTGAAATTAAGACTGGTTGTCAGAGGAGGGGAGTGGGAAGCGGGAAAAAAAAACTTGGGCAGAAGGGGAAAACGACATGGTGAATGGTTATAGAACTCTAGCGGTGGTTGTGGTGTGACACACACAGAGACTAAGTGCAAATTCTCCTGAAAATTATATAATATTGTAAACTAATATTAACAAAAGGAAGTAAAAAGAGCTTACTGAACAGATACTTCCCCCAAATAACACCATCCTGTATTTTTAGAGTTAAATATAACTGTAGTACTGGCCATAACTCATAGCATATTTGAATAAGATTTTAATCTATTTAGCATTTCCTAAAATAGTTCTGAAGCTATCTCAACGCCTGCCTCATTGAACAATCATCTCTGCTTAAATACTGAAAGATTAAGACATAAAAACACATCTGAATTACACTCCAAGACAGCCCCTCAAGCCAGTTCTATTGAAAGATTTAAAAAAGAAATGCAAATTCATAATATATACATTTAAAGAAAGAGTGGCTTACCTTTTCACAAACTGGACTGTTGTCATTTGCATCTAGAACTTTCACTTCAACAATAGCTCTTGAGGAGAAGGTGCCATCGGTTGCTGTTATAGTCAGAAGATAATTGTCCCTTCTTTCCCTATCTAGAGGCTTTTTCACATAGACCTTCCATTCATTCTGCATATTTTCAACAGCAAACTGCCCCAAAGGATCCCCTCCTGTTAAATCAGTGGAGAAAGATGACAGTTAAACTTGTGGAAATAAGAAATAAATTACAGAAGAAATAAACTGCACAAAAGATATGCTATAGTTTAAAAAGTTAACAAACAATATTTTAATTTGATATAATAGCTTTCCCATTTACATGCATTAATAATATATATCTACATGTGTACATGTATACATGTATATTATATATATTTACATATGTCAAGAGCATTAAAATATGTATCTAAAAGTCTAATGATAAATAAAAAACTACTAAACAATTCTTCAGCTTACATTGAAACTATAGCTTTTCGTTTAAATAACAATATAGTATACACTAAGTATAAAGTTAAAAGTCTAATGGAACAGCTTAGCTTTGCTCAAAGAATTTGAAATGTAGCTTAATCAATGGTATTGCAACTTATTTTTAATATACTGACCAAAAATCATCCCTTTAACTGCTAATTTCCCATAAAATTCAGACTCAGGATTTATACTTCTAATGCAACCTAATTATAAGTCAATCAATTTAATTTTTTTTACCTGTTATATAATAGGTAACTTGTCTGTTAATCTCTTCAGAATCAGCATCCGTGGTACTTAAGATGGCAATCACACCCCCTGGAGGGTCATCTTCACTCACAGTCCCTTTATAAATCTCTGCCGTGAATCGTGGGGGACTATCATTGACATCGGTGACAGTAACATCCACGATGGCTGTGGAGGACAGCTGAGCCTTTTCACCATGATCGGAGGCAATGACTCTAATCTGGTAATGGTCTTTCTTTTCATGGTCAAGTTCCTTTAGGGTTGTAATCCAGCCTGTTTCCATGTTAATGGCAAAAGATTCGATGATGTCTACACTTTGTAACTGATCTAGACTATACATAACTTGGCCATTAGTTCCTGAGTCCAGATCAGATGCTCTGATCTGGATGACTCGACTTCCTCCTGGCAGGTTTTCAACAATAAATGCCTCATACGGGTTAGACTCCAGGACAGGGCTGTTATCATTTGCATCTTTCACCTGGATACTAACATCTACAGATGCCATCACTTCAGAGTCATCATGGGTGCACCTGGCAAGTATGGAAAACTGGTACCACTTTGTTGTCTCATGATCAAGACTTTTCTCCAGTTTCAGTCTCCCACTCTGTCTGTCAATCACAAAGAACTCGTCCCTATTACTTTCAGGAGTGTTTCCTTTGATTAGGCTATAAAGAACAGTCCCACTATGTTCTGCCCGGATGAGATCTATTTCAGTTCCAATGGGCATGTCTTCTGAAACTGTGTAAGTATAGAAAGGCTCTGAAAATTTTGGAAGTTGCATTTCTGGTGGAAGTATTTTAACATAGACAGGAACAACAGATTCTTTTGGTGGTGACCCGCTATCCACAGCTCTAACAAAGAAAGTGAAGACCTCATTTTCTAATCCAATTAGGCTTTCCTTTGTTGTAATTATGCCAGAGAGTCTGTTGATTTCCAAATTCTCTTTCACACTTTCAGAATCTGCCTCGATGGCGTAGGTGACATCAGCATTGGATCCCTCATCAGCATCACTTGCAAGAACCTTAATAACAGATGTCCCTTTGGCGGCACTAGATCCGATGTTCACTTCATACTTGGTTGCTCGAAACTGGGGGGCATTATCATTGTCATCTGTAAGGATGACATTAATGGTGCAGAAAGCAACTTTTCCTCCAACATCCTTAGCCATTAAACGAACTGAGATTACTTTCTCTGCTGGGATTTCGCGATCAAGTTTTTCCAAAGTAAATATCTGTCCTCTATCATTGGTGTAAAATCGGTCTTTGGCAAACTCATTTACAATATGGTAAGAAACATGACCGTAAATACCAGAATCCTCATCAGTGGCTTTCACCTCAACCACCAGGGTGTGCACAGGAGCGTTTTCAGCCAGCTCCACTTCATATTCATTCTGAAGAAAAACAGGACTATGCAAATTGCCTCCAATTACAGTGACATGAACCTGAGCTGAACTTCTAAAAACTCCATCAGAAACTGACACATTAAGGCTGTAAAATGGCTTCAAGGTATGTCGGTGCAGGAGTGAGAGGGTGAGAATCCCTGTTTCACTGTCAATGACAAAATTCTTATGATCGTTGCCAGAGAGAATGGAGTACTCCAATTTGTCTCTGTCTGAACTGTCGGCATCATGAGCTTTCACACAGGTCACAAAATGTCCATGAGTGGCATGCTCGCTAATTTTGGCTTCATAAATCTGTTGGTCAAACAGCGGGGGGTTATCATTGAGGTCAGTAACATGCACAGTGACAATCACATCGCTGCTCAGTGGGGGCATGCCACTGTCCACAGCTCTCACCAAAATCTTGTGCTGCTGGCACTTCTCAAAATCCAAAGTTCTGCCTAGTGAAATGAGCCCAGTGCTGCTATCTATGTGAAAGTAATCATGGCTCTTGCTCTGATTCCCAAGCATATGGTAGGCAATGCCTCTGTTGGGTTCTGAGTCAGAATCTGTGGCTCTCACTTGAACGACAGATGTTCCAACGACAGACGCCTCAGAGAGGGTTGCCACATAAGACTGCTGAACAAATGCAGGAGGGTTATCGTTGATATCTTCCACTATTATGTCAATAAACACATCAGCACGAGCACCAGTCAACGAGTCGGTCGCACGTACGCTCAATTTATACGCTGGATGGGACTCAAAATCCAGAGGGGCGATGACACTGATAACGCCGGTGTTGAAGTTGATAGTAAACTGGCTGAAAGGGTCTCCATCTGTGATGCTGTAGAACACTTTCAACCCTTCTGGACTGTTGGCTTGTACGTGGACCACTGGACTGTGCATCTGCATGTTCTCTGGAATCTCTGCGCTGTAGAAAGGCTTCTCAAACACGGGCATGGCTTTATTCATCACAGTGATTGGAACTATAACTTCAGCAGAAAAGGCTGGGTTTCCCCCATCTTTTGCAACCACGGTGATGAGATACTCTTTATTTAAGGTAGTGGGCTCAAATTGTTTTTTCAGGGAAATTTCACCTGAGGAGCCAATTTGAAAGTGCTCGTGATGTTCCTTAAGGTAGTAATGCACGGCGCCATTGCTGCCACTATCTCTGTCAACGGCAGTGACACAGCGAATGACATGGCCGACCACAGTGTCCACTCTGACAACAGCGTAGTAGGGGAGGTTGACAAACACCGGTGCATTATCGTTTTGGTCTTCTACAGTCACCTTCACAACAATATGGGCCAGTGCTGAAGTGTGCTCTTGAGTCACTTCCACCACCACGTCAAAGGTCTCCTGCTGTTCACGGTCAAATGGTGTGCCAGTGGTCGACAGGACTCCTGAGGTGCTGCTGATTTTAAATCTGCGATCTGGGTTGAGGATGTGATAAAACAAGGGCTCGTCGATCGGGTTCCCGAGCGCAGTGATGACAGCTAACGTTCTGACCTCAGTGGAATTCTCTTTCACAACAGCAGAGTAGAAATCTTGCGTAAACTTGAGCTGACTTTCTTTGCTTTCCTTTACATTAATTTTCACAGAGGTAAAGCTTGCAAATTTGCCATCGGAAGCTCTAATGGTTAACTCGTAGCGGCTTCTCAGCTGAGTGGTGTTTTGCACAGTTATAGCACCAGTCTTATAGTCCATAAAAAACTTCTCCCCGATGTTGCCTTCGGTGATGGAATACATTAACTGTGAGAATGCACTTGAATCAGCATCTGTGGCATTTACTGTGATGATTTTCACTCCTCTGTATGTTGGCAGCAAAAGAGATGCTTCATATAATGATTTGGAGAACACAGGAAGGCAATCGTTAATGTCAATCACTTGAATAGTCACATTAGCTGCATATTCAGCAAATAAACGGGGGGTTCCCATGTCATGCACTTGTACGGTAAAGTGAAAAGATCTGGTTTCCTCGTAGTCCAAACTGAGCACGGTGTGAACAGCACCAGTGCTAGAATCAATGGCAAAGTATTTGTGTACAGATGGCTCCACAATATGATAAACTAGCAAAGCATTTGATTCTCTATCGGCATCAGTGGCTCGGATCACTAATGGGACATTCCTGTCTGTGAGGACCACACTATTAATGGACGCTGACTCACTAATGAGCCCTGTGTATTCTGCTTGCACAAAGACTGGCCAGTTGTCATTCTCATCCTGCAGATGCACGAGCAGGGTTGTGTTTGTGGACAAACCGGCCATGTTTGTTCCTTGTATTATCAAAGTGTAAACGGGCAAAGTTTCGAAATCCAAGGCTTTCTGAGTGATGATACTTCCAGAATGTGGATTAATATCAAAAGCATCAGCTACGTTTCCATCTTTTAGTTCATACACCACTGATGACTGACTATGGGCTGTTACCATTCCAACAAAACTCCCGATGCTGATCGTTTCACTGATTTCAACAGAATACTCTTTGGATGTAAACTTAGGAGAAGCATTGTCAGCAATTGTGACAAAGATATGCACAGAAGTTATTTCACTCATTGGTGGGCTGCCTTTGTCGGTAGCTTTCACCATTAAATCATATTCCACTTGGTTACTTCGATCTAACTCTTTGGCAGTTTTTATAGAGCCCAAGATGGGATCAATTGTAAAAGAATTTCCAATATTTCCTGGGTAGAGAAAACAAAAAGGATGTTAGAAAAAAATGCAAGAAGAATTTAAAAAATGCAATAGAAGTCTTTGAAGATACAGAAACAAAGATATCTTCAAAACGTTATTCTGAAACTAAACAGAAATTCAGGTTATCAACATCTGAATGAAACTTGTTTCACTGCACTGGTTTCCTTTTTTCTACCTATAAATAAGGCTGATTTCTGAGAGTTGTCCATAAATTATGGAAAGTCAAAAAGCAGAAGAAATATCTATCCATACCTAAAAGCCAAAACTCACTGTATTTACTGATCTGAAAATATGCTGTGGAAAAATATGATTATCCTTCAATAAAGCATAATTTTGGAATAATTTTCCAAGAGTCCCTCAAACCTCTTTGGAATGCAATTTGTATTTTCAGCATCTTGAAAATTCTCAAGATTCTTCCTCATTTGAAAAGGGAAGATTTCAATCACTAAAAAACTGTAACAAGACTCAAAAGAGTTGTCTCACATTTTAAATACTCAGGGAGTTGGTGAACAGGAGGCCTGTGTAATCTACCCCACTTCATAAGTTTTTAAAGATTTCAACATATACCCTTCTTAATCTTCCTTAGATCTATTTATTCTCTAGATCAGTGATTCTCAGCTGAGGATAATTTTTCCTGAAAGGGGAAATTCAACAGTGTCTGAAGACGTAGCACCTAGTGGGTACAATATCCTACAATATACAGGACAGTCCCTACAGCAAAGCATTTTTGGGTCCAAAATGTAAATAGTGCTGAGGCTGAGAAACTCTAGGATATTGTTTTAGTTTTCTTTGAATCTTTCCCAGCTATGCTATACACACATATTTAGGTGTAAACAAACTCCACAGTAGCCCATAGTTTGTACTATCGATTACAATCTCTTTGAAAAAAAAGAAAAAACCCAGCAGTTAACTGCAGTCTAGCAGTTTATCTTTTTGACTAGATCAAGGCAGTGTGAGGGTCCTCAGATTCAATCCATCCATGAACTCTCTATCTCTTTTCTGTTTTATAAACAAGAGTCCAGAATCCATTATCCTAGTCATAGAACTGAATTTATTTTCCCCAAATGAACTATTATGCTTACCCCAAGCAAAGCTGACTGGCCACATAACTGCTTTCTCAAATTCTGTTTTTCTCTAGGTTTGAGATCAAGCGTGGCATTCCACAGACCAGAATTAGTGTGATTTGCAAACCAGGAGATTAAGCAAGCACTTCTTTCTCCACATCATCAATAGTAAGTACTTCCTCAACAGTCTTCATTTCCTTCCTTTATATATTTTCCAAAACTCAATGATAATTTTTTCAGAGGCCAGACTCAGTCTGGTTCTCATTAAGTCTGCCTGGCTCTGTGTTCAGACCCCAAGGCAGTGCCTCCATCTGCAACAAGGCAGCAGCCCAGGCTTTCTCCAGGTCTCAGGCTCTGAGCTGAACCCTGGCCCACAAATGGGATCCCTGCTGCCTCTGCCAGGCCTCACAGACACTAATTTCCGGCCTGTCTATATTTATGAGCGTCAACAATCCCAGATTCTCTCTCGCTCTGTTTCAGCCAGTCATCTGAACACCAAGGTCTTTTTTCATCCTATTGGAACATCGCCCCTGCCTTCCGAGGCTGTGACTGACTGGGTGACACGGGACTGTGGAAGCCTTTGGACAACCATGTTCATACACACCTACTTTCCTATGGCTGCACTCACAAAGCAGACAACCTACCATATTTCATATCACATGCACATCTCTTGCATTTTGTAGAGTGAAATCTTATTTTGCCAGTAAAGGTTCAAATCTGTAAGGCCTCACATGGAACAACAAATAGATTGAATCTGCACCGAAGCAGGCTGGCAATGCTGGAGCAGCTACTTTCTGCACACCTTACTCCCTGCCCTCCAGACACACCGACCTCCCTCCTCATTCCTCAAACAGGCAAACGCCTTCTCATCTCGGCACCCCTGTATATTGTGGGTTCTCTCCAGGAACAGTCTCCCCCCAGCTATTTTCAGTGCTCGCTCGCTCACTCACTCATTCATTCATTCATTCTGGGTTTTCCCAAATGCCCCTGCGCACAGAGTGTGATAAAGAGGCTTAACCTGAACTTCCAATTCAGCACAGCAGTTTCTGTCCCCTTACCCTCTTTGTTTTCTACAGCACATATTGCACCCCTGTTCTTATCTATTCTCCCACTAGAACATAAGCTCCCATTATGCATGACCTCCTTTATTCATTTCACCATACTGGAAAGATGTCTGACACTCAGGACACAATAGTATTTGTTGAATAAAACTTCTGTACCTGTCTTTCCTGCACAGAAAGACAACAAATTACATACCAAACAGGTTGCAGAGCAGCCTGAAAAATTAATGTACTCTTTAAGGTACCGCACTTACACTTCTATTTGGTTTTGTTTTTCTGCAGTTATATTTCTGTCACTACCAATGACATCTCATTAAACACTTAATTTAAATGTATTAGTAAAAGAAACATGTGCTGACTAATTGGGAATATCTGATAAAAAAATTTTTTCATCAGTCATGTGAAATTCAGAAACATTCTGGGTTATCCTGACTTTGACAAAGACCACTCTGAGTTTGTCACTGACAAGAAAAAGATTAAATAGAAACCCAGCTAGCCAATTAATACAGATCCTATATGCATGTATAAAATGGCAGAAATCATCAGACTCGCAGATGGAAGAGCAATACATGTTTATATGGAAAAATACTGAGAGCTGTTGAGTGGCTTGAATGTGCTACTCTCCGATCTAGTAAAGGACAGTATCAAACACAGAAATACAGGTATGGTATCAGTGTATGAATTAACAAGGCAGTGGTAGACGTTTGTACTAGGTTGGGGGCTTAGTCGTTTACTTTAGCTAAAGATATGAGTGATTTCTAAATAGCCCTTAATTGTTCTATTTGAATAAAACAATGACTAGGACTAAGTAGATTTGTGCTCATGAGCTATGACACCCCCCAAAGGCATGCCAGGAAACTGTACAGGAAAATCTGTTTCTTCCAAAGGCAGATACACTGGAATATTTGGTCAGATGCTGATTGTGTGAGAGAGAGGGAACGTAACCCCTGTAAGGTTTCAGAAGTAATTATTCCTAACCTAAGTTTGGGGAAGGAAACCAATTCTAGTCAATAACTATATTTCCGGAAAATAACACTTATGAAGTTATAATAATTAACTTTAAAATCTAATAAAGAAAACAATACCCGGGATAGAATATGCCACCGATGTCTGTAAATGCCTAGCTCAGTTGCTACTGAGAATTTTCCTTAATTAAATCCTTTGTCCCTACAGACTCTTGATCAGATCAAACCATTTACTCAAAAAAATGCTAATTACACATGCAGTGTTTGGGGTTGATTACGAACTAGTCTTCTGAACTTTATTAAAAGCAACCTGAAACAAATTAGAATCAGGTGATTATCAATAAGCTGCTCATGAAAGGTGGCTTGTAGGACCATTTTATAGTTTCTACTAGCGCAACAGACTTACACACAGACCCCCTGAATTTTCGTAGTTAATCTCTACGAAGTAACTGTTTAGCACAATTTTAATTTTGCCAAGTCTATAAAAATATATTCTCAAAAGGACAGATTCTATACTGGAATACGCCCTGGGTATTATCTGGCCTTTGAGTGGAAATGCAGCTCCATTCTTGAAATACAAATCACTAATCCCATCAGCCATTACAAGTATTTGAAGAATGTACATGCCTCTATTCAGGCACTAACAATCATATTTTAACCACCCAGTTGTTGAAAATTATGTGAAAGATAAGGGAAAGTTTAACATTTTCTCCTACACAAACTCAGTTTGTCTGTGAGAAAAATACTTTATTGATGTGCTCAGGCATGCACAAATGGAATGCACTGGTTTTGTTTTGTTTTTTTCAAATGACTACATTTCTGAACCCCTGGAAAGAGCCTGATTTTTATTCAAAGCACTGACTATACTCCAATACATCTTAAACACTGTGACAATAGGCAGAATGTGAGATCTCATTTGTGAGTAATATACTAAATTTGGCAGCTTTCAGGAAAATGAAACTTCAAATATTTTCAGAAATAAAAATAGTTTAAAACATCAATTAAGTATTCCTTTAAAAAAATTACCATTTACTGAGCTCTGATTATAGGATCACTTTACACTGCTACCAATTCTAATGCCTAAAAAAAGACATAATTTCTAAATATGCGGATTTATAGACTTATTTTTTTAAGTAAAGTGGAAGACCTCATTACTCCAAAATCATTATAAAGGCAAAAATCAACGAGAGTATATCTCTTTATACTAAAATGGTGCCAAGAAAGATGGAAATATGGAAGCTGCCTTGCCTTCTTGTTATTAATTACTTACCCATAACATTCAACACGAGGTGGTAAAGTGCCCAACTAAGGTGGTTTCTGACTAAACTGTATGTGCTAGAGAAGATCCCTGTTTTAATCAGGGGCAGATTCTCTTGCAAGAACCTGTATTTGTGGACCAAATATAACCCCTACCTAGAAGCACAAATATAAATGTGCCTAGCAGAGCACCTGGCACATAAAATGAGCTTTATTAGTTAACAGAATAAATCAATGAGGGAATGATTGCATCAAACAGAACAGAGAACAAAAACACTTCACTTTGCAACAAATGCTTCTTAGTGAATCACCAGTAAGACTGGCTCTCTGGCCCTCTCACAAGGAAAGGAGTGTCTGGGTCCAGTTCCCACTGGTCTTTCTTACCCAACACCAAGCCCTTTAGTCTTTACAACATTTCTTCAAGGCCTACTCCCAACCTTTGGGCCAAGTGTAACAACCCAAGTCCATGAAAGAAATGCAGCAGCTAAAGGTACCTGAGGGTGAAAGTGGAAGAAAAGTGAAACCTGGGAGGAACAGGAGAAGCATGATGCTCTCCTTATGAGACTGGAACCAATTAAAACTGGATGAGACAGCACTCAGCCAGGGAATTCCCTGCTCTGCCCAAGAGAAATATTCTGTAATGACAAGTTGAGCATTAAGTTACTAGGCCAGTGTTATCCTAAGTGTGTCTTCATAGTAAACAGATATTTTGGTATAAAATGATTGTGCGGCTAATTCTGGAAAATACTGAACTGGTTCAATAGTTTTCTTAACTACAGGAGTTCTCAGAGACTTGAGTTAGGCTCTCCAAGAACTTGATCCAAACCTAGAACTATATCCTTGCTTTTTAATGAAATAAATTTGGTTAAAAAAAAAATTCCCCTAGTTCCTAACATGTAAAATGATAGAGATCAATTGAAGCAATTTTTAGTGATACACAGAAATATTTAAACATCCACAATTTCAGAAAATACTTTTTTTTTTTTAAAGGAAAGATGTAGGCAAGAATGAAGGTGAGTAGGCAGGCAGAAGTTAGACGAGGAAGAAACATTCATTTCATTTAGTTGTTCATCTCGGTTGTTTCCCCTAGTCCTGGGTCTCGAACCTAGGTCGCTGGGATATAGGTGAACTATGTCCAGTGGTGGTGTCCACGAGGTCACCAGGGTATAACCAAAACGTACTTTTATAAACCTACTGAGTCCCCCAAATTACCTGATTCAATAGAGTAGAGAACTTCAGCATTTTTCCCTTTGTCCTTATCCAGCGCGGTCACCTGTAACACAACTGAGCCGACAGCTGCCGATTCATAAACCCGCCCTTCGTAGGAGGCACTGGTGAACCGCGGGGCATGGTCGTTTGCATCACTGACGTGAACAACAATTCTTGCGAAGTTGCGCTTGACAGGGACATCTTGATCTCGCACCTGAAAGAATGAGTGCATTATCAGTGTGGCTGGTTAAAATTCGTTCTTAAGCAACCTGGAGTCAAATGGTGGCAGAAAGAGCCGTACCATGACGGTGAGAACATGCTGGTGAGTGGCTTCGTGGTCCAGTGTGTCAGAAATAGAGAGAGAACCAGTTGCAGGATCGAGATGAAATTTCTTGAGACTCAATGGATCGATACTACTCTGCAGAGTATAGATTAATTTATTTTTCTCATCCTTGTCCAGAGCACTGATTTGCAAAATTTCTGTTTCTGGCACTGTGTCTTCAGGAATAACAACTTCATATTTTGATGTAGAAAACTGGGGACGATGGTCATTTGTGTCTATGACTTTGATGAATACCTGCAATGACAAAATAATTGCATAATATGCCTAAGTATGATGTTTTAATATTTAAAAATTCAGGGGAAAAGTCAGATGCTGACTGGAAAAAAGCAGCTTTTTTTTTTGGCAAAATGAAATATAAATATGAGAAAGGCAATATAAATTTAGGATAAGAGATACCTTTAAAATTTCTCATTACTCTGTTAACGATACACATAAAAGTAGGGTAATGAAGACCTTTTAAATTCTTGAAACTATATTTGGAGAAAAAATAAAATGCTTTTTACACATTTCTTTCTAAATGTAGGCTTAATTTCTCGTAGAGCTCCACAGGAAAAACTATTTCTAGATTACTCAAAGATAACAGAGAAATTGCTTTATTACAACTTATGACTAATTTCCTGTCAGGTTTCCTGTCAAGTAACTGAGAGGTGTATGTTACTAGATACACGATCTGCATTTTTTGCTCTAATCTTTGAGACTCCAAATTCCTACCAATATTTCTTAATATATAAAAAAAATTAACAATGTTCTTTACAATTATATAAATGAATCACCCCACCCCCCTCGCTAGCGCCCTGGGTCACAACATTGGGTCTGCTGCTTTCACAGCCTGTGTCTTAGTCACCCTGAGACATACGGGGAAGGGGAGGCACTCCTTATTATATTTTTCTGATCAAAAAAGAACAAATATATTTCTTAACAACAATTTAAATACACTGAAAGGATGAACTTGATTCTGTGTTCACAGAATAAAGATCTTACAGAGAGAGAACACGGGTGTTAGAACACTCAATCCTAAGGTCAAGTTTTAAAAGCCTACTTTGATACTAAGAGGTTGAAAAGACATGCATACATAAAGCACAGTGGAAATCACTACTGGTGATAAAGATGGTCAGTTACAAACAAGACATGTGAGCTGCTTGGAGTCCTAGGAATAAAGGCCCAGTGGTACAAGAGGCAAAAGTCCCAGGACTGACATCAATGGCTCTGGGGCAGGCATAGGAAAGAGTGGCCTTTCCACGAAGACTAGATCAGTGTTTTCAGAAAACACTGAAACGCCCTTGACGGGCTTGTAACATTAAACATTATATAGTCACCAAACCACAGAAAGTTGTTAAGAATATGTGTAAAACTACAGATGCCACACTTTTAAAGGTCAATGATGACCCAGTAAAGGCAATCTCTATAAATTAAATCATTTATTCACTGCCACTATAAATTAAAAAATTCTTTTTCTCAGGAGTGTTGGGCAAAGATGGTTTAATTGTGCTCCAAGATCCATTAATCACAGCTAAAGTAAAAAGCACCAGTTTTGATAGAGCAGTGGAAACATATGTACTAAGCACTTACCTGCATGTACTGAGGGTGAAATAAGCTTGTACCAGTCCCTACCCTCATGAAGCTTCTAACCTCACCAGGCAATACCTCACATAGAACAGCTTAGTAAGGCTTCACATACTATCAAGTAAGCTTGTAGAAGTCCACAAATGGTCCGGGGCATTCAGAAAGCTTTGAAGGAGGAGGTAAGGCTTGGCTTGCATAGGCTGGTAGACTGGACAACCATTCTGGTGGCAGTCAGCGCACCATGAATTGCGGAAACAGAGAATGGAGACAAGAGAACGAATCAAGGGTCAACAGCGGGAGAAAGCACAAGTGACTGCTAAAGGGCAGCAGCAAAGCTTTCTGTGACCAGCCATGTGGCTTGAAGAGCAACGACCCTGTGTGTTGCATCACTCACACCCCGTAAGAGCATATGAGGATGCAAATGATAGCCCCATTTTCCAAATGAAAAATGGAAGAAAGGGTGGGAAGAGCCATAAACCCAAAGGCCTGCTCCAGAATACGGAGAAGTTTGAGAAACTCCAAGAAAATGCGAACACCAAAATCTCCAAAGGAAGAAAAAACGTTAACTAGATTTGGTACTTTACTATGAGATAGAGACAAAGCAAAGCAACCTGAATCAGTGCCTGTGAGCATCCTAAACAGAAAAGGCAGGTCAGGAATGCCAGGGGTGTGGGGGGCGGCAGACTTGCCTGAGCAGAGCGCTGCTGGTGACATCACGACCCTCTGGTAGCAACCACTGGAATACCCCATTGTCTTAACCTGAACGTGTTCCCAAACCTTGTCAAAGCTGCCATCTGTTGCCACTGACCTCATAGCAGATAAACCTGCTCTCGTGGTTTCTGAGTTCTACCAAAAAACCCCAATCTACCTCGCTACGTCCCAGGGCCTGGTTAGTGCTCTGCTTTGTGTGGAACATGCTCTGCCCAGATTCCTATCTCCCTGTTCTCTGCCCCAGACTGGAAATGGAAACCTAATTACTGAGAGCTCCCTTTGTGTCCCACCTGCACAGGTCGGCCTGGGCTCTGCAGTAGTTCTGATATTCCCACTACCTTTCTCCGCAGGCCATTCATCAGGGAGCTATCAACACCCTCTGAAAATGCCTCAGAGTAAGTTATAAAGAATAAAGGAAGCATCAAAAACTTAAGATATTCTGTGTCCCTGAGAAGTTAGAATGTATTTCCAGGGATTTATAGAGCCTTTAGATAAGCCACACCCTATTTCACACTAACCTTTTAACTGTACTAAAATGCAAATTACTGGAACATTGTTGATCAACTTAAATATAGTAAGTCATAAATGCTACAGGATTATCTTGTAAAATTTATTATAATTTTTGATGTTTGTATTCTTTTTTCCATGCTCTAACTTCTACAAAGGGAACAATTAACGACAAAATTGAAATTTTAACAAAGTACTAGAAATCTTAAACGATAATCTCAATCACCAAAGAGTGATACATCTATCAATTTTAAATAAACAAAAACAATGCCACAAAAAAAATCCCACACACAAATACTGAAGGAATAAAATCTCTTCACAACTAGCTTAAAGTTATCTACCCATTTATTAAAGAAGATCACAGATTATACTTTATTTCTAAATGCCACTAAATGCTTTAGCAGATGATCTGTCTCATTTAAAACAGCATAATCTAAAGCTAGAAAACTGCAATCCAGAAAAACATCTAATGTCTTTCTTTTATGCAAGTCTTTAGTTTCTACCATCCTAATGTAAACTCCAAGAAGTACTGACAGTAGAACAACCGAAGGTGTATGCTTTATTTTTTTTAATGTTTTCTTTCAAAAATTTAAAAACTGGCTAATTACACATAAAACCTAAATCAGGTTTTAAGGTCATTCTTCTTTCTCCAAATAAAAATGCTTGCCATGTACGTGTACAAACCATACAACGTAGTAACTTCGGGTCTGAGAACCTCAGAGCTGGGCAGAATCAGCAATTCATACTGCCCGTGGGCCCTTAAACAGACGGTCACCTCAGTCCTTCTGTGACAAATACATTAGTCGCAACACACTTACCTGAGTAAGTATAGTGGTGGTTCCATCTGTAACCTCCACAGTGAGGTTATAGTTTGATTTCTGTTCTGCATCAAGTGGTTTGGCAATAATGATGGTCCCCGTGCCCTTGTCCGCATCAAAATGACTGTCATAGTTGCCACCTAGTTTAAATTAGGACAAATAAAAAGTAAAAACTGGTCACAGGATGAAAATCTGTCTTTTAATGCATGGCTTTCTATTTCTTAATGATAGTTAAAAAAAAAAAAAAACCAGAACAGCGAAAAGAAACTTCTGATGTTATTTTGAAAGACAAGAAAAGAGCCAATTAGAAAGACAATGCTTATTAAGGCAAAGTTGAGGCATCATTGTCAAGAAAATGACTAATTAAGAAGGAGCAAGAAAGCAACTCTGAAAACTGAAAATAATGCTAATAATACCAATGAATTACTTTAAATTTGCTTTTTTTTTTTTTTTTCAGGGGTTCTCAATACCTCTTTAATTTGTATCTTAGTGCAATACAGAACTCTTAGCAACCAAGGTTGGCTCTTTAATTACGATTACTCAAAAGAAATTTTTTGAGACACTTTGAACATACTGTCCTAATAAAATAACTATTAAAAACAAATGTAGGCTGAAAAATACAGTGGTAATTAAAATCAATTAGTTCTGGCTCTTATAGATACACTATTTGGAAAGAGATTTTTCCCTGTTATTATTAAAGACAAAGCTTAATGAAGCAAAATGTTCTGTGCTGCTAACATTATCCAAATGCATCTCCAATTACAGTCTAGATACAACTTTTCAAATATGCTAAACTTGAGATACTTCTGTCAATGAGATGAGATGGAATGAAAGTAAAATCATAATGTTATGATGAAGATCTATTACTAATTCTAACCAAAAAGCAAAGCGACACACACACACCCACACACACACACACACAACAGTCTTCAGTTAAACCTAAAATGAAGGACAGGAATGCACTAGAAGTCAAGATGTTTTTAACTGAAACGGGTGACCATGTGCACACTATGACAAGAAAAAGCAATGCAATAGAAGTCGCTGGAAATAAATCTTTAAAAACTGATGCATTTATTGTAGATCTCATAATCTGATGCAAATTATGTGATCTCAGCAGATACCTTCTGCTGTACAGTTCAGGTCACAAGTCATCTGAAAGATGAAAAACACTTCTCTAGCAAGTGTGTCTCCTGGCACAGCCCCAAAGCAAGCAAGCATGGAAAGCAAGCACAGAACAAGAAGAGTAATCACTCAAACAGGTTCCCAACACAGTGAGTATTAAATGGCAAAGTTACAGACACAGTGCAAACCGTGGCCTGCTCATCTGGAAATGTGAGAGGAGTTAGGAAAAAGCAAACAATTCTGATTATAAAACAACGAGTGAAGATATTCTCCCCTCCCCTTATAATTAAAATATAATGGTTGCATATGTATTGATGACAAAAATTTCATACAGTAGCCAAAGCTGGGAAAAGAGCCTAACTGTCCTGAAAGGTCAGGAGGGAAAGGTCCCTGCAGCCCTTGTCCCATCAGTTTCAACCTGCATTTGGGGGCATGATGGCAAAAGGAAACAGAAGTTCCAACTAGAGAAGAATCACAATATATACTTTCTTAGGTTGATTTTTACTGAGATTTAAAAAAATTTATTTGTTCCTTTGATTGCCACCCCCCCACCCTCCAACCCCCTTTTTCCTCTGATCCTGGATCTCAAACCTGGGTCTATAGCTTTCATTACCTGTGCCTTAGCTGCCTGAGCTACAAGGCAGTACTACAATATATAATTTTCACCTTAAATATCCTTGTAATTAAAATATTGTTTAAAAAATAAAGAAATAAAATGGAAAAAATGAAAACCTAAGATGTCAAAGTCCAATGTGAAATTATTTTGAGTATGTTGGAATAGAGTCACATTCTATGTCTAAGCTAAGTTGTATGACAATAAAGAGAATTGGCTTCGACATGCAATGCTTATCAAAGGGTGATTTAATCAAAGTGAACTCGGCTTCCTACTAAGAATGAGGTAAACTTAAAATGCCATAGTTGGCACTATCATTTTAATCAGTTGATATCTGTGAGCTTATTCTTTATAAAATACTGACCTATGACAGTTACATACCATAGCTATTTTAAACATTCAAGTCATATTCACTAAAAATAATGTGCCATATGTTATACATCAAGAAAGAAAAAATAAGAAGTGGTACTAATAGACCAAAATGTTTAGACTTCTTTAACTCCTTGATGCTTTTTCGAAAACCTTTTTAAATTAAATGACATATACAGATCACCTATTTTAAACAAATTTAATATATGCTGGATATTGTGAGGTTTTCAATCTAAATACTGCAATTTTAAACAAACTTTTCACACTTATAGGTCTTACTCATAATTTTAAATTCTGAGATGTTCACAAAAATTAGAAAACCATACACAGATTCTCCCGACTTATACAAGGACAATGAAACCTCAGGAATGCTTACCGGTGATGTCAAACCAAAGAGGTGTGCCTGCAGGCTCAACAGATATTACTCCAATCATGTGAGCAACTGGATCACTTTCCATTACAGTAAAGGTAAAATATGATTCTTCGAATGAAATTGGCTCTAGAGATGGTTTGGGTTTGGAGATCCATTCAATATGGAGTCGAGTGGTTGATGACATTTGGGGGCGGCCATTATCAACTGCCTTAATCTACAAAACATGGGTAGAGGGCATGACAACAGCAAATTAGTAGTTGTATTTCATAACTGAAGCATGAATTGGTTCAGTCTTACACAAGCCAATTTCAAGCATTTAATGTCTGTATTTGTATATGCCACATGTTTGACATTTGACAGAAAGAGCTGCTCTTTATGACCACACAGTATAATAAGCAACTGGAGTGACAGCTGAGAGGGGAAAGAAAAAACACCCATACTTCCCACTACTAGGTCATAAACACAGAGGCTACTTAATAAGTTTATAAGAGAAAAGATTTAAGACTAGTTAGTAGTCAAAGCCGATAACAAAGTCGAGATCTATGGCAACTTACTGAAAGAATATCATATTCTCCTGCTGCAGAAAACTTCTTGGATGAAACCATTCCAGTTTTGGGCTCAATGAAAAATTTGCCATGCTCATTCCCATCTTCGATGCTGTAGGAAATTTCTGCATTGGGACCTTCATCTTTGTCTGCAGCTATCACACGATATATAGGCTCTCGCTTGGCATTTCTTTCTCGTTCTGGTTTTTCTCGTTCTGGGAGTCTGATTTTGTAGAACTTTTGTAGGAACTGAGGTTTGTTGTCATTTTCATCAAGGATTTTCACAATTACTCTTGCAATGGTTGATTGAGGGGGACTACCGTTGTCTGTCACAGTAATCTGTTTCAAAGGTAACAGATGAACAAATGTTTTTGAAAACATACAAAAAGCAAATACATTCTTCCTAATGATAATTTGCATGTGCAGACCCGGTATAGTCTGCACAGCAATATAACATATCTCATCTTCTCGCATTCTGACAACAGTCCTGATATAAGCTAACACCAGCCGTTTTCAGCTTGTGACTAAGGTTGCTGGATCAGAGCTCAGAAAGAGCTGGCTCTGGATTCTTGCTCGCTCTCCTTTCCATGCGCATTCTGTTCCTGGAATTGCTGTCTGTAATGTCATTCGATGTTAAGCAACCTACGACATAATGTTTAAGTCAAGTAGATGCATGAAGAGTTTAAATACATAAAGTAGCCTCTTAAAAACAATATACTCTCTCTTTAAAATCTCCACATGCCATATTAAAAACTTTCATTTTTAAGCTTCATCAATAAAATAGGCTAAATAAAATAGGCTAAATAAAATAGGCTAGTTTAAAATGTATGGTAAGCAGTTTGCCTTTTAATACTAGTAATGATAATTTTATTGTTTGACTCCTTTCTTGTAAAGAAATTTTCCATGCTTAGTAGGATGGGCAGAAACACTTAAATTTAAGAGCAACTTACTAAAAATAAGATTTTCAGGAAGAGGAATGAGAAATAACTTCCATTCTAAGGAAACTATCCATATGTTCAGTTTAGAAGTAATGATCAGAGAGATTCTTGAGGGCGACCCTGGTGACAGCTTTTATTTAAGAAAGTTTTGTCCTTAATTCAAACACTCATGTTTACTTCAAAATATACCTTAAAAATAATGACTTTAATAACATTCATTCTCTCTCCCCTCTGCAACACCTCCTTGGAAATTAATTACCAAAATACAAAAAAAAAAAAATTTAAAGTAGATCATTTTCTCTTTGAAGCTGGGTAGGTATAAATCCTATTGTTTATAAAAGTGTGAATGCATCCTGATATTACTTGTCAAGAATGTTTAAGAAACGTGCTTTCTAATCTTCCCACGCTCTCAATATAAAAGTAGCATTTCCTTTTGGTCAGTTTTCTTCTTATTTTTAGAAAAAAGAGAAAAAGTAAGACAACCAAGTACTATATCTTTTCATATTCCTCACCAACTTATTCCTGAGCTTGGATTCAATAACCAGCAGTAGCCAATAACACAGTTTTTAGCAGGTGATGCCATCAAATCAACTGTCATCTAATGACAGTCAAATCAGTGTTAGCACTGATTCTCAAATAAGACACCACAAAAAGACTATGGAGGCATCTAACCAAAAGATACAGAAGCACCCATCTGCAGAGATGTATCCCCATGTTTATTGCAGCCCTATTCACAATAGTTAAAACCTGGAAATTACCTAAGTGTTCAACAGCAGATGAATGAATAAAGAAGATGTGATAAATACACATAATGGAATACTACACAGCCCTTAGAAGAGAGGAAACTCTGTCATTGGAATCAACATGGTTGGAATTAGAGGGGATTATGCTAATTGAAACAAGTCAAAAGAAGAAAGATACCAGATGACCTCACTCATAGGTGGAATGTGAACAGACAAGACAAAGGAACAGGTGAAACATTTGCAACCGAACTGAGGTGACCAAAAGGGAATGTGGTGGGTGGGGCAAATGGTGGTGGAGCCCACTGGACAATGGGGAAGAATACTTAGTGATTTGGTGGAGGGCATGGTGTGCTGAAATGTATCTAAGAAATGGGGAACCTGTACATAGTAAATTATTTTAAAGTGTGGAATAATTACTACAATAAAAAAAACAAATTAAAAAAAAAACTACAGAGAAATGTACAAGATGTGTAAACAAACTACTATGAAACCTTATTTCCCATTAATGTCTTACTATTGTCTTCAAATTCCTAAGTATCTCACACCTGCTCCTATCCAGCCCTGGACATCCACTGACTGGGGAGGGCTGCAGAGTGAGATGCACAATTAATGGGTGCACAGTGAGTCCTAAGCAGGGTGTGCAGACTGGAATAGGATGTCAATGTGTCTAACCTGCTGCTCTGGGTATTTTGCCATCTGTTATTTTCTTCCAGAACCATCTTCTCCCTTCTGTCAATTACTACAGTGACAGAGTGAAAATTCAAAACTCTGCTCTAGCAGAAAGGAAATGAATTCAAGGTAACTATAGAAACGATGACTAAACTCTTAGATGCAACACATGAGTTTAATTGCAGCCAGGAAATCACCTTCTCTAGACAAGACATTCATGAATATACACGTAAACACACACACACATACACACACACCATCAACTATAAAAACAAAGTACTGACAAAGTTAGAAAGATGAAAATGAAATTAGATTGGCCGCATTATAAACAAGGACAATATAAAACAAGGGATTTAAAAATGTCACAGTTTAGAATTTTCTCAATTATCCATACTGGTCAGTAGAAAGGAAGACTTTCCCAGATCATTTACAATGAACGAAAAGCACATACAAGCTTCTTCGAGAGCTGGCTCTAATAAGCAACACGGGCCTTCAAAGTGTGCTAGAGAAATGTCAACAGAGGTAACAGGTTTGTTCTCCTCAGGGTTCGCTGTCCAGGGGCCACCCTTTCAGCAATCTCAGCAGGACACACTGTACTCAACCCTCCTCCTCCAAATGACCACTACCCCCCTTACCGCAACATGCTACTGTCCAGCAGAAAGAAGACAACCAGTAAGTTGTATTTTATCTTCCCAAAGACAAGATGGCATATTTTAACACTGAAAATCAGAAAGCTTATGAGAAGAGCACATGTCAGACTTTGATTTTATTTTAGAAAGTTTTAAGAAGTATAAACTTTCTATCATTCAGTGTAAAATGCATAAACAATACAATTACTTAGGGACAAAGAAAGCTAGAAACTAAAGGTTGAATTAGATCTATGAACATTAATACACATCTCAAAAATAATACTAACAAGTTGTAGAAGGCATACAGAAAAATATTACTTATGTAAAAGAAAATATAATTTAAATAAAATTGTTTTTGGTTTTGTTTGCTCTGTGTAAGCATAGAAATGTACAAGAGTTAGATGGAGCTTAACCACATTCTGAGGACAGAAAGGTGTGTGAGGGTACAGGAATTATACCCACAATGTATTCTTTATTTTCCTTGTCATTAATAACCAGAAGCAAATTTAACAAAGTATTAACAACTACGAATACTAGTTACTGTGAACTTTCCTATGATATTCATAATATAAGACAATAAAGAAATGCTTACTTCTAATATGTGCTCATCTTGCTGCTCTCGATCTAGTTTCCTTGATGTAGTTGTGATGAGACCTATAAAATAATAACTTCTCATTAGTCCTCACGAAATAAAGTCAATTACAAAATATTGTAACTGAAACCACGCCCTGAGCATGTAAAACGATGAGCAAATCCTTAATTTATTCTTAAAGTGAAAAAAGAAGATTAATACAGGTAGTTATTTCATTTATCAATAACATACTTTACGCTTTCTCAATTAAATGATTCTTAAATGTATTAGATAAATGACAGAAGAATGACGAAAGTAGAAAGCATCACATCAGTTACTTTTTTTATGTTTAGTAGTTTGATAATGTCAGAAGACATTTCTTTAAAAGTTAGATGAAGTTACCCAGGATTTCAACCTCATCCAGATCTTTAACTGCTGACGATATATTAAGAATTGACAGAAACATCTTCTTGAATGATACTTTTAAAAGATTACTGGAAAGTATACTGACTGTATTTTATTACCTTTAAATAATCCATCATTCAAAAAGTGAAGAATTGCTGTGAAAATTCATGGATTTTCCAGGTAGTGCTGCTCAAGTAAGAATCACTTGATTTCCAATAAAAGAAGGAAATAAATGATCCTCCATGTTCTTTATCTCTTTGATTTTTCTATCAAATTAGAATACAGTTTCTTCTCTCTCAGGAACTCTAATAGCTATGCTAAAATGCCAACATGTGTTGGAATCTCAAAGACCATAAAATTGATCAAATACATTCTTGTACTTGACAAAAAATACAAACTTCCCTGAATCACAAACATACCTCCCACAATCTGTGTGGAGAGGGCGGTGCATTTCGATTGGATCTGATGTCAGCTCTCAAGATCAGGACAAGTCTTACGCAGCAAGACAGCTGTTAGGGCTTACCCTTTCTCCTGCCTAGCTTTCTGAGGTCTTTCCACCGGAAAATGCTTTAAGTAATTCATGTTTCCGGCAAACTTTATCACTCTAGTTGACTTTTTCCTATTATTCTAATTTCACAAAATTACCATTTAAAGGCTATTCAAAATGTTTTTCCAAATTTGTAAATGAAAGGTTTGTATTTTCATTTACTTTGAAGTTTTTTACCCTTAAATAGTCATTAAGAATCAAAATCAACATAACTTGCCCAATTCAATGAAGCAACGCTCTCTTTTTAATAGGAACATAAAACTATATTGTAACTAGACCCTAGGGTTTTTTCCAAACCATATTTATTGATTGAAAAAGTTTCATGTAATATGCATCACTATGCTTAATGATGTGAAAATGTTGATGGGGCAACAAGCTTGATTTTCATTAGTCAAAAACCTTTTAAAGTTAATTCCTTTTTTCCTATCAAAAGTTTGTACCCTTCTCTTTTGATTGTGGTTTTAATTAGTTCAAGAATGACAGGAAGTCACTGCAATCAGTCCCATCTAACTGCCCTAATGTGTCCAACAAAACATTGTCATTACTGGTAAACATTACAAGGGCAATAGCTTAGCATGTTCTTGGCAAAATAATATTCTGCTCTGCAGAGTATAATCATCCACTGCATGAATATACATTAGTTAATGAATTTCTATTAGAAATAATATTCCCCACTTTATAGACTGCTAACAAAGAATGTCTCTGCAGTCATACTAACAATTCAACATATAGTCCAAAAAGCACAACCATCTCCTAGGTTGGAATTAACTGCATGTTCTACATGCTCCAAATTAATAATCCCGGCTCAAATGGAACATTAATTCCATTAAAATGAAATCAATTTTAATGTTCCTTTCTTATCCATTTTAACCTAGCCTATTGAGACCTTTACCCTTTATCTTAAACACGTTGAAGGACTTCTCTGACAGAACTAGGCTGTGTTCTCCAGGATCTGATATTTGCTCCATCATAATATCACTCCATGATATTACAGTTGCTCTTTGGAAAGTTTCTTTTGAACACTGCAAAGTCCAAGAAGACAGAGACTTTGCTTTCTTGTATATCTTGGTCACACCAATTATTTCTCTATTACCCTGAAAAAAATACTTAAATGTTTGAACATATTAATTTCTTAAAACTATAAAAGAGCAGAATTAAAAATATGTATTAGAGTAAGAGAGACACCAACTACACGAAACTTGGAAATAATATAAATATGCAGTTTATAAATGAGTTCACAGAATAACATTTCACATGTCTTTACAGGTAGTATATGACAAATGGTCTAGGTCAGGGCATGCGGAGGCAGGGATCTGAAGGACAGGAAGTAGACAGAGGCAGCGGGACAGATTTGGGTTACACTCAAGTACAGAAAAGAGTATGAAGAATAGAGAGAATGCTTACAGGAAAGTAGAATGGTGGGTCAGCAGCCCATAGCCTCATGTGGCTACCAAAATTTAAAATTACATATAAGACACTTCATCAACATGTAAAATATTTTACTCACGAAAAGTACTTTCTAGATCCGTAACACTACTATCCAAAAGTGATTTCTTTTCCCTAATGATAGCACCAAAAATGTTGTGTATGTACATATCATGGTGTATCCCTAACACAAGGGGAAAAGCAGTGCTTTTTGTGGAATTTTCATATAAAATGAACCCTGAAGAAAAAACAAAATCTCTTAATGAAGGAGGAAAATGTGGGGAAAACTCTGAATATTATTTGGCATTACATTTTATCTTCCAACAACTAACCACATAGGAGCAAAACACAATGGAAAAGCTTTCCAAACATCCCACACTCTAGTCACACCAAGTTAGCTATAGAAATCATTTGCATTTCACACTCAATTCCTTTGTAATTTTGTACATCTCGGTCCTATTAATCCTTCCCCCCGGCCTACCTGACAAGCATTTATTTAAAAAATGAATCCAAAGTATGCCTTTTCTATACGCCAGTACATGTGAATGACCTCGTAGGTATTAAGTATCTTAATAAGTGCATCCATTTCTTTGATTTCAAACATTTGTCCTCAACTGTAATATTTAGTATTAAATCCCATAAGGATATATACTTAACAGAATTAGTACAATACTTCAAAATTGGAGAGAAGCATCTAAGATTATCAAGCTCAGTTGCCTGAGCCAAAGATAAGTTAAAATTGCTCCAAGGTCACTGGTAAATCATTATCAAAGCCAGGATTAGAATTTCACTTTCCTGAGGCTCAGATGCGTGGAGTTTTCTTCTTAGCTTTTTCCCCAACCCATCACACTACACTTCTTAATTTACTGCATTATGTTATTTCAACTTTCCATAAACTCTGAGCTGTGACTTAATGAAGAGAAAAACCAAAACCAAAAACCCAGCAATAGTTAATTATTATTCATTTAACAGGTCTCAAAAAGCAAGTGAGAAAACTGAGTGGGCGAAAGCAGAAAAATGCATATGCAAGTACTGCCTTTTGTAACTTTTCTGAGGCACACCGTCAAATTAAAAATAGAAATGAATAGACAAAATATTCTCTTCTCTTGGCCCAGAAAAATCCCATTCTGTAGACCAATACATGATAAATGTAGGTGGGCTGAGATAGCAGATACAGTATCTTCTTAGTAACTATAATTAGCAGTTACATGTCTACCCCATAAAAATATATAAAATTAAGAACCCAAACTTTCCTGTGTTTGATATTTAAAAAACTACTACTCACAGTCTTTCAATGGCACTTTAAACATTTAGAGAACAATTCATTTAAGAAGAGAGCGTGTTAGGTAACTATAATGCTTCAATATAAAATTTTCTTTATAAATCTATACCAAAGAGAATCTCCAAGCTTCTCAAAGTTCAAGAAACCAAATGGACTTCAAAAGTAGATAGCACATAAAGGTGGATATTACAAAGGATTAGTAGGTGAGGCTAATAATGCGGGCTAATCCACATGGGTATCGTCATTCATAAATATTCATTTCATATTCACTCGTGTTTGTGCTGTCTATTCAGAATGTAGAAATGTCTTTTTTTCAAGAAACAAGATGGTCAGAAGGCAAAGATTTCATTCAACAAACACTGATATAGTTAGATTAGAATGTAGAGTACAGAGAGAAAACAAGGTTCTTGCTAGGGCTGTGTATTCCAAGAAAGTCTGAACTTGACTGGATGACAAGGTAGACATAGTCCAGCTAACTCTACTGTTCTAGCATATAAGCAACCAACGACCCAGCATGCGAGTGAGGCCACTCAGGACCCGCTGGCTTCAAGCCAACCAGCCAAGTGGACGACACCACAGGAGACATCAGTCAACCCTGGACAAGACCAGAACTGCCCAGCAGAATTCTAACCTAAATTATAGCTGGTAAGTCACAGAGTTTTAAAATGGCTTATTACAAAGCAAAAGTTAACCAATGTATCAAATGTCCTCATTTCTCATACTTTAGTTGACTTATTAAACACCAAAGTTTCCTGTTATGAATTTAAAATGCATTATTTTATTTAACCCATAGGTGTGTGTGTATATATATATATATATAATATATATATACACATACATATATATGATAATGTCTATACTGTGATAAATATTTGCACAAGGTCAAAGAGACTCAGTGCACACTCAAGGTTATTTAGCAAGTGAGGACTTGGAAGCTCAATAAACCCAACCATCAGAGTCCGAAATTCACATTAAGGATGAGAGAAAATGGAAGAACTGGAAGTTTGAGTTCTGTTAAAAGAAAAAATGCGCTACACAGAAGCAGAAAGACAAATAGTGGATGATCTCATTCGCATGAGAAATATAAAGAAACAAAGCAAAGGAACAGACAAAACAAACACCAACCTTTAGACACTGATAATAGAACTGAGGTTACTAGTGGGAATGGGGTGGGGGCAAGTGCTAGTGGGGTTCAGTGACAGTGGTAGGCTTTAGTGGACACTGGTGAATATCTTCTGGTAATATGGTGGTGGGCAGGGCGTGCTGTCCTATTTGAGGAACAGGGAACCCACACATTTAGATTTATATTATTCCGTCAATCATCTACTTCAAAAATATTAAATTAAAAAAATGCCCTACAGATGCAATTACAGGGCAGCGAGAGAAGAAGAAAATGATTTCTGAATAGGATGAAGGTCCAACTGCAATCAGATCATGCATTTGCAATCTGTAGTAGAAATTTCCTAAGAACTAAAACTGAACAAAAGAAAAGGTCCTGGCTCTAGAGGAACAAAACCTGGGTGTTCGATTTCTTGTCAGGAGACTGACTTTTTTTTCAGTTATTCAACCTAAGAAAAAGTACAAGCAAGGGAAAAGTCAAGGAAGGAAAAAAAAGTCCGCTCACTCATTTACATTTCCCATCACTATATTTTCCTCTAAGCCCTGCAACTGCTTTGGCTTTTTTTATTCTTTTGCTCATTTGACACCAAAGCATGAACCACAGAAACACATTTTCTGAAAAGCCCAGCCCAGGAGACTTTGTGCGGGGAGGGAACTGCTCTACAGGCTGCGGTCAGTGTGGCAGCCCCCACATTTGTGACTACTGAATGTTTGAAATGTGGCTGGAGTGACTCCAGAACTGAATTTTAAATTAATTCAAATTTAGATAGTCACGAGTCACCAGGGCTCCTTTAGAGTTTCCAGTTCCAAATCACACAAGTCAGGGCAGGAACTGGGGTGCTCACGACATCCAACATCTTTTCCTGTGGCTAAAGTTTGATGCAATAATTCAAAGGCAGATATATTTGTTAATCACAATACAAATTCTGTACCATCTGTCCTAATTCTGAAGAGTGAAAAAAGCAACAGCGTCCCAGATTTTGACATGCTGACACTGCCCACACGCTTCCTGCAGAGGACGCATGGAGTGCATGTTGACAATCTCAGACAAGAGCTCACACAGAAGTGAAAAAAATTCCATGCCTTCTTATTCTAATATTCTCCTAAACGTAGAATGTTTTAGTCATTTTAGTTATTACTAATGGTGAAATCTCCTGAACACCTCTGGTTGTGACCCATAACCAAACTGTCTTATTCTTTTTAAAAAATTAATATATAAAAGATACCACCTAAGTTGTACATCTGTTGTACCTTTGGATATATCATTATTTCTTGTGCTCTTTCCTCACCCATAATAGGATGAAATAAATATTCGCCAAAATATTTTTCAGCAATATTAGTAGCCATGGTGATAAAAACTAGATAAGTATCTATAAAATAGAAAGTTCCAATTAGAAAGTTGTTTCAACTAACGACACTGATTCTGGGAAAAATCAAAACAGAACAACAATTTCTCCTTAGTCCTAGAGTTCATTTAACAGCAATGGGGGTCTCAGAGGGCAATGATTAACTCAAAAAATTGTTTTCAAAAATAATTTACCCAACAAAATACTCCTTTTAGTCAAAAAATTTACCTGTGCTTGCCATTCATTTTCAAAACGATCTTTTCAATTTTAGCCATAATGACTCTCTCTATATATAAAAGCAAAGAAAAAAAAAAAAAAAAAAAAAAAAAAAAAAAAAAAAAAAAAAAAAAAAAAAAAAAAAAAA